>JAQPPZ010000128.1:1439854-2159782 GCA_028583015.1 Wollemia nobilis | reverse complement strand
TATCAAGATCACCTTCATCGTGCCTACAACAGTAAGGTACATCAGCATAGATACCAGATTGGCGACTTGGTTCTCAAAGAGAACCAACAAATCACAAGTCAGCCTAGCCAACAGCGCGATAAATTCACCCTAAACTGGTTGGGTCCATTTATTATCATGCATAAATACGGTTTAGGAGCATATCATTTGGCAAATCTTGAAGGCTTTAATGATCCTGAACCCATCAATATCTTGCATCTGCATGCTTTCAATGCATGATTCATAAACATAGTCACCATCACAAGTGTCACATATTATTAGAAATAAATCATTAAGCATATCACTGAGTGAATTTGTTATCTCTACTTTAATATTTTTGTATACATGTACATTTCACCTTTCTACCATTTTTATGCTCGAGGTATTTATTTTTCCTTTTGCAGGACCCACGCCATCAGCAAGAGAGCTCTACGGTGGCTTCACCTACTACCATGCAGGACCATCTACAGCCATAGCAAAAACCCATTACATCGACCCATCTTGCCCGACCACCAACCGTCCTTCATACCAGGTGCTCCTCGCACTCATCCCATTTAGGTCACCACACTTCACCCCGACACCATTCCCCTCGCCAGCGAGGTTCGTCCTATTCACCACACTCTGGCGATAGCTAGATTACCATGTCCTCTTTTGATGATAAAGAGGAATCCACCCAACCACAAGCACAAGGATCATCCTCCCATCCATCTGATGATCTCAGATGACACTATTCACCTCCAAGTCATCCACAACATCCCATAGGATCTTATCGCCCACCTAATAGGGAATACACACCCCATCAACCTCACCCTGCATTTCTACCCACTCCCCTTCCCAATGGTGAGTCTACCTATGCCTAGGCTCTGCAATCCCGCATGGCCCAAGCTACTCAAGCCGATCATGCAAACATCCCTCTTTCTCATTCACGTCATCGCCCAGGGCCATCGCCTATGCCACCGGTCCTCAAGACACCACCTTCACCACTATGAGGCTTACCGCCCCAACAAATCTTATAATCACCATAGTCATTCCATGCCATTGCTTCCTCATCGTAGTCCTATCCTTTTTCTACCACACATCGAGCCATTCCATTCACCTTGGAATCTCGATCGCCCCCTTCCCCAATACCATCATTGCCACACCACGAGATACAATATCTCATCTCTCGTATCGAAGCTCTGGAGTTGTAGATGAGCCACTGTCATTGCCACGTTCACCCACGGTAGTCTTCCATGACCCATCCATATTTACCACCATGCAGATCCCTTCCCCGACCTCGGACTCGACCCATGTCGAAACCCAGACCCATGCCTCCATTACCAGATCATCTTTCACCCAGACCTCGCTCACCTCCACCAGAGCCATACGTCTATCCTATGCCTGTTCCACATACGCCACTGTCTAAAATGTTCCATCATCTCATGCACCAGGGTCTTATTAACCTACCTGAGATTCAACCTATTGACCCCTCATGTCCTAAACCATGCAATTACAATGAGAATGAATTTTGCATCTACCATCACCAGCCAGGTCACAATATCAAAGAATGCAGATCATTTGAAAGCCTGGTGTACAACATGTTGCATGGTGAGCGTACCACATCACTAGAGCATTCTTTTTTGCTTATCCTACTTGTCAGTCCTCCACACCGCGTCACTCCTAGGACTTTACCACCCCGCAGTACCCTAATAGCGCCCACCCACTACATTCATAATATTGCCAACTATGGCTTTAGCCACAACTCTAGTCATGTCATCACTTCACCATCCCACTCCCGCCCAGATCTATGCCATTTTGCATGATAGTAGTGTTAGTTACTCGTCTTATTCTATCTCATTCTTCTACTTCTTACATACATTGATTTATTTCTTCTCTTCTATCATTACCAACTGTTGGTGATCCCCTTACCTTGATTGGTCACCAAAGCCTATTTCTTCTCACTTCTTCCACCTGTACATTCCACTTTTACATCTTATTTCTTCTCGGTGACTATTACATACACTTATACAGCTCACAACTTATACATCTACTACACACACACACCCCACATGTTGGGGTAACCATGATCATAGCATCACATTTTCTATCATCATTACATACTTCACTCATCTGTAAATAGGTTCTTCTAAAATTCTCTTTCTAAACAACATAACCTTCTTCTTGTAAATATCGCATTCCTCCACTTGCATAATTGATAGTTACATGCATTGCACATATCCATATGCTTTATAGTTAAAATTTTAATTCATGTTTGTACATTCTCTCCCAAAATGCATCATAGTAGGAATAATACATGCACTTGTTAGCATCACCACCTAGATGTCCATTCCCTCTTTTTCAGGATCAGGGTATACATAGGTGTCATGTTTAATTTTGACTACTTTATAGTTTAGGCAATCAAGTGTCACCCATAGCTACCAAGTCTTGTACATTCTTCTTATGGTCTTTTAGGCTAGTTCAACTTCTCTCATGAATCGCTCACAATAGGTTACACATTAAAAATTTTGAGCCTAGGAAAGAGGACATCTTGAGTAGATATCGCCATCTAGCAAATGGTATCCCCTGCTCGTCCTATCGCTTGCATGGTCAACATACGACCTGGGGATTAACAAAGGGATCAAGCATAAGCAAAAGGCAAGAACAAATCATAAAACAAACTCTAATGCTCTCAGAATAGGCAAAAAAAAAATCATAGAATAGCAAAAAAAATACAATAAAAGAAAAGAAATGAAAAGAGCACTACCACAATCAGATAGGTCAACACTAGAATAGGGGCAAAAAATAAAATGAAATGCCTCTTGATATCACACATGTTATGCTTATCGCCTTTGGTCCTTAGGTTCAACATAACACTATGGGATAATTCCAAAAACCTGCCTACCAGTGGAATAATATTACAGGTGACAACACATCTCTTACATTAGCATCTCGCTTCTGTAGAAATCACTATTGTGGATGGATGAGCTAGCTAGTATGGTAGCATCTACAACTAGTTAATCCTACCTCCCTCAAAATGGATAAATGAACATTACACATTCACACACATAGGTCCAAGACAGACTTTGAACCAGCCCGATCATGTTATAATTTTCCATAAAACTTGTATAGCTAAGGGTTTGAGATTTGATTGTCATAACTATGTTAGTCAAAACCATTACACATACCTTACATTATCCACCGACCCTGAAATCATGGAATGGATAGCATCCATACAGGTAAATGCAATGATACAAGTGCTTCCTTGGTGCATTTCAGTAAGTTCCTTGGCGCATTTGATACACATTATAGCTAGACATTCATCCTACATGCATTTCATATCAAATTATATTTATTGCATTCATCCCATATGCATTTCAGTATCGCATCACAGTATCACAATTACTCTACATACATTCATCACAAAATCACATTTAATATCACATCATATCGCATTGGAAATACAATCATAACACTACTCTACAATCTATTTATACCACAATACGATAATAGATCTAAACCATGTTATACATGTATATCTATTCATCAGACATATCTACAAATTATGCTATGCTAATCCATGCAAACATAAACAAGAACACATTTTAAACCATCAAAATAACACATGTATATAATAGCCAAACTCAACAAGGTATATATATATATCATCCATATAAAATGCTCAAAGGATACAACCTGGGATCATGCCCATCATCATATATCATCCATACAAAATACCCGCAGGCTACAATCAGTAACATCTATCATAGCTTCCACTAGGAGTCTCCTCGCAACCCTCACGACTCACTTGCATGCCTACAGCTTGGCTCGACTCTGCCCTAAACTCTAGAACTAGATCCATAATAGACTGATCTTGAAACTCAACCCTAACACCTCTCTGTCCCATAGTAGCCGCACAACACTGACTCTGATGTGATGACACCCACACCTATGACTGTGACATAGACTACACCACAATCTTACCATAATTGGGTAGAGGGATCCCACGCACTAACAAGGCAATCTCGTACATAATCTTCTTAGCAGCCTCAACTGCCAACTAACTAGTCAGAGTATCGATCACCTGATCCTGTCTAGACATAGCAACCCTCATCTTTGCCATGCCTACCTCCAACTACTAAATCCGATCATGCAACCTCTGTACATCCTCTGCAGCTGGCCTCTCCAAAATATCATTGGGAATTTGTTGTGCTATGTTAGTAAATACCCCAATATCAATGGTATCATTGATACCACCCATACCAGCTACCCCGCCTTCCTTAGCCTACGCTACAACAGGCTGATCCATCCCAACCTCTACACCCACATCCACCTCCTCTGCCCTCACACCCTGGGTGCTTACCGAGGCACCTACGTGATGTCATGACCATCGCAGAGGAACATCCTCCTCAATAGAAGTTGTACTCACTCCCCCAACTCGAGTCCTCCTGCTCGTCCTCCTCTCTGACGAAGATGTCCTAGCAGCATGTGCCACCCACCCATCCACCACACCTCTCCCAAGCTCCCAAGACTGTAGCACCCACTAGGCATCAAACTCTAGTGTCATCCCTGCATCCCCTACATCCGAGATATCCATAGGAGGGTCTACCTCCCAACCCAAGGAAGTACAATAGGGCACTCTCCCCTGTCTCCCTGTCACCTAAAATAGATAACAAGAGTCCCTGGAACATCCTGTCATAATCCAAACTGGTGTTGTACTTGATCAAACTAAAAATACTCAGTATGTCGAGTATATCTCCCAACCAACCATCTACCCCATCGTACAGCCTGCAACTGCTCATCATCCTCTCTCCAACTCACTCCACCCATCCATGGCCTCCATATAATATCATTTGCTTTCAACTCACTGAACTTAACCCTCCATAAAATTGGATCACCCTCATGAGGCCTCTTCATACCCTACTCCACCTCCGTACTCCATATCAAGGCATAAGGAAACTCCTTATCCTCTAGGTGTACAGGTTGAGGTAGCAAATAATGCCTCTCAATGGCTATGTGTTCCCATGCCCATACTTGCAGCAAGAGAATCACACTCAATCCCATTCGTCTACCCCAAACCACCTCATATAACTCACGATACACTTGGGCCAGAAGCGTAGGCACCCAAGCAAACACAACCTTGTGCTCCACTAGGTCGCTAACTATGTCCAACATGTTCCAGGTAAATAGAAACCCAGAACTATCAGGCAGAGCATAGGTAGATATCATCATCATAGCCACACACTGCCTATCATATATCTTTTTTTGACACCACAACCACTCATAGTCCATCTTGGCAACATCGATCTCTCTCCACCCAACCCCAAAGAATCTCTCCAACACCTTGTCCTTCCTCCCATATTTGGCTGCCCTCATAGGAACACCCTCAATTGGCAATCGATAGATGTGATACACATCCTCCAATGTTATGGTCATTTCCCCCATAAGAAAATGAAAAGTGTGTCAGTCTGCATCACACCGCTCACATAAGGTAGACACAAATACCCTATTAGTGAAGATGCTTTTACACTCCCATACATCGCGGAAGTGTATGTCATCTAACCACTACAATTCCTCCTCAGTCTTCATCAGCTTTTCAAAACCTTGCTTAGACTTTCTCACCCGATGATGAGGTTCAAGCGACTTCACCTATTCAACACGCAGCACAACACCCATCAGTAACATGCATAACCAATCAATCACATATAACATCATCATTCAGAATTTACAAATTAAAAACATTTAATTTGGTATGCATCTCGAGACAAAATAACATACAAATAAAACTATAAAACACATCAACAACACAATCACATATTTGGATACCCATTTTGTCATTTTATGGCAATAATCCAAACACATACGACATACAGTACATATTGGTCCCCCAAACAACCAATAACAAACTCAACTATACAACTAATATGGCATGCAATCCAAAACATGATCAATTAATATGACATACAAAAAACAAATCACATTTTTGGATACCCATTTGCCCACTTAATGGTAAATGTGTTGACAAAATTAAGAAACAAAGCACCAATCAAAACAGATCTAATAGTCAAATTTATCCTCAAAACACCAAAATCGAACACATATCCAGGCACGCAATATAAAAATAATAGTCACATTTTTAGATACCCATTTACCCATTTAGTGGTGGAAATTCAAACTGACATCAAGTACAGTCTACATCGGGCTCCCTACAACTCATTTTTAGTTTATTACTATCTACACCGTGGCACGTAAATCAAAGGCATGTCAAATGAAGTCAACTACCAAAACAACTAACATTTTTGGACACCCATTTTGCCCTTCTACAGTGAAAGTGTTATCATTTTTTAAATATTCTACCTCTAACATGGCAAATCTAATGCCCTAGAGTTCACACATTACACCTCAAACCATCGAATACCGAAATCACATCAAACGAAGTCATAAAAATAAAATAGTCACATAACGGAATACTCGTTTCCTACTTTAGCGGACAAAGTACAAAAACATATCGATGTCAGTACACCGTTACCTCACAAACTTACAGTTAAACTCTACACCGACTCTACCCATTACCTGGTCAAATTGGCGATAAAACAAATCCAATTTTAAAACCGACCGCACTTTTGGGTACCCATTTGGCCCGTTTATCACTATGTATTCAAATTTTACTTAAAAGTCACAATTTTTTTTTAAATCGGGATGAAAACCTCCCCCCCCCCTCATTCATATTTTCCCAAAAAAATAAAATACAAACAAAACAAAGTCAAATATCACTTACCGGTGGATCCCCACGCCTGATGCCAGCTCGTCTGCGTCCCTTCGTCATCCTGGCTCTCACAATCTCTAATCGTGCTCCTTGCGTGATGCACCTTGTCGGAGCCATAACTTGTGAACCGTACGCCCGTTGGCCTTGAAATTTAACAGGTGGTTTTGTGTGTGTGTTCTGCATCAGGAAAATCTTTGATTGGCCTGACTCTCCAAAAAATGTGTTTTCGGACCTAACTCCTCCATCTAGTGTCCTAAAATTAGCTTTTAGAATAGGTTCCCGGGTTTTTTGGGTTTTTTGGCTGTTAGAAGTTTATTATATTTTGTTATACCTTAATTTGAGACCTAATATTTTAAAGTAAGGTTTGTTATTGTAAGAGGGATGTGTGCACCAAATTTGGGTGCAATCCGACTCATTTCTATTTTTAGAATTTTTTAGAAAGAAGATCTATTTTTAGCAATTTTAGAAAAAAGACATTTTTAGGGTTTCTTTGGTTTTCGGTTGCTATATGATGGATTGTAATCTTTTGTAGAAGGGGTGTGAATTCAGGAATGAGAATAATATCAATTTGTAGTTTTCTTCCATTATTGCATTTGTGTTATGTGATTGGAGTCCATTTTGTTGGTCTCTTGTAGCCGAGTTTACACCATTTGGTATCAGAGCGGGTGTGATCTCGCTAGTGAAGGAAGGATGCCACCTAGAATATATGCCCAGATGAATAGGCAGATCGAGGATCTGAATGCAAAAATAGCATGACTGACTGGTGTGATTGATCACATGGGAGAGAGACGTCCCAGGGCACGTGCAGATCAAGGATATGATGATGAAAACATACCTAAGGAACATGGATCTGAGGTCCACGTAGAAGCAAAACTAGAGGGCCCAGAGGAAGAAGGGCACGGTTTTGAAAATTGACTGATACGAGCTCTAGAGGGGCTTAAGGGAAATCGAGATGGGATCAAGATCAATGTTCTCGAATATACTGGTGGGTTGAAACCAGAGGAGTTGATCGATTGGATCAATAGCCTAGAAAAATATTTTGAATGGAGTAACCTTGCTGAAGAGAAGAAGGTTAAGCTCGCATGCACAAATTTGAAGGGACATGCATTGATTTTGTGGGATCATTTATAGACTACATGATAGAGGAATGGAAAGGAAAAGATCAAGGATTGGACAAAGATGAAGAAGTTACAGGAAAAATTTATACCTGTAGACTACTCCCAAACCCTATTTCGTAGATTTTAGAATCTTCGATAGAAGGATCAAAGCATTGAGGACTATACTAATGAATTCTATAAGCTATCCATTCGAGTGGAGCACAATGAGACGGAGGACCAAAAGGCTTCTAGGTATGTAAATGGCCTAAGTTTTGCTATCCAAGATGAGATGAGCATGCATCACACTCTTACAATGGAGGATGCATATCAAATGGCCCTCAAGGTAGAGGAGAAATTAAAAAGGGTTAATAGAAGAGGTAATAAGGGATTCACACCCTCTTCAAGTCGAGGTCGAAGTGGATCTAATTTTCTAAAGGGAGAATTCTCAATACCTACTAAACAAGAAGAAGAATATGGGCATAATCTGAGAGGAAGAGGATACCAACGAGGTAGAGGTTACGGTGGTGGACGAAATGGGAATGATCCGAGGAGGTCGTATACTTGTTATGGATGTGGTGAGGAGGGGCACAGAGTATTTGAGTGTCCCCAATGTGATGTCCAAGAAAGGGGTCAAGGAGGACAAGGAAGGGTCAATCTGGTTGAGATGGAAGAGCAGGATGAGGATGAAGTTGTTGCTGACATGGGGGAAGCCCTTATGATAAGGAGGACGTTGATTGCTCCTAAGAAAGAGATGGTGCAGAGCAAAGCAAAGGGGTATACCATAGATGGTGAAGATTCTTGGCTATGAACTAACATATTTCGAACAACGTGTACATCAGGAGGGAAGGTATGTAACATTGTCATTGATGGTGGTAGCTGTGAGAATATGGTGTCAAATGTCATGGTTGAAAAAATGCACCTGAAATGTGAAAAATATTCTTATCCATATCGTATATCATGGGTTAATAATGGGAATGAGGTAATAGTAGATCAAAGGTGTTTAATTAAATTTTCAATTGGGAGCACTTACAAGGATGAAGTGTGGTGTGATATGATCTCGATGGATGCATGTCACATTCTATTGGGAAGACCTTGGCAGTACGATAGGGATACTAACCATAATGGGAGAAAGAACACTTACACATTTTGGAAGGAAGGCGTAAAGGTAGTTCTTGTGCCTTTGAAGGAGGATGGGCCGAGTGAGAGCTTGTTGACGATGAAGGAGTTTCTTGTAGAGATCAGGGATGCTAGCTTCTGTTATGCCTTAACAACTAGGAAGCTAGAAATAGAGGAAGTGGTTATGCCTACAACAATAGCTAAGTTGCTAAGTGAATATAAAGATGTCACACCAGAGGAGTTACCAGATGGGCTACCACCAAAAAGGGATATCTAGCATCACATGGATTTTATTCCAGGATCAACGCTCCCAAATCAGGAAGCTTATCGGTTGAACCCAACACAGAATGCAGAGTTGAGTAGGCAAGTGACAGAGTTGATAAAGAAGGGATTAGTTAGGGAGAGTATGAGTCCATGTGCAACTCCAACATTGCTGACCCCAAAGAAATATGGTGACTGGAAGATGTGTGTGGATAGTAGAGCCATAAACAAGATCACAATAAAGTATCGATATCCTATGCCGAGAGTGGATGATATGATGGATGGATTGGTTGGAGCTAAATACTTCAATAGAATTAATCTACGGAGTGGCTACTACCAGATCAAAATTCGAGAAGGGGATGAATGGAAGATAGCTTTTAAGACAAAATATGGATTGTACGAGTGGATGGTGATGCCATTTGGGTTGTCTAATGCACCCAGTACATTTATGCGGTTGATGAACAGAGTACTACGGGAATATAATGGTAAGTTTGTGGTTGTGTATTTTGATGATATTTTGATTTATAGTAAAAGTGAAGAAGAGCATTTGTTACACCTGAAATTAGTGTTAGAAGTGCTCAGGAAGGAGAAATTGTATGTCAACCTAAAGAAATGTAGATTTCTTCAAGATAGTTTAGTGTTTTTGGGATTTGTAATCTCGAGAGATGGCATGAGGATGGATGATGAGAAAGTGAAGGCGATTCTGGAATGGCCTCTTCCATGATCTATAATAGAAGTAAGGAGCTTTCATGGACTAGCTACCTTTTACAGGAAGTTCATCAGGAACTTCAATAGTATAGCTGCCCCTATAACTGAGTGCATGAAGGGGAAAGAGTTTGTATGGACTACGAAAACAACAGAGAGTTTTGAACTCTTGAAGAAGAAAGTGTCGAAAGCCCCTGTTCTAGTGTTACCAGATTTTAGTAAGGTGTTTGAGGTTGATTGTGATGCCTCATTTATTGGGATTGGTGGTGTCTTAAGTCAAGAGGGCCGACCTATAGCATTTTTTAGTGAGAAGTTGAATGATGCAAGGAAGAATTATTCTACATATGATGTGGAATTTTATGCAATTGTGCAAGCATTGCAACATTGGAGGCACTACTTAATCTCAAAGGAGTTTGTGTTGTTTACTGATCATGAAGCATTGAGGTATGTAAATTCTTAGAAAAAGTTAAATAGCAGGCATGCCAAATGGGTTTCATTTTTGCAACAGTATACATTTGTCCTGAAACACAAGTCAGGAAAACAGAATAAGGTTGTTGATGCATTGAGTAGGAGAGTCTTGTTGTTGACCACTATGGAGAATGAAGTAGTAGGATTTGAGGGGATTAAAGATATGTATGAATCTGATGCGGATTTTGGGAATATTGTGCAACAATGCAAAAGTGCGGTAGGGGGCGAGTCTCGTACTATTTTTGAAGAGTATTTTTTTTAGAATGGTTACTTGTTTAAGGGTAATCGATTATGCATTCCCAATGGCTCTATGAGAGAGAACATATTAAGGGAATTACATAGTGGGGGTTTGGTTGGTCATTTTGGAGTAGCCAAAACTACCACTCTTGTAGAGGAGAAGTACTATTGGCCAAAAGTGAAGAGAGACATAATCAAGTTTGTCTCTAGATGCAGAGTATGTCAAATGGCTAAGGGCCATACACAAAATACAGGGTTGTATATGCCACTGCTAGTTCCTACAGGACCATGGACCGATCTGAGTATGGATTTTGTGTTGGGGTTGCCCAAGACACAGAGGGGTAAGGATTCAATTTTTGTTGTGGTAGATAGATTTTCAAAAATGGTGCATTTCATTGCTTTCCAGAAAACCAATGATGCAACTAGGACTGCAGTCATATTCTTTGATGAAATTGTGCGGTTGCATGGTGTTCCAAATACTATTACTTCTGATCGGGATACTAAGTTCTTGAGTCACTTTTGGAGGACATTGTGGAAAAATTTGAACACCAGGTTGCATTTCAGTAGTGCTTACCACCCACAGACCGATGGGCAAATAGAGGTAGTGAATAGAAGCTTGGGAAACCTCTTACGATGCATAGTGGGAGAAAAACCAAAACAATGGGATTTAGCCTTGTCACAAGCCAAATTTGCATACAACAGTTTAGTGAATAGGTCGACAGGTAAATCTCCTTTTTAGATTATTTATGGTCAAAATCCTAGAGGTGTATTAGATTTGGTTGAGTTACCAATTGGGGAACAAGTTAGTGATGATGCAGAAGCATTTGCTGAGCATATCCAAAAAGTGCAAGAGTCAGTGAGGGAAAAATTACAGAGTATTAATGCTCACTACAAAGAGTCTACTGGTGCACACAGAAGGGTGAAAGTGTTTGAAGAGGGTGATATGGTCATGGTTCATCTTAGGAAAGAAATATTTCCTAAGGGGACGTATAACAAACTGAAACTTAAGAAAATTGGGCCATGCAAGATTTTGAAGAAGATCAATGATAATGCCTATAAAGTGGAGTTGCCCGATGAATTTGATATTTCACCCATTTTTAATGTTTCTAATTTATTTTAGTATCTTGGTACTGCCAAGGATGGAAAATTATAGGAGACAGTAAATTGGGCACGATAGATGCCTAAGAAGAAAAAAGATAGAGTTGCACAGGTGCTCGATAAGAAGGTGATCACCACCAGACATGGGAGCTACAAAAAATTCCTGGTTTAGTGGAAAGGATTACCATAGTCAGATAACACTTGGGTTTCAGAGTCAGAGCTAAAGAAAATTGATAACCATAAGCTACAGGATTTCAATTCAGCTGAACTCACAGGAGCTGAGTTCTTTTTCACCAGAGGAGAATGATGCACCTTGTCGGAGCCATAACTTGTGAATCGTACGCCCGTTGGCCTTGAAATTTAACAGGTGGTTTTGTGTGTGTGTTCTACATCAGGTGAATCTATGATTGGCCTGACTCTCCAAAAAAGTGTTTTCGGGACCTAACTCCTCCATCTAGTGTCCTAAAATTAGCTTTTAGAATAGGTTCCCAGGTTTTTTGGGTTTTTTTTTGCTGTTAGAAGTTTATTATCTTTTGTTATACCTTAATTTGAGACTCAATAT
Source organism: Wollemia nobilis (assembly GCA_028583015.1). NCBI lineage: Eukaryota > Viridiplantae > Streptophyta > Pinopsida > Araucariales > Araucariaceae > Wollemia > Wollemia nobilis. Next base: position 2,147,478 of record JAQPPZ010000128.1, on the reverse strand, counting down.
TTTAAAGTAAGGTTTTTTATTGTAATAGGGATGTGTGCAAAAAATTTGGGTGCAATCCAACTCATTTCTATTTTTAGAAGTTTTTAGAAAGAAGATCTATTTTTAGCAATTTTAGAAAAAAGACGTTTTTAGGGTTTCTTTGGTTTTCGGTTGCTATATGATGGATTGTAATATTTTGTATAAGGGGTGTGAATTTAGGAATGAGAAGAATATCAATTTGCAGTTTTCTTCCATTATTGCATTTGTGTTATGTGATTGGAGTCCATTTTGTTGGTCTCTTGTAGCTGAGTTTACACCATTGCATGTCGTCAACTGCTCTCCCAAGTTGCTTTCCACACACATGCGTCATCCAAATGAGCCCCCACCATGCATATTTGGGCTAAAATACTACTTAGTTTTTGTTTCGCAATATAGGTCACGAGTTAGGTCACAATCGCAACCCAGGTCACGAATGAGGTCAAAATCATGACCCAGGTAGCGAATTCAATCAGAACACACCAGAACATCCCCAAAACCCTAGGAAAGCAGGGAAATGCCCTCTAAAACCTTAGGAGCCTCAAAAAATTACCTTTTAACACCACTTGCAAACACATGTTGTATTTTACCGATAAACTTGTCACATTCATACTTCTGGACCACGTTGATCCGGTCACAAAAGCACAACAAACAACCATTGTCATTCTTAAGCAACTAGTATGGCATCGTAAATGTCATACAGATGCAGCAAAAACATAGCATTCACAATCTTTCATTTCATTTTATTAGCATTACTTTTTATTTTTTTCCTCTTCTTCTCCTTTAGTTCTTCTTCTCTTCTCCTTCTTGGTTATCTAATCAATATTGTATGGTCACGCTTCGAGCGGCTACATACCTTTGACTAGATCCCATTCTTCTTCTCTTTTCCCCCTTGGCTATCCAGTAAATATTGTATGGTCATGCTTCGAGTGGCTACATACCTTTGACTCGATCCCATTCTTTTTCCTTCTCCCCCCTTGGCTATCCAATCAATGTTGTATGGTCACGCTTTGAGCGGCTACATACCTTTGATTAGATCCCATTATTTTATTTTTGTACTAAGCAATCATATTCATCGTGCATTGGTATCTTTATCAATCGCTGCATCATCAAATCACCACATTCCATTCACCTCATTGTTGATTCCTCGTTTGAGGGGGTATTCATATCCAAAGTCAGCTTTGCATGCAACCACAACATCAAAAATCCAAAAGCACGGTTAGCACATTTGTCTACAAAATTTTTTGTTGAATATTATCATACGATTATAATCTCAATCCCAAATAGACATGGGTTACATCAGGAGAGTTACGCGTTACTATGGAGAAGTCAATCTAGCATTCATGTACATCGAGTACACAATGAATGATATGTTTGATCAATCCTAACACAACATTTGGAAATGGACTTCACGACCACACTGATATGGTCATGAGTTGACGATCCAGATGTTAAACTAGCTCAAATGGTTTGATACTTGTTGCCATGTTCTCATCAATCAATCAACAACAAAAATTTAGTTAGGCTTTTGTCCTAATCATACTTTTGGACCACGTTGATCTAGTTGCAAAAGCAAAGCAGTCAAAAGTTATCGTTCTCAAGCAACTAGTATGGCATCGTAAATGTCATACGGACTCAGCAAAATCACATCATTGCATTCATAATAATTCATTTTCCCTTACTAGCATTGTTTTTATCTCTTTCCTTTTTTTCTTCTTTCCTTCCTCTCTTCTTCCCCTGTGGACATCCAATTGATGTTGTATGGTCACGCTTCGAGCGGCTACATACCTTCGATTAGATTCTATTCTTTCTCTTATTTTCCCTGGATACCCGATTGATTTGTATGGTCATGCTTTGAGCGGCTACATACCCTTTGATTGGATTCCATTCCCCTTCTATCCCTTTTTCTTCTACACAAACCCTTCATATTTTTGTATTAAACTGTGTTCTACATAGTATAGTACAAAAGGGGCAAAATGTAGACACCCAAAATTCACACATTGCTATTTTTTCATATCCATAGGTGATTCTAGACATCCCTAGGATATTGTAGACTATTGTATTCATGCATAGACATGCGTAGACATGCGTATAATTCCATAAGTTCACCATAGTAATGTGTAGACTTCCACAAATGGCGTTCAGGTCCAAAACCCTAATAAGCCCTCAAAACTACATTTTATGTGTCGAGATACCTTCAGACGACAACCCGAGGTGATGCATAGCCCATTTACACTCAATTGACACCCCCACGGGGTATTAATTGGCAAAATCAATTAAAAGTCAATTATCAAATTCTAATTTTAGTGTTAATAAAATCCTCCCACATGTGCCAATTTTGGGTTTCCTAGGGTTTTCTTTTAATCATCCCCTAAACATGCTTAAAGCCTAATTAGGATTAGCACTAATACTTCCTTACACATGTGTGAGGATAGGATATTTCCTACTTAGAATGAGATGTTGCCACATTGCATCTATTAACCTAACCCTAGTCAGAATCAAACCTAGGTCTAGTCTATCTAACCCCCCTTGCACCTTGCATTTGCCTATAAATAATGGGTCCTAAACCCCTAATTAAGTCTGATTCCCAAATTCAACAAAGTATTGTTACTCTGTAGAAATGGAAAGCCAATAGCACACAGTCCATTTCTAAAGCATACAGGCAGATTCTGACAGCACACAGAGGCACCCCATCTACCTTAGGATCGACCCACTGGAGAGATTTCACCAGAAGAGCATCATAGCTCAATTCGTAGTCTGCCTTGTGAATCCGGCCCCAATTAGCGACCCGGGTCACGAATTGTATCTACAGACCCCAAATCACTCTAGATTTGGGAGGTAAGCTCTATTTCAATATGTTATTATCTTCTGCATATTTTCTTTTTATTTATGTTATATTTTTACAGTCATTTTTGTCTTTCTAAACATGGGGCCTGACTAAGGCAAGCCCCCCATCACACTAATCCCCTTTTGCAGGTCTTTCATAGGTTATCTGGCAGATCTAAGAAAGAGGAACAACATACAAACAACAACCCTACGGTGGCCTACATACATCGAAGCCCACCTACACTAAGGGGATGCTAGAAGAAAGCATCATATTGATTGTAACCTTGTTAGGAATAGAGATGGATAAAGGGCATCAAGGCCCTCTTGTAACACATGCTCATTAATATCAATGGAATACAATTTCTCTGTTTAATGCATCATTTATGTTTATGTGTTAAATTATCAAATACCATTTTCTGCCCATTTTAATAATTTTTATGAGTTTTTGAGCCTCATATCTGACCCAACGGTGAGTACATGCCTTCGGAGCCTTTGCTTGACCAAGCGATTCTTAAGAACCCTTGGAAATTTTTAGGATGACCAAGCGGTTTTAAGCAAACCCTCAGAGCTTTTGGGTTTGACCAAAGGACTTATAGACACCTTTGGAGATTTTTGCTTGAACAAACTACTTATGAGCATGTTTGGAGATTTTTAGGATGAGCGGTGTTAAACAAACCCTCGGAGCCTTATAGGTTGACCAAGCAATTTTTTAGAAATCCTTGGTGCCTTTTTGGGATTGACCAAGCAGTTTTAAGCAAACCCTTGGAGCTTTTTACTGACATGACCAAGTGGTTTTGGGAACCCTTGGAGCCTTTTTGGGATTGATCGAGCGGTTTTAAGCAAACCCTCGAAGCTTTTGACTGACATGACCAAGCGATTTTGGGAACCCTTGGAGCCTTTTTGGGATTGACCGAGCGGTTTTAAGCAAACCCTCAAAGCTTTTGATTGACATGACCAAGTGGTTTCGAGAACCCTTGGAGCCTTTTTGGGGTTGACCAAAGGGCTTACTGATGCCTTTGGAGCTTTTACTTGACCAAGCGATTCTTAAGAACCCTTCGAGCCTTTTACTATGCTCTCAAGCATAGAATGCCTTAATATGGATGATATTGAGAGGTTCAGGCTCTTCAACACCTCCTAGCAACGTTAGGTGATAGGTACCTGGACCAATATTTTTAGATATGATATAGGGCCCTAGCCAATTAGTCATAAATTTATCCCTCAGTTCGGGTGGCAAATTAGAGTTTTGTTGGTTCTCTTTGAGCACAAGATCCCCAACTTCAAAGTCTCTCTGATGGACTTTGATATTGTAAGCTCATTTTAGTCACTCTTGATAAATGCGGAGATGCTCCAGGGTATTTATGCGATGTTCATCAAGTAGCATCAATTGATCAAGGCGAGTTTGTCACGCGGTGTCATCATCGATGAACTCTTTCAATGCGATGCACAATGTTGGAATTTCCAATCCCAAGGGCATAATGGCCTCATCGCCATATACTAGTGAAAATGGCGTTGCCCTAGTGGGCATCCGAATACTAGTCCTATAAGCCCATAACGCAAGGGGCAGCTGGATATGCCAATATTTGTGGTTTTCTTGCACCATATTTTTCAATATGGATACCATAGTCTTATTTGAGGCCTCAACTTACCCATTTGCCTGCGGATAGTATGGAGTTGCAAAACTGTGCTTGATTATGTACTTAGACATAAAGGCTCTCACAATTTTATTCTTGAACGACGTTCCATTATCCGAGATTATTTTGGATGGAATCCCAAAATGACTTATGATATGCTCTAGTATAAACTCTGTTATATGAGCTCTAGTTTTTGTTGTTAAGGGTATTGCTTCCACCCACTTTGTAAAATACTCAGTAGCTATGATAATAAATGTATGTCGACCCAATGATGGAGGAGAGATCTTGCCTATAAGATCTAATCCCCACTGAGAAAATGGCCAAGCCTCTTGGATAGGCTGTAAGGACTACGATGGCAAGTGTGTAAGATTAGCATGATGCTGAAATTTGATGCATTTCTTGACATACGCATTGCAATCCTTCTCTAGAGTGGGCCAATAATAACCCATGCGAAGGATGTGCTTGACGATGGCCATGTCATTGAAATGGCCACCACATGTACCATCATGAGCTTGTGAGATCATCCAAGATGACTCTTGGGACTCTAGACAATGAAGGAGAACTCCATCGTAGCTTTTGCGATACAAAATATCTCCTATTAAGACATATTTTATCGCTTTATATTTAAATATGTGTTTTGTGGCATGCAAAAATCTCTCAGGGATCATACTAAGCTTTAGGAAGTCTCTAATTTGTGACATCCTATTTTGATAAATCTCAGCTTCAACTGCTAAGATGACTTGCTCCCCCTACGTATTTACTTTTGCAAATGTAGACTCGAGAACAACCTTGTGGTGAATGGTAATACCACTCCCCATAGGACTGAGAGGTTAATGACCCCTAGTTGGTGCCTTCTTAAGAAAGTCTTGGCTTTGGAAAACCCATTCAGAGCTTTTGGTTCTACAGATAACATATTGATCCGATTCTTTGTTATCATAGGTAGGTTGAAGAGGGATGCAAGAGCATCTTGACATGGATAGTAGTGAAATAGATGAGATATCTTAGGGATTAAATATTCCAAATATGCCATGGTGTTGCAAACCTTTTAGATCGAGGGGATTGCCTCGATGTCATACCATTCAAATTTAGCCAAATATGTGGCAACTAGATCTTTATAGGCTTTCAATAGAGCCCCTTAACTTGATTTACTATGAGCAAAAGAGTCATCGAATATGTTCAATCTCTTGATATTCATGGCAATAGCTATGTGGAGGCCAAGTAGTAGGGCTTTGTACTCAGCATTGTTTGGTGCATGGAAAATCCAACTTAAATGACAAGGGCATTGGAGCTCCTTGTGGCATGAAAAACATTATTTTGGCACCACCTCCTTGCTCGCATTTTGAACCATCAAAGAATAGAGTCATATCAGCATTGTTCTCTAGGTTCTTCGGGTTTGGGAGCTTTGGATATGATAAAGACTATGTCATCTAGAAGCTCAATGGTCAGAGGCCTTCTATTTGAAAGTGGTGCCTCTGCTAATTGATCAGCTATGACTTGTCCCTTGATGGACTTTTGGCTTATGAATTCTAGATTGAATTTTGTCAATAGCATGATCCACTTTGTAGTACGCATATTATGATATGTTTTACTCATCATATATTGCAAAGGGTTTTGTTTTGATATAACATACGTCATATGACTTAGCATGTAATGCTATAATTTCTTGGTAGTGAACACCACTGCTAAACATAACTTTTCAACATATGCATATCCTAGCTCGTAACTCACCAAGGTTTGGCTAATGTAATATATGGCTTGTTCCTTTCCTTGCATGTTCTTTTGGGCTAACATGGTCCCCAATGCAAAGTCGATTGTCGATATATATAGTAGAAAAGGCACATATGGCCTTGGTGGAGCTAGCACTGGCGATGTTGCTAGGTATTGCTTTATCTCAGTGAAGGCTACCTTGCAATCCTCATCCTAGTTGAATGGGACTCCCTTATGTATCAGTCGATTCATGGGTCAACATTTATCTGATAGTTGAGCGATAAATCACTTTATCGAGGCTACTTTGCCTTGCAGGCTCCTTAATTCCTTGATATTGGAGGGAGGACACATCTCTAAGATGGCCTTGACCTTCATTGGATCTACTTCGATGCCTCTTTTAGAGATGATGAATCCTAAGAGTTTACCAGAAGTGACACCAAATACGCACTTCTTAGGATTCAACCTGACATTATGCTCTATCAGGTGATCGAAGACTTTCCTCAGGACCTCTGCATGCTCTTCACGTAGTAATGACTTAGCTAGTAAGTCATCAATGTAATATTCTAGAATTTTATGCATGTAGTCATGAAAAATGTATGTCATGGCCCGCTGGTATGTGGCACCAACATTTTTAAGACCAAATGGCATCACTTTGTAGCAAAATGTCCCCCATGGCATTGTAAATGAGGTTTTGTGCTAGTCTTTGGGTTTAATCTGAATCTGGTTGTAACCAGAAAAACCATCCATTAGGGAGAGCATCTCATGACCTATAGTGGCATCTACAAGAGCATCAATGTTGGGCAATAAAAATGAATCCTTGGGTGTTACCTTGTTAAGGTCTCTGAAATCCATGCAAATATAGATTCTTCCATCTGGTTTTCCTACGGGTACCATATTGGACACCCATTCTAGATAGTCGATGGAAATGATAAATTCCACATCCAACAACTTTTGTAGCTCATATTTCACCATTAAGGCTACTTTTGGGTGCATCTTTCTAAGCTTTTTCTTGATCGACTTCTTCGTTAGATCTAGCGAAAGGTTATGAGTAACCAATTTTGGGTCTAGACCTAGCATATCCTTATACATCCAAGCAAAAATATTTGGTCTCACTTTCAATAGAGGGATGATGTTGTCACGCTCATCTGGAGTGAGACTCTCTCCAAATTTAACCTTCTTTGGATTAGTGGGATCATTGTCGATATCCATGTCGAAGGTTTCCTCTACTGACATATGCGACCCCTCCTCAAGCTGGTGAGGTGTAGGGATCAAATGGATGTCATCAACTGGATTTATATGTTTTATGTTAGAAGCATTCTCAACATGATAAATATCATAAGCACAACCTAGCTCAAAATGGAAAGGTTGCAATATTTCTTTGTTAGGGAAGAAATCCTTAGGCTCTACGAGTGAATAAGTGTGATCCCAGTCGATAGCATCTACATTAAGATACAATGGTTTGGATGGATCTGTTGGATTATGGAGTGGGGTGGTCAAATCAATGGAGACCATATTTATGGAATGGATTTGATCTCCAGGACCACACGAAAACAACTCTACATCATCGATGCAGTTCTCATACCCGAGATTTGGCTCTAATGGCACGGGCATGAACGGGTCCTCTCTATGAAAACTATGAATGATTGGATCCTCCCTATGCACTACCTATAGTATAGGATCATTTGGCTCAAGGAGCTCCATGTATGTGTGTGGATGGGGAAACAACAAGTGATAAATCACGTTGACATTCGATGCTATTCCCCTGAGACGAGGCTCGAGATTAATCTCTCTGCGTAAGTCCTCGACTATGTAAGGAACATGATGGTGATGCAGGTGATGAGGGCCTAAATAGGCTCTCTCTATTTCATCCTCTTCATCACTGTCATAATAGAATCCTTCATTCACCCCCATAGGTGGGGGATGATCTGATAAATGCGGCCCCATGAATCTCAGTGTTTGGTCGCTGTCGTATGTATCCAGAAAAATTGGATAATTATATCGTATATACGATGTCTCTGAGTACACATGCTCTGCTTCTCCCTCAAAATTATCTGTAGTGGGAAGAATCTCCTCGATAGCTTGTATCGATTTAGTAGGCAATAAATGATGTGTGTACCAGGGCCTCTCATAGGCACCTTCGACTTCATCCCAAGATTTATCATCGTTTGAGGATTCCTCGCCTACGTGTCATAATCTAGTCCACTCATATCGGAGGTGGACTCCACTCCATCTTCATTATAAAGACCTCCTAGCTCGAGATCACTTACAGTAATAGGGTTGCACCCCTGCACGTCTGTGTCATCGACTGCATCATGGGTTTGGTGTCCTAGGTTATCTCTGGGGTTCAGTTCTGTCATAGTCTATTCAAGGAGCCCTTCATGATGATCTTCGAGTGGCTCAGTGGTGAAAAAGATATCATCGGGTGATTCCTCCAAAACCTAGAAGGATCAGGATGATATGGATTAAAATCCACATCGTTGGCTAGACTAAGGTACAAATGATCCAAGGATGCCGTAAGAAAATCATCCTGCCCTCATATCTGTAACCCCAAACTAAATTTATCAGTGGATAACTGATAACGCAGTTCCAATGGAGTCCATCCTTGTTCAAAGAGACCAAGACCGTATCCATGCTAGTGATATAACTCAAATATTCATATGGTATACTCTGGGTTGGATAGATAATGAACGTTTACTATGAATGGTTCATCGTCATCTTCATCCATGGGCGTTCATGTTGGAAGTTGGTCTAGCCCTACATAGATAAAGTTAGTCTGATTGGGTGGTTCACCCAATGGTATGACTAATCCAACCGGATAGCGATGGGCGGGTGGTCGGCCCATATCTTGTGCAGTTTCTAAAATTGGCTCGAAGGTCACATTCTGCACTATATACTCGCCTAGTCTAGTGCTGGCGAGATGAATAGTCACCCATGATGCGGATGACCCTACTAAAGATGTAGGTGAGGTAGGCTGAGGCACCTCCTCGGCTTTGTCTTGGGGTTCTTCAACTTCCATAGGAGTGGGAACCTCCTCGATGACTAGCTTGGGCTTACGCTCCTCTTTCTCATCCATTTTTACCTTCAACTTCCTTTCATCCCGATGCATGACTGATGTTGATGGTCTTAGGGAAGTGGTAGTGGTATGCTCCGATCTGTGTGACATAGATGGTATTGGTTGAGCACATACTATTGGTTTGCCTCCTGGCCTCTTTATCGATGATGATGGCCAAACATCTAGGTGCATTGATGGGAGTATGAAACCCCTAGGAAAATCTGCTAGGTTCACGAACTTAAATGGTTCTTCGTTCGATGATACTACGTGAACCTATCCCTCATGAATGTACTTCACACATTGATGCAATATCGAGGGAACACAATGCATTTCATGAATCCAAGGTCTACCAAGTAATATGTTGTACTGCATGGCCCCTTCTATCACATGACACATCATTGAGATGCTCTTCAGGCCTACCTATATGGGTAGGATAATTGTGCCAATAGTTGTCAATGTAAATGTAGTGGGCACAATATGTGATTTAGACAACTTCAAATGACTCAATGCCTTGGTCATTATTATGTTGATCGATGAGTCGGTATCGATCAAGACCCTTTTAAATGGCATGTGATTAACACATGCAATTATGTGCAATGGTGGGTCAGTCATGGTTGTAGAAATCATCCTTATCTCATGATCATAAAATTGGATCATCGGTTCCTGACACTGTTGTACATGCCCCACAAAATTAGTAAATGCCTATGCATCCTGGGACTATACTTCAATGGACCTCAAAATGTCCATAAGAGTCTCCCTATGCCTAGGGGACTATTGTATTAGCTCATATATTGACAACTTCGTAGGAGTTATCTGCAGGTTTTGGACCAACCTGCTCCTTATGGTCACCACCATTCTTGTTGGTGGGCCTGGAATATTCTGTGTCGACCGCTGATTTGGCATGGTTTGTATTTGAATGGGAGTAAGAGGTGTATTCTGTTGTTCATATCTCCCATGCCTAGTGACAATGTTCACCATGCCTATGAACCCCTGGGTAGGTGGTTCGACTCGCACTTGGTTGACCTGGCCAACATTGTTGCGAGGCGCCTCATGATTTGGTAAAGGATTTTTATAAATTCCCATATTCTGATTATCGAGCACCTATGGGTTGTACGACACTACAAGCTCACCTTTTTCAATAATATTCTACACCATGTGTTTGAAAGTCCAACACACCTCAATGTCATGGCCTTTCGTTTGATGAAAAATGCAAAATAGATCTTCTTGGTACCCCTTTGATTTGGGTTGATTGGGGTCTATCAGCTTGACCTCGGGCAATCTAATTGCCTTTGCCTCGCATAGTTGATGGAAAATCAACATCAATGATTCCATCAATGGTGTGAACTGTCGAGGTGGGCATTGATCTTTGTTCTTGCTCTTATAATTGTTGTTGCACTTATCATACTACGTAGGAGGAGGTTGGGCCTGATAATTCTATTTTTGTTGCCCCTTGTCCTCTCTTTGAAGATTCAACACCACTTGATTCACATGGGCCTGCTTGCCCTATTGTTTTGTGGCACTCTTCTTTTGTCCCTCTCTCCTATTCTTGAGCTTCAAGTTGCCTTCCTACAACTTGATGTCCTCGATCACTTTGGCTTACACCAAAGCCTCCTCGAATGTAGGATACTATTGTAGTTGTAGCAGTAACGAGATGTGCTTGGCATAACTCTTTGTAAACATTCATGTTAACTCTATGGTAGGAATAGGGAATGGCAACTTTACCATTAGTCTCCTCCATCTCTTTTTGTATTTCTCAATTGGCTCATCATCACGCTGAGCTAGCACAGCCAGATTAGAAATATTGGCCTATTTCTTGATGCCAAAGGAATAGCGTTCAAGAAAGGCATCAACTAATTGCTCAAAACCAGTTATGCTATGTTTCTTTAGCTGATTAAACCACTCCCAGGCTGGACCATAAAGTGTCATGATGAAAGTATGCAACAATAATGCATCGTTGCTTGCTATCTAAAAACAAGCATCCAGAAAGCTCGTGATATGTTCATGTGCATCTTCATCACCCTTAAACTTGTCTAACCTGGGCATATCAAAATGCTCAGGGTAAGCCGAAGTAGGCATCGAAGGATCTAAAGGCTCATTATGGATTTTCCTTAATGTCAACTTTTGAATAGTCGTGCCTTGTTTCTCGATGGCTTTGACCTTCTCGGCTAAGGCCTTATAGGCCTTCGAAGATAGAAAGTCCTCCTCCCTAAGTTGACATGGAGGTGGCTTAGGAGGTACTGTCTTCCTTGTACGAGCTGGAGGGCATTGCTCTTCCTCCTCCTCAGCTCGAGAGCTCTCAAGATATTCTTACTTGTATCCATATCCCTCTTCTTCTTCATGTTGCCTCTACCTCTGATCATCGAGCGATGGTGATCGCTCCCTCTGTTTGGCACTAGCATGAGTACGATCACCTCTATGCTCTCGATGCATATCGGCTTGTGACAAAGCCTTCCTATATACATGCTCTCTATGCTCATCATGAGGATATAGGCCAGCCCTAGCTAACCTATCCTCCTGCTCCACACACTCCTTCTGGGTAAGGATACGCTCTTCGCGCATGCATTGCTCATATAGCCTTTGTCTAAGGAGCCTCTATGCTTGAATATTTTCATCCTCAATGTGCTGCCTCTCTAGGTGAGCATCCTCTAATTGATCTTGGAGGAGTTGGTATTTCTGCTCTGATACCAGTCGATGTGATCTATCAATTTGATCGGTTGTGGGAGGCCTCTAGTATCCTTGCTCTGTATGAGTGACCTTATGGGTTTTGTACCCATCGGACTGATGTGTTGCACCTTTGCCTCTATCTATGAAGATGACATTGGCATCCTGCTCTATCCTATATTGTGAACCACCATGTGCATATAGTGGGTGTGTGACATGAGGGCGCTTAGAAGCCTCTCCATGCTCTCTAGTAGTCCTGACGATGCTCCCGCTATGCTCACTCGGGGTACGAGTGGGCGAAGCCAAGGGCTTGTAGCCTAACTACTCTAAAACACTACCTAGACCCTCTAACTATCTAGGCTACCATCGCTCATGCGGTGGTGTGCCATTAGCTCCCACCTTTGATATATCAATGGTGATCTTACATGGTGGACCACACGTGGGAGTATGGGTAGACCTATGCTCGAAAGTGAGCCTATCTACCTACCCCTAAATGGGTGGATCTCTAGTCCTTCTATACTCATAAGGTGGAGGTATGGATCCTCATATGGACTTAGTATGTAGGGGTACCAACCTGGTTCCTTGCACGACAAACTCTTCGATCGATCCCGTGGATGCGCGTGCACAACGGTCTTGGTAATGGCTTTCGAGTGGAGCACCCTCATGTTGAGAGGCCCCCTATTATATCCTATGCCTAAAGGAGTGTACTGAAGCTCCTCTATCTGGGGTATGCTCTATAGGCTCCCCTCATATCGAATTATCTCCTCTAATGCTTATCGAACGATGTTCGATTCACTCATGTGGGTGAGGAATTGACACGTGTTGTTGTGAATTGGTTAGGGGTTGATCATGAGCATCAATTTTAGACCATTTTTGACCACCCTATGTATCCACCATTATGTACCTAGCATCTAAATGTATCTTTTATTATTAAGCAAACAAGGTATACAATGATGATTATCTCGTATTAAGTTTTAAAAGTGAGCCCTAAACTGTTTGATGTGTTTCAATGATTTGTTGTATCAGTGTAGAAACTCTTATCATGTTTTGCAAAACTTGTTGGATTTTATTCTTAGTTTAATGGCTTTCACCTGTACACTCATAGCTCGACAACTTGGCTATGAACTCCAAGTCACGTAAATCCCCCATGTGTGGTAATGAAGGTCCACACCTGGACAAGGAGCACAGGTCCTCCTAGATCCTCACCCATTTTCCCCTAGTCAATGTTATACCCTTCGAAGAGAATACATGCAAATTTTCTAGGGTACGAAAGGTTCTTGGATTCGGTATTGGTCTAATAACAAAGGTTCATAGGATTTGGGCCAACGGATGGAAATGACGCCCACCATCGCTGAACCCTACTAGTGGTTGGATGTCAAGCCCAACTCACTAGCGTTTAAGTGCCAAGTGGTGTGTGTGGTTCATTTTATTGTACATAAAAGAAATGTATCATATAGCACACATGCTCATTTTCTATATGCTATGCAAATGAAAGAATGTTTCAAATTCAAAAAATGCAAGCTATTCTAGATGTTCTTTGAGACAATGCACATTACGATGATAGTTGGCCACTAATTGGGCCTCACACATGCAAACCAAACAAGACACTCTATCAAGCACGTTGTAGCCTAGGGTTTACTGCAATCAGATATCCGTTGTTCCTAGCAGTGCCTTTCTACAAATGCAAATTGAAATGAACTAGGACATGATTGATTTCCTTTTTCTTAGTTTTCTTTTCCTAATTGCATTTCAAAATAAGCATTTTGTAAAAACACAAAGAGTAAAAATAGAATAGAGAGTGGAAAATAGGGCCTACCTCAGGTCCTGAGTTGATTTGCACTCTGATTTCTGTTGTCTGTGTAGTCAGGTGTAAACCATAGATCTGGTCTACAGTTCAGACTATAAACCACATGTTGAACCTACGATTCAATTGTTGACTCATAGCTGATAGCTGTGATCTGTACCTACAATTCCCAAAACCAAGAAACAATAGTCAGATGTTATTTTTGTGGAGTTCCACCATGATCGCCTACTGTACGACCAAAAAGGCATGCACCCAAAATATTGTAATTGCATAAACAAAGTAAAATTGATATTCAAACACATAAATGGATGAAACACATGTAAATTACAAGAAATGCCTCTATTATTCCATTAAAATCAACAAGTGTCTGATTACAAGTAAATCCCTCTTAGGGATACTCTATTTGATATGCAATTACAATTATTTCAATCCCCCTTAGGGGTGAAATGCACTATCAAGCCCTTAAGGTGACACGAACTGCTCTAGGGTGGAGTGAACCCTCTTCTTCATGTTGAGGAAGGAAATGAATGATTGTAGCTCCTTAGAAACCTATTTTCTATGATCAAGAAACAACACAAGAATGTCAAAAGCATAGGCAACCTCTCATGATGAGGCCCTTTAAAGACAAATAGCATGAAAATAGCATAATGACATCAAATCAAGAAAATGCATCTACTATGCTAAACATATGCAAATAATATCAAGATTGATGTAAATACGTAAATGAAGAGCACAACTATCAATCTATGGAATCAATTACTTGAAATGAAGCATTATAACATGAAAAGAAGTCATTAATGTCTAAACTAGCATAATGAATACAAGTTAGTAAAAACACTAATCTATCGGTCAGAAGTCTCTAAAATTGTAACTAAACCATGCAAATGACTAATCTAATCTAACTAGATGAGCAAGAATGAGAATAGTAAGGTGGTGATACCTCTATTGCAAACCACAACACTGATACACGGTTTGCACTATAAACCATGGCTAAAAGCCATGGTTAGCACTCAAGTGAGTTTACCCTCAAAATCAAAGGCATTGGGCTTGACCTCCTTGTCCAATTGATGTTCAAGGGTCACCTTCGATGTCTTTCTGATAGGTTTGGTGATTGAATCATTGAATAGGGCCTCCGTTTACCCAAATTAGCATTTCTTGGCTCTCTAGCTTCCTAGGGCATCCATGGCACAATTGTCATGATGGTTGAGTTGGCAAAGTGATAGCAACAAATCTCTCTTAGTGCACTCAAGTGAGTTCACAATTTGACAGGGCTTCGCTGCTCTAATCTCCAATGCTTACTTCATATCTTTGCCCTAATTCAAAGGGGTACTTATAGGACTACCCAAGGGCTAGGGGTGGCTTCATGGGGAAGCCAAGATCAAGAAGGGGTGGTTAGGATAGTTGGAGTGGAAGCTTCTATCCTTTAACCACCTTCTTCTAGAACAAATGGTCGTTCAACCCGATTTGGCTTGGATGAAGGCCAACTGAACTTCAGTTAAGACCGCAGGTTACAACTATGGCCTAGACTGTAAACCGTAGGTCTCAGCCATGGTTCAGCCTATAGACTATAGGTCTAGGCTACGGTTCAGAATGATTAGGCCAAGGTGCCCAAATTGAGTGGTTAAAACCACTGCTCTATCTTGGAGTCTATCCAAGATCCTCCATATGGTCTTGTAGCATGTCCATATGAGTAGTCGCCATCGACATGACGTGTTTTAGGTGTCTACAGAATGCTAGTACAAAAAATATTTTTATTAACTATTCAGAGTATAGTGACCAAATTATACAAATTGATGAAACATAAAATAATAGAATACAAGTTGATCACACAACACAACATATAACTTCTATGAAAATATTTGTAAATATTATCACAAATTCAGATATACATCAAAAAATATTGATATACTTCTCTAGAAAGTTGCATCAAAATCCAACTAAATGGATGGAAATTATGGAATGGAAACAAATAAAATATATGTTATATAAACATCATAAAAGGAAACCTAGTGTGTTGTTCATCAAGTGATCCAATGATCATGGTAGGGTATACTTTTGAGAACCAACATCTAAGCAAGAAATAGCTTCCACGATAATACAGGAGAAGTAGTACTAGAGAACAAGCCAACATCTAAGCCATATACAACTTCCAGAATAAATTTACACCCCTAGATTCAAAGGAGGTAGTTATTAAATTATTTGCTCTCTCAAATAATGTAATAAGGGAGGGGGTGTTAGGATAATTCTTCATATATTTATTTATATATTAAAATAGTCAGATAGTAACATTTAATGTGAGAAGTTCCTTTGTTAGTGTTTCCATTATTTTCTTTTACACAAATTCTTTTCTATGGGAATGCTTTGTAAAGATATAAAGATATGTATCAAATTCTATTGATTTATTACACAAGTATTGAAATATTTGTAATAAATATTTACAATAACATATTAATTATGGCCAACATCCATTTGGGTTGACAAATACACCCAAAACTTTTATGCAATTAATGGATAAGGTCTTGAAGCCTTTTCTTGGTAAGTTTGTAGTGGTTTATTTGGATGATATTTGGTGTTTAGCAAGATGAAATAAGAAAACCTAATCCATCTATTATTTTTGCAAATGTTGGAGGAACAATTGCTGATCATTTTGAAGAAATGTAGTTTTATGAAGAAGGAATTGTTATATTTGGGTTCATATCCAAGGTGGTTTGCAGATGGATCCAGCAAAGGTAAAATGTATTATGGAGTGGTTGTCACCAAGGAGTATGTTTGAAGCCATAAATTTTAATGGTTTGGAATTTTTTTACATAAAGTTCATCAAAAAATAGTCGAATTTATGCTCCAATCATAGAAATGATGAAATAAGGTAGACATGAATTCAAATTGATAGACACAGTGGAAAGAAGCTTTCAAATATTAAATGAGAAAGTCATAGAGCAACCATTTTAGGCATTACTAGATTTTAACAAAGTTTTGCAAGTACATTATGATGCAAGCATAGCCTCCATTAGAGAAGTATTGAGCCAAGAAGGTAGACCCATTACTTATTTCAGTGAGAAGTTAAATGAATCCAAAAAGAAATATTTAATTTATGATCATGAATTTCATGCCATTGTACAAGCACTAAAGAAGTGGAGACATTACCTATTACCAAAGGAATTTGTGCTATTTACAGATCATCATGCTTTGTAGTTCATTAACAGTCAAGGCAAATTAAACCAAAGACATGAAATTAGAATAGTGTATTCAAAGTTACTCATTTGTTTTGAAGCATATAAATGGTAGTTTAAATCAGATAGTCGATGCCTTGATTAGAAGAAGTATGTTGATGAACTCAATGCAAATTGAAGTTTTAGGTTTTGATGTTATGAAGTAACTTTATGTTGATGATTTGGACTTCAAGAAAGCTTAGGCAACATGCAATGACCCTATTGTGCGAGATAGAACACCATGTATGTATTATTTTATCCAAGAAGGATTATTATTCATGGGACATCAATTATGCATACCATGAAGCTCAATGAGAGATAAATTTATAAGAGATAAACATAGTGAAGAACTTTCTAGACATTTTGGAGTTGATAAAACCATGGGATAGATTTGTGCAAGTTATTATTAGCTAGAAATAAGTGCAAATGTAAGAAGATTCATGCAAGGTTGTCGATTTTTTCAACATGTGAAGGGAATAAGCCAAAATACTAGGTTGTATCAACCATTACCAATACTAAAATAACCATGGGAAGATATAAGTATGGACTTTGTCCTTGGATTATCTCAAATACAAAGATATATTTAATTTTTGTTATTGTTGATATATTTTTAAATATGACACATTTCATACCATGCAAAAAAATGAATGATGCTACTCATATTATTGATTTGTTCTTTAGAGAAGTTGTAATACTACATGGTTTGCCAAAACATTTTGTGGCAAATAGAGATACTAAATTTGTAGGTCACTTTTGGCACACTTTGTGGAAGACGTTAGACACCAAATTGAGTTTCATTTCAACTTAAAATTCATAAATAAATTGACAACCTGAAGTGGAGAATAGAAGCCTTGGAAATTTATTGAGGTGCTTAGTGGGTAAGAAGTCAAAATTATTGGATACCATTATGGCACAAATTGAGTTTACATATAACAATTTGATAAATAGAAGCATAGAGAAAATTCCATTCTATACTATGTATAAAATTCATCCAAGAGGAGTAGATGAGTTGTATATTATAACTTATCTATAGATACCTAGTGTTATAGTAGAGGACTTTGCTGATTATATGTATGACTTACATAAAAAGCGATAGTTTATTTGAAGAAGAGTGCTATGAGATACAAGCAATATACTGATCTAAAACATCAGACAAGAATTTCAAGTTGGCAACTTAGTTTTGGAACATTTATGAAAAGAAAGGTTTCAAAAAGGTACTTACAAGCTCAATTGGAAGAAGAGTGGACCTTATAGGGTTTTAAAGAAGTTTACAACAAAGGCCTACAAAATTAAACTCCTAGAAGGAATAGACATATCATTGATTTTAAATATGATGGATTTTTATACATACTATAATAAGACCATGGATAATATTGTAGATAATATATCTAAGTTTTGAATAGAAGAATGGATAACACAATTTCCATAAAAGGAATAAGATGAAATTGAGGCAATCATAGATTCTAGAGTGGCCAAGAGAACAAGAGACAAAGTATATTATGAGTTTCTAGTCAAGTAGAAGAACTAGGTAACTAAAGCAACAACATGGATGAATGCTTTTGAGATTTTTAAGTATGACATCTCAATTATGGATTTCAAAAAAATTTCATGATCTTTCACTCATGAAACATTCTCTCTTACTTAGCGAGTATGATTTGGAAGCATATTAACTTTTATCGAGCATTTATTAAATGGTTGTTGAACCACTTGGATAATTGTTAAATCCTACATATAAAGGAATGAAGAGGAAGGGGTAAAGACACACATACAAGAATAAGAGGAAAGAGATAATGAGCCTATAAGGAAGATAGGAAAGAAGGGAGAGAAACATAGAAAGGGCCTACTTGAATATTTTTGAAAGCAAGAATGACTATATAATTTTGGAATAAAAATAATGTGTACCCAATGGTCATAAATAAATAAAAATTTATATTTCACTCTAATCTATTTTTTACATGGTGAATTCATTGTGCTATTGGAATTATATGTTGTATATGCATGCATTGTGCAGGTTCTAGGTATAGTTGAGAGAGAAGGTCAAGTAGCAATGGTTGTTCTAGGCCTTGGGATGGATATCACAATTCATAAAAGTTGCATAAGTTCTTGATACTCTTGAGATCATTATTGTAGTAAAGAATATGAAATGCCATCCAAATGAACATTGTTGTTCGAGTGAGGGAACATCGTTGTTTGAACACAAGTGGAAATATCGTTCAAGTAAAAATTGCACTATGTCTATCAAGTGGAAGTATCATTCAAGTGGAAGTTACACCATCTTGGAGGCATTGTCATTATATAACATCAATGCATCATCTTTTACCAGTGTCATCATGTAGTATTATCACCTTGTGGTAAACTTATATTTTGCCATTATCATCTTGTGGTACTATGCAATGCCATCTTTTGTCATTGTTGTCTTGTAATATTGTCGTCTTGTATTGTGATACTATTATCTTGTAGTAGAGGTTTCCATCCTAAAGTTTCATCTTAAATATGAATGTCATCTTTAGTTGCCATGCTACCTTCTACCATCAAGAATAAATCTTGTGTCGTCTTAAATGGGGATCGTTGTACATGTGATTATCATATGACTTTTTAAAGTGACA
The DNA here is from genome assembly GCA_028583015.1 of Wollemia nobilis. Lineage (NCBI taxonomy): Eukaryota > Viridiplantae > Streptophyta > Pinopsida > Araucariales > Araucariaceae > Wollemia > Wollemia nobilis. Next base: position 2,127,967 of record JAQPPZ010000128.1, on the reverse strand, counting down.
AAAGCAATCACTAGATGTTTTAAAAGGTATTATTTCACTAGACTCCCTTTTCTTGACTGCATCAGTCAATCCTCTTGATTTCTAACATGTTCTTTGAGTTATGACATGTGTGTGGGTCCTTTAGCATTTTCACTGATTCTTTGAGTCGTACATGTGTGTGGCTTCTCTTGCCCTATGGAATATTCTTATTATGGAATTTATTCTTACCTAAATACTTGTTCTCCTTCATGTAGTGAGTTAATATCACATTGATTCAGTTGTGGGATTTAAGTAAAAGGCTTAGAGGTGCAAGACCTTGGTCCTACTTATGTAGGATCCCTCACCCCTATTACCATCAAGTTGCTACACATGTATGAAGGTCATTGACCATATTACTTGAATTATCTTTCCATACAAACTCTCATTTCCTATGGTATATTCCTATGATATAATTTTGTTACAATTAAATAAATTTTCTTCTCTTAATGCGGTATGGGGGTGGAAAATTTAATGTTTGTTAAAGGTGTAATTATTTGGCATATTCTTGAGCATGCCTTAGGTATTGTCACCACACCAATCATCAAAGTTAATGATATGGTCCATGTAGTGCAATAATGTTTTTGGTTTGAGATGGAGGCCTTATAAAGGAAAAGGGAAGGGACAAATAATTAGAGAAAAATTATCTATAAAAGAATTGCTTATCGTGCATTTATAATGAAAATCAATTTTTAAAATAAGATGGGACCACATCCATTAAAATAACAATTTATTAGATAATTTAGGTCAATTAAATTTGGAAGTTTGTTTATTTATCAAACATATTTTTCTATTTATCTTTACATAAAAAATAGTTCTCATCTTTCTTAAACATATATGTTTTTACAATTAGTTCGTTCACATAATTTTTATTTAGAGATAAAAATATCACTTGATCAATTACTTTTTAAAATTTGAATTTTGCCAAGATATAGAACATCAATGTGATTGACTAAATTATTTGCAACCTAGTTTGCTTCTCTATAGATATGATGACATTTCCAAAATAGTACATCTAACAAGAGTTGATGGGTTGTAGAAATAATGTTATTTTTTATTTAATCCCATCATCCATTTTTCTTTATTGCATTAATCATAATTTTTTAATCTACCTTACTGAAATATATTTTCTTCCTTTTTCAATATCAATTTTGATCTCTATAATAAGTGTCATAGCCTTTGCATAGTTGTTAGTGGAAGTTCCATATGATTCTAAGTAAGTGAAGAGAATTTTGCCTTATTTATTTTGAAATAGACCACCTCCCCTAGCTTTTTCTAAATTTCAATTGGAAGCACAATGAAAACTAATTTTCATACACTCAACTTTTGGATATTTTTATTTTACCATAGTTTTAAGCAGATCATTTGTGCTAACTCCATTGTCATATATGACCCTTTCATGTATCTTCAAGTCCTATAATAAAAAGGCTAGGACCTTTTTTTCTACACTTGAGACTTCCCATTATAAGTAAATGTTTGTAAATGCAAGAGAGTCAATAATATGATATCAAACTTTGGTATGATTTTGAGATTTAATTTAAAAATTTCTATAATTCCTTTCAAGTCATAAATCCCAAAAATTAATGGTAGAAACAATCCTCCACATTATTCATAATACTTTAAATTTAAAATAATTAATCCAACAATTTGTGAAATATTTCAATATTGATGGAGTTACATAATATATTTTTATATTTTTGAAAAAAGCCCCCAAATAGTATAAGTAAAGGTACAATGAAGAAGTAAATGATTTGATATTTTTAGATCCTTCTCACACAAATAATATTTGAAAGGTCCATGATATCTTCTTCTTTGTAAACTCTAATATGTATGAATCTTGTTTTGGACTACTAGCTAAAATAATGTTGAGGCCTTAGGGAGGGCCTTGAGTGACCAAACATTCTTCTAAGGGAAATATTTGGGAGTAGGAAAATTTGATTGCTCTAAATTCTTATATCCTAACTTGATTAAGTATCCACCCTCCTTTGAGTGATTTCAAACCAACTCATCATTCCACATAAAAATAGGTAAATAGAACTCTTGAAGTATTCTTTGAAGCTTATCCACTATTTATTTGAGGTCCTCATCTTCAACCAACTTGTTGATAGAAATCACTTTTTGTTCATATTTATGGGATTAGCCCCATTTCTTGTTAACACTCATGATATTGTTTTGGTTTCCATATTGATATATCTCTAACTTTCCTTTTCTCTTTATTCTTACTTTGAGGTCTTCCCCTCCTTTTTCTAGTCCCAATAATGCTTTAATATTCATCAAATATCTATAATTTTCTAGATTGTTCATAATCAGATTTATCATCTATAAGTTTGTATCACCCTAGAGAACTTGAATTACAATAATGAGCCTCAAAAATACTTTTTTCTTTCTATTGTTGTAGAAACCCTAAAGTGTAAGGATCATCCTCCATGATTACTTTTTTTATGCTACCTCATAAACCTTAAATTTTTATGGATATCACCACACTCCTTTTCTTTATTATAATCCTATTGAAACCTTAGAGTGTTAGATATTAATGCTTCAAATTATTGTATTATGAAAATGAAGGGTATTTAAATACATAGGATGCCTATTTTAGGCAGAACAACCTTTAAACAAACTTGCAACTATCTTGTGCTATATTACAAGCATGTATCTAGTGAGGGGTGGTTATACCACTTGACTTATCACATGGTCTATGATGTAATAAATCCTAACATACCTCCCTTTTTGCATCATATTCAAAAGATCTATTTTGCTTTTGACCAAAGAATAATGTCTACGGTGATGTTGGAATTTGAGAGAAAAATCTCCTCTCCCCTCTTAATGTAGACTTTATACTTTAATACTTAGGAGTGTCGCTTATAATTATCATTACAAAATACTTCATTCAATAATTTCTAATATCATTTTTTATCCTTAGCGCTTGGATTCAGGTCCTTATCCCACTCATATTATTATTGATAGTAATTGACTTGTTATAAAGGTTGCAGTTGTCATAAAAGTTGAAGTGCTTCTTTTATTTCTAGATTTAATTTATTGGAACATTTCAAGGATTTGAAGTATTTTTGCACTTTGATGCTTCCTTACCATAATTTTGGATGATGTTTTGGGTATTTTGCTAAATTGACACATTTTTTAGAGTGATATATCTTCTGTAGTCCTCAATTTTTTTTCTTTTAAATCCTTGTGTTTTTGCTTGTTGTCTTGAATCTTCTGAGAAGATTCATTCCTTAATTTTCATTTTGATTTTTCCTTTGATTTGTTATTATTTACCTCTAGATCTATATAAGAGTGGAATAGTCCTAGGTTGATCATGTTAAAATATTTCTTCAAATATTTCTTTGTGGATAGAATCATTCTTTTAAAAATTCTTGTGATGATCAAATCATCTACATATATTTTGATGATTAAAACTTCTTCTTTTTCCTTCTTGAGGTGTAAACTTGGATCATATGATATATATTCATGCTTCCTTTGATGTGTTATAAAAGGTTGAATCTAATGTATTAATTTCTCATTCTCTGTGCTATCATCTGCTTCTTTTGAATTTTCAAGACTTGATCATTTATCTTGTGTTTATGTTGCTTAGAGTGATCATATTTGCTCTTGATGCCTCTAGTTGTATGGCTTGGATTTTTTAACATGTGATATTTTTGGTTACTTTTGCATTGTTCCAAACTTGTTCTTTCTGACTTGTATGTGCTTGTGCAACATACACATGTACTTATTCTTATTAAACTTCTTATTTTCCTTCTTTGACTTGATTCTCATTGGTTACGTTACATTAATATCCCTTTATCCAATTTTTATTTTGATTTTCTAAAGATGATTTGTCATGTTGTTGATACATCCATTGTGAAGGTGTTTCATTTTTGAATGGAATATTTTAACTTTCCTTCATGGTGTGTCTATTTCTTCTACAATGTTCACATATCTTTTACATGTACATAGTACCTCTTTGAGAATAATTTCTATGATTCTAATATCTTTGAAAATTATTTCTTTGTTAAAAGTGTTGTGGAGGACTCATGCCTCTTCTAAATGGTTGCTTCCCTCTTTTACTTGTAAGTAGTAATTGTTTTTCATTTGTAGTATGTGAGGTCTCTACTTTCTTAAGTAGGTTCACCAACTTCTCAAAGCTTGGTGTTTTCTCAATAATATTTAGTGTAGTCACAAAAATATTGTATTTTATTGGGAATGATCTCAAAATAATAGGAACTAACATTTCATCATATACTTAAGTTCCCATTGCTTGCAATGATGCTCATAATTTTGCTATTCTCTTCATGAGTGATTCCAACTTTTCTCCACTCATAATCTTCAGATAATGGAGTTGGCTTTAGAGGAATAGAGTTTTATCTTGATTCTTAGCTTCAAGTACTATTTTTAGATTCTCCCATGCATCCTTGGCTATGATTGTATCCCTAATTTATGCTTGGACCTCATTTGCTACTCCAAACATGATGATTAGTCTTGCTTTTTTGTGTCTTGTCAAAAAAATAGTCTTGATTTTCTTCCTTTAGATGAGTCATGATCCCATCTACTACTTTCCAAAATTCCTCAAACTCAAGTTGCGTCCTAATTTTGGTCTTCCAGGAAGCATAATTGTTTTCTCTCAACAATTGGAAATCTAGTAACAAGAACTTCGATGCTTCACTAACCATCGTAAACCTTTAAAAAATCTTAATCTTCTTATTGTATTATGTTTGCATTGAAAAATTCTTTTTGAAAGTATTTATAAGCTTATACTAAGATTTTTAATTGATGCCTTAAAAATCAAAATAATTATTTCGCCAAGTAAATCTTGTGGAGGTGAGAAAGATTTTCTTCCCTCTTTTCAATATTATATTTCTAAATCCTTAAAAAGAATAATTTATTCTTTTTTTTTTGTAATTTAATCAAAGGGAACTTTGTACCTTTGTTTTCTTCTTTTCTTCCTCTCACTATTGATGTGAGGTTAAATATTCGTCTTCCTTGATCTTGAAGATAATCGAGTGAATTTCATACCCTTCTACTTCTGTCCTACTCAGTTTATTTCCTTTGGAAAATGTGTCAACTTAGATTTTGGTACCTTCAAAACCTTTGGTAGCACCTAAATTTTATCATGAAATATTTGCAAGACTTGTAGACATGAATGATTGCTTTTTTGTTTGAGCAATTCATTCTATTTAATCACTTTGTTGTTGTATTTTGATTTTGAAGCATTTCTCTACTTAGACTTGTCCATGTGCTTTGGTTCTAATGCCTTTTCTCTACTCAAATTTTTACTTGTGCTTTAGAATTATTTTTTGAATGGATTTATATTGTTTTTGGATGTTTGGACACCCGAGTGTGTGTTCTTTCTTGTTCGTGTTCTATTTGTAGGGATAATTTTCACTAGAATACTTTTAATTACACTTCAAAGAATGGTTTAGAACATATGGACTCCTTGGTGTATTCTCTTTCTCATTTGTGTTCTCTTCATAGGGATCCTTTGTTCTAGAATACTTTCAATTGAACTTTAAAATTGATCCCAAATATATTGTTTATGATTTTAAACTGGTGCAAGGCTCTTTTATTTTGCTTCCTCTCTCTTTTCTTGGTTATTTTTCTTTAAAATATTTTATATCCTTAGATTTGAGGATGTTCTATTAATACACAATATCTCTACATGAAATTTTACTCATGAGGTGATTTTTGTTCAATGCTCTATTTTTTTACTTTCTTCTTTGCTTTCACTTTGCTAAATATGGATGAGCATTCTTTTCATGCATCTTAAACTACTGCTATCCTTTATTTACTTTGATAATGTCAAAGTCATTATCCCTGGGTTTTATCTCTACTTGGTTGCTTTCACTAGACTTTAGTCTAGCTGGGATGCTTCATTAATGCTTTTCACATGATTTTGATAGTCGTCTTTCTTTGGTTAGCTTTTCTTTTATGATATTATAGAAAGAACCAAATTACTTCTTGCCTTTAGTCACAATCTGATGTATAACTACCTTACTTTCCTTACTTGTAAAATGCTTTTCACCAAATATCTTTCTTCTAACCATGCTTTGGTAGAAGCACTTACAACTTATACTTCTTTCTTTTTTCTTTATGCTTTCTTGTGTTCCTTCTTGGAACATTTTTTCAATAATTTTCTTATGTTTGCACTTTATTTTTATCTCCAAACACTGCTTCTCTTATCTTTTTAGAACCTCTTACAACTTGGATAGGTATTAATTTAACCATTTTAATATTTCAAAATAGTATTTTTGTTGTTGCTTGGAAGAAACTTCTTGTAATTTTTCTTGTGAAGCTTCAATGGCTTCATATTTTTTATTTTTTATTTTTAAGGATTTTCTATAGCTTTCTTTTTCTTTTGAGGAGGTTCTTTTTGGCTTTCTCTCTTTTAATTCATAAGAATATTCTATAGTTTCCCTCTTTGCCTTCTTAAAATGGAAATTTTTGGTTTCTTTCTAAGCTTGTCTTGATTGTTTCTTGTGGGATTTATGAACTTTGGTCTTGAAGAAGGGATTGAAACACTTTTTTATCCTTAGAAAGACCTTTGCATTTTGTAGGGGTTTTTTTAGCTTGAAACTTCTTGAATGTGCCATGGAATTTTTCTTCACGATCACAATATTAAATAGGATAACATTTTGTTATGAACCTCTCTTATCATTAACAATAAATCATTCACCAATATGTAGAGATATCAAACAAGCATATACAAATAAATTCCATAACAACACTCCACACAATAAAATAGAGATAGATAATACCCTTAAGATAGCGTAACACCAAGAATACTCCTTAAGGAAGGAATCACTCCACAAAATCTCCAGCTCCATGAGCCAAGACTCTTACAAAAAATACTTGATATGACTTCCCTTTATAGTTAAGGGTATATCTTTCTTTATACAAGAATGTGATGGTTCACCTTCCATGATTTAGAAGTTCACCCATGTGATGGTTCACCTTCCATGATTTAGAAGTTCACCCATGTGGTGATTCACCTTCCATGAGTTACAAAGTGTATAATATTATAATATGACACTAAGTTACATATTATTATAATTTTATATGTGACCCATGCCATAATATAATATTATATTATATCCCCATAAGCATATACTTAGGTACCTAACACTTTACCCTTGAAACTACTTATCTCAAACTTGATCTCAAACTATTTATCTCAAATGTGGATAAAATTTTGACCACATTCTAAGGACAAAGAAGTAGTTACCTAAAATTACAAAAAGGGCTAAGTGTTGTAAAATTACTAGATCTATTCGAGACTAGGATCAACCAGAATCCATGGATGATGGGAGCAATTATCAACAACCAACAAATTATTAGCAAGGGTTATTGATGATCAAGTCAACATAGCATGAATATTTCACAGAGCTAGTTCCAAGAGAGAATTATCACTTGAAAATATCCCAACATCATGAAATCCTGAGCCTAGGCCTAGAGGGTCAAAAGCATGGTCAAACCTCATCACCTACATAGGGCCATGATAGCCAAGGCACATTAGGAAAAAAGGCTCAAGGCTACACTTTCTTGAGTGATGACATCATAAAAATAAGAGACACCTGACATCATGCAAGACAGATAAAGGATACCTAAGACTGGAATATGGGTTGTAGTCGTGCTATTCCAAGTGATGACATCAAACTTCCTCAGGCCTATGCTCAAGTAGCAAAGATATATAAAGATCTCAAAAGTACCCAAACCTAATATTAAAGCTCAAAATTGTTACTTCTCTACAAAGACAACATAGAGGATAATGATGAAGTTAGATATCAAGAACATCAACCGATATTACTCCATATCTTTGCCATAGTACTCACCAGTTGTTCCAAATCAAAACCTCAATAATGAATCCACTTACAAGAATATGTTATAGATCGACAAGCCAAATTTAAACACAGATAGAAAACAAAATTTGGACCATTCACACAAGCTTTTGGAACCTTCTATACACATGTTTACAACCATTTTTCATAACTAAATGTAAATCTTACACTGCAAGACTCAAATAAGAAGCCTACAAATACGATTTTAGATCTCATTCAATGGGTTGGCTCTATAATCCTTTCTTGGTATCATAATGAAATTGTTTTTTTAATGAAGTGGTAGTTGTTTGGTCTCCATGGTCTTTGCATATATAAATTTTATAAGAATGATCTTTCTAAGTCATTTTTGTTACACTATAGTGTTATTTTATTTTATTAAAGTGGTTCTATGGTTGAATTACCCATTTTATTACTAGCATTTACAATCCTTGGAATGATTAGAATCTTTAGACATTCATTTAAGTCATTTATGTTACATTCTATCTTTAGTGTATTTTTTAAAGTGATATTTTTATCGCCTATTGGATTGCTAATTGTGTGAATTCCTAGAATTATTAAGATGATTGCAGTGGGTTGAATGAACCTATATGTGTAATAATTAGTGGTGGATCTGATAAGTGTAGGGTTATGCATAAGGGGTTGGACTCAAAATGTACTTGTAAAAAAATAGCGAATCCTAATCAAAATCAAGGTGAATCATGGATAATCCTAAGCAAATCAAATCGAGCATCTTCATACCAAAATTTGGGGTATTTGAAGTCCTAAAATGTAAGTTCATATTTGGAGCTACTTTTGACCTATTAAATCATCTTATAACTTCATAAAAACACCACCATTAGATCAGGCTTGAAAATATCTTTCCAACGAGTACAAATATGCCTATGTTTGGATATATATTATGGTAAATTGACCCTAATAAAAAATTGGTCCTAAAAATTTTAGGCGAATGGGCCGACGTCAAGGGTCCTCATATTCACCAATTTCCAATTTTGAAAATTCTAATATTCACCCAATTGGCGAATATTCACCACTATGCATAACCATGGATAAGTGCCATGAAATGGTTGAATAGTTGATTATTTTATGAGATCCAATGTTGTTACACTATATTCCAACCATGTTTTATGTATCCCTAAACCCTTTCTCTTTCTTTCAATTTAATCGTTTCCTTACCCTTTTTCTTCAAAAGACATCCATAGGAGCTGACCTTCTTCAGAGGTTGAAACATAGGGTAACCTTGTTTCATCCAATTAATATATTGTGGCTAAAATCGATGGGTGCAACGTCTTCCTACAACAATGGATAATTTTAGTCCAATAGTAGAGTAAGTTTTTGGCATGCCCAACGGGATGAAACTAATCATTTCATCTCATTTTACTAGAGGATTCAAGATTTGATGGATAGTCTTGATCTCATTGATGAAGATTGTATGTTCATATGGTGACTCTCATTTATAGATTGAACCTAGAAAATATTAACCATTAGTCCCATAATTTACCTTGAGACATGGGTGTAAGTTTCCATTTTCCTTTGTGTAAATGGTCATAAGCTTTGATACATGTTTATGAGGTAGAAAATTACCCAATCCTAGTCAACTTAAGCTTAATGGCCCAATAATATTATCCATATTGGTATGATACAGGTCCTCTCAACATCCCAATCCTTCATGAAATACCTAAAATCACTTTGAAAACCCTACCTACCTATGAAGGCAAAGATAAAAATGCCTTCGAACATTACCAAGATATAGCCTCATTGGCTATTGTTCATAATATTATGTTCAAAGATGTAATGATGAGATTGTTGATTCTTTCTTTCAAAGGCAAAGTGTTGCTATGGTACATATCTTTGGAGGATAAAAGTATCTACACGTCGGTTGATCTAGTTGAATCTCTTACTAATGAGTTTGATAATTTTGAAGATCCTTTCTTGTTACTCACTCAATTTTCATTCATCAAGAAAGCTCCCCATGAAAACATCTTTGACTTCAATATCTATTTTAAAATAAACTAGAGGATAATTCCTCAAGAGTTTCAAACCTCCCTAACTCAAGAATATCTATACTATATTCATTCTTTTCATCCAGATTTGAGCATTCTCATTCAACAATCCAAAGAAAGAAGATTCCCCCACATCTTTCAAGAAGCCATATGCACTAAAAATATGCTAATCATTGTAGGAAAAATCCCTCCTAGAGATGCCATCTCTCCCTTTTATTTTTACATGAGTCCATCTTATATACCTTCCTTTGAAAACATTGAGTCTTATCCATTTCAAGTCCCTAAGATCAATAATGTTTCCACTGCTTAGAGGGAACAACTCCAAATAGAACATGAGTTAAGAGCAATGATTTAGAAGTTTGTCGAAGATGTCAATAAAATGGAAGAATGACTCTCACAACAAAAAGGGGATGATCCTGACTATGATGGGCCCACATTACCAAAAACTAAATGATATATCAGTCTTTTATCTTCTATTAGTGCATAGTGCAATATGAAGAAGAGAATAGAGTAGGATGTGAATTATAGAAGAAAAGAAAAGTGCAATATGCTTATTCCATTTGAGCCTTTGTCACATAAATAAACCTCTATTGAAGAAAATATTTCAGGCCAAGAAGTTTTGCAGGTACCCTCATTGGTAAGCAATGTAATGAAATTCAACACAAAGCCCTATCAAGAATATTGTATAGAAAAAAGTATCAAATACATTCAACAGAAAGATCATGATTATGGTCATTCAGTTTCCATAGGATCAAGCTATAAACGAAAAATTTCAAACATACATTCAATCATTGGTACTAGATGTAAAATATTTGAACCAAAGAAGGGTTGAGTCATAAAAATTTGTCTTTTCTAGCTATGACTTCAGGACTATTGTGGCTATCACACAACTTACCCTAAAATTGGGGACCCACCTTTTTGCTTGTGTTTTTGAGGATTTTGGTATCCTTGAGGAGATGATTTTTTCTTTGATAGGTAAAAGTATTTTATTTATTGTACGGGTTAAAGGGTCTCATGCCTATTACATCAGTAGCAAAAAGTTTCAGCTGTGGACACCAGTGGTAACAGGTAAAAACTAGTTGGGGATCTAACCCATACATCCTATTCCAATTGAGGTTGAAGCCATCCAAAATAAAAGATACTAAACTATTACAACAAAAGGATGCCCGACTGCCTAAATGACAACTTCCCATACAACTGGGATTCTTTGTTCCTTTCCTACTGGGCATTCTTATCAGGGGATAGGAGGATCTTGAGCAGATCAGGGAGCTCCTTGAGCTCGTCAATGGTGTTAGACATAAGAGTGCTACCTTTCCAAAATATGTTAGCAGTCATCTACAAGTGGCCTACTACTTCATTGACGTGGTTGAGGGCCACTAAGCAGAGTATATCCTGGGCATTATCCATGTGTTGATCTTCTTCATCACTGATAATATCTGGAGATGGTTGCAGATCATTCGATTTTAGAGTCAACATTCTACTGGACTTCCTTCTCTTATGGGATGGTCGAACATACTTTTGTTTACATCTCAGTCACTTACCAGTGTGGGATTTTTCCATAGGAACAAAAATAGTGGATGTATCTTCCTTACCAAGGTCTAGGGGATGGGAGGGTGTAGGCAAAGGGGGATCGATGAGGGACTACGGATGAGGGGAATTGATGGGTTTGGGAGATGGGGGGTGGTGGCTTCATCATGGGTGGAGTTAGAAGGGTGATCGGGAGACGATGATCATGAGGAGATGCTCCCTAAAACTTGGTGGGCAAGGGCATATTTGTAGAGAACTAGAAATATCCCTTGGTGATGGGGAGGCTTCAGGGATTTACTCTCCTTGTAATTGGAGATAGTTACAGTGATGGAGCGAAGGAGGAAATCACAAACGTTGATGGGTCTAACATCATGAAGATGATTCATAAAGGTAAGCTTATAGGCACGAAGAGGCCTATTGGGGTTATCCACGGTAATATACTGGATGACAGGGACAATGGCAGTGTCCCAGGATTGAGGTAAGGAAGAACGCACCACACCTTTATTTTCCCACACAATATTTTTCCTTTTGTCAAGAAATTGATTTGTTTCCTCCTTAAAATTATGCTTATCTCTACGCATTATTCTACCATCAGCTGATATACCAGAGGCCTGAGTGATTGTATGAACACTTACCTTGAAGTGAAGTCCGTACACCTAAAATTTTCCATCATTCCATGACTTGATGAAATATTTGGTGACTTCCTCATCTATCCCCTTGAACAGCTTGAATAAGTTGATGAAGTGCTTGGTATCTAGCAGGGCCACAGTCCCAGCCTCGATCTACAAGCTAGCAGGCTCAGTGATGGCCATGGTGAGATCCAGACCAGAGTTGGGAGTGTTGGCTGGCGAGTTGCTATCTTCTCTCTCGACAAAATTGGAAAGGATAAAATTTACGATAGCTGAGTGTAGATAACCAATCTAGGTATGGCTAAAAGGATGGTTATCAAGGGCTACAGGGATAATTCTTCAAAAAAAGAGACTAGGTATGAAAAAATCGATGCAAGCGTGGCTCATGACGACAGGTCTAGAATGGATGGGAGTGGAGAGGAGAGCGAAATAAATGATAGTAGGGGAGGGTGGAGGGAAAATAGAGGTGAGAGGTCGAGTGGACGAAGGGCTGATGGAAAAACCAAAGTAGCATGAGCAGCTGGACTGTAAATTCAGTGCTTGACTTGGGTTATACGGGGGGAGACACGAGCCAAAATATCAACACAGAAAATCATACTGACATCATTATGGAGGATGATGTGAGTGGCAGAGTTCCATAGGTTGATGGTGTTGAGAAACACCCTTGGTGTTAAAGAAACACCATCATGGTGGTGATAGCCACCTTTAATGATGAAATTTTGAAGAGATGTGGTGCTAGGAGCGACCACCTTAGGTATTGAAAAAACACTATCATGTGGGTAGCACAAGCTACCTATCTGATCAATTTTCCACATCCTGCTTAGCTTTGGTGATGACATCTTGGGGGAAGCCTTCTTCCTAGACAATTAGGGTGGACTTATTGACTACTTTGTTGGCTAAAATATTGTCAGCTTTATTTGCTTCCCTAAAAACATGATTGATCTTGCTTTGGGGATTGCTGTTGAGAGAGAGTTGGCATTCCTGAATTATGTTCTAGATATTCTTCCCCCCTGTGCTCTTGTTGAAAATGTGGTCAATGATAACTGTTGAATACCCTTCAAAAATTATTGATTTGGGAAGGGTTTTGCTGACCTCGATGCTTCTCCACAGTGCTCTGGCTTCTGCATAGTTGTTGTTTTGGATCCCAAATTTTTTTGCAAAAGCCTTGACAATACTGCTTGTGTGGTCACTGATAACTCCTCCTACCCTTGCGTTCCCTAGGTTACCTTTGGAGGCACCATATAAATTGACCTTTAGCCAACCCTACAGAGGAGGGGACCATTTGGCCTTGATCCTTGAGCTATGGGAATTCTGGAATTTACTGCAGTCTAAGGGGATCCTAAGGGAAGCAAACATGTGTGATTCCAACTCAGAGTTAGGGACATCTATGCAAGGAATGAGGCTATTTTTTTCAATAGAAAAGGATAGAGCTCTGCTGGCGATAACTTCTGAGTTTTTGGGATTCTCGCTGAAGATGCGGTTGTTATGTTCCAACCAAATCTGCCAAGCCGCATGGTGGAGCAGGGAATTCCACAATAAACTGAGTCTTGGATTTTTAAAGATCCTAGGCCATTGGATGAATAGGTCTATGATAGACTTAGGTCAAACCCAAAATACCTGGAATCTACTAGTAAGAAAGGAAAAAACATTCCCAGCAAAGGGGCACTCTAGAAAAATGTGATGGGTGGATTCCTAAGCTTGGGTATAGAGGTAGCACCTGTTGGGAATGATGACTCCTCTTTGAATCAAGTTATCGATAGTCAAAATTCTATTATTAGCAGCAAGCCAATAGAAGTGGGCCACCTTCAAGATCAAGAGCTTGATCCAAATACTTCTAGCTAAGGTCTGACTGTCGCAAGTTTTGAGGCTCCTCGGAGGGCTTTCCATCATATGAGAAGCAGTTTTGATAGTGAAGCTTCCATCGCTGGATCTCTTCCAACAACATTAATATTTCTTCTGGATCTACGGGATGAAATTTGCCCTTAATGTATCATGGAGAGTTGCTAGGGCTTTGTCAATAGCAACATTCTTGATTCTAAATTGAACTTGTTTCCATTTTCAAATTCCTTGGTCTAAGGTGATGAAATCAACAACTTGAGGACCATACTTACTGTCGATGAGGTGTTTGATAGTGGTTAGATCGAGATCATTGATGAGAGGTTCTTTTCTAGCCCAGGCATCCTTCTAGAAGTTAATATCCCTACCATCTCCCAACTACCACCATGATTCCTATTATAGAAGTTGTTGGGTGTGGCCTATGGATTTCTAAAAGTGGGAACCATTGCAGGGAATCTCCATATCCAGGAAGGAGTGGTGTTGTAGGTATTTTCTTTTGATAATAGATACCCACTCCATATTGGTATTGGTGATCACCTTCCATGCCTTTTTGTCCAGGAGGGCCTAATTAGTGATGTTTATGCGGTGCAGTCCCAACCCCCTTGTCTTTAGGGGTGCAAAATTTATCCCAAGCGACCAGGTGGAACTTTATCTGATTGTCATTCCCAGCCCACAGGAAATGCTTCTGCACTTTCTCAATAGCCTCTCCTACCGCAACAAGAATTTTAAATACCAATAAGAAATAGGTTGGAATGCTCTAGAGGACCGACTTTACCAACGTTTCTTTACCTGCATTGGAAAAGAGGGCCTCTTTCCATCCTGCCAACTTTTTGTGGATCTTTTCTGTGACATTGTTCCACATGATTTTGAGAGGCCTTCCTCTAAATATTGGGAGGCCCAAATAAGTAGTTGGAAACTCAACAATGGTGCACCCCAATATTCCTGCAATCTTGATCTACCTTTTGGTGGGGGTGTTTATGAAGTAGATTTTACTTTTGGTGTAGTTGATCTTTTGGCCAGCAGCTTCCTTGTAAATATTGAGGATGACCTTGATGACTTTGGCTTCAAAAATTGAAGCTTTAGTGGCTATCAGAGTGTCATCTACGAATTGTTGATGAGTGGAGGGAGGGAGCTCCAAGGCTGCCTTGATGCCAGAGATCAAATTTTTTGGAACATACATTTTTGATGGTTCTTCCCAGTCTCTCAGCCATAATGATGAAGAGAATGGGGGAGAGAGGGTCACCCTGTCTCAGCCCCCTGGTACTGGAAAAATAATCGATGACAGACCCATTCACAAGGATCGAGAACTCAAAGGAGGACACACAGTTTGAAATCAAATTCACCCAAGATTCGTGGAACCCATATTTGATGTGGAACCCATGTTTGAGGAGGATTTTGGATAGGAAATTTTGGTTTACTCTATCAAAGGCTTTGTTCATGTCTAGCTTTAGGAAGAAGGCATAGGAGTTGGAATTGTGGATAGAGTGGATCAGCTCATGGATGGTGATGAAACCATAAATGATGTTTCACCATTTAATAGTGCTCCATTGGAAAGGGTCGATGATGGTGGGGAGGATCTCGATGAGTCTGTTGGCCAAGGCTTTGGACAACACTTTGTAGATGACATTGCATAAAATGATGGGGCGATAATTAAAGAGGAACTAGGAGTTCGCTCCTTTGGGAATCAGGGCCAAGAAGGTGGATTTGACATCTCTGGGAATGGCACTGGACATCTACATTTTAGTGATGGTAAGGCACAGGTCAGGGCCCACAATGTCCCAGAAGGTTTAGAATAATTTGGAGGAGAAACCATTAGGCATGGGAGCTTTATCATATTTCATGGAAAACAAGGCTTGGTAGATTTCCTTGTGGGATAGGGGACTGAGGAGAAACTTATTTGTATCTTCAAATATGGTTTTGGGGATGTTATCAAGAAGGGACTCCATGGCCGAGGCTGGGGGAGAGAGGGGAAGGGCGAGGAGATCTTCAAAGTGACTAAAAACTTCATCCCTGATCTGGTGGATGTCAGAGGTGTACGACCCATCCTATCTAAAGAGGCCTTTAATTCTATTGGCTACCATGTACTTGAGAGTGGAGATGTGAAAGAACTTAGAGTTGGAATCACCTTCCCTAAGCCAAAGCTACCTTGACTTCTGGCATCAAAATGTTTCTTCTTTGCATAAGGTGTTGTGGCACTCAGTGAGCAAAACCCTCTCTTTGTCTTTGAGCCTGTCATCACCTTGCCCTTTCTAAAATTTATCCTCAATCTGATCAAGTTTTGTCTTGATGTCATGCTTAGTCTCAAAAATATTCCCGAATGTCTCCTTGTTCTAGAATTTCAGGTTTTCCTTGATCAGCCTGAGTTTTTGCATAAATTGATTAGAGGTTATCCCAAGGAATTTTATTTTTGACCATTCTGCAATCCAATTTCTAAGATCTAGGTGTTGGGTCCACATGGACTCAAACCATAACAAGGTATTAAACTGGGGTCTACTAGCCGAATCGAACAGGAGTGGGCTATGATCAAACCCTATCTTTGGGAGAGCCTACAGGCTGACATCTCCAAAGAGAGGAAGAGATTCTTGGGATAATAGGAACCGATCAAGGCATTCTTGGATGAGATTGTTTCTCCTGCGTCTATTACTCCAAGTGTAAAGGGATCCCTACAACTGAATGTCCATAAGAGCATTGGAGTCCACAAACTATTTAAAGTCATTTGTAGCCCTGTGTGTGATAGTTTTCCCTCCTCTTTTATCCAAAAAATGCAGAGGGAGTTGAAGTCCCCTACCAGGACCCATGGAATGTTATCAAAATATTACCTCATCGTAATGAGGATGTTCCACAATATCATTCTGCCCTGAGAAGTGTTGGGGGCGTAGACATTGGTCATAACCCAGGAGGTCTGGGAACTGAGGTCGTGGAAAAAAATGTTGGCAATCTATCTTGACCTAAAATGAATCTGCCTTCTACTTTGATTGGATTCTAGAGACACAGGAACCCACCCGAGGACCCGGAGGTCGGGGAGGTGTGATTTTGTCTAGTCACAAAAACCACTCGACAACTTAGAACTTAGGTTCTCTCTTGCAAAGGAATTACACTTCTTCAAGGTTCTTAGTTGAGTTTAAATATATTTAACGTATATGCACAAATGAATATTCGAATAATTTAATAGGTTTGCAAGTTTATTGTTTACAAGGGGCCTAGGAATCCAGTGATTGATTTTAAATTTATCATGTAAAACATGTATTTCATATCCACTTTAACATTCAATTATAAAATAAAGTTTGATTTATGATGTTCAATCTATGCATTCAACCTTTACTTCGTAATCTAGATATACTATTTTGATTAAAATCTTTGAAACAAGTCTAACATTTATGAATATGGTATTTTAATCAAACTTCACTAAGTGATTGATTTCAAATTTATCATGTAAAACATGTATTTCATATTCACTTTAACATCCAATTATGAAATAAAGTTTGATTTATGATGTTCAATCTATGCATTCAACCTTTACTTGGTAATCTGGATATACTATTTTGATTAAAATGCTTGAAACAAGTCTAACATTTATGAAATCAAACTTCACTTAACTTTAAATAATTAAAGTTAACCAATTTAAAGACCTTCAAATAATGCAATTTATTATGATTCCATCTTCTAAGGTCTAATTTGATAAAATAACTTATTTGTTCAATCCCTCTTATGAAATTATGTTCCAAATATCAAATATGTGAACAAGTTATAATAATGTCTTGCCTAGTTACTAAAGATGTTAAAACCTGATTAAAATAGAACATAGGGCTTAATATCCACTTTATCTTATGAACATTAAATTTTATGATAAAAGAATGTTCATAATAAAGTTTCCTATAATATCTACTTTTAAAATATTTATTGAGTTAAATATTTCAGAAGTAAATATTTTCCTGGTTTGAATTTTATAAAATGAAATTATGTCAAAACAGAATCCAAGTTTTGAACTTTCTGAAATGACATCAATCCCAATATTATAATCTCATGAAATGAAGATCAACACTAGGATATCCCTTAAGTTTACTATTTCAAATATTAATTGAAAGTAATATTTGAAATAATAAATTTAACTATAGTTTAGACCTAAAAATTTCTCTCGGACCAATTTCACAGCAGAAACCAAAACTAAAGAACTTCCAAAACCTACTCAATGTCTACCAGCATTCGCCCAACAAAACATTGAATGGGTGCAAGTTTGAAAGACATTATTTGAATATTTTATTCATTCCCAAAGACAGCAGATGCACAATTCTGGATCCAAAATATTCAAAATAATTTTCAAATCTTACAATATAATTCTTTTCCTGCAAATGGTCTTCTATGTTCTTTCCCTTGATGAAGATGAAGTCTTTACTCCTTTCAATTCCTCTTCTTCTGCCCTGCATCAGATGTCCGACCTCTTTTTTTGAGTTTGGTCGCCTTATTTATAACTCGATAATCTGTTTTGAAACAGTTGATATAACGAAATCTTAAACTGTTTAGTACCATGAATCTTACATTCCTTCGTAACGATATCCTTTATTACAAAGTCGTCTTAATATTTTAAAAGAAGCTGACTATTTTCATTACAATGTAACCATGTAAAAAATGGACCCGAATTCCTTTGCCAAGCTTCAGATAAATTACGAATATAATACTTAAAAACCTTATTCCGAATATATTCCAGACTATAACGACTATTGTCCAAAGTCACCTGCATCCGAAGGCTTCACTTAACTTAGTCATGATATACGGTATGTTTTTTTCTTACAACGACGAATTATCACTTGTACCCCCTTCCCTCTTACCATTAAACTTAAATCAATTTTCGCAAAACAACACAGCGCTGTACACACCTGTTCAACTTCAAATCTGGTATTACATGCATGCATATATCTAAGTAAGAATTTTACATCATAGTGACAAATAATAACCTTAACCTCATCCCATTTGCATATCGCCACACATCCGATTTTCCCAGTTTTTCGATGACTGTCTTCTTCATACCTGCAACAATTTTCTTCTCCCGACATCACAGCTGGAGCTCTAGATCAAAATTTATGCCTCCTAGAAGGTTCTATGCAAAAATAGCACCTCTACAACCGATCGTCACTTTTAACGATAGGTTGTAGAGGTGCAACCGATCGACACTTTTGATGATCAGTTGCAGAGGATTTTTAGGGTCTTTTGAGAATTTTACCAAACTCCAAGTGTAGATCTCATTAAGCTATGTGGTTTAAAGAAAATTGAAAATAGAGCTTTGGATCAAAAGTTATACCTCCTAGAAGGTTCTCTATAAAAAGAGCACCTCTAGAATCGATCGTCACTTTTTATGATCGCTTGCAGAGGTGCAACCGATCGATAATTTTATGCAATAAATTTTCAAAATTTTTGATCGATTGCACCTCTAAAACCAATCGTCAAAAGTGACAATCTGTTGCAGAGGTGCTCTTTTCGCAGAGAACCTTATAGGAGGCATAACTTTTGATCCAAAACTTTGTTTTCAATTTGTTTTTTAAAAAACACCTAGCTCAATGAGATCTACACTTGGATTTTGGTAAAATCCTCAAAATACTCTACAACTGATCATCAAAAGTATTGATTGGTTGCACCTTTTCAACCAATCATCAAAAATGACGATCGATTGCAGAGGTGCTCTTTTTGTAGAGAACCTTCTAGGAGGCATAATTTTTTATCCAGAGATTAATATAGTCCTCTGCAACTGATTGTATTTGTGTTGATAAATAATCCTCTGAAAATGATACTGTTTTGTTTTTTTTTGCTACTTTAGGTCATGTTTGTCTGTTGCAGGGTTTTCATTGCTTTAGTTCTATTTTTTAGGAGATTAAATATTTTAGATGTATTTTTAACGTTGTCATGTTAGGTATATATACAAGTATAAGAGGGTAATTTGGTAGGATAAATATATATATTTTTTATAATTTTAAGGTGAAAAAGGTCCATGATTTAGGTAGGAGTGTTGGTGATTTAAAATCAGTGAAATTATTTTCAACGTGGGGTGAGGCGACCCCAAACAATTTTTCTCCCAAAAATTTTGGGTGAATAGGTCGACATCTAAGGTACCCATATTCACCAATTTCTAATTTCTAAAATCCTAATATTCATGAATTAACGATGACTCATCGCTATGCATAATGTTTGATATTGTTGTTCATGGTTAGGGAATGGGATGTTATAGATACCTAAAATTTGATTACAAAAGTGATTAAACCTTTTCTAAAGACTTTATTTCTTTTCATGAAACAAACTGATCTTATCATTGTTGAATTGATCAATGTTAAACTTAGGACCAAAAGCTTACTTAAGGAAGAATTTATGCAAGTCTACACAAGTAGAATTATCATGACCGTAAGTTCCATGTCAAAAGTGAAATTTATTAGGATCATGTCATATAGGTGCTTCAAACCTATCATTAATATGGTATTTTTTTAGCTTAGGTGGAAAATATATTTTGAGAATATCTTCATGTGTCTATTAAGGCATCATATTCTTAGATTTTGGATCACCCCCAAATTTAGCCAGCATATGCACACTAGCTCCAAATATCTATAACTTATGAGAGGTATCTTGGATAACTACATTGCAAGCCTTATCCTCTACAATACTTTTATTAGGATTTTTAGGTTTCAAGGATTCTTGACCTTCCTTCTTTTTCCAATGTTCAAGGATTTTAACAAAATGTATAACTTTGTCAAGGGGATGCAAAACACAAGGTTTGTGTTTTTGGACCTTATTCAAAAATATGGTCTAAGCTTGTTTACAAACATTACTATTGTAACCTCTTAAATTAGATTTACATTAGCATGGCATTTAAGTCTTTCACACCTTTTGTAGAAATTTGTAATGAATTCATTAGGACCTTGTTTATTATTTACAAAAACACCCATTACTTCCAATATAGTTATATCATCATCAAAATCATATTTCAACTTTTTGACAAAGATATCTACGAACTCAATGGAATGTTTAGGTAAGGATGCAAACCATTCAAGATCATTTCCTACCAAATCCCTAGTCATTAATTTTAACAAAGATTTTTCAATGTGCACCAAATTGCTATAATATATCATAAACTTATCAATAAATGTTTTGGTTTTGTTTTTTCCATCATAAAAGAATTTAGGCACATGTCTAGACAAGTCTATAACTTCAACATCAATGGCTAGATATTGGCTTTTATAGTTCCTTGAAGTAGGATTAATTGGTGTAGGTAAAACCTCTCTAAGGTTAGCTAGAGGAGGAGGAGGATCATTACAGTTCAAAATTGGAGGGATAGTAGCTTGTGCTATAGGATGTCTTCTAGCACTCAAAATTCAAGTAATTTTGGCCATCAAATTCTACATTTGGTTGGTATTTTCTCTTGTAGAAGCATAATTTCTCTCCTATAAGCCTCCACTTATTTTTTAATATCACACCTATGACTATCTAGTAGGTAGGCCAAAGATTCCCTAAGGTGAGATCTACATCTCATTATATATATTTCATTGCTTGTTGAAGGTTACATTTATAGAGTTAGTGAAAAACAAACCTTGATCTAACATATCATTGATCAGAAAGAATTTACAATTTATAGACCTTGATCTAACAAACCAAGGCTCAATCATAGTCGTTTTGCATATTTAATGCAACCTCTTCCTAGTTTAGAAGATGCTAACATAACCCTAACATTCCTCTAACTTATTCTATCTATGGAGGAGTAGTATTATTAATTAAATTCCAACATTCTCCCCCTTGATGCTAAAGACACTCATGCAAGAGTTCTTTAAGCATCACAAAGTTGGAAGAAAACATTTCTCTTACGTTTCCTCCAATCTTGAATCAAGAAATCAAAATTTGTAAAATACTTGTGGTGGCACTCCTTCCACTCTTCATGTGGAATTTATTGCAAATGATTGAGTGCCTTCTTTTGTTGATTAACTCCCCCTTCAACAGAAGTATCTCCTCTTGTGGTTTTCAGCAACCACTCTCTTACATCTTTATCATTATGGTCTTTAAACCATGCTCTCACATTTTGATCTTCTTTTACATCTTCAACACTAAACAATACTCCACATGAGTATTTACAATTAATCATCTCACATAGATGATTATACCATACAACTCGTTCACATATTTCCACAAAAAATATCACAACAAATATGGCCATATAAAGACCAACTACATATGCAACATAAAGTTGCTCCTCACACAAATATTCTCTCAAAACAATGACTTTAGAATAATCCTTCTCCCATGAAATTTTGAACACATCATTTTGATCCATGTGACCCAAGTTCTCCATCACTGTCTTCTCTCCAAGAAGACTCTTCATCAAAGTTGTCTCAATGAGACAATCGCCTCTCAATAATGCCTTTGGAAGACATTCTCCTTTATTTTCATTCCTGCTCACAAAAAACAAATCATTAATCATAAAAATATTACCTTTAGTATGAGTAGATTTGGTACTTCCCATAAAGCTATTTTGTAGCATTTCTCCTTCATTGTATGTTGCTTCAAGATCAACCATCAACTCTTCACTAAGAGTTTTCCTCCTTTGTTCAATCCATGTTGGTGTGTTGAAACACCATTCATTCAAGCAATTATACATAGTTACCTTTACAAGACAACCTTTGTCCTTCAATGTAGTCACTCCAAGTGAGTGATCTTCAAACAAGAAGCTTATAGATTCCATCTCCTCTGTATCTAACTTTTCTTGTGGATCAACATCCCACATCACTTTATTTGCTCTTTCAAGAGAGCACACATCCATTCCAAGTGAATGGTCTTCAAGCCAATTATCTTCCATGAACATTGCTTCTCCATCATCATCTATTTTATTCTCCTCCATGAGAATTGTAGGTGCATTCTCCATAATGCATTCTTCATGTGTGAGACATTCTCCATCAAGAAAGGAACACTCCAATGTGAGTGTGCCCCTTCCTTCATTATCAAATTATTTTTCCACTTTGCTATCAATGTGAATGCTTTCCAAGCATGCCATGTCTGCAAAAAAATCATTAGTACAATTTTTCTTTTCATATTTTTCTCCTCCTAAAAGAAATAATTGACTATTACAATTTTTCATGCCTTTACAAGACATATCTTCAGATATGGATGTCTCACAATGAGTCTCTCCAATGAGAGCTATACAAGGCTCCTCCACCTTCTCATCCTCTTTGCCATGAAGGGATTACTTATCTTCTTCTCTCTTCTCTTCAAGAAGGAGTTCATCATCACTCTCTTCTTCAAACATGTCTTCCTCTTCAAGGAAGAATTCACCATCATAAAGCATGTCTTCATATGAGTCTTTACAAGACTCTTCAAAAACTCCTTAAAAAGGATCTAATTCAAAAACTTCTTCAAGTAAGCACGGCTCCTCCTTGCTTAAACAATCTTCATGATTGTTACATATGGATTTATGAGTGTCTGCCTCAAACCCATAAGCATATTTCAATGTTTGTCATGCCATTGTAGCTGATCTACAATTGGATATGAGAGGGAAAACACTCTTTTCCATTCCTCTCCTCAAATCCATAAGGGCTAAGCAATTTGCATATTGTTGCTCCTTCTTCTATTTTATCTCCTTGCCTTGTAGCTTGCTCCAAGAGGGTTCCTCATAGCCTTCTTGAACTATATCCCATAAGTCTTGAGCCTTCAAGAAGGTCTTCATCATTATGCTCCAAATACCATAATTATCTCCATTGAATTTGGGCACTTCCAATTCTTTATACATGGTGGTCATTCTGCAATCCACCACTCATAAATCAAATTTAGGCCCCTAAACGGAGCCAAATTTTTTTGGAAGTGTTAAATGGGTGCATTGAAAGGCTCCCGTCATCCCTTCACTGCAAAATCTCCAATCGAAGTGGCGTAGACGTATCTCTTCATGTAGAGACCAAAACATTTTTCCACACATATGTGATATGTGCTTCTCACACGCAGCTTCAAAGACATCACACAACTTTCGTATCCTTTCCACGTAGACTCCGACTCTCTAGCTCTCTAGTCTACGAGATCATCTTCCTCCACCGTCCACAGCCCACAGCCGTAGACGTGATTACAACACGTAAAAATAAAAATTATGCGATGCACATCTCCTCCATGAATCACGCACGTCCTCCACAATAGATGCACCGAAAGAATTTTTTTTAAAACTGTGTCCTTTATGCTTTTTAGACTACTGATTGTGGCATCTCATCAGATCCACCGATCGACTGTCATTCACATCTTACGTAAATTAACCAGACTATTACAGTCGGTGCTCACGATAGCCTCACCATCCACTGTCTCCACACAACATTGAGTATCTCCTTCAACAGTCCTGCGTTCCCCTAAAAAATGTGGATCCAATATTGGCTTCAAAATAATTTTTACATCCTAATTTTAGGGTATCATTCTCGTTGATGGCAAGATCCACGTTGGCTACAATAGTATTTATCAATACGCGATGGTACTCTTCAGATGACGCACTTCACGCATTTTAAATCACTGTGTCTTTTTTATTTATTTTTTATCTCTCCCGTAGCATCTCATGCACATATTCATCTCTCATAGTGTGTCTTCTGTAGCGGCTCTTCCTTCAATCTTGTGACAGTTTGGTCACATACGCACTCTATATTTCTTCCTCATAGTTAACACTCATGCACAACAGTGTCTTCTAACACTCAAACCAGACCGCAGCTCTGCACTCCAATGAAGCTTTCCTCCACATGTCCCTGTACCCGAACGTAGCAGCGCTTCTCTCACAACACACTCTCAACAATGCTCCTTATCCATGTTGGTGCAGCTATTATGCAACATCCAATTACGACGTCTCTCCACAACTTATTTCATCAACGCATAAAGCGTCTATACACACAACACTTTTACACAAATCTAGATGAACTGAACTCACTGGAATTATGATGGGTAGTCCCCAATATGTGCAAGAGCATCCCCTTTCTAGATTTGATACCAGATGTGAATCTCATTCACATACATCATATTATTGATCAGAAATAATTTACAATTTATAGACCTTGATCTAACAAACCAAGGCTCAATCATAGCAATTTTACAAATTTAACGCAACCTCTTCCTAGTTTAGAAGATGCTAACATAACCCTAACATTCCTCTAACTTATTCTATCTACGGAGGAGTAGTATTATTAATTAAATTCCAACATAAGGGTCGTCATGTATGTAGCTAGTTTTTTATCATGAGATATAAAATGGGGATTGGAATTTGAATAAGAGTATTTTGCATGCATCGTTTGCCTATGCGGTTACTTTGTCATGATCACCATATTTAGTGGTGATCTTGGTCTTGCCATGATTGCCTCATTAAGGGATAGTACCAGTTCAATGTATCATTCATCATCACTACCCAATGAAGACACTCCTAAATATTTTGA
Source organism: Wollemia nobilis (assembly GCA_028583015.1). NCBI lineage: Eukaryota > Viridiplantae > Streptophyta > Pinopsida > Araucariales > Araucariaceae > Wollemia > Wollemia nobilis. Next base: position 2,102,723 of record JAQPPZ010000128.1, on the reverse strand, counting down.
GACCCTATGATAGATCTATAAGGTTTGTCAAAGTTGATACTAGGATCTTTTTCCTCTTTAGAATAAGAATCTATATCCATTCAATCCCTAATTTGAAGTTCATGATCACAATTAAGCATAAGAGTATGAACAATATAAATTTGGTGGGGAATGTATTGGGTAAGATCCTCTTCTATTTCTAAGAATTTAGGTATTTTTTTATTCTTAAAATTAATAGTAATTCCAAAGCCCTTATAATAAGCAAGAGGTGCCATAAGGATAAGCAAAAGATCTACTCAAAGGCAACTAGAGTTCTACCAAAATTTCTATTCTTAAACAAGCCAACTACAAAAACTCCTTATAGCAAACAAAATTAGATTTTCAAGATACCCATAAGAGAAAGAGAAAAACTATGATAGGATTATTTGTTCGAAATATGAGCAGGTTTTGTTGTCATTGATATTAAGAGTCAGTTTCAGTGAGCAGGACAAAAGGATGTCAAGAATTAGTTTTAGTAAGCAGTGCAAGAGAAAGATTACTTCTAGCCCTAAGGAAAATAATATTATTATATATTTTATTACAATATTCAAGGTGGTTAGATGAGGTCTAAAGAGCAACAAGAAAGCTCAAGAAAAATAATATTATAATATTTTATTATAATATTAAAGGTCTAAGGTCAAGACCTAGAGATTTAAATTAATTATAAATTAATTATAATAATTTCATTATAAATTAATTTATAACTTAATTTGATTAACTCTAAGAGTTATTAAATTAATTATAATAATTTAATTATAAATTAATTTATGATTTAAATTAATAACCCTAAAGGTTAGGGTTATAAGGGCATAAGGTTTTAATTAGTTTGAATTAAAATCGAATTGAAAAGTTCATCGATATTTTGAGAACATGGCATATTGCATATAAGAAGAGGCAAGTTTCATTCCAAACATTTATCCATGTGATCCATCGAATGCCATAGAAATTTGTGCACAAAGAGAAGAGAAAGTATCACGTGTGTTTTGAAAGGTTTATTGAAGCAGAACAAAGGACAAGTAAGTGGGAAGCCCACTTCACATTACAAGGTGTTGGGTAGTGTGATTGGCAGCAAGGAGGTACGCTAAGATGTTTGCAAGCGCAAGGTTAGGGTTTTGATTCTCGTGGTCTTCATTTTTGCAAGTGGAGAGGATTTTTGTCTATGTCGTCGAGAATGAACAAAGGGAAGGCACATGCCTTTCCCTTTGCGTGGAGGCACATAGCCCAATTGGTGGGTGTGTGTTGTGCAAAGGCACTTGGGAGGAAGGGTTTGCGTGTTTGAAATCCATCGAGGCCTTTTTGCTGGTTGGACTAAGGTATGCGCTCACATTGCTAAGGTTTGATTGTTGCATCCAAAAATTGCAAAGGTGGAAATTAATTTTTAATTTCTTAAAGTTTTGTTAATTGGAAATTGCATATTTAAAAAGGGTTAAAGATTTATACAAGGGAGATAAAAGGGTATGCAAAGTTTTATTTTTGTGTTTTATTTTTGAGTGGTTAAAGTTTATAAAAGGAGAAATAAGGTGTGCCAAGGGTGTTAGATATTTTTGTTAAAATAAAGTTATATTATAAAAATTATTTTTAAAGAAGAGATAAGGCATAGTTGATTTTTGATATTTTGACTTGGTAAAATATTTTTGAAAGGAAATATTAAGGATAATTTTTTGTTATCTAACCCTTGAGATTGGCAAAGAGAGTAATTGTTATTGAGACAGGTTTTTGAGGTCAAAACTTCATCAAACAAAAGGTATGGGCATATCTTCCTTGTGAGTGAAATATTGTTGGATGTTGTAAATGCTAAGTTGGAGTGAAAAGGATTATTTGATAAGCATTGTTGAGTTTGGTTTTCTAGAATTAAAGTTGACACTAGAAACCTTGTTTGATAAGCATTGTTAGAAATATTGAAGTAAGCTTTCATATGCTTGAACTAGGGTTTGTGAAAGATCATGAGTATCATTGTTATGTGAGGTTTGTTTGATAAGAATTATTGACTAAGCTTTCATTGAGTGGTTGGTTGAGTGAAGTTGATTGGGCTTAGTTGATTGGAAGTGTAGGAGTGATAGTTCAAGTTCTATGAAATAAATTTTTCCTTACTAATTTGAGAAATATTGAAAGTGATTAAGTGTGAAACATATTGAGTCTCTAACCATTCTCCATATGTTTCTATGGTAAAGCAAGAGAGATTGAAAGTGATTAAGCATTGTTATGGGTGCGAAACATATTGAGTCTCTAACCATTCTCCGTATGTTTCTATGGTAAAGCAAGAGAGATTGAAAGTGATTAATCATTGTTGTGACTGTGAAACATATTGAGTCTCTAACCATTCTCTATATGTTTCTATAATATTAAAACAAGATTTTGTTTGTGTGATTGAAGAGTTTTTCTGTGATATATTGAGTTGAGTTGTATAGAGCTTTTGTGAAAGCTAGTGGACAGATTTGAGTAAGTCCTAGAGTGGACTTAAGGACTGAGTTGAGTAAGCTTTTGTGGAAGCTTACAAGCATATTGGACAAGTTCTAGTGAGGACTTGTTGAGAAGATTTGAGACAAGTCTTGGTGAAGACTTGTTGAGCAGATTGGACAAGTTCTAGTGAGGACTTATTGAGCATATTTGAGACAAGTCTTGGTGAAGACTTGTTGAGCGGATTGGACAAGTTCTAGTGAGTACTTGTTGAGGAGATTTGAGACAAGTCTTGGTGAAGACTTGTTGAGCAAATTGGATAAGTTCTAGTGAGGACTTATTGAGTAGATTTGAGACAAGTCTTGGTAAAGACTTATTGATCAGATTAGACAAGTTCTAGTAAGGACTTGTTAAACATATTTGAGACAAGTATTGGTGAAGACTTGTAGAGAAAATTGGACAAGTTCTAGTGAGGACTTGTTGAGTAGATTTGAGACAAGTCTTGGTGAAGACTTGTTGAGCAGATTGGACAAGTTCTAGTGAGAACTTGTTGAGAAGATTTGAGGTAAGTCTTGGTGAAGACTTAAGAGCAGTGAAAGCAAGTTCTAGAGAGGACTTGTGGATAGATTAGTGTGAGCTTTTGTGGAAGCTTACAATGCAGATTTGAGACAAGTCTTTGAGAAGACTTGAGAGTAGAGTTTGATATTCTCACAATGACACTGAGAGGGGGGGTGAATCAGTGTAGCTAAAAATCTGATCTGCAATTCTTAAAACTGAAGCAAAGAGAACTAGAAAATAGATAAAGCAATAATCACAAGAGAGCACACCACAACACACAATGTAACGAGGTTCACCAATTTGGCTACTCCTCAAAAATGACTACTTGGACTTCAATCCAAATCCAGCCTTTGCAAAACACCAATTTTACAAACACTTTACCAGCACCCACTGGAAGGAGCACCAACCCCTTATTTTTCTACTACAACAGATAGGAGCACCAACCCCTAATGCCAAGCACCAACTTGGACTACAATTCTGATTTAATTCAATGACATAAAAATGCCTTCGCTATTTACACGACCTTGACTGGTCTGCAATTAATTAAACTTGATTAAACTCTGCACACTCTCACGGCTCTACTTATCTCTCTCTCGGCCCTCTTCTAACCCTCTTTACATAGCAAATTCTCACTTACAGCAACAACCTTATTCTCTCTGCGACTGTCCTTTTATAACCCTTTTTCACCTTGAGACTTTTCATCTTCTGTCGCTTTTGTAATCCCGCATGCAGTCTATTAACATTCTTTTCTGCCACTTGTCAACTGTAACTACTTCTTTCTGTAACTTCTTTCGTATATATATAAAGGGCATTTCGTCGAACACGTTACATGCAACAAATACCTCTACTATGACTGTTCGTCTTCTTGGTCATGACTGTTCAAATTCTTTTCTATGCATGCATGCATTTTTTGATTCTACTTATGCGACTGTTCGAATTCTTTTTCTATCCGTGCATGCATTTTTTGATTCTACTTATGCGACTGTTCGAATTCTTTTTCTTCGACTATTTTCAAAAATAGCTGCATGATTTCTAACTGTCACTGCACTTGTAACTGTCGCACTGACTCCAGTTAACTCTTCTTATTTTGGCTCCCTGCTTTTCCTCTACCACTGCCCCTTTAACTGTAGTTCTGTTCTAGTTAACTGTCTGTTATCGTGCTGTTGCGACCTGTCATGAAATCGTGACACTTCTATCTCTTTCTGCCCTTCTCGCCTTTTACCCATGAAAATACAGCATGTCATGAAATCATGACATTCTCAGCCTCCTTGTTCACCTCTTGTCTTGCCATCGTGAAAACCAGACATGTCACGAAATCATGACACTATTCACTTTCGTACACTCTACTTGGCTTGCTCTAGCGAAAACTAGACATGTCATGAAATCGTGACACTTTCGCCTTCTCGCTACTCTTCTTGGCTTGCTCTAGCGAAAACGGAACATGTCACGAAATCGTGACATCTTTCTCTGCCTTGTGCCTTTTTTGCCTTCCACCCGCGAAAACGGAACATGTCACGAAATCGCGACATCTTTCTCGCCTTGTGCCTTTTCTGCCTTCCCATGAAAATGAACATGTCATGAAATCGTGACATCTTTCTCTCCTTGTGCCTTTTTTTTCACCATCGAAAAACATGTCATGAAATCGTGACATATTTCTCTCCTTGGCACTTTCTCTTCGACATGTCACGAAATCGTGACATCTTTCTCTCCTTGGCACTTTCTCTTCGATCCTGTCATGAAATCGTGACACTTTCTCTCCTTGGCACTTTCTCTTCGATCCTGTCATGAAATCATGACACTTTCTCTCCTTGGCACTTTCTCTTCGATCCTGTCATGAAATCGTGACACTTTCTCTCCTTGGCACTTTCTCTTCGAACCTGTCATGAAATCGTGACACTTTCTCTCCCTCTTCTTCTGAATATGTCATGAAATCGTGACACTTTCCTTTGCAAGCTCCTTCTCTTCGAACATGTCACGAAATCGTGACAGTTTTCTTTGCCTGTGCCTTTTCTCCAAACATGTCGTGAAATCGTGATATTTTTCTTTTCTTGCGCCTTCTTTCCAAACATGTCACGAAATCACGATAGTTTTCTTACTTGCCTTCTTTTTTGACATGTCATGAAATCATGACAGTTTTCCTTGTGCCTTCTCTCTCCTCGTCCATGTCATGAAATCATGACAATTTTGCTTGCGCCTTCTCTCTCCTCGTCCATGTCATGAAATCATGACAATTTTGCTTGCGCCTTCTCTCTCCTCGTCCATGTCGTGAAATCATGACAATTTTGCTTGTGCCTTCTCTCTCCTCGGCCATGTCACGAAATCATGACAATTTTGCTTGTGCCTTCTCTCTCCTCGGCCATGTCGTGAAATCGCGACAGAAAACATGTCGCGATATCGCGACAGTTTTCTTACTTGTCTTTTTGCTTGATTTTTTGAATCTGGGCCACTTCTGTCTTCTTGGAAATTCACTGTACCTATTTTGACTGACCTCTGAACTCCTGTCCACTGCATCAACTGATCTTTCTGTCTGTGTTGACAACAATGACAATACTTTTGTTGCACCTTGCTCAACAATCTCCCCCTTTGGAATTGTTGGCAACACTCATGCACTCTCTTGTAATTCTTCTCCCCCTTTGACAATAATACCAAAGGGTTGCTGCAGACTCCCCCTGAGTCTATGCACAACATTCTCAGATACACATTGTTATAGTTAGCAAAAATCATGAATATGAGCAAAACTATAAACATAGGCATAAATACTCCCCCTGAGAATGTGATCCCAATTGATAGTCAGTTCTTGGGAAATGTGACTACTCCCAACTTACTCCGAAGGTACTCAAAAACTTCCTTTGGCAATGGTTTTGTGAATATATCTGCTACTTGCTCTGTAGTCGGAACAAAATCCAATTTGACCTCACCTTCTGCAACTTTATCCTTCAAGAAGTGATACCGGATTGCAATATGTTTGGTTCGAGAATGCATAACCGGATTCTTTGATATGTTTATAGCACTGGTGTTATCACATTTAACTGAAATTGGCTCTTTGAAGTGAATACCAAGATCTTTCAGGTGTTTGTCTCATCCATAATATCTGTGTACAGCATGTTGTTGCTGCAATGTATTCTGCCTCTGCTTGTGGATAGAGAGACCGATTCTTGTTTCTTGTTGTGCCATGCTACCAACTCTGTCTCCAAGATAAAATGCTCCTCCACCGGTACTCTTTCTGTCATCAATACATCCTGCCCAATCTGCATCAGAATATGCAATAAGAGTGAAGTCCTTACCTTTTGGGTACCACAACCCATACTCCATAGTACCCTTGAGGTACCCAAAAATCCTCTTTACATCTGTCACATGAGTCTCTTTGGGACTAGCCTGAAATCTTGCTACCATGCATACTGCCTGTAATATATCTCGGTCTAGTGGCTGTCAAATACAACAGGCTTCCAATCATAGACCTGTACATGGTTTGATCTACATCTGGAGATTTGTCATCCTTGCTCAACTTGCAACCTTGTTGTCATGGGAGTGCTCGACGGGTTTACTATCCTCCATTGTGAACTTTTTCAGCATTTCTTTCACATATTTTACTTGAGAGATAAAAATGCCCTTTTCACTTTGATTGACTTGCAATCCGAGAAAATAAGAAAGTTCACCAATCATTGACATCTCAAATTTTGTCTTCATTTTATTTGCTATGTCTCTACAATATTCATCCATGTTGCTGCCAAATATTATATCATCTACATAAACAACAAGTACAATAAGCTGGCCATTCTCTGTTTTGATATATAAATTGTTGTCCACCATACCTTTCTTGAACCCCTGTTTAATAAGATAGTTATCCAGCCTTGCATACCATGCTCTGGGTGCCTGTTTCAGTCCATACAACGCTTTCTTTAACCTGCAAACAAAATCAGGATTGTCACCGAGTTGGAAGCCATCTGGCTGTTCAATGTACACCTCTTCTTCCAGTTTTCCATTCAGAAATGCTGATTTTACGTCCATTTGATATACTTTGAAATTTTTATGGACTGCTAAAGCCAGAAACATTCTGATTGCCTCTAGTCTAGCTACTGGTGCAAAGGTTTCCTCAAAATCAATGCCTTCAACCTGAGCATAGCCTTTACAGACCAATCTTGCCTTATTTCTGACAACCTGTCCGTCTTCATTTAATTTATTTCAAAAAATCCATTTAGTACCGATTATGTTTTTATTTGTTGGCCGTGGTACTAATTCCCAGGTTTTGTTTTTCTCAATCTGATCTAGTTCTTCATTAATTGCCTTCATCCAACTTTCATCTGTGCTGGCTTCAACAATATTTTTGGGTTCAATGTTGGATAATAGAGAGTAGTTCCGTATTACTGCTCTTCTTGTCTGAATACCAACTGTTGGGTCCCCAATAATCTGTTCTCTGGGATGATTTTTTTGCCAGCTGCCTATTTTGAATTTCTTGTTCTCTTCTTCTTCTGAGTCAATTCTTAAATCAGCTGGGTCAATTTTTTGATTTTCTTCTGTTTCCATTTCTTCATCTCCTTCAATGACTTCTTCATAAATAGGGTAGTTTTCTTGATACGTAACTTCTCGTTCTCTACCTTCATCAACTTTAACATCAGCACTCTCAATAATTTTCTTTAGCCGCTTGTTGTAACATGTGTAGGCTTTGCTTTTTGTTGAGTAACCGAGAAAAATACCTTCGTCAGCTCTATCTTCGAACTTACCGAGATTATCTTCAGTTCGTTTGATATAACACTTGCTGTCGAACACTTTGAAGTATCTTGTTGTTGCTTTCCTGTCGAACCACAGCTCATAAGGTGTTTTGCTTTCATGTGTCCTTAACATGCACCTGTTTTGAATGTAAACTGCAGTATGTACTGCCTCTTTCCAAAATCTATCAGCTATTTTGTTCTCAGCCAACATTGTCCGTGCCATTTCTTGCACAGTCCTGTTCTTCCTTTCAACAACACCATTCTGCTGAGGTGTCCTTGCTGCTGAAAACTGTCTTCTGATCCCATATTTTTGACAGTACTCTGCAAACTCTTCTGAAATAAACTCTCCTCCTCTGTCTGATCTTAGGCATTTAATTCTTTTTCCAGTTTGATTCTCAACCTATTTTTTAAAAATCTTGAACATCTCAAAGGCATCTGATTTAAGCTTTAAAAATAGTACCCATGTCATCCTGGAGAAGTCATCTATGAACAACATAAAGTATTTGTCACCATTTATGCTTTGTGTTCTCATGGGTCCACACAAATCAGTATGTATTATCTCTAAAGGTTTGCTGGTGAAGTATTCCTTTGCTTTAAATGTGGATCTAGTTTGCTTCCCTTTTTGGCATGAAGCACAGATGCTATTTACTGGTTTGCCAATGGTAGGTATATCTCTTACTACTCTTTTAGAGCTTATTTTTACCAGATTGTCAAAGCTAATATGACCGAGCCTCTTGTGCCACAGCCAATTTTCATCTTCCTGTCCAATCAAGCATGCTCCTTCTGAAGTTTCTGAGAGAGTATATAGATTTCCAGAAGTCCTTGATCCATTAGCTATCAGCTTCCCACTGTGAGCTTTTCTGACTTCACAGCCCTGCTTCTTAAAAATGACTTCATGACCTCTGTCACAGATTTGACTTACACTCAGTAAGTTGTGTTTCAAACCAATCACAAACAGAACTTCTTTGGAATTGATCTTTCCATCACTTATCTTGACTGATCCTTTGCCAACTATCTTGGCTCCATCATTATTTCCAAACTTTACCGAGCCCCCTTCATATTTCTGAAGCTTTTCAAATTTTTGTTTATCTCCTGTCATGTGACTGGAGCATCCACTATCCAATATCCATGGTGCAGATTTGTTCTGTGCTTTGAATGTTGTCTGTACAATCAATGATTCCTTTTCTTCCTTGAGTTGCTCTTTTTCTTTCCATTCTGATTTGACTGTAGTTTTGGTCACTTGTTTAGACTTTTCTTTGTCGATGGCTCTGTGCATGTTTATCTGGGAATTTTTTGTTTTGCCTTAAATTGTTTGGTTGAGTTCTTCTTCCCTGATATTTATTTGTTGCATATGTGCTTCTACAGTTTCTTGCAATGTGACCAAAGTTATGACAGTTATAGCATTCTACTGCATAATCCATCAAGGGTGAAAAGACATTTCTACTTGGTAAAATTTCTTTGTCCTATATTATAAATGCAATCTGAAATCTTATGACCGTAAGTATTGCATTTAAAACAATAACCAGAAAAGGAATGATTGAACCCGGGAGTTGGTCTTTGCCAATTTGTAGTAGGAGCCACAAATTTTCTTCTCCTTTGATGTATGACTTTTGTGAATCCCTCATTGTCAACAGTCTTCTCGTGCCTGGCATTGTTGCTTTCTTTTGCAAGATTCATTTTTCTTTGGTCAACCTTGATCTTATCCTCTTTCTTTACTGGTTCTATAGTTATGGCCTTTGATCCACTTGATGATTCTCCTTCGACAAACCCCAAGCCAAACTTGATGCCTGTAGACCTCTGACTATTTATAATCTTTTCAAGCTTTGCAGAACTTCCTTCAAGTTTGTGATAGCAACTCAATTTTTGATTCTTTTCTTCTAGCCGCATTCTTAAAACAACAATCTCTTCTTCTAGTTTGCTGCACTCATCTATTCTCATGGTTAATTGTACTTCAAGTTCTTCAGACATTTTCTTAAATTCTTCTGTCTGTACTTTCAAACTGTTTATTATGTCATTCGCATCCTCAAGCTTTCTTGAGACCTTTTTATTCTTCTTCCTTTCTGTACTCAACTCTTTAAGAGCAGCAACCAACTCTCCTTCCAGATATACTTCAGCCTCATCCTTACTTTTTGTGTCACCTTCCTATTTTTCTTCTATTTTTGCTTCTTCAAATGCCATGAACAGAGCTTCACCTGAGCTATCTTCAGAAGAGCTGACATTCTTTGATATGAAACTTTTCTTTTTGAAGTTGCTTTTCCTAAAATTTGGTTTCTTCTTCCAGTCACTTCTTTCTTGGTGTGACCCTTCATCACTTTTGGTTTTCTCATTCATTGGACACTTAGCTGCAAAGTGACCGACCCCTCCACAATTGAAACACTTAAATGGTAACTTTCCTCTATACTTTCCTTTTCCCTTTGTAAGTTTTCGAACAAAGTTGGCTTCAGTTTCATCCGATGTCTCTTCATCCTCAGATTCTTGTTCAGCTTTTGTATTCTTGTGTGCTTTAAAAGCAGCTTCTTTGTCTATAGGCTTAGTTTGTCCTATTCTCATTTCATATGCAATCAAAGAGCCATGCATCTCGTCCATGCTAAAATTATTTAGATCTTTAGCCTCTTCTATTGCAGAAACTTTAGAATTAAATCTTTTGTGAAGAGTTCTAAGTACCTTTTTCATGACAACCGCATCTTCGATTTCTTCGTCGAGTCCTCTGATAGCATTAATGATTCCATTGACTCTCAGCATATAGGCCTCTATGTTCTCATCTTCATTCATTTGTAATGCTTCGAACTGAGCTCGATGAGTTTGCAGTTTGGCTTCCTTGATTTTGTTGTCTCCTTCATGGATGCTCTTCAGTTTGTCCCATATGTCTTTTATCGATTTACAGCTCATGACCCTTATCAGTTCACTGTCTACTAACCCACACATTATGGCATTCTTTGCTTTGGAGTTATTCTCAAACTTTTTCTTCTCAGTAGTATCTGTTGGAGGAGTAGTGGGTACTGTGTATCCACTTTCTACTGACTCCCAAATGTCATATCCTAAAGCACTCAGATATGTCTGCATCCTGAGTCTCCAGAATGAGTAATTAGTTCCATTGAACAAAGGAGCTTTGTTTGATGAGAATCCTTCACTACCTGCCATTGTGTTCCTTCCAAGATCACCTTAGCTGATTAAGCTTGTTTAGGAACCTTGCTCTGATACCAATTGATATTCTCACAATGACACTGAGAGGGGGGGGTGAATCAGTGTAGCTAAAAATCTGATCTGCAATTCTTAAAACTAAAGCAAAGAGAACTAGAAAATAGATAAAGCAATAATCACAAGAGAGCACACCACAACACACAATGTAACGAGGTTCACCAATTTGGCTACTCCTCAAAAATGACTGCTTGGACTTCAATCCAAATCCAACCTTTGCAAAACACCAATTTTACAAACACTTTACCAACACCCACTGGAAGGAGCACCAACCCCTTATTTTTCTGCTACAATAGATAGGAGCACCAACCCCTAATGCCAAGCACCAACTTGGACTACAATTCTGATTTAATTCAGTGACATAAAAATGCCTTCATTGTTTACATGACCTTGACTAGTCTGTAATTAATTAAACTTGATTAAACTCTGCACACTCTCACGGCTCTGCTTATCTCTCTCTCGGCCCTCTTCTAACCCTCTTTGCATAACAAATTCTCACTTACAGTAGCAACCTTATTCTCTCTACGACTGACCTTTTATAACCATTTTTCACCTTGAGACTTTTCATCTTCTATCGCTTTTGTAATCCCGCATGCAGTCTATTAACATTCTTTTCTGCCACTTGTCAACTATAACTGCTTCGTTCTATAACTTCTTTCGTATATATATAAAGGGCATTTCGTCGAACACGTTACATGCAACAAATACCTCTACTTTGACTGTTCGTCTTCTTGGTCATGACTGTTCGAATTCTTTTCTATGCATGCATGCATTTTTTGATTCTACTTATGCGACTATTCGAATTCTTTTTCTATCCGTGCATGCATTTTTTGATTCTACTTATATGTTGACTATTTTAAAAATAGTTGCATGATTTCTAACTGTCACTACACTTGTAACTGTCGCACTGACTCCAGTTAACTCTTCTTATTTTGGCTCCCTGCTTTTCCTCTACCACTGCCCCTTTAACTGTAGTTTTATTCCAGTTAACTGTCTGTTATCGTGTTGTTGTGACCTATCATGAAATCGTGACACTTCTGTCTCTTTCTACCCTTCTCGCCTTTTACCCATGAAAATACATGTCACAAAATCATGACATTCTCGGCCTCCTTGTTCACCTCTTGTCTTGCCACCATGAAAACTAGACATGTCACGAAATCGTGACACTATTCACTTTCGTACACTCTACTTGGCTTGCTCTAGCGAAAACTAGACATGTCACGAAATCGTGACACTTTCGCCTTCTCGCTACTCTTCTTGGCTTAACTAAAATGAACATGTCAAAATGTGACATCTTTCGCCTTGTCACTCTTCTTGCTCGCGAAAATGGAACATGTCATGAAATCATGACATCTTTCTCTCCTTGTGCATTTTCTCTTCCCCCGTGAAAAGGAACAATGTCATGAAATCGTGACATCTTTCTCTCCTTGTGCCTTTTTCCTTTCCCCATGAAAAGAAACATGTCACGAAATCGTGACATCTTTCTCTGCCTTGTGCCTTCTCTTTGACCCTGTCGTGAAATCGTGACACTTTCTCTCCTTGGCACTTTCTCTTCGATCCTGTCATGAAATCGTGACACTTTCTCTCCTTGGCACTTTCTCTTCGATCCTGTCATGAAATCGTGACACTTTCTCTCCTTGGCACTTTCTCTTCGATCCTGTCGTGAAATCGTGACACTTTCTCTCCTTGGCACTTTCTCTTCGATCCTGTCGTGAAATCGTGACACTTTCTCCTTCTTCTTGGTTTTTCTTTCGTGAAATCGTGACACTTTCCTTTCAAGCTCCTTCTCTGAACATGTCATGAAATCGTGATATTTTCTTTGCTCCTTTTCTCGAACATGTCATGAAATCATGACATTTTTTCTTGCCCTTCTTTCCAAACATGTCATGAAATCATGACAGTTTTCTTACTTGCCTTCTTTTCCAACATGTCATGAAATCGTGACAGTTTTCCTTGCGCCTTCTCTCTCCTCATGTCACGAAATCATGACAATTTTGCTTGCGCCTTCTCTCTCCTCGTCCATGTCAAAAAATCATGACAATTTTGCTTGCGCCTTCTCTCTCCTCGTCCATGTCATGAAATCATGACAATTTTGCTTGCGCCTTCTCTCTCCTCGGCCATGTCGCGAAATCATGACAATTTTGCTTGCGCCTTCTCTCTCCTCGGCCATGTCGCGAAATCACGACAATTTTGCTTGTGCCTTCTCTCTCCTCGGCCATGTCACGAAATCATGATAGAAAACATGTCGCGATATCGCGACAGTTTTCTTACTTGTCTTTTTGCTTGATTTTTTGAATCTGGGCCACTTCTGTCTTCTTGGAAATTCACTGTACCTATTCTGACTGACCTCTGAACTCCTGTCCACTGCATCAACCGATCTTTCTGTCTGTGTTGACAACAATGACAATACTTTTGCTGCACCTTGCTCAACAATTGATTGATTTGTTCAAGCCTTGAGTTAAGGTTTGAGATAGATCTAGCAGAGTTGATTTGTGATTGGATCAAGATTTGTGTTATGGCTTGAGGATAGATTTGAGGATAGTATTTAATGTAGATATAAGGATAGAGATAGAGCATATTTGTGCTAGACAAAAGGACTATGTTTAGTATAGATTTGAGGACAGAGATGGAGCAGATTTGTGCTAGATTGAAGGACTATGTTTAGTGTAAATTTGAGATAGAGATGAGAGTAAACTATGGAGGTGACAAAGTATAGAGGATAATATTCTCTAGTGGAGGTCCATTAGCTAGGGTAGTGAAGATAGGTCTTTTGAGTGGGGACAAGAGTCTTCAATGGATAGAGATTCATAAGCCAATGTAGTGGAGGCAAAAATTCTTCTAGAAGATCACCAATCAAAGTAGAGGAGAAGGAGTCTCCTATGGATGGAGATCCATAAACTAGCTAAGGATATTAATGTCTCTTGTGGATAGAGATCCATGAACTTGATTAGGGGATTGGTGTCTTCTTTGGACAAAGGTCCATAAACATTGTAATAGGGAAAGGATTACCAAGAGATTTATTGAGAAAATATTAGTGAAATATTTTTTTCATAGAGTAACCCACATTGGGTGAACCACGTTAAATTGGTGTCTCCATTGTGTATGGTGATTTGTGCATTACTTTGATTATTGTTGTTGATATTTCTATTGATATATTGCATATATTGTTTGGAAAAGAAAAGTAAAAAGTGGTCTTATACTATTCATCCCCCCTCTCAGTATAATCTTATGTTCTTCAATTGGTATCAGAGCAGGTTCCTTTGGAAGAGTTTAACGACTTGAAGGAAAATCTTACAGGAACATAAGATGGATTCTCTGGGAATTCAACATCATTGTTCGATGGAAACAATTATACACTATGGAGCACAAGGATGAAGTTTCATCTAATGGCACTAGAAAATAAAATATGAGAAGCAGTTAAAAATGGATACACACCACCAACAACTTCACCTATAGATAAATATGGTAAGCTTCTACATCACTACAATTCAAAATCAATGAATGCAATTCAAAAAGGCTTGCATGAAACAAAGATTATAAAGATTATGCATTGTAAATTAGCAAAGTAAATTTAAGATAAGTTGCAAGGCATATATGAAGGAGATAAAAAGGTCAGAAGGGCAAAGTTACAAAATTTCAAGAGAGCATTTGAAGACCTAAAAATGAAGAATGAGGAAAACATTGCGGTATATCTACTTCGTGTGGATGAGGTTGTTAACTCCATGCAAGAACTTGGACTTGAATTTAAAGAACCTGATGTGTGTGATAAGATTCTAATGTCACTCCCAAAAATATTTAGTGAAAATATTTCAGCTATAGAGGAGTCGAAAGATATTGATCTTTTGACAAGGGATGAATTACATGGCATTCTCACATCTTTTGAGATGAGAATAAAAGAGAACCAAATCAAAAGCAGGTCCTGAAAATAAAATTGAAGTACACTATGGATGGATCAAAAAATAAGATTGGAACGAGATCATGGATATATTACAATGCTTTTATGGTCACAAATAAAGTTTGATAAATACTATAGGAATAAGGTTAGTAGATCAACACCAAAACCTCAAGCAATGCCAAAACCAAAGCTAAAGGACAAATACTAGAATCGGAGATTGAATACTAAAAGTCTTCAAACCAAATAATATAATATAGGGAGTGTTGGAGATATTACATTATTTGATAAATGATAAAGTACCCCATGGTACATTTGTAAATATTAGATTAAAGAGTGATTTATTATATTAAGGAGTGTGAATTATATTTCTCTAAAGTATTTATCAATGTGTGAGAAGATTTCACGTGTCATGTAATAAGGTGTGCAAGTGTGTAAAGTGTGAGAGTGTGCAAGTGTGAGAAGAGTCCATGTGTCATGTAATAAGGTGTGCAAGTGTGTAAAGTGTGAGAGTGTGCAAGTGTCATGCAATAAAGTGTGCAAGCGTGTAAAGTGTGAGAGTGTGTAAAATGTTATATAAGTCAAGATTCATAGAGTTAGGTGTCAAGTATACAAGTGCAGAGATATAATATGTGGCAAGGTGTAAATTCAAGAGTCATGAGAGTTTTGTCATATGTGAGGAATAGGAAAGGATACATCTCTTAGATAAGTGAGGAGAGCAATAGTCAAGCATTGAAGAGTCATCTTCTAATATTATATTATAGAGAGAAAGCTCCATATATTATATCAAAAAATTGTAACAAAGATCTTATACATTTGATCAATAATATTATGAGTTTTATATTTGAAAAATATTGTTATTATTTCATGAATGTAATTTATTCATATTAATCAAAGAATTCTATGCTTTAATATATATATATATATATATATATATATATATTAGGCGGGAGTGTTGATGATTGAAAATCAATGAAATTATTTTCAATGTGGGGTGAGCCAACCCCAAAAATATTTTCTCCCAAAATTTTTGGGTGAATGGATCGACATCTAAGGTCCTCATATTCACCAATTTCTAATTTCTAAAATCCTAATATTCACGAATTAATGATGATTCGTCGCTATGCATAATGCTGGATATTGTTGTTCATGGTTAGGGAATGGGATGTTATAGATACCTAAAATTTGATTACAAAGGTGATTAAACCTTTTCTAAAGAATTCATTTCTTTTCATGAAACAAACCAATATTATCATTGTTGAATTGATCAATGTTAAACTTAGGACCAAAATCTTACTTAAGGAAGAATTTATGCAATTCTGCACAAGTAGAATTATCATGAGCGTAAGTTCCATGTCAAAAGTGAAATTTATTAGGATCATGTCATATAGGTGCTTCAAACCTATCATTAATATGGTAGTTTTTTACTGAAGAACATGGACTTATACTGAGAGGGGGGTGAACAGTATAAGACTTAACCAATTAATAATTTTAACTTTAGATAGCAGTGGCATCAACACAACATTAATCAAGACAGAAAGCATCACACATTGAAGACCCATTTTTAACGTGGTTCACCCAAAATGGTTGGGCTACGTCCACAAAAACTTTTCTCTAAAAGTTATCTCAAAGTTCTTTGGGAATCCTTCCCAATTACAATGTTTATGAGCCTCGGCCCAAAGGAGATACCTTCCCCTCTGCTCTGGAAATGATCCCTCAGAAGATCAACTGCCTCTACCTCTTGCCAGCACGTGGAACTCCTTTCCACCGAAGACCTCCTGTCCTCAATGCTTAGCCTAAGAGACCTCTGCCTTCTATGATCACGTCCACAGCAGCTTAGCAAACTGTACCAAACATAGTCAGTCAGTCTAGTACAAGTCTTCCTTTGTCTGTCAGATCTGCCCAACTCTTGAACAAACCAATCCTATGCATACAAGCCTTCTCAAAGACTTGCTAAATCTATCCTCGAGGTTCTTCTCATAGAACCAATGCACCTCTGTCCTCAAGTTCTCCGATAGAACTATCAAACTCAGCTCACAAGTCCTCTGCTAGGACCTGTCCAAATCTGCTCACAAGTCCCCACGGAACCTATCCAAAATGCTCACAAGTCCCAAGTCCCAACCAAAACTCAAGCTCACCAAGAAAAACTTTCTTAGTAGGAAATCACAAAGTGAATTGTTAGAGACCCAATGTGATTTGTCAAACTCATAGAAGCATAAAGAGAATTGTTAGAGACTCAATATGTTCTATACTCAAATCCCAATCTCAAAACTCAACTCAAATCAACTCAGCTCAATCTCAATCTCAAATCTGAAAACTCAACTCAATATCTGAAATGGATAGGATAGAATGTTTTCTTTCAAGAACATGAAACCCCAACAATTGCCAACTATGCAAAGAATCACATAACAATGATACTCATGTTCTTTTCACCATCAATTAGGGTTTCAACAACAATGCTCATCAAACAAGGTTTAGTCAACCAACACCATTCAACTCAACATCAACCTTGAAGCATTCAACCAATCATCACAAGAAAAGGAAACAAGTAGAAATCCTTTTCCCTCCAAAGATATTTGAACAAAATAGCCACCAACACAATATCACCAAATGCAAAGAATAACTTGCTCAAATCAACTCAATGGAGTAAGCCCAATATCATGAATCAAGTAAAGCAATAACTTGATCAAACAACCTCTATGGAAGCAACTCAACCATCAAACTCAAAACAGCCAACCAAGGGTTCCACCAACTCAATGCAAGTAGCTAGACTCACAAATATAAACCCTAGTGCACAAAGCTTCCACTATCTCAAACCAAAAATTATGCATTCACCAAAAACTCTCCTTAAGGATAACAATGCATAAGTAGTCTTCAACAAACCAGAAAATAGGATTTACACCTAGCCAAAGGATACCTAGTAGAATACCTTTTCACTCCAACCTTATTTCAGAAAACATACACCAATCATACTCATAAGAAGAATGTGCCCATACCTTATTGGAGTAGAAGATAATTGAACCTTCAATCTGTCACCACACACAACTCTCAAACTTCCAACCAAGTTAGGGTTAGAATAAAAAGAAATGAGCAATAATATAAACTTCCTTTATTACACCTTTTAGCTCCACTTCTTTAAACACAACCACCATAACATGCCAATAAATCAACAATCAGAGACTCACACCTTATACCTCCATTTTTAATTTTAGCATAGCAAAGAATAATCTTAAAAATACATCCAAAGAAATATGCCCTTATTTCTCCTAAGCTTTTATTCAATGCTAATCACAAAAGCCAAAACTCATAAAATTTAATCACACCTTATAAATCGTTGTCCAAGAAACTCTGAATTTCGTGGCATAAAGACGTTTTAATAAAAATGTGTGTTACTCTAGCAAAGCACCCCCGCGAGACTCGAAACGGTGACCTCCGCCAATGCAGCGCCCAACAACAGCCTTCGCTGCCACTAGCCCACGTGGGCTACGAAGTTCACAAGTGAACTTCCCTCCACTTCACCCTCGAAAAAACTCCCGAAGACTTTTCAACCGCACGTGCTTCTAAGTCTTCCTTCGATCACAGCGAATACAGAGCACAAACACCGCAAATTGCATTTGAGGAATTTCGAATTAATTAGCCTTCCAACCTTAGGAGTTGGAGAATAAATAGTCTCTTCGAAGACACCTTGACGTCGGCAGAAATAAAGACCATTTCGAAATTAATCAAAAGTCTTTTCAAAAAGGGTTTAAAAACCCTTAAATAATTTTAATAAATTAAGAATAAAAAAAGGTTTAAAAACCTTTAAGTATTTTTAATAAATTAAAAATAATTTCTCCCTTAATTAATTAAATAATTAATTAATTAAAACCTTGAAGGGTTTTAAATAATAATTAAATAAATAATAAAGAGAACCTCCATTGGTTTTAATAAAAACCATTTAACTTGGTTTTAATAAAAACCCTATCCAACTTGGTTTTAATAAAAACCGGTTTGGTTTTAATGAAAAACCCTTGCCAATGGAATCTCTCCGGATTCTCTTAAAAATATTCTCTTGGAATCTTCCACCTTTGAAGCCAACACATCCTCTTAACATTAATGCCATTTCCTTTTGACATCAATGACAACTCATAGACAAGAAGCTAGGATCTCAAACCCAAAATTGCCAACAATCTCCCCCTTTGTCATTGATGGCAAACCATGCTTCTCAACAACACAGAAACTCAACATAAACAGCTCCCCCTGTCTTGAGGCTTTCCTCCCTTTGAAGCTCTCCCCCTTACTCATATCTCTCCCCCTTTGTCATCAGGCAAAGGGTCACCTTTGGGGCTCGGGACTAAGAATGAGCCTCTTAGCTTAGTCCCTCCCCCACCTCCCGATGAGGTGATTAATTCTGGGGTGGGAGTACAACTCCCAATTTCTCCCTTAGATACTCAAACGTATCTCTTGGAAGAGGTTTGGTGAAGATATCTGCAATCTGCTCTTTAGTAGACACATACTCTACCTTTATCTGCTTGTCTTGCACTTTCTCCCTTAGAAAGTGATACTTGATGGAAATATGCTTTGTCCTTGAGTGCATTACCGGATTTTTGGAAATACTTATGGCACTTGTATTATCACAAAGTATGGAGATGGGTTGTTCATGCTTGACTTTGAAATCCTCCAAGGTGGTTTTCATCCATAAAACCTGTGTACACCCAACCATCTGTTGCTATGTATTCAGCCTCTGTTGTAGATAAGGAAAGCTGAAGGTTGTTTCTTACTTAGCCAAGAAACCAAACTCTTTCCCAGAAAGAATGCTCCACCACTAGTGCTTTTCCTGTCATCAATACTGCCTGCCCAATCTGCATCTGTATAAGCTGTGAGGGTGAAATCATCACCTTTGGGATACCAAAGCCCAAAGTCCATAGTGCCCTTCAGATATCTGAATATCCTCTTAACTGCTATAACATGAGAATATTTTGGAGCTGCCTAAAATCTTGCTACTAACCCAACTGCCTGCATGATATCTGGTCTGGTAGCTGTAATATATAATAAACTGCCAATCATAGATCTGTACAACCTCTGATCTGCCACTGGAGATTCATCATCTTTACTCATCTTGCACCCTGTAATCATTGGAGTACACATTGGTTTGCTGTCCATCATCCCAAATTTCTTCAACATTTCTTTGATATACTTTCCTTGAGAGAGAAATATACCATCCTTTGATTGAGCAATCTGAAGACCTAAAAAGAATGACAGCTCTCCAATCATAGACATCTCAAATTCCTTCTGCATGGTGTTAGCAAAAACTTTGCACATCTGAGTATTATTTCCCCCAAAAATAATATCATCAACATAGACAACCATAATCAACATATCATCATTTTCATTCTTAATATACAAATTGCTATCCGCCACGCCTTTCCTGAAGCCTTGCTCATGAAGATACCTGTCAAGTCTTGAGTACCAAGCCCTAGGTGCTTGCTTTAACCCATACAAGGCCTTTTTCAGTTTACACACATAGTCTGACTGTTCCGAGAGAGACACTCCTTCTGGCTGTTCTATGTAGACTTCTTCTACCAACACCCCATTTAGAAAAGCTGACTTTACATCCATTTGATATACCTTGAATGATTTGAAGCTTGAAAGGGCCAAAAATATTCTGATAGCTTCAAGACGAGCAACAGGAGCAAACGTCTCTTCGAAATCAACACCTTCTACTTGAGCATAACCTTTGCAGACTAACCTAGCTTTGTTTCTGACAATCTTTCCATCCTCATTGAGTTTATTTCTGAATATCCATTTTGTGCCAATGACATTCTTGTCCTTAGGTCTTGGAACCAATTCCCAAGTTTCACTTTTCTCTATTTGATTTAGCTCTTCATCCATTGCTTTTACCCAAAACTTATCTGCACATGCTTCACTGAAATATTTTGGCTCAATCCGAGATAATAATGAAACATTTGTAGAATCATGTGAAGGAATGACTCTTCTTCTTGTTTGCCTGCTATTTGGATCACCAATGATCAAATATTTGGGATGATGTTTCTGAACATATCGTGAAGGAGTTTTGGGAAGCAGTTGTTGTCTTTCCTCTTCTTCATCTGAAACCTCTCTGAATTCTTCTTGACAAATTTCATCACTGAGTTCCTTGACTGGTTCTCTTATCCCTGTCTTTTCATCAACTGTTACATTTATGCTCTCTACAACTGTATGAGTTCTTTTGTTGAAGCATCTGTAGGCCTTGCTTCTGCTGGAATATCCAAGAAAGATTCCCTCATCACACCTAGGATCAAACTTACCCAAATTCTGATCTTCCCTTCTGATGAAGCACTTACTCCCAAACACTTTGAAGTATTTTACTGTAGCTGGTCTTCCTTTCCACAACTCATAAGGAGTTTTATGATGATTGACTCTAAGTTGGGCCCTGGTGATAATGTAGACTATCGTACT
This sequence comes from Wollemia nobilis, assembly GCA_028583015.1. NCBI lineage: Eukaryota > Viridiplantae > Streptophyta > Pinopsida > Araucariales > Araucariaceae > Wollemia > Wollemia nobilis. The sequence continues at coordinate 2,081,516 of JAQPPZ010000128.1, read as the reverse complement.
GACTGCCTCTTTCCAAAAACCATCTGAAAGTTTTGACTCATTTAACATAGCTCTAGCCATATTTTCAATAGTTCTATTTTTCCTTTCAACTACTCCATTTTGTTGAGGAGTTCTTGCTGGCTTGAATATTCTCTTTTGATTCCTTGTTGCTCACAGTATTCCACAAATTCATTTGAAGTGAACTCTCCTCCTCTATCTGATCTTAAGCATTTGATTCTCTTGTGAGTCTCATTTTCAATCATTTCTTTGAAAGCTTTAAATTTTTCAAAAGCTTCAGATTTTTCTTTGAGAAAAGTAACCCAAGTCATTCTAGAATAATCATCTATAAACAACATGAAGTAGCTTTCTCCCTGAATGCTCTGAGTTCTGGTAGGGCCACATAAATCAGTATGAATAAGATCCAATGGTTTTGAAGAAGTATACCCTTTTGATTTGAAACTGGTTCTGGTCTGTTTTCCATGTTGACAAGGACCGCAAATGATGTTATGGGGCCTTTTTATTTTGGGCAAGTCTCTAACTGCTTCCTTGTTACTAATATTGACAAGATTATCAAAGCTCAAATGCCCCAATATTTTATGCCATAACCAACTCTCATCTTCTTGAGTTAGAAAACACTTTTCCTTTTTTATCTCACTTAGCATGTAAAGATTGTTTGGAGTCCTTGTAGCACTAGCAATGAGTTTTCCATTTTTTTCTTTACTTATCTCACATCTATCTGAAAAGAAAGATACTATGTGCCCTTGATCACAAAGTTGACTCACACTTAGAAGATTATGTCTTAGGCCTTCTACATAAAGCACATTTTCTGTTTTGGATTTCCCATCCAAACTAAGAGTCCCTTTACCACAGATTTTAGCTGACCTGTTATCTCCAAAACTGATTGTTCCTCTGTTTGTTTCTTTTAAGACCAAAAACTTTTCCTTTTCACCAGTCATATGTTTTGAACAACCACTATCAAGATACCATTTTTCTACTTTGTCTTGAGCATGAAAAGCAGTTTGAACTATCATTGACTTAGATTTGATCTCATTTCTCTTTTTAGTGAACTCAAGGCTAGATCTATCCAAACTGCACATCCTTGCTATATGCCCAAAATTCTTGCACTTGTAACACATGACATTTTTATTCATAAGAGGTGCAAAAGAGTTAACATTTTCCTTACTATGGCTATTCAAAGACTTATTGCAATGCATAGCTTTGTGACCAAATTTCTTGCAGGAAAAACAATAGCCATGGAAAGTATTATGTAACCTATTTTGATGCCTTGGATGATTGTTCTTCTTGTGACCAACTGGAATCCACCGCTCTTCAGGATGAAGATTGATCTTGCTCGAAGACCCTATTTCATGAATGGTGATACAATCCTTCTTTTGCTTTTCACACGGAGTATTCTGTCTGAGAGCCAACTGTTCCAACTTCACTCTAAGAGACATAACCTCTTCTTCTAGTTTCTCGCAATCAGCTTCCTTTCCTTTGAGAGCCTCTGTCAGAACCTGTTCAACCTTCTTCCCTTCTTCAACTAGAATTTTGAAGTCTATAACACTTTGAGACAATTCTGATCTTGCTATCTCTTCTTCCTGACATTGATGCTTGAGAACAGAATTCTCTTCCCTAAATTTCTCAAGCTTTCTTAAAGCCAAGAAGAATTCACCTTTGAGATCGAACTCAACCTCTTCATCTCTTTCTGAATCTGTATGTTCCTCTGATAGATCCTTCTCCAAGCTGTTAGGCTCTTTCTGGAGAGACCGACTCTGATACCAATTGAAGAACATGGACTTATACTTGAGAGGGGGGTGAACAGTATAAGACTTAACCAATTAATAATTTTAACTTTAGATAGCAGTGGCATCAACACAACATTAATCAAGATAGAAAGCATCACACATTGAAGACCCATTTTTAACGTGGTTCACCCAAAATGGTTGGGCTACATCCACAAAAACTTTTCTCTAAAAGTTATCTCAAAGTTCTTTGGGAATCCTTCCCAATTACAATGTTTATGAGCCTCGGCCCAAAGGAGATACCTTCCCCTCTGCTCTGGAAATGATCCCTCAGAAGATCAACTGCCTCTACCTCTTGCCAGCACGTGGAACTCCTTTCCATCGAAGACCTCCTGTCCTCAATGCTTAGCCTAAGAGACCTCTGCCTTCTATGATCACGTCCATAGTAGCTCAACAACCTGTACCAAACATAGTCAGTCGATCTAGTACAAGTCTTCCTCTGTCTGTCAGATCTGTCCAACTCTTGAACAAATCAATCCTCTGCATACAAGCCTTCTCAAAGACTTGCCAAATCTATCCTCAGGTTCTTCTCATAGAACCAATGCACCTCTGTCCTCAAGTTCTCTGATAGAACTATCAAACTCAGCTCACAAGTCCTCTGCTAGGACCTGTCCAAATCTGCTCACAAGTCCCCATTGGAACCTGTCCAAAAACTACTCACAAGTCCCCACTGGAACCTGTCCAAAAACTCAACAAGCTCACCAAGAAAAACTTTCTTAGTAGGAAATCACAAAGTGAATTGTTAGAGACCCAATGTGATTTTTCAAACTCATAGAAGCATAAAGAGAATTGTTAGAGACTCAATATGTTCTATACTCAAATCCCAATCTCAAAACTCAACTCAAATCAACTCAGCTCAATCTCAATCTCAAATCTGAAAACTCAACTCAATATCTGAAATGGATAGGATAGAATGTTTTCTTTCAAGAACATGAAACCCCAACAATTGCCAACTATGCAAAGAATCACATAACAATGATACTCATGTTCTTTTCACCATCAATTAGGGTTTCAACAACAATGCTCATCAAACAAGGTTTAGTCAACCAACACCATTCAACTCAACATCAACCTTGAAGCATTCAACCAATCATCACAAGAAAAGGAAACAAGTAGAAATCCTTTTCCCTCCAAAGATATTTGAACAAAACAGCCACCAACACAATATCACCAAATGCAAAGAATAACTTGCTCAAATCAACTCAATGGAGTAAGCCCAATATCATGAATCAAGTAAAGCAATAACTTGATCAAACAACCTCTATGGAAGCAACTCAACCATCAAACTCAAAACAGCCAACCAAGGGTTCCACCAACTCAATGCAAGTAGCTAGACTCACAAATATAAACCCTAGTGCACAAAGCTTCCACTATCTCAAACCAAAAATTATGCATTCACCAAAAACTCTCCTTAAGGATAACAATGCATAAGTAGTCTTCAACAAACCAGAAAATAGGATTTACACCTAGCCAAAGGATACCTAGTAGAATACCTTTTCACTCCAACCTTATTTCAGAAAACATACACCAATCATACTCATAAGAAGAATGTGCCCATACCTTATTGGAGTAGAAGATAATTGAACCTTCAAGCTGTCACCACACACAACTCTCAAACTTCCAACCAAGTTAGGGTTAGAATAAAAAGAAATGAGCAATAATATAAACTTCCTTTATTACACCTTTTAGCTCCACTTCTTTAAACACAACCACCATAACATGCCAATAAATCAACAATCAGAGACTCACACCTTATACCTCCATTTTTAATTTTAGCATAGCAAAGAATAATCTTAAAAATACATCCAAAGAAATATGCCCTTATTTCTCCTAAGCTTTTATTCAATGCTAATCACAAAAGCCAAAACTCATAAAATTTAATCACACCTTATAAATCGTTGTCCAAGAAACTTCGAATTTCGTGGCATAAAGACGTTTTAATAAAAACGTGTGTTACTCTAGCAAAGCACCCCCACGAGACTCGAAACGGTGACCTCCGCCAATGCAACGCCCAACAGCAGCCTTCGCTGCCACTAGCCCACGCGGGCTACGAAGTTCACAAGTGAACTTCCCTCCACTTCACCCTCGAAAAAAACTCCCGAAGACTTTTCAACCGCACGTGCTTCTAAGTCTTCCTTCGATCGCAAACGAATACAGAGCACAAACACCGCAAATTGCATTCGAGGAATTTCGAATTAATTAGCCTTCCAACCTTAGGAGTTGGAGAATAAATAGTCTCTTCGAAGACACCTTGACGTCGACGGAAATAAAGACCATTTCGAAATTAATCAAAAGTCTTTTCAAAAAGGGTTTAAAAACCCTTAAATAATTTTAATAAATTAAGAATAAAAAAAGGTTTAAAAACCTTTAAGTATTTTTAATAAATTAAAAATAATTTCTCCCTTAATTAATTAAATAATTAATTAATTAAAACCTTGAAGGGTTTTAAATAATAATTAAATAAATAATAAAGAGAACCTCCATTGGTTTTAATAAAAACCATTTAACTTGGTTTTAATAAAACCCTATCCAACTTGGTTTTAATAAAAACCGGTTTGGTTTTAATGAAAAACCCTTGCCAATGGAATCTCTCCGGATTCTCTTAAAAATATTCTCTTGGAATCTTCCACCTTTGAAGCCAACACATCCTCTTAACATTAATGCCATTTCCTTTTGACATCAATGACAACTCATAGACAAGAAGCTAGGATCTCAAACCCAAAATTTCCAACATTTACCTTAAGTGGAAGATATATTTTGAGAATATCTTCATGTGTCTATTGAGGCATCATATTCTTAGATTTTGGATCACCCCCAAATTTAGCCAGCATATGCACACTGGCTCCAGCTATCTATAACTCATGAGAGGTATCTTGGATAGCTACATTGTATGCCTCATCCTCTACAATACTTTTACTAGTATTTTTAGGTTTCAAGGATTCTTGACCTTCCTTCTTTTCCCAATGTTCAAGGATTTTAACAAAATGTATAACTTTGTCAAGGGGATGCAAAAAACAAGGGTTGTGTTTCTGGACCTTATCCAAAAATATGGTCTAAGCTTGTTTACAAACATTACTATTGTAACCTCTTCAATTATATTTACATTAGCATGGAATTTAAGTATTTCATGCATTTTGTAGAAATTTGTAATGGATTCATTAAGACCTTGTTTAATATTTAGAAAAACACCCATTACTTCCAATATAGTTATGTCATCATCAAAATCGTATAGGTAAGGATGCAAACCATTCAAGATCATTTCCTACCAAATCCCTAGTCATTAATTTGAACAAAGCTTTTTCAATATGCACCAAATTGCTATAATATATCATAAACTTATCAATAAATGTTTGGGTTTTGTTTGTTCCATCATAAAAGAATTTAGGCACATGTCTAGACAAGTCTATAACTTCAACATCAATGGCTATATATTGGCTTTTATAGTTCCTCGAAGTAGGATTAATTGATGTAGGTAAAACCTCTCTAGGGTTAGATAGAGGAGGAGGATCATTACAGTTCAAAATGGGAGGGATAGTAGCTTGTGCTATAGTATGTCTTCTAGAACTCAAAATTCAAGTAAGTTTAGCCATCAAATCCTACATTTGGTTGGTATTTTCTCTTGTAGAAGCATAATTTCTCTCCTAGAAGCCTCCACTTTTTTTAAATATCACATCTATGACTATCTAGTAGGTAGGCCAAAGATTCCCTAAGGGTCATCATGTATGTAGCTAGTTTTTTATCATGAGATATAGAATGGGGATTGGAATTTGGATAAGAGTATTTTGCATGCATTGTTTTCCCATGCGGTTACTTTGTCATGATCACCATATTTAGTGGTGATCTTGGTCTTGCCATGATTGCCTCATTAAGGGACAATCCCAGTTCAATGTATCATTCATCATCACTACCCAATGAAGATACTCCTAAATATTTTGAGACCCTATGATAGATCTATAAGGTTTTTCAAATTTGATACTAGGATATTTTTCCTCTTTAGAATAAGAATCTATATCCATCCAATCCCTAATTTGAAGTTCATGATCACAATTAAGCATAAGAGTGTGAACAATATAAATTTGGTGGGGTATGTATTGGGTAAGATCCTCTTCTATTTCTAAGAATTTAGGTATTTTTTTATTCTTAAAATTAATAGTAATTCCAAAGCCCTTATAATAAGAAAGAGGTTCCATAAGGATAAACAAAAGATCTACTCAAAGGTAACTAGAGTTCTATCAAAATTTCTATCCTTAACAAGCCAACTACAAAAACTTCTTATAACAAACAAAATTAGATTTTCAAGATACCCATAAGAGAAAGAGAAAAACTATGATAGGATTATTTTTTGGAAATATGAGTAGGTTTTGTTGTCATTGATGTCAAGAGTCAGTTTTAGTGAGCAGGACAAAAGGATGTCAAGAGTCAGTTTCAGTAAGCAGTGCAAGAGAAAGATTGCTTCTAGACCTAAGGAAAATAACATTATTATATCTCTTATTATAATATTCAAGGTAGTCAGATGAGGTCTAAAGAGCAACAAGAAAGCCCAAGAAAAATAATATTATAATATTTTATTATAATATTAAAGGTCTAAGGCCAAGAACTAGAGATTTAAATTAATTAGAAATTAATTATAATAATTTCATTATAAATTAATTTAAAACTTAATTTGATTAACTCTAAGAGTTATTAAATTAATTATAAATTAATTTTTGATTTAATTTAATAACCCTAAAGGTTAGGGTTATAAGAGCATAAATTTTTAATTAATTCGAATTAAAATCGAATTGAAAAGGTCATCGACGTTTTGAGCACATGGCATATTGCATATAAGAATGGGCAAGTTTTATTTCAAACATTTATCCATGTGATCCATCAAATGCCATATAAATTCATGCACAAAGATAAGAGAAAGTATCGTGTGTGTTTTGAAAGGTTTATTGAAGCAAAAAAAAAGACAAGTGGGGAGCCCACTTCACATTGCAAGGCATTGGGTAGCACAGTTGGCAGCAAGGAGCTGCACTAAGACGTTCACAAGCGCAAGGTTAGGGGTTCGATTCTCGTGGTATTCATTTTTGCAAGCGAAGAGGATTTTTTTCTATGTCGTCGAGAAGGAACAAAGGGAATGTGTGTGCCTTTCCCTTTGCGTGGAGGCACGTAGCCCACTTTATGGGCATGCACTATGCAAAGGCACTTGGAAGGAAGGTTTTGTGTGTTCGAAACTCATCGAGGCATTTTTGGTGGTTGGACTAAGGTATGCGCTCACATTGCTAAGGTTTGATTGTTGCATCCGAAAATTGCAAAGGTGGAAATTAATTTTTAATTTCTTAAAGTTTTGTTAATTGGAAATTGCATATTTAAAAAGGGTTAAAGAGTTATACAAGGGATATAAAAGGGTATGCAAATTTTTATTTTTGTGTTTGATTTTTGAGTGGTTAAAGTTTATAAAAGGAGAAATAAGGTGTGCCAAGGTTGTTAGATTTTTTTGTTGAAATAAAGTTATATTATAAAAATTGTTTTGAAAGAAGAGATAAGGCATAGTTGATTTTTGATATTTTGACTTGGTGAAATATTTTTTGAAAGAAAATATTAAGGACAAATTTTTTGTTATCTAACCCTTGATATTGGCAAAGAGAGTAATTGTGATTGAGACAGGTTTTTGAGGTCAAAACTTCATCAAACAAATGGTATGGGCATATCTTCCTTGTGAGTGAAATATTGTTGGATGGTGTGAATGCTAAGTTGGATGAAAAGGATTGTTTGATAAGCATTGTTGAGTTTGATTTTCTAGAATGAAAGTTGACACTAGAAACCTTGTTTGATAAGCATTGTTGGAAATATTGAAGTAAACTTTCGTATGCTTGAACTAGGGTTTGTGAAATATCATAAGTATCATTGTTATGTGATGTTTGTTTGATAAGCATTGTTGACTAAGGTTTCATTGAGTGGTTGGTTGAGTGAAGTTGATTGGGCTTAGTTGATTGGAAGTGTAGGAGTGATAATTCAAGTTTTGTGAAACAAATTGCTCCTTACTAATTTGAGAAAGATTGAAAGTGATTGAGTTTGAAACATATTGAGTCTCTAAACATTCTCTATATGTTTATGTGGTAAAGCAAGAGAGATTGAAAGTGATTAAGCATTGTTGTGAGTGTGAAACATATTGAGTCTCTAACCATTCTTCATATTTTTTTGTGGTAAAGCAAGAGAGATTGAAAGTGATTAAGCATTGTTGTGAGTGTGAAACATATTCAGTCTCTAACCATTATCTATATGTTTCTACAAGATTAAAACAAGATTTTGTTTGTGTGATTGAAGAGATTTTCTATGATAGATTGAGTTGAGTTGTATAGAGCTTTTGTTAAATCTAGTGGACATATTTGAGTAAGTCCTAGAGTGGACTTAAGGACTGAGTTGAGTAAGCTTTTGTGGAAGATTACAAGCATATTAGACAAGTTATAGTGAGGACTTGTTGAGCAGATTTGAGATAAGTTTTGGTGAAGACTTGTTGAGCATATTGGACAAGTTCTAGTGAGGACTTGTTGAGAAGATTTAAGATAAGTCTTGGTGAAGACTTGTTGAGACAATTGGACAAGTTCTAGTGAGGACTTGTTGAATAGATTTGAGACAAGTCTTGGTGAAGACTTGTTGAGAAAATTGGACAAGTTCTAGTGAGGACTTGTTGAGCAGATTTGAGATAAGTCTTGGTGAAGAATTGTTGAGCAGATTGGACAAGTTCTAGTAAGGACTTGTTGAGCAGATTTGAGACAAGTCTTGGTGAAGACTTGTTGAGAAAATATGAGACAATTCTTGGTGAAGATTGGTTTAGCAGATTGGACAAGTTCTAGTGAGAACATGTTGAGCAGATTTGAGACAAGTCTTGGTGAAGACTTATTGAAAATATTGGACAAGTTCTAGTGAGAACTTGTTAACCAAATTTGAGGTAAGTCTTGGTTAAGACTTAAGAGCAGTGAAAGCAAGTTCTAGAGAGGACTTGTGGATATATTAGTGTGAGCTTTTGTGGAAGCTTACAATGTAAATTTGAGATAATTTTTTGAGAAGACTTGAGAGCAGATTTGGTTGATTGATTTATTCAAACCTTGAGTTAAGGTTTGGGATAGATATAGCATAGTTTATTTGTAATTGGATCAAGCTTTGTGTTAAGGCTTAAGGACATATTTGAGGATAGTGTTTAGTTTATATTTGAGGATAGAGATAGAGCATATTTGTGCTAGATAAAAGGATTGTGTTTAGTGCAGATTTGTGGATAGATATAGAGCAGATTTGTGCTAGACCGAAGGACTATTTTTAGTGTATATTTAAGACAGAGTTGAGAGCAAGTCGTGGCAATGATAAAGTATATAGGACAATAGTCTCTAGTGGATAGAGGTCCATTAGCCAAGGTAGTGAATATAGGTCTTTTGAGTGAGGGTAGGAGTCTTCAGTGGATAGATATACATAAGCCAGTGTGGTGGAGGTAGCAGTTCTTCTAGAAGATCACCAGCTAGAGTAGAGAAGAAGGAGTCTCATGTGGATAAATATCCACAAACCTACTGAGGAGATTGGTGTCTCCTATGGATAGATATCCATGAACTTGATTAGGGGATTGATTTCTCCTTTGGACATATGTCCATAAACGTTGTAATAGGGAAAGGATTCCCAAGAGATTTATTGAGAAAATATTAGTGAAATATTTTCTCCATGGAGTAGCCCACATTGGGTGAACCATGTTAGTTGGTGTCTCCATTATGTGTGGTGATTTGTGCATTGCTTTGATTATTGTTGTTGATATTGCCATTGATATATTGTATAATATTGTTTTGGAAAGAAAAGTAAAAATTTGTCTTATACTATTCACCCCCCTCTCAGTATAAGCTTGTGTTCTTCATTATTCATCTTCCAACTAATAATAGATGCAGAAAGAAAATGTATAATACCAAACCTATTAAACCCTAGGGGTTGAAATTTGAAAATAAAATCTCAAAGAGGTAGGTTTCATGTCAGATTGAAAAATAGAATATCTCATACAATTGCACAAATTAATACAAGATAACCTAAAATGCTTAAATCAAGTTAATAAAACAATAATTTAACAATCATAGCTACAACTTTCCAAATCCAAGCATAAATGAAAGTAGAGAATTCAAGAGTAAACTACACTAAAATTACCCATAGTAAAGCAAAGGCTAGGGCTAATTCTAATGCAACAAAATAGATTACTTGACACCTAGTGCATCAAGGACCATGCTATTTATAAAATAATAATGATAAATGGTTCATTCCTACCCTATCCTACTTGTTATGTCATAATAGTAAGGAGAAATCAAACCTAGAATATATGCAGAGGGTTTGACCTTATTTGGAAATTAGTCCTCGAATGGCAATTAGTGAGCTTTAGTTATAAATATTAATAGTGTCTTATCCTCTTCCATGGAAAGCAGTGAACTAGAAATCAATGGCTTTGGTAGTACCTATAGGGACAAGAGAGAAAGAGAGGAAACAAACCATATGTTGTGGAAGCAATAAAGAATAAATCTTGAGAGTAATGATAGCAATAATAATGATCAATGAGTGAATGCATGACAAATTATTGTATTGTAAGAAAATGTGGAGGTGAAATGGTTATTAATAATGGAATAAATGAAATAATATTTTATTTGGAGCCAAAGACTAATTTTCACCCATTTTAGGATCATGAAATCATAATTATCAATCCAAATGATGTATCATTCAAACCTTAGGTGTAAAAACATGCTAGAATAGTTATCATACATCAAAAACCTTAAAATCCAATTGATGACTAGATTTCCACTTAAATTCATGATCTTGGCACCATTAATTTTTAGGATGCATACTTTTGGGGATAAATTTCAAAACATCTCTTAATCATGACTATGTCCTTATTTTGGCACTTTTAGAAAGTTAGCAAGTAAAAAATGATAGAATAAGCTTATAGAAATATAATAATTGGGAAAGTAAAGGGAACTAAAACCACCAATAAACATGGCTCACTGTCATCCTACCCAAATACTAATAAAGTTTGTCCACCTTTATTCCATATATAGAGGGATGGGACTCTCCAATTGCAAAGTTAGCAACTAGTGCACTTTTTATAAATACAAAGCCTTATCTTTCTTATCCCTAAACACCTATTTTTCTTTTTAGAATTAGTCTCTAGAGGCTTCTCATTCACAAATTTGAGCAACCCCTTGTTTTGGAGAAAAGCTTCAATAATAATTTTCGAAGTGGCATAGTTTGGACCATTCAATAAGGAAACATATTGATCCATAAATGTCTTATACAAATATAAAACCATGCATGCAATGTTAACTAGAAACAACTCTACCAATCCAAAGATCTCAAAAAACCATACAATATGAAAAAATAAACTCAAAATGTTTTCATATATAAAAGTTATGGCCCATAGAAGTTTGGCCCTAAAATCACATAAATGTTTCTAAAACCTTTAAAATTAAAAATAAAAATACTTTAGTATCTATAGTGAATGGGCGACCATCCTATGTAGCTTTATGAGTGGTTGAGGGACTGTCAACTCAATATTGACTAGGTAGAGTACCAACAAATGGGAACATACACATTTTCTTGCCCTTTCCAAGGGGGTGCTCATTGGGTGCTAACTATGCAGGCCATTATAGTCACATTTTGATTCAATTTAGAATCTATGAATAAATTGTACCTCTTGTCACTCTCTAATTTACTCCAAAATTTGTGCTTTACTAAGTTTGTTGTTGATTATGCAACTATACAGACAATGGGTTCGGTGAGTTGAAAATTATGATTAATTGAACCTAATATTATATGTTTCATATGGTGTCTTTCCTACCATATCGAGCTCTTTCATATCATCGCATGCCATGTTAACACTTGCCACATCATCGAATGTCATATCAATGACTACTATGTCATCAAGTATGATATCAACTTGTATAGTACTACCCAATGGCACATCATCATTAGTCACCATGTTACCAGTTAGTTTCATGTTATCATAGGGTGTCACATCAACTTGTGATTTAAAAATGGAGATCATATCATTAGTCGATGTCATATCATAGTAGGATACCATATCTTCATAGGGTGTCATGTTATTGCACACTACTGCATCTTAATTATTGGCATCTCCTTTTAGGAGGATGACACCATAATTTTCATAAAAGTTTTCAAGGGCATGAGAATCAAACCTTGGACCTCTAGGATCCCACGGACTAGAGGAATCTCCCTTCTCCACTTGGACTTGGGCACCTATGATATTCTCACAATGACACTGAGAGGGGGGGTGAATCAGTGTAACTACTTAAAAACTTAAATCTGCAACTTTTAAAACTAATAATGCAGGCTTGAAACTAGATAATGCAAGTATCACACAAGAGCATCACACAACACAAGATTTAACGAGGTTCACCAATGTGGCTACTCCTCAAAAATGACTGTTTGGACTACAATCCAAATCCAGTCTTTGCAAGGATTCAATTTTTACAATCGGTTTACCAGCACCCACTGGAAGGAGCACCAACCCCTGATTTATCTGCTGCAACAGATAGGAGCACCAACTCCTTTTACCAAGCACCCACTTGGATTTCAATTTTGCAAGATAAATGGACATAAAAATGCCTTCTCTTTTGCAAGACCCTTACTGGTCTACAGCACATACAAAAATCTCACAGAAGCATAGAGAGAATTGTTAGAGACTCAATATCTTCTGATCTAATCTAAAACCTTTCTCTTGAATATTCAATAGAATAGCAGGTTTTGATCTAAGGCTGTTTTCTTACAGCACCCTTACTAACTGAGACCTTTTAAAATGCACAATGAAAACACAGTCACAGTAACCTTCTCACTATGCCAATTCGATCCTTTTATTCTTGATTTCTTCGAACGGCTCGATTTCAAACGGTTTAACTTTCCCTCCAACTTTTCATGCATTCTCGATTTGTAATTGACGTGTCAAATCTTTCTCTGACCTGATCCGCCTTTTAGCCGCTTTCTTTCTGACATTCTGACGTTCTGACAGCCTTTTTCTCTGCACAGTCTGCATATTCTGATAGTCCTTCTCTGCATATACTGACAACCCTTCTACGCGTTTCGATGCTCTATTATCTCTACGAAACTGCTCTTTAAAATTCTTTTGCACTTTATTCTAAACGGTGTCAATCCTTCTATTCTACCTGTTACTTTCTTGTGAGTCAAGCACAAGCATCGAGAATACTGTATCACGGCCCTGCAACAGCCGTTCTACATTCAATGCATAGTTCCGTGGCAACTCTTTGTAACTGCCACCTTTGCCAGCCATGCTGCAACACGGCCCTGCAACAACCGTTCTTTTCTTAATTGCAATGCTTCGTAACTTTCCTTTTAACTTCAGTTAACTGCAGCATGAATTTCTCCTATGCATTCTCACCACCTGTCACTTGGAACTACAGATCTGACTCTAGTTAACTTTTCGTAACTGGCGCCTTTTTGACACCTGTCACAATGCATGTATCTTTGACTTTTTCTTGCCAAAACATTACCTGTCGTGATATCGCGACGTTTTCCGCTTTGCTGACGTCATCCTCAACTTTGTCGCGATATCGCGACACTTTCGGCTTCCTGAGGCTTCTCTGGCAACTTGTCGCGATATCGCGACATTTTGGGTTTTGCTGACGTCATCCTCTAAGATGTCATGAAATCGCGACGTTTCTGGCTTCATGAGGCTTCTCTGGAAACATGTCGCGAAATCGCGACATTTTCTGTCTTGCTGACGTCATCCGCTAAGGTGTCGCGAAATCGCGACGCTTTCGGCTTGCAACGGCTTTTCCAGCAACTTGTCGCGATATCGCGACATTTTTAGACTTGCTGACGTCATCTTCAAAGATGTCGTGAAATCGTGACGTTTTCGGCTTGCAATGGCTCTTCGTTCACCCTGTCGTGAAATCGTGACGCTTTGGCCTCCGTACAATTTTTACTCCATGCAGCCACGAAAAACCTTACATGTAGCGAAATCGCTACACCATTGTTGCCTTAGCATTTTTCTTTTCTGCTTGCTAGTGAAACTCCGACGTGTAGCGATATCGCTACACCTTTCCAACATGTGTTTCTAACCTAGCGAAATCGCTACACCTTCGCATTATACTTTCTAACTCTTTAAAAGCGAAATCGCTACACCTCCTTGCACTTTCAACTTGCGAAAATCGCTACACCTTTTTTCACTTTCAACTGTTCACTTGTAGCGAAATCGCTACACCTTTTTACCTTGCACTTTCAACTTGTAGCGAAATCGCTACATCTTTACACTATGCACTTTCAACCTATAGCGAAATCGCTACTACTTTTCACCTTGCAACTCGAAGCTGTATCTAAGTCACTGCACTTTTGTCCTTAGTGTCTCAAGCTTGTAGCGAAATCGCTACGCTTTTCTTACTTGGTGCTTTTTCTTTGCTTATCTTGGCGAAACTCGGACATGTAGCGAAATCGCTACAACTTCTTCATCAACTTTCTCTCTCCTCCGATGTGTCGCGAAATCGTGACATTTTCATCCTTGGTGCCTTTGCTTCAAACTTGTCACGAAATCGCGACAGTTTCTCGATTTGGCTTCTTTCCTTCCAGCATGTCGCGAAATCGCGACATTTTTCCTTGCACATTCTCTCTCCTCCGATATGTCGCGAAATCGTGACATTTTCAATGCATTTTCTCTCTCCTCCGATATGTCGTGAAATCGTGACATTTTTCAATGCATTTTCTCTCTCCTCCGATATGTCGCGAAATCGCGACAGGAAACATGTCGCGATATCGCGACAGTTTTCTTCCTTGTCTTTTTTTGCAAATTTCTGGATCTGGGTCCCCTCTGTTTTTCTTGAGATTTTTTGCACTTGATCTGACTGACCTCTGAACTGCTTCAACTGCATCACTCTGTCTGTGTTGACAACAATTACAATCCTTTTGCACTGCTTTTGCTGCACCTTGCTCAACAATCTCCCCCTTTGGAATTGTTGGCAACACTTTGTAGCCTTGCTCAAATTCTTCTCCCCCTTTGCCAATAATGCCAAAGGGCTCCTGCAGAACTCCCCATGAGTCTATGCACAACATTCTCAGGGCATAAATAACTTGAATGCTCCCCACGAGAATGTATTTCCCATAGCTAGTCAGTGCTTGGGAAGTGTGACTACTCCCAACTTCTTCGAAGGTATTCAAATACTTCCTTTGGTAAAGGTTTGGTGAATATGTCTGCTACTTGCTCTGTAGTGGGAACAAACTCCAATCTGACCTCTCCTTCTGCAACCTTATCCTTCAAGAAGTGATACCGGATTGCAATATGCTTGGTGCGGGAATGCATGACCGGATTCTTTGAAATGTTGATTGCACTAGTGTTGTCACATTTGACTGAAATGGGCTCATTGAAGTGAATGCCTAGATCTTTCAATGTTTGTCTCATCCATAGTATTTGTGTACAGCATGTAGTAGCTGCAATGTATTCGGCCTCGGCTGTGGATAAAGAGACTGATTCTTGCTTCTTACTGTGCCATGCAACCAATTTGTTTCCAAGAAAGAATGCTCCTCCACTTGTACTTTTTTTGTCATCAATGCATCCTGCCCAATCAGCATCAGAGTATGCAAAGAGAGTGAAGTCTTTTCCTTTTGGATACCACAGCCCATACTCCATAGTACCTTTGAGATACCTAAAAATCCTTTTCACTGCTGTCACATGAGTCTCTTTTGGACTAGCCTTGAAATCTTGCAACCATGCAGACAGCCTGTAAGATATCCGGTCTAGTGGCTGTCAAATACAGCAGGCTCCCTATCATTGATCTGTACATTGTTTGATCAACATCTGGAGAGTTATCATCCTTGCTCAACTTGCAGCTTGTTGTCATGGGGGTGCTCATCTGGCTTACTATCTTCCATAGTGAACTTTTTCAGCATTTCTTTCACATATTTAATTTGAGAAATAAAGATCCCCTTTTCAGTTTGATTAACTTGTAATCCAAGGAAATATGAAAGTTCACCTATCATAGACATTTCAAACTCTTTACTGCATTTTGTTTGCTATGTCTTTGCATGATTCATCATTGCTACTCCCAAAAATTATATCATCTACATAAACAACTAGAACAATGAAATTGCCATTTTCAGTTTTCACATATAAATTGCTATCCACCATACCTTTCTTGAATCCTTGCTTAGTGAGATAGTTGTCCAGTCTTGCATACCAAGCTCTAGGTGCTTGTTTCAAGCCATACAATGCTTTCTTCAGCTTGCAAACAAAGTTAGGATTATCACAAAGTTGAAAACCATCAGGCTGTTCAATATATACTTCTTCTTCAAGATTTCCATTCAGAAATGCTGATTTTACATCCATCTGATAAACCTTGAAGTTCTTATGAACAGCTAAAGCCAAAAATAGTCTTATTGCTTCAAGTCTGGCCACGGGTGCAAAGGTCTCTTCAAAATCAATCCCCTCAACTTGGGCATATCCCTTACAGACTAATCTTGCTTTATTCCTTACCACCTGTCCATCTTCATTCAGTTTGTTTCTAAATATCCATTTAGTACCAATTATGTTTTTATTTTCAGGCCTTGGTACTAATTCCCAGGTTTTGTTTTTCTCAATTTGATCTAGTTCTTCATTTACTGCTTCCATCCAGCTTTCATCCGTGCTTGCTTCAATAATATTCTTGGGCTCAATCTTGGATAACGAGAGAATAGTTATTTACTACTCTTCTTCTTGTCTGAATGTCGACTGTAGGGTCCCCAATAATCTGTTCTTTGGGATGATTTTTCTGCCAGTTGCCTATTCTGTATTTTCTATTTTCATCTCTTTCTAAGTCCTCTGAATCTGATTTCTGTCTCTCTTCTTTTTCTTGATCTTCATCTTCTTCAATAAATTCTTCATAGGTTGGGTAGTTTTCATTATTGCTGATTTCTTGTTTCTTGCCTTCATCAACCTTCACATCCGCACTCTCCACTATTTTCTTAAGTCTTTTGTTGTAGCATGTATAGGCTTTGCTTTTAGTTGAGTACCCAAGGAATATACCTTCATCGACTCTGTCTTCAAACTTGCCAAGATTGCTTTCGAGTTCTCTTAATGTAACACTTGCTTTGCCAAACACTTTGAAGTATTTTTCTGTAGCCTTTTTGCCAAACCACGAGTTCATATGGTGTTTTGCTTTCATGCGGCCTCAACATACACCTATTATGAATATAAACTGCAGTATGGACTGCCTCTTTCCAGAACACATCAGCAATTTTGCTCTCTGTTAACATGGTCCTTGCCATTTCCTGTACAGTTCTGTTCTTTCTTTCAACTACTCCATTCTGCTGAGGTGTTCTTGCTTCTTGAGAAGCTGTCTTCTTATTCCATGTTTTTCACAGAATTCAGCAAACTCATTTGAAATAAACTCTCCTCCTCTATCAGATCTCAAACATTTAATTCTTTTTCCAGATTGATTCTCAACCAGATTTTTGAAGGTTTTAAACATCTCAAAGGCTTCTGACTTCTGTTTCAAAAAGAGTACCCATGTCATTCTGGAAAAATCATCAATGCACAACATAAAATATTTGTATCCATTTATGCTTTCTGTCCTCATGGGTCCGCACAAATCAGTGTGAATCAGTTCTAATGGCTTGCTAGTGAAATATTCTTTTGCTTTGAAGGTAGATCTGGTTTGCTTCCCCTTTTGGCATGACTCACAAATGTTGTTTGATGGTTTGCCAATAGTGGGTATGTCTCTTACTGCTCTTTTCGAGCTGATTTTTACCAGATTATCAAAGCTTATGTGACCGAGTCTTTTATGCCACGACCCAGTTTTCTTCTTCCTGTCCAACCAAGCAAGCTCCCTCTGAAGTCTCCGAGAGAGTATACAAATTTCCAGAAGTTCTCAGTCCAGTGGCTATTAACTTTCCATTTGTTGTCTTTCTTACTTCATGACCCTCCTTCTTGAAAATTACTTCATGACCTCTGTCACAAATCTGACTTACACTCAGTAGGTTATGTTTCGGTCCTACCACAAAAAGAACTTCCTTAGAGTTGATTTTACCGTCACTTAACTTAACTGATCCTTTACCCACTATCTTTGCTCCATCATTGTTTCCGAATTTCACAGAACCACCTTCGTATGTCTGCAGCTTATCAAACTTTTGTTTGTCTCCTGTCATGTGACTGGAGCATCCATTGTCTAGAATCCAGGGAGCAGATTTATTTTGTGCTTTGAGAGCTGTTTGAACGATCAGGGATTCTTTGTCTTTCTTCGGTTGTCCCTTTTCTTTCCACTGAGTTTTGACAGTAGATCTGGTTACTTTCTTCACCTTCTCCCTTTCATTTGCTTGTGACAGTTTATTGGGAAATTTTTTGTATTTTTTTGATCCAGTCGATTGATATTTTCTTCCCTGGTATGTATTTCCTGCAAAAGAGCTACGAAAATTTCTTGCAATATGTCCGGAGTTATGACAGTTATAACATTCTACAACATAATCTATCAAAGGTGAAAAATTATTTACTGCTAGTGAAATTTCTTTGTTCTATATTATATCTACAACTAGAAATTTTATGACCATATGCATTGCACTTAAAACAATAACCGAGAAAAGGAGCGAGTGTACACGGGAAATGGATGTTGCCATGTGGAGGTAGGAGCCATGGGTCTTCTTCTTCTTTGATGAGAGACTTTGGTGAATCCATCATTTGCGGCACTCCTTTCGAGCTTGGATTTGTTGTTTTCTTTTGCATGATACGGTTTATCTTGATCAACTCTAATCTTGTCTTTATTATTTATTGGATCTATTGTTACAGGCCTTTGAGTCCTTTGAGGTTTCTCCTTCATCAAAGCCCAAGCCAAATTTGATACCTGTGGGCCTTTGATTATTCAACATTTTGTTCAGTTTCTCAGAACTGTCTTCAAATTTTTGATGACAGCTCAGTTTTCGATTCATTTCTTCTAGCTGCAGCCTTAATCCAACTATTTCCTCTTCCAGTTTATTGCTCTCATTTATTTTCACGGTCAGCTGAGCTTCAACATCTTCAGACCTTTTCTTGTATTCTTTAGTTTGTACTTTCAAACTTATTATTACATTGTTTGGCCTCCTCAAATTTTCTTGTAATCTTTTTATTTCTTTTCCTTTCTGCACTTAACTCTTCAAGAGCAGCAACTAACTCACCTTCCAGATCTATCTCAGCCTCATCTTCTAATTTTTCTTCACACTCCTGTGTTTCCTCAGTTGTTTGTTCTTCAAAAGCCATGAATAGGGCTTCACCAGTTTCTTCTTCTGATTCCTCACTGGAACTGTCTTCAGAAGAATCGATATTACGGGAAATGAAACTCTTCTTCTTGAAGTTTCTTTTTCTAAACTGCGGTTTCTTTTTCCAGACATTTCTTTACGGATGTGTTCCTTCATCATTTTTATTTTTCTCCTTCATTGGGCATTTTGCTGCAAAGTGCCCGATGCCTCCACAGTTAAAACATTTGAACGACAACTTACCTCTGTACTTTCCTTTTCCCTTTACTAATTTCCTAACAAAGTTTGCTTCATTTTCATCTGCAGATTCTTCTTCCTCTGACTCTTGTTTAGATTTTACATTTTTCTGTGCTTGGAAGGCTGCTTCTCTGTCAGAGGGCTTAGTTTGTCCAATCCTCATTTCATAAGCTGTTAGAGAACCATGCATTTCATCCATACTGAAGAAGTTTAAATCTTTTGCTTCTTCTATGGCAGAAACCTTTGCATCAAACCTTTTGTTGAGAGTTCTCAGTACCTTCTTCACAACAACTGCATCTTCCATTTCTTCCCCCAGTCCTCTTATTGCATTGATGATTCCGTTTACTCTCAGCATGTAAGCTTCTATGTTTTCATCATCGGTCATCTTTAATGCTTCGAACTGGGCACGATGTGTTTGCAGCTTAGCTTCCTTGATTTTGTTGTCTCCTTCATGAATGCTTTGCGGTTTGTCCCATATGTCTTTAGCGGATTTGCGGTTCATGATGCGTATCAACTCATTGTCGACCAATCCACACATAATCGCATTCTTGGCTTTCGAGTTGTTCTCAAACTTTTTCTTTTCAGCGGCATCTGTTGGAGGAGCGAGTGGGAGTGGTGTATCCATTTTCAACAGATTCCCAAATGTCATAACCCAATGCACAGAGATAGGTCTGCATTATGAGCCTCCAGAAAGAATAGTTTGTTCCATCGAAGAGAGGAGCTTTGTTAGAAGAAAAACCTTCACCACCGGCCATTGTATATCTCCCAAGAACACCTTAGCTGATTAAGCTTGTGCAGGTGCCTAGCTCTGATACCAATTGATATTCTCACAATGACACTGAGAGGGGGGGTGAATCAGTGTAACTACTTAAAAACTTAAATCTGCAACTTTTAAAACTAATAATGCAGGCTTGAAACTAGATAATGCAAGTATCACACAAGAGCATCACACAACACAGGATTTAACGAGGTTCACCAATGTGGCTACTCCTCAAAAATGACTGTTTGGACTACAATCCAAATCCAGTCTTTGCAAGGATTCAATTTTTACAATCGGTTTACCAGCACCCACTGGAAGGAGCACCAACCCTTGATTTATCTGCTGCAACAGATAGGAGCACCAACCCCTTTTACCAAGCACCCACTTGGATTTCAATTTTGCAAGATAAATGGACATAAAAATGCCTTCTCTTTTGCAAGACCCTTACTGGTCTATGACACATACAAAAATCTCACGAAGCATAGAGAGAATTGTTAGAGACTCAATATCTTCTGATCTAATCTAAAACCTTTCTCTTGAATATTCAATAGAATAGCAGGTTTTGATCTAAGGCTATTTTCTTACAGCACCCTTACTAACTGAGACCTTTTAAAATGCACAATGAAAACACAGTCACAGTAACCTTCTCACTATGCCAATTCGATCCTTTTATTCTTGATTTCTTCGAACGGCTCGATTTCAAACGGTTTAACTTTCCCTCCAACTTTTCATGCATTCTCGATTGTAATTGACGTGTCAAATCCTTCTCTGACCTGATCCGCCTTTTAGCCGCTTTCTTTCTGACATTCTGACATTCTGACAACCTTTTTCTCTGCACAGTCTACATATTCTGACAGTCCTTCTCTGCATATACTGACAACCCTTCTGCGCGTTTCGATGCTCTGTTATCTCTATGAAACTGCTCTTTAAAATTCTTTTGCACTTTATTCTAAACGGTGTCAATCCTTCTATTCTACCCGTTACTTTCTTGTGAGTCAAGCACAAGCATCGAGAATACTGTATCACGGCCCTGCAACAGCCGTTCTACATTCAATGCATAGTTCCGTGGCAACTCTTTGTAACTGCCACCTTTGCCAGCCATGCTGCAACACGGCCCTGCAACAGCCGTTCTTTTCTTAATTGCAATGCTTCGTAACTTTCCTTTTAACTTCAGTTAACTGCAGCATGAATTTCTCCTATGCATTCTCACCACCTGTCACTTGGAACTACAGATCTGACTCCAGTTAACTTTTCGTAACTGGCACCTTTTTGACACTTGTCACAATGCATGTATCTTTGACTTTTTCCTCCAAAACATTACCTGTCGTGATATTGTGACGTTTTCCGCTTTTCTGACGTCATCCTTAACTTTGTCGCGATATCGCGACACTGTCGGCTTCCTGAGGCTTCTCTGGCAACTTGTCGCGATATCGCGACATTTTGGGTTTTCTGACGTCATCCTCTAAGATGTCAGGAAATCGTGACGTTTACGCTTCATGAGGCTTCTCTGAAACATGTCGCGATATCGTGACATTTTTGTCTTGCTGACGTCATCCGCTAAGGTGTCGCGAAATCGCGACGCTTCCGGCTTGCAACGGCTTTTCCAGCAACTTGTCGCGATATCGTGACATTTTTAGACTTGCTGACGTCATCTTCAAAGATGTCGCGAAATCGTGACGTTTTCGGCTTGCAATGGCTCTTCGTTCACCCTGTCGTGAAATCGCGACGCTTCTGGCATCCGTACAATTTTTACTCCATGCAGCCGCGAAAAACCTTACATGTAGCGAAATCGCTACACCATTGTTGCCTTAGCATTTTTCTTTTCTGCTTGCTAGTGAAACTCCGACGTGTAGCGATATCGCTACACCTTTCCAACATGTGTTTCTAACCTGTAGCGAAATCGCTACACCTTCGCATTACTCACTTTTAACCGCATCGCTACACCTTTTACTTTCAACTGGAAATCGCTACACCTACCTATGCACTTTCAGCTTGTAGCGAAATCGCTACACCTTTTTACCTTGCACTTTCAACTTGTAGCGAAATCGCTACACCTCTGCACTATATA
This sequence comes from Wollemia nobilis, assembly GCA_028583015.1. Classification (NCBI taxonomy): domain Eukaryota; kingdom Viridiplantae; phylum Streptophyta; class Pinopsida; order Araucariales; family Araucariaceae; genus Wollemia; species Wollemia nobilis. Next base: position 2,059,450 of record JAQPPZ010000128.1, on the reverse strand, counting down.
GCGAAATCGCTACACCTTTTTACCTTGCACTTTCAACTTGTAGCGAAATCGCTACATCTTTCTGCCTTGCACTTTGACCATGTAGCGAAATCGCTACTACTTTTCACCTTGCAACTCGAAGCTGTATCTAAGTCGCTGCACTTTTGTCCTTAGTGTCTCAAGCTTGTAGCGAAATCGCTACGCTTTTCTTACTTGGTGCTTTTTCTTTGCTTATGCTGGCGAAACTCAGACATGTAGCGAAATCGCTACAACTTCTTCATCAACTTTCTCTCTCCTCCGATGTGTCGCGAAATCGTGACATTTTTCATCCTTGGTGCCTTTGCTTCAAACTTGTCGCGAAATCGCGACAGTTTCTCGATTTGGCTTCTTTCCTTCCAACATGTCGCGAAATCGTGACATTTTTCCTTGCACATTCTCTCTCCTCCGATATGTCGCGAAATCGTGACATTTTTCAATGCACTTTCTCTCTCCTTCGATATGTCGCGAAATCGTGACATTTTTCAATGCATTTTCTCTCTCCTCCGATATGTCGCGAAATCGCGACAGGAAACATGTCGCGATATCGCGACAGTTTTCTTCCTTGTCTTTTTCTGCAAATTTTTGGATCTGGGTCCCCTCTGTTTTTCTTGAGATTTTTTGCACTTGATCTGACTGACCTCTGAACTGCTTCAACTGCATCACTCTGTCTGTGTTGACAACAATTACAATCCTTTTGCACTGCTTTTGCTGCACCTTTCTCAACAACCTGCATAAAATAAAAGTGCCAAGGTGATTAGTAAAACAAACACACCCTCTTTGACCATCGTGCTTAGTGCATTATCCATAAAAACAAATTTACACCTTCCATCCCATAGAATATTCACTAAAATATTCCTTTTTTAAAATTTAATTTTTGTAGGAAAAGAGATTTTTTCAACTCAATAAAATATATACCTAAAGGTAAAATGATAAAAAGTGTTGAATTAGAGCCCCATTATAATTTTGCAAAGAATACAAAAATACAATAATTTGCTAGCATCTATCATAATTTTGCTATGCAAAAATTTTGTCAAATGCAACCAATCAGGCCATCGTCTCATGTCAATGTAGCAAAAATCTTGTTGAACCATTTAACAACCTTGTGGTTACATAAATTTTGAAGAAATGATTGGTAGTGTAGTATACCTCTAGTTGTTGAAGTCAAGTATCCAACTCTTTGACATTGATCCAACCTAAGAATATTGGAATGTCAATGTTGGTTTGCACCTTCAAAAGTGTTTGACTCTTAAATATTTTAAGGTTAACAATTGCAAGTGAGGCTTTCAATTGAAGCATGAGATCCTAGATCTACCCAAATAGAGTGATTCTCTATTCCTTGAGAGCATCTTGAGTCATGTTCCTAATATTATATGTTATGGTATCTTAACATTCTATGTTCTCTATTGCTTAAGTTCCTTTGTAGGATGGTGTGTTGTAGGATACTTAAATGCAAAACCTAGTGTGACACCTTACTTCTTGCACAAGAATATGTTTGGATGAGATTCCAAAAATGGTGCATACTAGAAGGTTTTGGGTTGAACAAGGATTTCTATAAGGGATAATCACATGTGGGGAGTCAAGGAATAAGGAGGAAGTACTCCATATTTACCTCTCTTTAGTGGATCAAAATTTGCTTTAATACCAACTTGGTCTACACGGTGGGGCCAAATATAATTGATGTAAAGGGCAATTTATACAACCAACTAGTACCACCAATAAGTTATAGCTATATTAATTTTGTAGAAACTTTAAGTATACTATTTGGATGAAAAGCACCTCAATACATAAAATAATGTTGCAAATGCTGCAAATAGACTTAAGAAATGAACTCTTCAATTAAGCATGAAATGTCATTATATATGCTAATTACAATTGTAAAAGCATTCCCTTGCCTATTCCTTCTCATCCTTGGAAAAACATTTCCATGGACTTAGTTAGCGACTCTCCCATGATAATTCAATAACATAATTGTGTTTTCATAATTGTTGATAGACTTTACAAAATGGTTAAGTTTCTCCCATGTTGTAAGACTAGTCCAGACTTAGCACAACATTTCTTTGACTACATATGGTGATCTTTTGATCTTTCAAATAGCATTGTTTATGATCATGATTAATGATTTATGGGTCACTTTTAGTGATCTTTATGAAAAATATTAAGGGTCTCCCTTAATATTTCCACCACCTATCATCAATAGTCAGATGTTCAGATCAAAGTGGTGAACCATACACTTGTGCAAAGCTTGCGATTCTATCACCATGCTTCTATAGAAAAGTGAGATTTAAGTCTCACTCATCTAGAGCATGCATAGAATATAGCAATGCATTCTTCTATAGGGCATTATCCTTTCAAATTTTGTGATGGTAGGTTTGGTTTCTAATATGAATTCATGGTACATTTTAAAAATATTTGCATTCATGATATCATGAATCCTAAGGCGTGTTAGAAGGTCAAGCCAAAAATCATTCTCTAGCACCTATTGAAGGATGGTATAAGACCCATAATGAAGTGGATTGCTTTTGCTATGTGCCTTCTCTAGAAAATGCTACTTACCTAACTACCACAAAATTTTATCACCAACTTGAAAAGGATGAGGAATTTTGTGTCCATCCATGGCCTTATTCAATTGTTGTTGGATATTTTGTAAAATTTGAATCACCTTGGACTAAATATTGGCTTTGTCATTAGTGAGCGTGGAATCTAATTTGATCTAGCCAAAGTATATGTTCTACTTAAATGGGATTATTTTTAGAGTTAGAGTATATTACATTATTTGGGTCATGTAAATGTACCACCTTAGGTACATAATTAGAGTAGGTGATTAATTTAGGGGAAAGTTAGCTAGTTACTTCAAGCAATGTAATAAATGCACAAGTGGAAACATGAAAGGTGTAATGTGCAAGGTGTATCCTTGTACAACTAGGTAGAGTGTTGGTCAAGGAATCTATCTTCCTATATAAAGGACCTCATAGTAATAAAAACAAACAACTATCAAGTCAAGTTCTTATCTAGTGTAGTGTAGTATATAGTAGTGCTCTTGTATGGAGCACCATGTAGATATTTAGCTCATATTAATGGAGTGACCATTTCCTCCATACTGCATTGTAATTTTATCATTTCTATTTATAGTATATTTCAGTCATATTGCAAACTCACTTGCTTTCATAATTTATTGCATGTTATTAGGACTTGTGTTGGATATCTTCTGTTACATATATCCTCAAAAGCTAACAATGGTATTAGAGCCATAGTGAATTGAGATAGGAAGACCTAAATCCATCATAAGAGAATTCTAGTAGGACAAGATAAATAGAGAGAGCTACCATTGCTATCCTTGGCATGCATATTTGCAATATCGGACCTATCATTTTGTACCACTACATGCAAAAACTACCATTATGATTAATTGATAGAAATAGCCATAATAGTCAATAGGGTTAGAAAAGTGAGGATTGAAATAAATATTAGTTGTAGAAATTCTGAGATTATATTTGGCTAGAGTCTTTCCATAGATTTGCAGAAAAAAAAACTTGTGAAGACTAGGACTCAATATTCATGCTACTAGATTGACAAATCAACTAGTGAATATTATTATCTCCAAAATTACAAATTTTTCAATTCTAGTTTCTAATGGTTTTTTTTAGGAAAATGGGATTCAACAAAATTTTGGTAAGCTTCCCACAAAATATTTAGGAAGAATATCTTCTTAGAATTATTCTAGCACTTGCAACAAAAAGAAATAAAATTGAATATTTCAAAGACCTCGAGAAAGGTCTCATTGCAAGAGGTGCAATCCTGCAAATTGTAGAAGTAAATAAAAGGCCATAGTAGTCTTATAGTAGACTCAAGAAATAAGAGACTCTAGAAGTTGAGTCATAGAAGGAGATAGGATATTGGTGATCTCCATTCATGATCGATACTTGCATATTGCAAAAGCAAAAAAAATCCATTGAAGCCTTGATCAAGAAAAAGGTTGTAGAAGCTTTAATTCTGAATAAAACTTTATAAAATAATTCTTGACTCAGAAGATAAATTCTTGATATAGAATACTACTCCAAAGAGGAGTTCCTAAAGAAAAATTTAGAAAATAATTCCTAATTTAGAAGATAGATTCTTGACTCAGAAGAATACTCCAAAGAAGAGTTCTTGAAGAAAATTTTAGAAAAGAATTCTTGATTCAGAAGATAAATTTATGATTCAAAAGAAAAATCTAGAAAGGAGTTCTTGAAGAAGACTCTAGAGAAGAGTCCAAGAAATAGGAGATTGGTGATATCCTTTATGGATTAGAGACTTCTTTCAGAAGAAGCTGACGATATTCGAAGTAGATATCATTGGAAAACTTCCAATATTGGAAGAGATAGAAAGAGACTAATAGAGTGTAATAGATTTTAGAGATCCTAGAAGAAGATCTCATCACCAACACTTCTAGAAGCAAAAATTTGAAGAAAAGGTATCAGTTGGAAGACCAGAGAAGTTGCAATATAGAAGAACTTGGAGAGGTCTTGAGGAGGAAAATAAAGAAGGCTTGGAGAGCCTTGTTGTAAATCTTGAAGAAGCATCATAAAAAGCGTTCCTAGGAGAACTCATTGAAGAAATCCACTACTAAGGAGAATTTCCTGATAGTGAAGAACTTGAGACATTTATTGCCATCTGACAACAAGCCCAAGAGAATAATAATTTGGTGAGTGCTAAATCCCAAAAGAAGAATCTAGTGAAGACCTCAAGAGATTCAGAATCTTGAGAAGAAAATCCTATTTGAAGTCAAAATTTGACAAGAATATTGAAGGAATATTTAGATAGATGAAGCCTACCAAATACAAGAGATTTAAAAATTATCTCTCACAGCAAGGAGGCATAGTTTAGAGAAAGGATTTATTTCAATCTACAATAGAAAAGCAAATATCCTTGGAAGGATCAAGCCACCAAATCCAAGGCTCAAGACAGAAATTTTAAAGCTATAGTTTGGTGAAGTAGGAAGCTATTCTGGACAACCAACAAGAAGCTATGAATTCAACTATTGCAAGGCAACAACTTGGTGAATCAAAAACATCAATATCCACATCTACTTTAGAAGCCATCAAATAGGTAAGCAACTTGGGTGCAATTAGTTTTTTTAATTAAACCTCAAGTTGCTTATTATCAAATTGCATTAAGTCACCATATTTAGATTAAAATTTGTAGAAAGATAGATTGTATTATAGTCTTCAAGAGAAAAATAGAAATTTCATTTTTAATGATTATTTGCACATTAAATAGGAGTTGGATATTTTCAAAATAAATAAAATTACCATCTACCTATTTTCTATCTAGAAAGCAAGAAGACTATATCCTACAATATTGATTGTATTGAAAAATTGGATAATATTTATTAAGGGTAAATTATAGATTATTCTTAAAAGTTGCAAATATTATTAAATGCATCTAAAATTATTTTAAGAGTTCATTTACTAGAGCAATAAGGTGATATTGTTGTTACCATTACAAGTGTATTGGCACTATACTAGTTGATCTCTAACTAGTTACTCTCAAGTGTTAGTTTGTGTTTGTTGATTATTAAAGATCAAGGACACAAAAACCAATAAATTATCAAAGTGTCTAGAGATACTATTTGGTGCATAGAACTTGCAACATTTCATGGTCCAAATAAGCCATAAAAATTAGACCATATTCCTCCAAGAAGTGGAGAATAAAACCACCACCAAACTTAGCAATAGAAACTTCAAATTGAGACTTGGTGAATCTCAGATTCAAAGTGCATAAACGGCTATTTACAGAAAAAAAAATTGCATAAATTACTTCTACAAAAGAGCTTCTATCTACATGGTTACAAGCTTGGGTTCATTAATAAGAAAATGAGAGAGTTATCTAATCAAGATGACAATTCCAATATATGCCACTGCCTACATAAAAAGCTGCCATAAATCTAGATATTGTAAAAGAGGTGCAAAAGAAGGTATTTTATTCTCAACAGTATTTACATTATATTGCACTACTCTAATATGCCCTACGTAGGGAGAACAATAAGTATTTAATAGCAAAATGGCACACTCTTCACAAGGAGAAAAATAGTACAAGGCAATCATGTAAAAGTATTCTCCAAGAAAGGTAAAAGGGTCTTCTAGAAGGCTTATATCATCTACGGTCTAGACAATCAAATATACAAGAAAATAAAGCACAATACAATGAAGGGGAATAATTATATTCAAAGGCAAAACAGTACATAACATAAATTAAGGAAATTATAAAAAAGTGGATGTACATCCGAGGAGCACCATTGGAGTAGCTCAAACTCCACAAGAGCATTGCTAAAAATCTACAAAATAACTACTCAAAGTTTCCAAGGTGTTGCTTACAATTCTAGCTAGAAATAACTCACTCCAAACACCATTGAATGCGTACAACAAATGAGAAGTTGGTCATGTTGTATTGATAATAAATATATTGCAAAGATATGTTGAAGAGGTATTATGTAGAAATGCCATGCACAAAATAAAGGTGACACTTGTCACGTAGAAGGAAACCCTAATGTTTCCATGCAAGCACCCATCCATTGCAAGCTTGAACAAGAAGGCATTACAGTGAAGAAGGTTGGTGTGTTAGAAGAAAAGCAACACTTATCACCAAGAATCATGAGTGCCCATTCAAGACTATAACATTCATTCCTAGGTGTTAAAGGAAATGAATGTGACACTTTTCACTTACCTCAAGATTCAACTCCTATTTACAGCTTCAAAGACCAACGAACAACAATATTGAAGGTTGAATTCGTAGCAACATTAGAAAATGAGTTCATGGCAGAATTACATAGTAGCATTGATGTTATAGAAATAGTAGGAAGAGAGCATTGAATTCTCCTAGTCAAAATGATCAAACATAAGGTATCCATTGTCTAAGTAGTGTGTCAAAGGTATCAAGAAACCAATCATCATCTGAGTTAAAGAGAAGCTAAAGCCTATGCCCATACATTGGAGATAACATTCAAAAGAGCATTAAAGAGTGTTTTCATACGTAGAGGTCTGGGGCATAACAAAGGTAAGAATTTACCTTATCTAATTTGCTTTCATTAATAGGGATACATAAGGTAGAATATAAGATTGAAACATAAAGAGAAATCAACCATATTTGAAAAGAAAAAATATATTAAATAGCCTAATATTTGTAATCTAAAACATCGAATAAAAAAGGATTTCTACATGGATAGATTAAAAATCTAATATTTAAAATATCCTTGTTTTCTAATATTCCATATTAGGGAGTCTTAAGTAATAATATACCAAAGTAGGTAATTGGAATTTAGAAACATTAAATATCAAATTATCAAAGGCTATACATGAATGTTCTATAAGGAAAATAAAGAGTTGGAAACTAATTACTATACTTGTCTCAAACTTACATTAAAGGGACAAAAGAAATCCAACAAATAGAACCTCATCAAACTAGAAAGTGCTTAAGTTTTGTAGCACCCTAAAATTGGCACGGTTAAACCTTAGTAAAAAGATAAAAATTCAAATTTTAACCTCAAACCGCCCGTTAACCGCTTGTTACCTGATTTCCTCATTTTTCATGCCATTTTTAGGATTTGTTTTGACCTTTGGATGATATCATCATAGATTAGACGAGATTATCCCAGATCTGACAAATTCGTCATGTACAGAACGTCCAGACGATCTTGTCCCAAAACTAAATTTTCATAATTAGTTTCTATTTCAACAGCCTCTCCAACTTGGGTAGAAGCGCATCTACGCAGTTGGAGATTCCCCCGTTGGAGATCTCCCAGATTGGGATGATCCCCAACCTCCTAACTTCTCCCTAATCCTATATAAACTGAGAATTTCTTAGTTTATCCCCCTGATTCCCCCTAAATTTTTGCCTGAAATCTTGCTTAAACTTCCCTGAACTTCCACGCACCTTAGAGCATTCTCACACCATCATTTGCATTTGGTATTTTGTGTTTTCTTGTAGGAACTCTACTATTTTTTAGTCGAAGCTAGCTAGGATCGTCGCAAGCGATTTCGAATGATTTCGGATGATCTTGTCGAGAAGCACAGACGATCTCGTACGATTGGAGGTGATCTCGAATGTAGTCCAGATTGAGGGCAATCAGAGTCTATATTTTGCATCTCTTTATCATTTTTCTGCATTTCTTTATAGATTATCTTAGTTATTATGTTTATGCATCTTGGAGTTCACCTCATTTAGCATAACCGCATGATAAAGTTAAAATCAAACATTAAATCTATTGCATTTCTCTTGTTTGTTATTTGAATCCATTATTTAGGCATGTTTGTTGTTATTGCTATCATTCTCCTTTGCTTCTACAGTTGCATATTTGGTATTTTGTATCTGTTTTTGTGATTGCAGGTTTCTGACGAATTCGTCTAACGAATTCGTCAGGTCTCAGATGATTCTGTCTCATATCAAATGACTGATTGTGATTTGAGATGATTATGTGAAATATCAGATGATTACATACGAATTTAGACGATCTAGACTGCTACAAGATTTATAACCTTCATCAGACATCTGAAACCAGGTATGATCTATCCTAATTTGCATATTCTCTATGTTTAGCACTCATTTCTGCTTTTTGTATTCATCTAAATCAGCATTGGCATATAGAACATCTTAGATTCATCTTGGCTAAACCTAGGAGTTGAATGGTTAAAGTACAAAATGAACACATCAAACTCACTATCAACCTAGGTGCGGAAACTACCACTCAAAATTTTCCTTGTGAACCCACAATCCATCAAAAATTCACCTTTATACCCCTCCCCAAAGAGGCGGGACCTTCAAAGGGCCTCTCAGTCTGAGGTATTGTCCCATCCTTCTCGCATCCCCCTTTCGGGTGCGGATCCTATAGCCTGAGGGTAAGGATGCAAAAAATTTGGAGCAATACATTTTGGTGAACCCAACGTGAAAACTAAAAACCTTTTGAAAACAATCCAAAAATAAAATAAAAAATATAAATGCATTTAGAATCAAAGATTGCATATCATATTTAGATGGTAGATTATAATAAAAGATGAGTTGTCACCATTAATGTTGAAAATCAATTAGCAGCCATAGAGATTGATTCTGTACTTAGAGTACCTCAAACAAATAGGGTTCAACCTTTATGGGATGAACTTAATAGGAGATTGAATATCATTAATTCTAGATCAACCGAACTTAGGCAAATCAAGAGGTTTGTCCTAGATAGAATCCTGGATCCTGATCAAGTGATCTTGTATCATGAGCTTCAAAGAGCTTGCTATAGGTGGTTAGCAGATAAGAGAGCCCTTGTGTCTTATGAGTTATACACCTTTGAGGAATACCTCGATAATGCAGTTGTAGTACATAAATTTTTATCTCGTATATAGGACACAGAGGTCGTTCTTACGGATAGATAGAGATGGAATAGAGTTCCTAGAGTTGTGTTATATCGAGAGTATTGCCATGAAATCTACTTTTACAAATTAGAGTTAGAAGTAGATAACATCACTATAGCACACTTTATCAAGTTCCTAAAAAACCATTTTCAATTTGAAGAGGAGCATTTCATGACTCCTGATGAACTTGATATATCCTATCAATGACATCTATAAACTATTTATAGAAAACTAAGCTATTTGCTTATTATTATTATTTCTTGCATTTAGTGTGTTGTTTATTGTCTTTATAATTATAAAAAAAAAAAATCAAATCATAACAAAAATCAAAAACATTTTCTTTTAAGTACTATAGTAGGTATATAATTAAAATATATACCTCCCAAATTTGTTGCAAATATATATAAATATATATTTGCTAAAATCTAAATTTAAACATAATGACTAGACTCGGGAATGGAAAACAAATTGAAGTAGAAGAAGATTGGTTAAGAAAAATAGAGGATAAGTCAGATGCTCTTCCTGAAGATACAATTTAGGAAGAAGGAACTCTAGACCAACAAGAAGAAGAGTATGTTGATGCAAATGAACAAAGAGAAGTTGTTAGAGAGGAAGGATCCTCATCTCCTAGAATATCTCTGGAAGGATCTGTTACTTTTGAGAACATGGAACATTTTTGGAAGTTCCTCCATAATAATATGGGCACCCTTAATAGAGTAGTCCATATGGACAAGGATCAAATTAGTGACACTCAAGCAACCCTAGAAGAAATATATCACACACGCACTAATCCCTTGTCCTTCATTGATCAATAAAGTGATCAAGCTGGACCATCCAATTTGGATATGGCCGCTAGATCCAGAATATGCAACAACCACAGGTTACCCAACCACCTAGAGTGCCTATTACCAAACCTAAAGCTATTCCCCCACAAAAGAAAACATCATTCACTGCTTTATTTTGCCAAGTTATTGATCAACATACTTCAAATCAACAAAATCCTAAAACAAAACCAAACACCAACTTCCAACAATCTGGAGTTCAACATAATGCTACAACAAATCTCCTTCATAATACTCTTCCTACCAACCATTTGCATAACAACAATATAGCATCTAATCCTTATGTCATGCCATCCTACGCTCACAAATCCCATACTCATGTACCACCAAACCAACATGGTGGAAAAACTGGTAATCTGGAAGCCATGGTGAAATAGTTAGTCTCTCGTATGGACCAGATAGATCCCTATCTTCCCTCGTACAATTATCGAGAGATGTGTAGTCAGCCTCTAGATCCTATAGTTGTAGCAGAACCATACCCTAAACACTTTCCTATGCCTATCCTACCTATATACAAAGGAACTAAAGATCCCATAGAACACCTTCGTATGTTTAGGATAGCGTGTCATGATATATCACATGATTTTCTATTATTTAAAAATGTTCCCAAAAAGTTTAGGGGGGATGGCATTGGAGTGGTATTATCAATTACCCACTCATTCTTTGAGAAATTTTGAAGAGACCGCTGAGTCTTTTGTGCATCAATTTAGTGCCTATATTGAAAGGCATGTAACCATTAAATATTTGTACAACCTAAAACAAGACAAAGATGAGTGTTTTGCTGAATTATTAGCTTGATGGAGGTAGTTGATAGGAAAATTACACTTTATGTTACCTTATCGGGATATGTTGGATATTTTTATCAATAATTTACAAGAACAACTATCCTATGAATTATCAACTGCTACCTTGACCACCTTCGATCAAGCTCTAGATTTAGCTCGAAGAGTGGAAGATGTTCTTGTTAGGAGAGGACAACTTAAAAAGAAAGATGATGAGAAAACATCCAAAAATCAATATAAAAATAAACAAGTTGTGGGTGATGGAGTCACTGATAGTAGAAACATTGCCAATGTTAATACTACGAAAACAACAGAGAAGTTCATATTGAAACCTCCTGATAAACCACCCCAAGAATTTACTAGGTTAAATCAACCTTTATCAACCATTCTCCCATAATTACTAGCACGAGGATTGATCCAATTACCAACTATCCAAGAACCTGATCCAACTATACTCGGATATAGAGATGATTTACACTGTGATTTCCATAGAGGACCTAGACATGCTACAAACTCTTGTAAAAGGTTAAAACATAAAATACAAGATTTAATTGATAACAATGAGATGGAGGTGCAAGCTTTCAACCTAAACAAAATCCTCCTAATAATGCTCAAAAGAACATCCCTTCAAGTCAGAATCAGAATGCCAATCAATCATTAGACATATTTCAACATCCTTTACCAAAGCATGGTAAAGAGGTGGCTAATCAAATTGAACATCATAATGTTTCCCCTCCTACCCGATATGTAGGAGCCATTAGTGGACATTTGCCTACTCATGATCTAGAAATATTTGACACAACTTTATCCATGGTTACGACCAGACCTCTATATAATACTCAGACACCTGATCTTAGTGATGTGGAATATGATACTGAAAGTGACTTGGAAATCACCTCAAATCAATCGAATAGTTCTGAAGATTAATCATATCCTATTCAACCCATCACAAATTCTATAGTTTTGGAAGAACCATTTCCTAGAAGAGTTACAACTCGACCATCTTCTCACCAATTACTTTCTAATGAACAAGCCATTAGCACTAGACCGAGACCAATTCATCATCCTCAAAATAATATTGTAGGTACCATCAGAGTTGTTACTCGACAACAGGCTCAAAATTCTCAACAAGATCAAACTCAGAACGATGGCTCAGCTCCATTTGTTTTAAAAAATCCTAATAAAGGGAATCATGTACCTAATGTTCAACCTAAACCTCCTTATAATATTAATGAACAATTATCCAATACTACAACTAGAATTTCCCTTTTGGACCTTTTAAGATCTTCTCCTACCCATAGGGATGAATTAATGCTCACATTAAGCCAAATGATGGTACCACAAAATATTCAACCTAAAGCCATGTCCAATACTATCATAACTAGAAAAGTCGATTGTATTGAATTTCAATAGTCAGATGTTCAGATCAAAGTGGTGAACCATACACTTGTGCAAAGCTTACGAGTCTATCACCATGCTTCTATAGAAAAGTGAGATTTAAGTCTCACTCATCTAGAGCATGCATAGAATATAGCAATGCATTCTTCTATAGGGCATTCTCCTTTCAAATTTTGTGATGGTAGGTTTGGTTTCTAATATGAATTCATGGTACATTTTAAAAATATTTGCATTCATGATATCATGAATCCTAAGGTGTGCTAGAAGGTCAAGCCAAAAATCATTCTCTAGCACCTATTGAAGGATGGTATAAGACCCATAACGAAGTGGATTGCTTTTGCTATGTGCCTTCTCTAGAAAATGCTACTTATCTAACTACCACCAAATTTTATCACCAAATTGAAAAGGATGAGGAATTTTGTGTCCATCCATGGCCTTATTCAGTTGTTGTTGGATATTTTGTAAAATTTGAATCACCTTGGACTAAATATTGGCTTTGTCATTAGTGAGCGTGGAATCTAATTTGATCTAGCCAAAGTATATGTTCTACTTAAATGGGATTATTTTTAGAGTTAGAGTATATTACATTATTTGGGTCATGTAAATGTACCACCTTAGGTACATAATTAGAGTAGGTGATTAATTTAGGGGGAAGTTAGCTAGTTACTTCAAGCAATGTAATAAATGCACAAGTGGAAACATGCAAGGTGTATCCTTGTACAACTAGGTAGAGTGTTGGTCAAGGAATCTATCTTCCTATATAAAGGACCTCATAGTAATAAAAACAAACAACTATCAAGTCAAGTTCTTATCTAGTGTAGTGTAGTATATAGTAGTGCTCTTGTATGGAGCACAATGTAGATCTTTAGCTCATATTAATGGAGTGACCATTTCCTCCATACTGCATTGTAATTTTATCATTTCTATTTATAGTATATTTCAGTCATATTGCAAACTCACTTGCTTTCATAATTTATTGCATGTTATTAGGACTTGTGTTGGATATCTTCTGTTGCATATATCCTCAAAAGCTAACAATGGTATTAGAGCCACAGTGAATTGAGATAGGAAGACCTACATCCATCATAAGAGAAGTCTAGTAGGTCAAGATAAATAGAGAGAGCTACCATTGCTACCCTTGGCATGCATATTTGCAATATCGGACCTATCATTTTGTACCACTACATGCAAAAACTACCATTATGATTAATTGATAGAAAAAGCCATAATAGTCAATAGGGTTAGAAAAGTGAGGATTGAAATAAATCTTAGTTGCAGAAATTCTGAGATTATATTTGGCTAGAGTCTTTCCACAGATTTGTAGGAAAAAAAACTTGTGAAGACTAGGACTCAATATTCATGCTACTAGATTGACAAATCAACTAGTGAAGATTATTATCTCCAGAATTACAAATTCTTCAATTCTAGTTTCTAATGGTTTTTTTTAGGAAAAGGAGATTCAACAAAATTTTGGTAAGCTTCCTACAAGAGAGTTAGGAAGAATATCTTCTTAGAATTATTCTAGCACTTGCAACAACAAGAAATAAAATTGAATATTTCAAAGACCTCGAGAAAGGTCTCATTGCAAGAGGTGCAATCCTACAAATTGTAGAAGTAAATAAAATGCCATAGTAGTCTTATAGTAGACTCAAGAAAGAAGAGACTCTAGAAGTTGAGTCATAGAAGGAGATAGGAGATTGGTGATCTCCATTCATGATCGATACTTGCATATTGCAAAAGCAAAAAAAATCCATTGAAGCCTTGATCAAGAAAAAGGTTGTAGAAGCTTTAATTCTGAAGAAAACTTTATAAAATAATTCTTGACTCAGAAGATAAATTATTGATTCAGAATAATACTCCAAAGAGGAGTTCCTAAAGAAAAATTTAGAAAATAATTCCTAATTTAGAAGATAGATTCCTGACTCAGAAGAATACTCCAAAGAAGAGTTCTTGAAGAAAATTTTAGAAAAGAATTCTTGATTCAGAAGATAAATTTATGATTCAAAAGAAAACTCTAGAAAGGAGTTCTTGAAGAAGACTCTAGAGAAGAGTCCAAGAAATAGGATATTGGTGATATCCTTTACGGATTAGAGACTTCTTTCAGAAGAAGCTGAAGATATTCGAAGTAGATATCATTGGAAAACTTCCAATATTGGAAGAGATAGAAAGGGACTAATAGAGTGTAATAGATTTTAGAGATCCTAGAAGAAGATCTCATCACCAACACTTCTAGAAGCAAAAATTTGAAGAAAAGGTATCAATTGGAAGACCAGAGAAGTTGCAATATAGAAGACCTTGGAGAGGTCTCAAGGAGGAAAAGAAAGAAGGCTTGGAGAGCCTTGTTGTAAAGCTTGAAGAAGCATCATAAAAAGAGTTCCTAGGAGAACTCATTGAAGAAATCCACTACTAAGGAGAAGTTCCTGATAGTGAAGAACTTGAGACATTTATTGCCATCTGACAACAAGCCCAAGAGAAGAATAATTTGGTGAGTGCTAAATCCCAAAAGAAGAATCTAGTGAAGACCTCAAGAGATTCAGAATATTGAGAAGAAGAAGATCCTATTTGAAGTCAAAATTTGACAAGAAGATTGAAGGAATATTTAGACAGATGAAGCCTACCAAATCCAAGAGATTTAAAAATTATCTCTCATAACAAGGAGGAACAGTTTAGAGAAAGGATTTATTTCAATCTACAACAGAAAAGAAAATATCATTGGAAGTATCAAGCCACCAAATCCAAGGCTCAAGACAGAAAGTTCAAAGCTATAGTTTGGTGAAGTAGGAAGCTATTCTGGACAACCAACAAGAAGCTATGAATTCAACTATTGCAAGGCAACAACTTGGTGAATCAAAAACATCAATATCCACGTCTACTTTAGAAGCCATCAAATAGGTAAGCAACTTGGGTGCAATTAGTTTCTTTAATTAAACCTCAAGTTGGGTTATTATCAAACTTCATTAAGGCACCATATTTAGATTAAAATTTGTAGAAAGATAGATTGTATTATAGTCTTCAAGAGAAAAATAGAAATTTCATTTTTAATGATTATTTGCACATTAAATAGGAGTTGGATATTTTCAAAAGAAATAAAATTATCATCTACCTATTTGCTATCTAGAAAGCAAGAAGACTATATCCTACAATATTGATTGTATTGAAAAATTGGAGAATATTTATTAAGGGTAAATTATAGATTATTCTTAAAAGTTGTAGATATTATTAAATGCATCTAAAATTATTTTAAGAGTTCATTTACTGGAGCAATAAGGTGATATTGTTGTTACCATTACAAGTGCATTGACACTATACTAGTTGATCTCTAACTAGTTACTCTCAAGTGTTAGTTTGTGTTTGTTGATTATTAAAGATCAAGGACACAAAAACCAATAAATTATCAAAGTGTCTAGAGATACTATTTGGTGCATAGAACCTGCAACATTTCGTGGTCCAAAGAAGCCATAAAAATTAGACCATATTCCTCCAAGAAGTGGAGAATAAAACCACCATCAAACTTAGCAATAGAAACTTCAAATTGAGACTTGGTGAATCTCAGATTCAAAGTGCACTAAAGGCTATTTACAGAAAAAAAAAATTGCATAAATTACTTCTACAAAAGAGCTTCTATCTACGTGGTTACAAGCTTGGGTTCATTAATAAGAAAATGAGAGAGTTATCTAATCAAGAGGACAACTCCAAAATATGCCACTGCCTACTTAAAAAGTTGCCATAAATCTAGAGATTGTAAAAGAGGTGCAAAAGAAGGTATTTTATTCTCAAAAGTATTTACATTATATTGCACTACTCTAATATGCCCTACATAGGGAGAACGATAAGTATTTAATAGAAAAATGGCACACTCTTCACAAGGAGAAAAATAGTCCAAGGCAATCATGTAAAAGTATTCTCCAAGAAAGGTAAAAGGGTCTTCTAGAAGGCTTATATCATCTACGGTCTGGACAATCAAATATACAAGAAAATAAAGCACAATACAATGAAGGAGAAGAATTATATTCAAAGGCAAAAGAGTACATAACATAAAATAAGAAAATTATAAAAAAGTGGATGTACATCCGAGGAGCACCATTGGAGTAGCTCAAACTCCACAAGAGCATTGCTAAAAATCTACAAAATCACTACTCCAAGTTTCCAAGGTGTTGCTTACAATTCTAGCTGGAAATAACTCACTCCAAACGCCATTGAATGCATACAACAAAGGAGGAGTTGGTCATGTTGTATTGATAATAAATATATTGCAAAGATACATTGAAGAGGCATTATGTAGAAAGGCCATGCACAAAAGAAAGGTGACACTTGTCACGTAGAAGGAAACCCTAATGTTTCCATGTGAGCACCCATCCATTGCAAGCTTGAACAAGAAGGCATTACAGGGAAGAAGGTTGGTGTGTTAGAAGAAAAGCAACACTTATCACCAAGAAGCATGAGTGCCCATTCAAGACTATAACATTCATTCCTAGGCGTTAAAGGAAATGAATGTGACACTTTTCACTTACCTCAAGATTCAACTCCTATTTATAGCTTCAAAGACCAATGAACAACAATATTGAAGGTTGAATTCATAGCAACATTAGAAAATGAGTTCATGGCAGAATTACATAGTAGCATTGATGTTATAGAAATAGTAGGAAGAGAGCATTGAATGCTCCTAGTCAAAATGATCAAACATAAGGTATCCATTGTCTAAGTAGTGTGTCAAAGGTATCAAGAAACCAATCGTCATCTGAGTTAAAGAGAAGCTAAAGCCTACGCCCATACATTGGAGATAACATTCAAAAGAGCATTAAAGAGTGTTTTCATACGTAGAGGTTTGGGGCATCACAAAGGTAAGAATTTACCTTATCTAATTTGCTTTCATTAATAGGGATACATAAGGTAGAATATAAGATTGAAACATAAAGAGAAATCAACCATATTTGAAAGCAATGTTAAAAGAAAAAATATATATTAAATAGCCTAATATTTGTAATCTAAAACATCGGATAAAAAAGGATTTCTACATGGATAGATTAAACATCTAATATTTAAAATATCATTGTTTTCTAATATTCCATATTAGGGAGTCTTAAGGAATAATATACCAAAGTAGGTAATTGGAATTTAGAAACATTAAATATCAAATTATCAAAGGCTATACATGAAGGTTCTATAAGGAAAATAAAGAGTTGGAAACTAATTACTATACTTGTCTCAAACTTACATTAAAGGGACAAAAGAAATCCAACAAATAGAACCTCATCAAACTAGAAAGTGCTTAAGTTCAATAGGATAAATAAGGTGTAAAAGAAGTTGATTTTTTCTATTCGTAAAACTTTACAAAATTAACCCAAAATTGAACTACTATTCTCAAAATCGCTTTATCAATCATTTAGCATATCCAAAATTACTAGGGAGACATAAGGTATTTTACAAAACTTTATAATAATAGCATTCATTCAAAATTTATCAAGTTCTCAATCCATTTGGGAATCATAAGGTTTCTACAAATCTTACAAGGACTTTAATCACATTTCTTAACTAGGGAGATATAAGGAAGCCTTCAAAAACCTAAGAACTAAAAGGTTCTATCAAATCAAGCTCATAACTAGGGAGTTATAAGGTAGACCACTTAGTATATTCTATCTCATAAGATTCTATTCCTATCAAAGCACTTTTTCAAAAAGGTTATAAGATGTCTACCCCAAGGAATAAAACGAATAAACACATGAAGAATATCTTTAGAAAGGAAAAATCATGTGCTATAAAAATTGGAATCATGAATCTACTTATAAAAGGTGAAGCATATTTAGGACCTTACTTCAAAATTGATGCCTTAGATGATGATTTTGATACCATGGAACAATATCTACAATCTCAACTCAAAGAAGCAATTGAGAATGGAAAGGATGACATTCCACTTCCCTTATATTTTGTAAGCATTTTGTATATGGTATTACTTACATAAAAATGCTACAAGAATGAGAATACAAAACCATAAAGTTCAACAAAAACTCATAAAATAAAATCTAAACTAGGTGAATCATACTTAAAAAGGATATTTCAATCCTCACGCAATATTGATACCTCAAGATCCACTAATCCAAGATCTTATCTTGATATCTTGAAAAAAGTTTTTATATAGAGTAAGAACAAAGAAGGAGAAACATCTTTGCAGGGATATAATAGTAGTACTACCACCTACAGAAATGCATAAACCAAACTCAAATGAAAATCTAAATAAGAAGAATATGGTTCAAATAAAGGACTCTAGAGCAAAAGTCAATTGATGAAAGAATATGATCAAATCAAAAACCATACTCAAGAAGAATATCCATATTGAATATTGAAATCTTCAATACCCAAATAATTTAAAATTTTAATACAAGGGGGTGTTAGAGTTAGAGTATATTACATCATTTAGGTCATGTGAATGTACCAACTTAGGTACATAGTTAGAATAGGATATTACTTTAGGATGAAGTTAGCTACTTACTTCAAGCAATGTAATAAATGCACAAGTGGCAATATGCAAGGTGTCCCCTTGTACAACTAGGTAGAGTGTTGTCGAAGGAAATTATCTTCCTCTATAAAGGGCCTCATAGTAGTAAGATCAAGCAAGTATCAAGTCAAGTTCTTATCTAAAGTAGTGTAGTAGATAATAGTGCTTATGTATGGAGCACAATGTAGTTTTTTAGCTCATATTAATGGAGTGCCCATTTCCTCCATATTGCATTGTAATTTCATCATTTCTATTTATAGTATATTTTAGTCATATTATAGACTCATTTGCTTTCATAATTATTGCATCTTATTAGAACCTGTGTTAGATATCTTTCATTGCATATATCCTCAAAAGCTAACAATTCTCTTATTACTCTCACCGAGTTAAGGAGCTTTCTTCGACTTGTGAATTTCTATCATAAGTTTAGTCCTAATAATTCCACTATTGTAGCTCCTTTGCACCGCTTAACCAAAGACAAGGCTCCCTTTAAATGGGGAAGAAGTAGAAAATTACCTTTGAAATATTGAAAAGAAATAATGTATAACACATGTGTTTTCTCTTCTTGATCTCTCTCAGTCATTCAAGATTGAGACGAATGCATATCAATTAGCTTTAGGTGTTGTGCTCAAACAAAATTTTCATCCAATAGCTTACAATTCAAAGAATTGTTTTGCTTCTAAAAGAGTTATTCTAAATATAACAAATATTTGTAAGCTTTGGTTCATTCCATCCAATACAAGAGACATTACCTCTTAGGGAAAGAAATAGTTTTACACAGTGACCACTTTCCACTTAAGTTTCTTTAGTCTCAAAATAAAATTGAAGAGGAAAGACACATGAAATGGGCATCCTATCTACAACGATTTCATTTGGTCATTAATTATAAAAATGAGAAGAGCAATTCAGTGGTATATTGTTTGAATAGACCTCTTATTGCTCATTCTTTGACTGTCATGACCACTTCACACTTAGGGTTTCAAGATTGGCCATCATAATATGTTCATGATCCTGGCTTTAGGAAAATGTACTAGCAATTGCATCATCCAACCTCTTCCAATTTGCATCCTTCCTAAGATTTTCATATAAAGGATGGGTTGCTCTATAGGTTGGACAAGGTATGTGTACCTTGTGAGCATAAAGTATCTCTTATTAAAGAGGAACATTCTATACTCTATGGTGGTCATTTTAGTAAGTAGAAGACACTCTATCACTTGCAACACTTTTTTATTGTCCACACATGTAGAGAGACATTTTGAGGTTCCTAAAATAGTGTGATATTTTTTGTCGTCTCAATCCTATTAACAAGAAGCTAGGGTTAAGCATGCCCTTGCCTATTCCTTCTTGTCCTTGTAAAAGCATTTCCATTGACTTGGTTAGAAAACTTCCCATGAAATTTTGACAACATGATTGTATGTTTGTAATTTTTAATAGATTCAACAACATGGATAAGTTTCTCCCATACTGCAAGACCAATTCTATGCCAAACTTAACACAATTCTTCTTTGATTGCATATGCTGATATTTCATTCTTCCAACTAGCATTGTTTCTAATTATAATTCATGATTTGTGGGTCACTTTTGGTGATCTTTGTGGAAACTCTTAGGGTATCCCTTAATTTTTCCATCGCCTATCATCCTCAAATGGGAAAACCAAAGTGGTGAAAATAATTTTCTTACCAAACCTTCATTAATAGTAATATATCAATATCAAATTCTTTAAAAAAATCTATAATTTAACAAACATACAATAACATTCATTATGTATACACAATAAAATAAAGTTTGTCATTAACATCATGTAATTTGTCAATAATAATTATTTATTTCAATAAATTTATAAAATCAATCTTATTTATTATAAATATAACAATTTTTAGCAACTTTCAAAATATTTGATTTTTTGAACTTATCAAGTATTCACTTATATTAAAAATAATTCATACCTTAACAATTAGTGAAATCAAACATAGAATACATTACAATAACTATAAATCATAATTAATATTTATTATGATTGAAATAGAAGTTGTAATTATGTAAAACTCCATTAATGCAACATATGATAAATACAAATAACATATATTAAAAATAAAGCAAAAATTTGTAACAATGTAAAATTTCATCCCCGAGATACAATAAAGAATATAAAATATGTATGTTGAAAATTAAAGTACCACATTACTACAAAATTGTATAGGTACAATAAAAATTTGTAAAACATAGATTTGATTAACAATAATTATTCATTTTTAATATTTTTCGATATGTTTTTTCACATCACTAACCTTTGAATAGATTTTTATTTTATTTTACATGGTGGAATAGGTAGTCACCACGAATTTGGGTAAGTTGTCCAACTTTTTATGGCCGCTATAATATTTTGTGTTGCTCGTCTAGAAGCCGCCACACAGATCTTCACGCAATCCGCCCCTATAACCACCATGCCACGGTAATTTTAAACCTTTTACACCATTGACGAAATGGGTAAATCTATTATCACATTATATTGTTTTTCAATATATACCTTATTGAGTGGCTTGACAATTTTTATGTTTGTTCTCATTTCATATTTCTTATAATTATCACTTTTAAATTAAATAATACCTTCAATTTAATAAATGAAGCATCACTAAAATATAATAACATTTTTTTTTAAATTACTTACTGAAAGAAAAGAAAAAAACTTTCTTTTGTTGCATGTATCATCCCAAGAATAGTATTTAAATTAATTTGATCAATTCTACTTAAAATTTGATATGAAGATTATAGAATTTTTCTTTCATTTGAATGTAAAGTGGCATGTTTTCCTTTAGATTTCAAAGACCCATCTAATGTTAGGTCTATCTAAACTAATACAAATTTTCTATAATACATTGCAAAAATATTTTTTTCCATTTAATATATTGTGTATTTTGTTATTAATTTTTTTTTTTTTGTAAAATTAAGGGAAGAAGGTTTTGAAAGGGCCTCAAAACCTTTCACAACCGAAAGAAGACGGAAAACCAAAACAATGCACTTCAACACTTAAACAGAAGAGTACAAAAATTGTACTACAACACTAACCAAAACAAAATAGTAACTGCATAAACCGGCACCACAAACCACAGGATCCAAAGGGCCAAGAAATTCGAGAAGATCTGTGAGAGAGCCGAGGTAGTTCTACAACACAACATCTAACTCCGATATAATCCCATCGGACATTTGAGCTGCATCCCAACAGTCCCCAATAGATAACCACTTCCCAAGGTAGGCAGATGAACCAAAGCAGAAACATATTCTTGATTCCCGCTCCCCATTTTTGAAATAATTCTCGCTCCTCATTTTTATTTTCAAAATAATTCCCGCTTGTCTTTTTTTAAATAATTCCCGCTCCTGTTTTTTGAAATTAAATATTTTTGTTACCAATGTTATTGACATATAAATAAATAATAAATTATATTGTAAAAATACTAATAAAATCAATACTATGAAAATTTGTATTGTATAGTCACCTTTATTTTCTAGCATATTGTCATCCTTTGTCATAACTATAGATAATGAAATTATTGAAAATACCACTATTGGCAATTCCTATTTATTCAAATGTAGGTTGTATATATAAAGATGAATATCATTTATATATATTTTGCACTATCTTTGAAACACATTTTTAATAAATCTTATCTCAATCTCAACTATATTATAGATGTTTGTGCTAATGGTTGAGAAGTATTTATTTTTAATCCCATGGTACTTAATGGATATACAGATATATATGAATCTATTAAAAAAATCAATAGATTGTATCATGCTTCTTATTTATTATATAAAATTATGATGCTAATGCATTTAGAGATATATACTAAGGTGTGTGTTTTTTGAATTTTTATGGTGATCTTCACCTTCTATACTATCATTCACTTGTATCATTTATTTTCCTATTAGTGTTTGATTCTTATGGTTATCTTCACCTTGTTTATTATTGCTTCCTTAAACATTATTGTTGCAACAAATATATAAACTGATCAAAAGCATAAAAATAATATTATTAATGTTTTATTTATTATATAAATATATGATATTAATATATTTAGATATATTTAGATATGTATCTTCATGATCATCTTTGTCTTATTTATTATTATTCACTTGATTTTATTGTTTTTCCCTTGTTTCTTGATCATAACCAACTTCAATTTTTTTACAATGATTCTCTTCAACATTAGTGCCATATTCGTAATTATCCATATAATCTATATATTTTCTTATTTGTTATTTGCATAGATAAAAAAATAAATAATAAAATAAAAATACTTATAAATGAATAAAAAATAATTATATTTGGATTTATAATATCATTTTAAAGATTTTTTTTTAAAGTAAATAAGTACCCATTCACCCCTTATTCAATATTGTGAAAGGAAAGGTATACTATCTTTTTTAGCACACTTAACATTTATATATAAATTAAACACAAAGCTTCAACTAACCTTGAGGTATAATAATTCCTTCTTACTAGGTCTTCATGAACTCTTCTTGGCCTATGTTCTTTTTTGATCGGTTAAAAGATTTAGATTAAAAACGGGTTTTAACAGGATTCCAAAACCTGATTACAAAATGGCTTTGAAAGCCTAGAAACTCAAAATATTTAAAACCAGCCTTAAGAGGCTAACCTTAGAACAAGACATAGAACAAAAATGAAGGGGAGGAAACCCAAAGGAAAAAACCGATTAACAAACAAGCCTCAAGGGGCTATCCTTAGAACAAGACAAACAAGAGTAAATCCTTAACCAACACTGAAACAGAGCAGCAAGCAAGACCATTTGGAAAGGAAGAAACCAGGACCCAAAAAATAGTGAGCTAGAAGCAACTAGGCTTCCTCCTTGAGCACAACACCAACTTCTTGATTTTTCGTATTGGAGGTGTTCGCTACGCCTCCAATAGTAGTACCAGGGTCATCCTTAGGAATACCAAGATCAACCAAAACATTGACATTTGTAGCATTGATATTTGCAGTAGGAACATTACAATTATCATTAGCAAAAGACTTCCTAAAGAAATGCAGGTGAAGGGCATTGCGAAGGTCAGTAAGCAAAGTGGTATAGTTTGAAATGAAATTAATAATATATAACTGCATGCACATATGAGGGGAGTCCTTCTCATTTTCCTCACAGTCAATAAGTAGAGACTCCTTCTGTTGAGCCAATTTCTTAAGGTGAAGAGAGGAACGCATAGGTTTTTGCACAAAATCAGGTTCTGGTTCAGGAGAATCACTCTAGGTTCTCTTTCTCAAAGCATTGACATTCTCAATGATTTTATGCTTTTTAGCAGACAGTCTAGGGATATCAAAATATTGAGAGGTAGTTTGAGATGAGCTGGGATTGATAGGGATTGGCCTAGATTTGGGAGGCGGAGTCACAGATATTCCATAGGGCAGTGCACTAGCCAATGTTTATACAACACATTAAAAAGACCATTATGGATTGGCAACTCAGACCCTTTTTTGTCCCTATAGTTCTCAATTGTATAATTCATGGATTTAAACAAGAATTGAGGAATATTGACCTATTGACATCTCAAAAGTGGTTATAGAAGGCAAAATGGAAGCTATAGAGGTGCTTGTCTGGGTCATCCACAGTTATAAATTCCATAATCGGCTTCAAGACACTACCCTACGAAAACTACAGCTCATCACGATGCATCCCTAGGTGGGCTTTTTTGCAAATTTCTTTGTCCTTCACATCCTTTAATTCTGCATCCTAATGGTGCTTCTCCCTCTTGATGGACCTTCCCTCCGGAGGCTGCCTTGTCAACTTGACCAGGATTTTGATATCCACTAAATAGGACTTCTTGCGGATGGTAACATGACCATTATCCCAGGTTTCCATGAACACAGTGGTGATTTCAGGGTCTTCTCCCTCAAATTTTTTGAAAAAAGGCATGAACTTCTTAGCAGCCAGGATACCTTCAGCAATAGTGTCCATTGACACCTCGGAGGGCTCAATAAAACTCATGATGGAGAAACAACTAATCCAAGGCTTTCTTAGATGGAAAAATGTCAGAAAAAGATCGATAAAAAAGGAAACGACTAACGAGGCCAACTTAGAAAAAACTAAACGACCAGTTCGAAGAACGTGCCGAAAGGATAGGAGGTTCGAGGGTCTGCACAAAATGTGATGATTGCTATGGAAAAGGTAGACGAGGGCAGAGAATCGAGAGGACGTCCCCAAACATCTTGGCATATGTTATTAACAAAACATGTTAGTTTGTAATTATTTTACTCCAAGTTTGAATACATAATCGTGCATCCTATATAAATTGAATGGACAATTTCATCTTCTTTTATGAATACATCAATAGGATGTTTGATATTTATTAGAATATTAAGGTTATGCAAAGTAATTAATTAGACTATATTCCCTACTTCTATAATATGTTCATGAATCATAGTCATATTGTAGCTCGTCTTAGGTTCTTCAGTTTTATTTTCCTCATACATACCAAACAACATGAAGAGAATATCAATGCCTACACATGTATTAATATTTTGTAGTCTCTAAATTTATATGAACAAATTTTCTCTCTCTTTAAACAATGTATTCATAGCATTTTCCACAATATAAATATTGAGTGGACAAAAAATATGACTCTCTTTAAATGTATTGTTTCCCAAAAAGTAATCAATTTTAACAAATATTATTGAGTCACTTCATCACTAAATTACATAAATAAAACACCATCAAATCACATGTCAAGGATTAGATAAGTTCAAACAAATAAAAAAATTTGTGTTTCAAAATAGATCAATTTATTTACCACTCATTTATACAATATACAAGGCTAGTATTTGATGGAAGACTTTGTATAATGTATGTAGGCATTACACATTGTTTTCTTGTTTTATTTTTATTTTTGATTTTCTACTTATCCTTTTTATTTTATTTTATTAATTTCTATAATAATATTACCCAATGAGTAAAATGACAACCATACATATAGTAAATTTCATACACATTTTTTATTGTTACCTTGAGAACTTGAGCATGACCACCATAATTTATGCTAAATTATTTAATCATAACTTTATCGACATGTATATCGAATTATACCCTCTTATAGAATATAGTTTGAGTTTTGGTAGATTATCTCCTTTTCTATAATGTCTCAACCACAAATCACCATCTTTAATTTTATTTACAAGGACATCTCATTCATCGTCTATCATTTGTCTTATAAACTTGAAATAAATTACTATGTATTTGCTTGTTTTTAAGGGATAAAATCATCCCATGATACGTTCTTAATTGAGAAGGCCAAGCTTCCAATTCTATATAGATAAAAAATGTTAGTGCATTTGAACTATATGTCATATAGAGGAA
Source organism: Wollemia nobilis (assembly GCA_028583015.1). Taxonomy (NCBI): domain Eukaryota; kingdom Viridiplantae; phylum Streptophyta; class Pinopsida; order Araucariales; family Araucariaceae; genus Wollemia; species Wollemia nobilis. The sequence continues at coordinate 2,033,185 of JAQPPZ010000128.1, read as the reverse complement.
ATACTATAATTTACATTTTGATACTCTATGATTTGGACCTCCCACAAATACTTTTACAATATTGCTCAAAGTCTTAGAATATAAAATACTATAATTTTGATATCATAGATGTTTTTCATTTCTTTTTCTATTAATTGTTCTTCATATTCCTCAAAGTGTTATATTTTTGCAATAAGCTCCTTGACATCATTTTCATTAAGAGATAAAATTTCACTTGTCTAGTTGCCTTCTAAATTTAAATTTAACCAAGACAAAGATCAAACCATGATTGGCTAAATTATATACTACCTAATTTCCTTCTCTATAAATATACTCATATTTTCAATATCTTACCTCCAATAATAGATGATGAACATTGACAATAATATTATTCCCTATCCAATCCCCACATTCATTTTTGTTGATAACATTAATGATAATTTGTGAATCCCCCTCAATTGAAATATATTTATATCCATTTTCAATTGTAATTTTAATCCCTCTAAGAAGTACCTAGCGTCTACATAGTTTTTAATTGAATTTCCATATGATTTTAAGTAAGTGAAGAAAATTGTGCCTTCATTTTTTTTAAAAATATCGCCTCCACTAGCTTTTCCCATATTTCCTTTAGAAAAACCATCAAAATTAATTTTGATAAACCCAATTTCTAAACATTTTTATTTTACCCTAGATGGAAGTATATCCTTTTGTTCTATACCATTGTTGTAGATGACTCTTCCATGTATGTTCAAATCCTATAACCAAGTTATTACCATCTATTTTTTTGTATTTAAGACTTTCCATATGAGCAACATATCTGTAAATATTCTATAAGAGAGGCAATAATGTAGTTCTAAATTTAGGCATGATTTTGAGATTTATTTTTAAAAAAATCTATTATTATTTTTAATTCATAAATTCCAACAAACAATTATAGGACCAATCCTACATAGAATACATAATACTTTAGCTTTGAAATAATTGATCCAACATATCATCAACTCTTTTAGTGTTTATTACGCTAACCAATAGAGTTTTCATTTTTTTGAAAAGTAAACCCAAATGGTGTGAGCAAAGGGATAATGAAGAAGTAAATGGTTTTTTGTTTTCAAATCCTTCTTACATAATGTATAGCTAAAAGGTCCATCATATCCTCTTATTTGTAGGTTTTCTCCTATAAGAATATTACTTTTAACTAGTGACCAAAGGAATGTTGAGACCTTAGGGAAATCCTCTAGTGACCAAAAATTATTCCAAGGGAAATCTTTGCAAGTAGGAAATTTTGATTGCTCTAAATCCTCACTTACCAACTCGATCAAGTATCCATATTTCGATATATTCTAAATAACTCATTGTTTTGTGTAAAAATCATTACTATGCTAACGATCAATTTCATGCCTTTTTAAAAGAAGCATCCACACAACAAAAGTCCTCATGCAAAGTCTCTAAGTAAGAAAATTTCCAAACTCAAGGAGTGTTTCGAGCAAGAATTGTGCCATGATTTATAACAATAACTAAGATGAGGTGCAACCAAAAGGGTTTGTAATTTAAATTCAACAATAATGGCCAATAACACAAAATCCCCTACTTAGTGAATAAAAAGCACCCAAAAGACTAAAAAGAAGAAGAAAATGCTACAAGACCACACTTGCAAAATCAAATATACAAAGTTCACTCTATGGTCTAAACAAAAAAAAAATGAGAAGCTTCCGAGCAATGAGCACAAGGGATACCTCCTAGTAACCTAGGTTCATTTGCATGAAATTATTTTTTATCTTCCTATATTTATAAGCATGTGAATGCTTGTCTTGATCTTGTAGTAATAGTTGCATAATTCTATAACCCTTAGTTGAAGGTATTTCAAAATTTCAAAGGCGAAGTATTGTTCTATCGTATGTCTAAATCACTCACTGATGCATTTTTCTTAGGAGTTAAACCTGGGACACCCCCTAAACCTTTAATTGTAGAGGAACAAAAGAAAACTATGATCTCAGAATGCACATAGATAGGGGTACATTTTTTAAAATTTGGTTGGATGAGAAGCTATTTCACCCTATGTCTGGTAATGACCTCCCTAGAACCCTAATTTCTATCTCTAAATTCAAATTCATAGACTTGTTCTCTATGTTGGTTATTATATTTGGGTTACCCACAAATAAAGAGGTCTATGACTATCAGATTGATATGGTGTATGTCATCTCCAATACCCATTATAATGAATCCCACTCTAACCAGTCAAATAACCCTCTCTTATTTGACTGGGTTGGAGTTTGTGTGAAAGAATACATGAGTAACTCACATAGTTGCAGATTACAAAATATAAAACTTTCCAGTATCCTTCACACCTAGCTTGGCTATTTTTGTATAGAATAATAGAAATTATGCCATGGATAGGGATAAACAAGATGAATCATCAAGGAAGATATATGAAAATATTGGATTGGATGTGAAGAACACAAGCTTATACTGAGAGGGGGGTGAACAGTATAAGACCACTTTTTAACTTTTCCTTTTACTTTAGAAAGCAATGCAATGAACCAATAGCAAAATCAAAGCAATAATCAAACCAGTGTACAAGTCATCACACAATTGAGACACCAATATAACGTGGTTCACCTAAGGTGGGCTACTCCACATAGAAAATATTTCACTAAATTTTCTCAATCAAATCCTTTGGGAATCCTTCCCAATTACAATGTTTATGGACTTCATGTCCAAAGGAGAATCCTTCCCCTAATCAAATATTTATGAGCCTCCTGCCCAAAGGAGATGTCCTATCCCCCAAAGAAGTATTTATGAGCCTCCTACCCAAAGGAGATGTCCTATCCCCCAAAGCTCTAGAAATGATACTTTAGAAGATCACTGCCTCTTTTGCTACTAGCAGGTGGAACTCCTTTCCACAAAAGACGTCATGTCCTCCTTGCTCTGGATCTAGAGACTTCTGTCCTCACTGATCACCTCCACAACTGCTCATCAAAACCTGTACTAAACACTGTCAGTCGGTCCAGCACAAGTCCTCTCAAACTCTATCATAAATCTGCACCAAACTCAGTACTCTGGTCCAGCACAAATCTGCTCTCAAATCTCTGTCAGATCTGTCCCAAGCTTAAGCCAAAAGCTTGAACAAATCAATCACAACTGCTCACAAGTCTCCACCAAGACTTCATCAAATCTATCCACAAGTTCTTCAACAAGAACCTATCCAAATCAGTCCACAAGTTCTCCACAAGAACTTGTCCAAATAAGTCCACAAGTTCTCCACAAGAACCTATCCAAATCAGTCCTAGCAAGCTCACCAAGAACTTGCCCAAATCAGCTCAAGCAAGTTTACCAAGAAACTTGCCCAATGTGAACACACAAAGAGAATTGTTAGAGACCCAATGTGTTTCATCCAATCATATCAAATCAATCTCATAGAAGCATAAAGAGAATTTTTAGAGACTCAATATGTTCTATCCTTCAACTTTCAATCTCAACTCAAATCAATCTCATAGAAGCATAAAGAGAATTGTTAGAGACTCAATATGTTCTATCCTTCAACTCTCAATCTCAAATCAAATCAATCTCATAGAAGCATAAAGAGAATTGTTAGATACTCAATATGTTCTATCCTTCAACTTTCAATCTCAACTCAAATCAATCTCATAGGAGCATAAAGAGAATTGTTAGAGACTCAATATGTTCTATCCTTCAACTCAAAAACAAACTCTTTCTCAAATCAGAATAAAGATAGAAGTAGTATACTTTCACAAGATCTTGAACCACGACCCAATAATTGCCAATAATGCAATATCAAGGAATCAACTCCTCCAACATAGAACCATAACTTGCTATCAAACCCTAGCCAAGTTAGTTTTCAAGAACTCAAAGCAATCTCTCTCTAAGCATCAAAAAGGGTTTCAAGATATTTCCAACTTCTCTCAAATGGGAATGCTCAACTTAACCACACAACCAAGTTTATCAAGCAAAGTACAACTTGATAAAATCAAATCTCAAAGGAGTAAGCCCAACTCATGTATCAAGTAAAGCATAACTTGATCAACTCAATCTCAATGGAAGCAATCTCAAAACCAAACTCTCAACAACCAAACAACTCAATTAGGGTTTCAACAACTTATAGCAATGGCATACGCTTATCACTCAAAAACCCTAAAGCAAACTTCAAATGCTTCCACTCTCATAAACAAGAATTATGCAATAACTCATAAACTCATCATGATCTCATAATGCATAATCAATACTTCCACTTTCAGAAAATAAGATCCACTCCAAATAAGGAAACTTAATTTAATCCTTTTCACTCCAAACTTATTTTTAGAAAACCATCAATCAATAATAACCATGGAAGAATGTGCCCATACCTTTACTTTGATGAAGAAGGAGAACTCAAAATCTATCACAACACTAACTCTCAATTTGCCACAAATTAGAGTTAGCAACAATGGAATAATACACAATGATAAGAGTCCTAATAACACCTTATCACTCCAACTCATCAATAATCAAAACTCACAAATATACATATCAACAATATTCCTTTACACCTTATAACTCCTACTTAATATATCACAAAATAACTTCAACCTCAAAAATAATTACAAGAGAATATCCACTCAATAAATCCAAAGGCTTTCTAACCCCAATATGACATTAAGCACAATTATTCCTTAAACCCTTATAACTCCTAAAATACATTTACTTATAAATGCATTTACCACATAAACATTAAGCATAAATAATAACAATGTCAAAGCAATATTTCTATTTAACCTTATACATCCATCCAATTACCAACAATAATTTGCCAAGTCAAATCAAATATTCCACATTATCAACAAAAGATCTACCTTGGCCAAAAATCAATTCTCCAACCTTAGGAGAAGTGTGGAGACACCAACATAAGCGCCAAAGCGCTTCCTCCTCCAAACTCATGGCCCAAGGCAACTGTTGTACCACGTGCACAATAATCCACGACAAAAAATGAAACACGCCCGATGTGAATCAATCTCGACACCTCTTCCTAGCGAGCACCTTCGCTCCACTGCCTCTACCGTTGGAGCATAAGTGCCCAAAGAAACCCTCAAGCGCCACTCATCGTTTTACCTTCCCTTTGCTCACAGATATTAAAGACAAACAGATTTGTCTTCCTCACAAGCATACAAAATTGAAACTTAAACATAGAGCAATACAAAACTCAAAAATTACAGAGCAATCCAAAATCGAAGGTCATAGAGCAATACAAATTCAAAGGTAATCACGCAAATCGGAGGTGCATTGAACCTTAGGAATTAATGCCCTTTAATAGTCTTTTGTATCCCATGCAAGTTGATGTCGGCGCTCCTTCCAAAAAAATGACGTCGACAAGGTAAGTCTTTTACATGAGCGCCGCTAAGGGTTTAGAAACCCTTTCAATAATAATTATTAAATTAATAATTATTATTTTATTAATAATAAACTTAACTTAAAACCTTTTCAAAGGTTTGAGTTAATTTATTTATTAATAATCAAAATGGACTTTTAATGTTTTTTCAAGGAGCAAAACCTTTTCATTAAGCCAAGATGGTTTTAATAAAAACCCTTAATGAGTCCATATGGTTTTAAGAAAAACCTTTAACCTTGTCACCATGGTTTTAATAAAAACCCTTAAACAAACATCATGGAACTTTCAAGATATTTTTGGCACCAAACTCTTTTTGACATCAACACAAATTCCTTTTGACATCAACACAAACTCCTTTTGACATCAATGACAACTCACAAACATGAAGCTAGGCAACATACCCAAAATTGCCAACAATCTCCCCCTTTTTCATTGATGGCAAACCACTACTAAAACCACTGCAAACTATCAAAACTAAAACCAACTGAAAACCATCCTTTGAAGCTTTGCTCCCCTGACTCAAGGCTCTCCCCCTTACTCAAATCTCTCTCTCCATTGTCATCAATTGCAAAGGTTCACCTTTGGGGCTCAGGGATAAGAATGATACTCTTAGCTTAGCCCCTCTCCCACCTCCTGTTGAGGTGATTAATTTTGGGGTGGGAGTAAAACTCCCATTAGGCACTGATCATCATCAGTGTCCATAGTTGCCTTTCCATGATTTTTCTTGATATCCTTGTCCATGTTCATGTTCATGTTCCTGTTCTGTTCTTGTTCATATCCTTGTTCTTGTTCCTATTCAAAACCTTGTTCCTATTCATGTTCTCATCCCTGTTTCTGTCCAAGCCATTATTCCTATTCCTATCATTATTCTTGTTCCTGCAATTATTCCTGTTCATGTTCATAGCCCTAAAATTGTACCTTGGAAATTTTGCTCTACACCATCTGGTTGTATGTCCTTCATTATTGCATTTATAACATTTGACAATGTTATTCCTTTGAGATGTACATGTTTTCTAAATCCTCTCTGTTGGACCAAACTTGTTCCTGTTGTTAACCTTACAATTAACTGCCTTGTGCCCAAACTTATTACAAGAGTAGCAATACCGTTGAAATAAATTACCATTTCTAAAATTTCCATTAACCTTGTCTTGCTTGAGCCCCTGCCTTGTGAAGCCATGTGTCCAAACTCGTGACATGCAAAACATCTTCCATTGAAATTTCCTTGCCTTGACCTCATAGGTCCTTTAGTATTTCTCCCCTGATGCTGATTCTTGTTTTCTGATTCTGTGCTATCTAAATTACCATCTAAAAACTTACTCTCTGAAGTACTCTCTTCATATGAACCATCTTCTTCTTGGGAGCTCATACTAGTGTTGAGCAAGGTGCAGCAAAAGTATTTTCATTATTTTCAACACAGTCAGACAAATCAGTTGATGAAGTGGACAGGAGTTAAGAGGTTCCAGTTGATGAAGTGGACAGGAGTTAAGAGGTTCCAGTTGATGATGTGGACAGGAGTTAAGAGGTTCTTCAGAGTATTTGTTGAGCAAGGTGCAACAAAAGTTGATGAAGTATATAGGAGTTAAGAAGTTCTTCAGAGATCATTTGATGAAGTATACAGGAGTTAAGAGGTTCTTCAGAGTATGTACAATGATTTTCCAAAAGATAGAAGTGGCCCATTTGAGAAAAATCAAAAGAAAATCACAAGGAAGAAAATTGTCACGATATCGCGACATGTTGAGCAAGAAAGAAAATTGTCGCGATATCGCGACATGTTGAGAAGAAAGAAAAACTGTCACGATTTCGCGACATGTTGGAAGAGAGAGAAGAAGAAAGAAAAATTGTCATGATTTCGTGACATGTTAGAAGAGAGAGAAGAAGAAAGAAAAACTATCGTGATTTCACATGTTAGAAGAGAGAAGAAGAAAGAAAAACTATCACGATTTCGCGACATGTTGGAAGAGAGAGAAGAAGAAAGAAAAACTGTCGCGATTTCGCGACATGTTGGAAGAGAAAAAGACAAGTAGAAAAAGTGTCATGATTTCGTGACATATTGCAAGAGGAAGAGGAGAGAGAAAAAGTGTCACGATTTCGCGACATGTTTCATTTTCGGTCCAAAGCGAAGAGAAAGAGGAGAGAGAAAAAGGTGTCACGATTTCGCGACATGTTTCATTTTTACGGTCCAAAGCGAAGAGAAAGAGGAGAGAGAAAAAGGTGTCATGATTTCGTGACATGTTTCATTTTCGCGGTCCAAAGCGAAGAGAAAGAGGAGAGAGAAAAAGGTGTCACGATTTCGCGACATGTTTCATTTTCGCGGTCCAAAGCGAAGAGGAAGAGGAGAAAGAAAAAGTGTCACGATTTCGTGACATAAGGAAGGTAGGAGAAAAAGTGTCACGATTTCGTGACATATGCAAGGAAGGTTGTACGGACGAAAAAGTGTCACGATTTCATGACATATTGCAAGGAAGGTTGTACGGACGAAAAAGTGTCACGATTTCGTGACATATTGCAAGGAAGATTGTACGGACGAAAAAGTGTCACGATTTCGCGACATGTTGTAGGAGAGAGAGTCCGAGAGAAAAAGTGTCACGATTTCATGACATGTTGCAGGAGAGAGAGTCCGAGAGAAAAAGTGTCACGATTTCACGACATGTTGCAGGAGAGAGAGTCCGAGAGAAAAAGTGTCACGATATCGTGACATGTTTGTGACAAGCAGGAGAGAGAGTAAGGAGAAAAAGTGTCACGATATCGCGACATGTCGGGTTTTCGTGACCCGAAGGCAAGAGAGAGAGTCCAGGAGAAAAAGTGTCATGATATCGTGACATGTCGGGTTTTCATGAACCGAAGGCAAGAGAAAGAGCAAAGGAGAGAAAGTGTCGTGATATCGTGACATGTCGCATTTTCGTGACTTAAGGAGGAGAGAGAAAGTAAGGAGGAAAAGTGTCACGATATCGTGACATGTGTGTTTCAGGTATGAACCAAGTAAAGCAGCAAGGAGGCGAAAGTGTCACGATATCACGACATGTGTTTTCGTGGGTACAAGCCGAGAAGAAGACAAAGAGGCAGAAGTGTCACGATTTCATGACAGGTCATTTTGGCACAAGCTAAAAATAGAACCTAGCCGAATTAAGATATGTAACCGTTAACTGAAGTTACATAGCAGTTACAGGGGACGTTACAAAAGAAAATCATGCAGCTAATTTAAGAACAATCGAAGAAGGAGAAATCTAACAGTCGTATAAATAGAATCGAATATGCATGCATGCACAGAAAAGAATATGAACAGTCATGATCGAGAAGACGAATAGTCATGGTAGGGGTATATGTGTAAATTCGTAACATGCATCATGGTTGATGAAAAGCCTACCCTATATTTATACAAAAGTAGTTACAGTTAGAAGGCGTTACAACTGACAAGTGGCGCATGAGAAATAAAAGGAGTTACAACTGGAGTTACAGAGAGACAATTTGGTTATAAAAGGAGGTCTACGTAGAGAATTAAGTGTGGCTCAAAGAGGGTGAAAGTGCTATCGAAAGAGTGTGAAAGTGCTGCTGGAAGAGAGTGCACAGGAGGCGAGTGAGCAGGGTGTGTGCTGGGTAAAGAGTGGGCAATGTTGAGAAAGCAATAGACCAGTCAGGGTCTTGTAAAAGTGAAGGCATCTTTATGTCAATCATCTAGATTCAGAACAGAAGTCCAAGTTGGTGCTTGGCATCAGGGGTTGGTGCTCCTTCCAGTTGGTGCTGGTAAATCAGGGGTTGGTGCTCCTTTCTGTTGGTGTAGATAAATTAGGGGTTGGTGCTCCTTTCTGTTGGTGCAGATAAATTAGGGGTTGGTGCTCCTTTTTGGTGGATAAATCAGGGTTGGTGCTCCTTCCAGTGGGTGCTGGTAAATTGATTGTAAAGTTGATATTTTGCAAAGGCTGGATTTGGATGGGAGTCCAAACAGTCTATTTTTGAGGAGTAGCCAAAACTGGTGAACCTCGGTACATCTTGTGTTGTGTGATGCTCTCTTGTTATATTTGCTTTATGTGGTTTTAAGCTTTCATTGTTTTGGCTTTAAGAGTTGAAGTTTTAAGTTTTAAAGAGCCACACTCGATTCACCCCCCCTCTCGGTGTCATAGTGAGACTAACAATTGGTATCGAGCCAGGTTCCCTGAACAAGGCTAAATCAGCTAGGGTTGATCTTGGAAGTGAGACAATGGCAGGTGGTGAAGGATTCTCATCAAACAAAGCACCATTGTTGGATGGAACTAATTACACATTTTGGAAACTCAGGATGCAGACATATCTTTGTGCTTTGGGATATGACATTTGGGATTCGGTAGATAGTGGATACACAATACCCACCACTTCTCCAACCGATGTTGTCGGTAAGAAATTGTTTGAGAATAACTCAAAAGCAAAGAATGCCATCATGTGCGGATTAATGGACAGTGAACTAGTAAAAATTATGGGTTGTAAAATGGCAAAAGAAATATGGGACAAACTAAGGAGCATTCATGAAGGAGATGATAAGATCAAGGAGGCCAAGTTACAAACGCATCGAGCTCAGTTCGAAGCATTAAAGATGAATGATGATGAGAACATAGAGGCATACATGTTGAGGGTTAATGGAATCATTAATGCGATTAGAGGACTCGACGAGAAAATGGAAGATGTTGTCATCGTGAAAAAGGTACTAAGATCTCTTCCCAAAAGATTTGATTCTAAAGTTTCAGCAATAGAAGAAGCTAAAGATCTAAATACATTTAGTATGGATGAGATGCATGGTTCTTTGACTGCATATGAGATGAGAATAGGAAAAACCAAACCAACAGAAAGAGAAGCTGCTTTTAAAGCACATAAAAAGATAAAAGCAAAACAAGAATCTGAGGAAGAAGAGACATCAGATGAAACAGAAGCAAACTTTGTTCGAAAACTAATAAGGGGAAAAGGAAAATACAGAGGAAAGCTACCATTTAAGTGTTTCAGATGTGGAGGCATTGGGCATGTTGCAGCTAAATGTCCACTTAATGAGAAGGACGAAAGTGATGAAGGATCGCACCAAGAAAGAAGTGACTGGAAGAAAAAACCGAATTTCAGAAACAACCACTTCAGGAAGAAAAGTTTCATCTCCAGGAATGCCAGTTCATCAGAAGACAGCTCCGGTGAGGATTCTGAAGAGGAAACAGGTGAAGCTCTTTTCATGGCATTTGAAGAAGAAGAATCAAAAAAGGAAGAAGAAGTGAACTCTAAAGTATGTGGTGAAAACTCTGAGGCTGAAGTAGATCTAGAAGGTGAGTTGATCTCTGCACTTGAAGAGTTGGGTTTAGAAAGGAAAAAGAACAAAAGACTGTCCAAGAAGTTGGAAGAATATGAGGGTGATATTGAAGATCTCTTCTTACAAATTCACAAAGCCAAGAAAATAGAAGAAGCCTTGAAGTCACAGATCAATGAGAAAGAGATTGTTTGCTGCAAACAAGAAGAGGAGATTATGTTATTGAGGAAACAACTAGAAGAGGCCAATACAAATCTCAAATTTGAGAAGAGCACAGAGATGCTAGATAAAATGATAAGGCAACAAAGAAGCCCCATGTGCAAGCTTGGTCTTGGATATGAAGCTGAACAACCTTCATCTTCTAAATCTGCAGAGAAGAAGAAATCCACTCTTTGAAGGATCAAAGCAAGAAAAGCTTGAAGTCTGAATCCTCAAAAGGAAGAAAATCTCAAAGGAGATCTACAGCAAAGCAACCACAACAAAAGAGGTTCTATCACTCTCACTTTATTCATAATAATGCTTTTAATGGCAATTGTTTTAGATGCAACCAGTATGGTCACAAGGCAATGTATTGTGGACTGAATAATAGATCAAAGAGTTATGCTTGGAAGAAATACATCTGTTATTTCGGTTGAACACCATGTGCAATGTTTTAAATGTAATGGTCATGGGCACATAGCAAGGTCTTGTCCAAGAACTTTTGTATTAATCTAAGGCAAGATAGTAGATTTCATCGGACGCAAAGAATGCAACACGGATCGAGGAAGAAATCATGTGCATCAAAGAAAGGAAAAGAATCATCCATCAAGGATGTACAAGAGACAACCACCCAAGAGAAATGTTCAAGTTCACGAAAAGGTTCAAAATAGGGATGCAGGTGAAAACTTTCAGTCTAAGTTCAAGAAATACTAGGAGAAAGAAAGAAGAAAGGAAATCGTGTCTCCTTGGACAGAAGGAGATTACTCCTCTATTGCACTAAGCAGCTCCAGGTAGCACATCCTCAGGGGGAGCAATGTTAAAGTTTTATTTTAATGCTCCTATGTATTTGTGTAGTTACCTGAGGATGAAAGGCAAGTAGTCAGGGAAGTTGTCGTATAGTTGTCGAAGTATGTTTTCAGTTCATATAGTTTGTGGAAGTGTCGTGAAGTGTGGTGATTAAATTGAGAGTTGTCATTATTGGTAGTATTGTTGTATGTCATTGTTGTACTGGTGATGGTTCTTACTGCCACTATCAAAAGTTAAGGATTATAATAGTTCAGATGATTTGGTTGGTTTTGTGGTACTGTGTTTGATGCTTGCACAGAGTTGGTAGTAAAATTGCAGTGTTGGTACAGTGTTGGACAAAAGTTGGTACAAGTGTGAGTCACTTGTCAATTTTGTTGACAGATGTGAAATCAACGTTTTGAATGGGAAGATTGAAGAAGAGGTTTATAATGAGCAGCCAGATGGTTTCCAGCCTGGTGATGATTGGTTGAGTTGAGTTGAGATTGAGATTTGAGTATAGAACATATTGAGTCTCTAACAATTCTCTTTATGCTTCTATGAGATCTAGTTGATATATTGATTGATCATTAAGTATAGAACATATTGAGTCTCTAACAATTCTTTTTATGATTCTATAAGATCTAGGCAAGTTCTTGGTGAGCTTGCTAGAGCAGGTTCTCAGTGAGCCTATTGACAGAGTACAGAGGACAGAGTCTCAATGGATAGAGATCCAGTAGCCAACACAGTTGAAGATAGATCTGAGTGAGGGACCACATTCTCAGGGGGAGCATTTATATATTTGATTATCTTTTTGCTCATATTTGTAATTTTTGCTAACTGTCATAACGTGTGCCTGAGAATGTTGTGCATGGACTCAAGGGGAGTCTGCAGTAGCCCTTTGGTATTATTGTCAAAGGGGGAGAAGAATTACAGGAGATTGCATGAGTGTTGCCAACAATTCCAAAGGGGGAGATTGTTGAGCAAGGTGCAGCAAAAGTATTGTCATTGTTGTCAACACAATCAGACAGATCAGTTGATGAAGTGGACAGGAGTTAAGAGGTTCCAGTTGATGATGTGGATAGGAGTTAAGAGGTTGAGTATTTGTTGAGCAAGGTGAGAAAAGTGATGAAGTATACGGAGTTAAGAAGTTCTTAGAGATTAGTTTATGAAGAAGGAGTTAAGAAGTTCTTCAGAGTATGTACAATGATTTTCCAAAAGATAGAAGTGGCCCATTTGAGAAAAATCAAAAGAAAATCACAAGGAAGAAAACTGTCGCGATATCGCGACATGTTGAGAAGAAAGAAAACTGTCACGATATCGCGACATGTTGAGAAGAAAGAAAAACTATCGCGATATCGCGACATGTTTGAAGAGAGAGAAGAAGAAAGAAAAACTGTCATGATTTCGCGACATGTTAGAAGAGAGAGAAGAAGAAAGAAAAACTATCATGATTTCGCGACATGTTAGAAGAGAGAGAAGAAGAAAGAAAAACTGTCACGATTTCGCGACATGTTGGAAGAGAGAGAAGAAGAAAGAAAAACTGTCATGATTTCACGACATGTTGGAAGAGAAAAAGACAAGTAGAAAAAGTGTCGTGATTTCGTGACATATTGCAAGAGAAAGAGGAGAGAGAAAAAGGTGTCACGATTTCGCGACATGTTTCATTTTCATGGTCCAAAGCGAAGAGAAAGAGGAGAGAGAAAAAGGTGTCACGATTTCGTGACATGTTTCATTTTCACGGTCCAAAGCGAAGAGAAAGAGGAGAGAGAAAAAGGTGTCGCGATTTCGCGACATGTTTCATTTTTGTGGTCCAAAGCGAAGAGAAAGAGGAGAGAGAAAAAGGTGTCACGATTTCGCGACATGTTTCATTTTTGCGGTCCGAAGCGAAGAGGAAGGCAGAGAAAGAAAAAGTGTCATGATTTCGCGACATATTGCAAGGAAGGTTGTACGGATGAAAAAGTGTCACGATTTTGTGACATATTGCAAGGAAGGTTGTACAATGAAAAAGTGTCACGATTTCATGATATATTGCAAGGAAGGTTGTACGAACGAAAAAGTGTCACGATTTCATGACATATTGCAAGGAAGATTGTACGGATGAAAAAGTGTCACGATTTCGCGACATGTTGCAGGAGAGAGAGTCCGAGAGAAAAAGTGTCACGATTTCACGACATGTTGTAGGAGAGAGAGTCCGAGAGAAAAAGTGTCACGATTTCGCGACATGTTGTAGGAGAGAGAGTCCGAGAGAAAAAGTGTCACGATATCGTGACATGTTGGGTTTTCATGACCCAAAGGCAAGAGAGAGAGTCCAGGAGAAAAAGTGTCATGATATCGTGACATGTCAGGTTTTCGTGACCCGAAGGCAAGAGAGAGAGTCTAGGAGAAAAAGTGTCGTGATATCGTGACATGTCGGGTTTTCATGAACCGAAGGCAAGAGAAAGAGCAAAGGAGAGAAAGTGTCACGATATCGCGACATGTCGCATTTTCGCGACTTAAGGAGGAGAGAGAAAGTAAGAAGGCAGAAGTGTCGTGATATCGAGAAATGTGGTGTGGTGTTGGGACAAGGAGGTGAAAGTGTCATGATATCGTGACATGTTGTGTTTTCGTGGGTATGAACCAAGTAAAGTAGCAAGGAGGCGAAAGTGTCACGATATCGCGACATGTTGTGTTTTCATGGGTACAAGCCGAGAAGAAGACAAAGAGGCAGAAGTGTCACGATTTCATGATAGGTCGTTTTGGTGCAAGCTAAAAATAGAACCCAGTCGAATTAAGATATGTAACCGTTAACTGAAGTTACACAACAGTTACAAGGGACGTTACAAAAGAAAATCATGCAGCTAATTTAAGAACAATCGAAGAAGGAGAAATCTAACAGTCGTATAAATAGAATCGAATATGCATGCATGCACGAAAAGAATACGAACAATCATGACCGAGAAGACGAACAGTCATGGTAGGGGTATATGTGTAAATTCGTAACATGCATCGTGGTTGATGAAAAGCCTACCCTATATTTATACAAAAGCAGTTATAGTTAGAAGGCGTTACAACTGACAAGTGGCGCATGAGAAATAAAAGGAGTTACAACTGGAGTTACAGAGAGACAATTTGGTTATAAAAGGAGGTCTACGCGGAGAATTAAGTGTGGCTCAAAGAGGGTGAAAGTGCTACCGAAAGAGTGTGAAAGTGCTACTGGAAGAGAGTGCGTAGGAGGCGAGTGAGCAGGGTGTGTGCTGGGTAAAGAGTGGGCAATGTTGAGAAAGCAATAGACCAGTCAGGGTCTTGTAAAAGTGAAGGCATCTTTATGTCAATCATCTAGATTCAGAACAGAAGTCCAAGTTGGTGCTTGGCATCAGGGGTTGGTGCTCCTTCCAGTTGGTGCTAGTAAATCAAGGGTTGGTGCTCCTTTCTATTGGTGCAGATAAATTAGGGGTTGGTGCTCCTTTCTGTTGGTGCAGATAAATTAGGGGTTGGTGCTCCTTTCTATTGGTGCAGATAAATCAGGGGTTGGTGCTCCTTCCAGTTGGTGCTGGTAAATTGATTGTAAAATTGATATTTTGCAAAGGTTGGATTTGGATGGGAGTCCAAGCAGTCATTTTTGAGGAGTAGCCAAAGCCGGTGAACCTCGGTACATCTTGTGTTGTGTGTATGCTCTCTTGTTATATTTGCTTTATGTGGTTTTAAGCTTTCATTGTTTTGGCTTTAAGAGTTGAAGTTTTTAATTTTTTAAGAGCTACACTGATTCACCCCCCCTCTCAGTTTCATAGTGAGACTAACAACTAGATTCCTCAACCTGTTACTTTTATTTCTTTACAATACCAAGACCTATTTTATCTGTTGTCCTTATTTGATCCTTTATGATTGATTTTACCTTCTTGGAACTTTATTCAAACCTGTAAAGCTTCTCCTTGTACTCTTTAGTTTCCTTTTTCAAGGAAGCTACTTCATGTTTTAACTCTTTACACTCAAGAGACTTAGATGCCAACTCTTGTTTGAGTTCCTATGTCTTTTCTATAGAGATATCAAGATTCCCTATAATCTCATCTCTTTCATAATGAAATTCATCAAACCTATCAATGAGTCTAGCATATTTCTTTCTTTCTTTCTTTAACACATCAAGAGCATTAACAAGTTTAGCCTCAAGATCTACTTATCCCTTTTCTGAAACATCCTCTATTTTTTTACCT
The DNA here is from genome assembly GCA_028583015.1 of Wollemia nobilis. Taxonomy (NCBI): domain Eukaryota; kingdom Viridiplantae; phylum Streptophyta; class Pinopsida; order Araucariales; family Araucariaceae; genus Wollemia; species Wollemia nobilis. Next base: position 2,017,401 of record JAQPPZ010000128.1, on the reverse strand, counting down.
TTTGAAACATCAATATCCTTTTCTTATTTCTTACCATTAGAGGTGCTACCTTCATATAAATCCATAAGATCTTTCTCATAATTTTTTAAAGCATCCTCATATATAGTATTACCAAAATTCAAACCATCATTTGTACAATCATCCTCAAGGTGACCAAAATTTCCACATCTAAAGCACTTAAGCACAACAAATTTATTCTTCTTTTCTTTTCCTTCCTTTTCTATTAGAAACAACATCTCATTTCTATCATCACTTGAAGAACTTCCATCATCACTACTAGAACACTTACTTGCTTTGTCTGTGTAGAAACTTTTCTTATGTTTTTGGAAATACCTCTTACCTTGACTATTTTGCTCATTTCTATTCTTCCTTTGATACCTATGCTTCTCATATTCCCTATGCTTATAATCCTATTTTTCTTCATCATAATCATCCTTGGGTTTCAGACAGTCAGTAGCATAGTGACCAAACTTTCCATAATTGAAACATTTAACAGATTTCATACCTTTGTTCTTTATTGAGAACTTGCTTTTCCTGTTGTAGTTTACTTCTTCATCACTAGAAGACTCATCATTGTCTTCTTTTTGTTTACCCTTGGACTTCTTGGTAGCTTTGAAAGCTATCCCCTTCTTAGGATCAGGTACCACTTTAGTTCTTAACTCAAAAGCTGCAAGTATACTATGAAGCTCAACATTTTTCAATTTATTCAAATCCTTGGCTTCCTCAATAGATGAAATATTTTCACTAAATATATTTGGTAGAGACCTCAAAATTTTATCACAAACTTCATTTTTAGCAAGCTCAAGACCTAGTTCCTTCATGGAATTAACAATATCATCCATACGAAGCATATAGTCACTAATATTTTCTTCATGATTCATCTTGAGTTGTTCAAACATACCTTTGTAATATCTCAATTTTGCTTTTCTGACATTTGCATCACCTATATGAACCACTTGCAATTGATCCCACATTTCGTTTGTTGTATTACAATGAATCACCTTTGTAAGATCTACATTTTGTAGACCTTTCAGAATTGCATTCATTTCCCTTGAATTGTTGTGATGTAGAAGTTTCTCATCTTTAGTAGTAGGAGGGAGCTTTGGAATAGTGTACCCAAACTCAATTGCTTCCCAAACTTCATTTCCAAGAGACATTAGATGAACCTTCATCTTTATGCTCCATAGACCAAAATTTGTCCCATAAAGAATAGGTGCTGAATTAAAACTTGTAGAATCCATTGTGTTCTTTTCAAGCTTTTACTTCAAGCTGTGAAACTCTTTCGAAAGAACCTGCTCTGATACCAATTGAAGAACATAAGTTTATACTGATAGGGGGGGTGAACAGTATAAGACCACTTTTTAACTTTTTCCTTTTACTTCAGAAAGCAATGCAATGAACCAAAAGCAAAATCAAAGTAGTAGTAAAACCAGTGTATAAGTCATCACACAATTGAGACACCAATATAATGTGGTTCACCCATGGTGGGCTACTCCATAGAGAAAATCTTTCACTAAATTTTCTTAATCAAATATTTTGGGAATCCTTCCTAATTACAATGTTTATGGACTTCCTGTCTAATGGATAATCCTTCCTCTAATAAAATATTTATGAGCCTCCTACCCAAAGGAGATGTTCTATCCCCCAAAAATTATTTATGAGCCTCCTGCCCAAAGGAGATGTCCTATCCCCTAAAGCTCTGGAAATGATACTTCAGAAGATTACTACCTCTTCTACTGCTAGCAGGTAGAACTCCTTTCCATAGAAGACATCTTGTCCTCCTTGCTCTAGATCTAGAGACTTTTGTCCTCACTGATCACCTCCCCAGCTGCACATCAAAACCTATACTAAACACACTCAGTCGATCCAGCACAAGTCCTCTCAAACTCTGTCATAAATTTGCACCAAACTTGGTCCTCTGGTCCAGCACAAATCTGCTCTCAAATCTTGAACAAATAAATCACAACTACTCACAAGTCTCCACCAAGACTTCATAAAATCTATCCACAAGTTCTTCAACAAGAATCTATCCAAATCATTCCACAAGTTCTCCACAAGAACTTGTCCAAATCAGTCCACAAGTTCTCCACAAGAACCTGTCCAAATCAGTCCTAGCAAGCTCACCAAGAACTTGCCCAAATTAGCTCAAGCAAGTTTACCAAGAAACTTGCCCAATGTGAACACACAAAGAGAATTGTTAGAGACCCAATATTTTTCATCCAATCATATCAAATAAATCTCATAGAAGCATACAGATAATTTTTAGAGACTCAATATGTTCTATCCTTCAACTTTCAATCTCAACTCAAATCAATCTCACAGAAGCATAAAGAGAATTGTTAGAGACTCAATATGTTCTATCCTTCAACTCTCAATATCAACTCAAATCAATCTCATATAATCATAAAGAGAATTGTTAGATACTCAATATGTTCTATTCTTCAACTTTCAATCTCAACTCAAATCAATCTCATAGGAGCATAAAGAGAATTGTTAGAGACTCAATATGTTCTATCCTTCAACTCAAAAACAAACTCTTTCTCAAATCAGAATAAAGATAGAAGTAGTATACTTTCACAATATCTTGAACCATGACCCAACAATTGCCAATAATACAATATCAAGGAATCAACTCCTTCAACATAGAACCATAACTTACTATCAAACCCTAGCCAAGTTAGTTTTCAAGAACTCAAAGCAATCTCTCTATAAGAATCAAAAAGGGTTTCAAGATATTTCCAACTTCTCTCAAATGGGAATGCTCAACTTAACCACACAACCAAGTTTATCAATAAAAGTACAACTTGATAAAATCAAATATCAAAGGAGCAAGCCCAACTCATGTATCAAGTAAAGCATAACTTGATCAACTCAATCTCAATGGAAGTAATCTCAAAACCAAACTCTCAACAACCAAACAACTCAATTAGGGTTTCAAAAACTTATAGCAATGGCATACACTTCTCACTCAAAAACCCTAAAGCAAACTTCAAATGCTTCCACTCTCATAAATCAGAATTATGCAATAACTCATAAACTCATCATGATATCATAATGCATAATCAATACTTCCACTTTCAGAAAATAAGATCCACTCCAAAAAGGGAAACTTAATTTAATCCTTTTCACTCCAAACTTATTTTCAGAAAACCATCAATCAATAATAACCATTGAAGAATGTGCCCATACCTTTACTTTGATGAAGAAGAAGAACTGAAAATATATAACAACACTAACTCTCAATTTGCCACAAATTAGAGTTAGCAACAATGGAATAATGCACAATGATAAGAGTCCTAATAACACCTTATCACTCCAACTCATCAATAATCAAAACTCACAAATATACATATCAACAATATTCATTTACACCTTATAACTCCTACTTAATATATCACAAAATAACTTCAACCTCAAAAATAATTACAAGAGAATATCCACTCAATAACTCCAAAGGCTTTCTAACCCCAATATGACATTAAGCATAATTATTCCTTAAACCCTTATAACTCCTAAAATACATTTACTTCTAAATGCATTTACCACATAAACATTAAGCATCAATAATAACAATGTCAAAGCAATATTTCTATTTAATCTTATACCTCCATCCCATTACCAACAATAATTTGCCAAGTCAAATAAAATATTCCACATTATCAACAAAAGATCTACCTTGGCCAAAAATAAATTCTCCAACCTTTGGAGAAGTGTGGAGACACCAACATAAGCACCAAAGCACTTCCTCCTCCAAGCTTGTGGTCCAAGGCAACTGTTGTACCACATGCACAATAATTCGTGACCAAAAATGAAACACGCTCAATACAAATCGATCTTGACACCTTTGCCTAGCGAGCGCCTTCGCTCCACTGCCTTCGCCGTTGGAGCACAAGTGCCCAATGAAACCCTCAAGCACCACTCATCATTTTACCTTCCCTTTGCTCATAGATATTAAAGACAAACATATTTGTATTTCTCACAGGCGTACGAAATCAAAACTTAAACATAGAGCAATATGAAACTTGAAAATCATAGAGCAATCCAAAATCGAAGGTCACAAAGCAATACAAATTTGAAGGTAATCGTGCAAATCGAAGGTGCATTGAACCTTAGGAATTAATTCCCTTTTATAGTCTTTTGCATCCCATGCAAGTTGACGTCGGTGCTCCTTCCAAATAAATGACGTCGCTAAGGTAAGTCTTTTACATAAGTGTCGCTAAGGGTTTAGAAACCCTTTAAATAATAATTATTAAATTAATAATTATTATTTTATTAATAATAAACTTAACTTAAAACATTTTCAAAGGTTTGAGTTAATTTATTTATTAATAATAAAAATTGACTTTTAAGGTTTTTTCAAGGAGCAAAACCTTTTCATTAATCCAAGATGGTTTTAATAAAAACCCTTAAACAAACATCATGGAAATTTCAAGATATTTTTGGCACCAAACTCTTGTTTACATCAGCACAAATTCCTTTTGACATCAACATAAACTCCTTTTGACATCAATGACAACTCACAAACATGAAGCTAGGCAACATACCCAAAATTTCCAACATGATGACCTTAATTAGGGCTTTTGAATCTTATCACGATTTTAATAGAGAATTTCTAGGACCTATATTGAATTTGATATATGGAAAAATTCCCCAATTACCCCAAACATAAGTGGAAATATTACAAATTTATCAAATAGAAGGAGATTAGTATTTCTTGATCAAGGGAACCATGGCAAGGATATATGGTTTTTTGGAAACCTGTTTCTTTTACCTTACTATGTCACTGACTAGGTGATCGCCATAGAATATTGTCGATAAGTAGATGATATAAATGTAGCCTTCCACATAGGCATAAATAAATTTGGTAGCAAGGTTTTGCTTAGTGGCGAATTTTTGCAATTTAGCATAAATTTTCGGATTTCCAAAATGTAAATTTTATGATTTTTGGGACCATAGAGGTCGGCCTGTTTGCCCAAAAATTTTGGGATCTAAGTTTTTTAGGGTAAATTCGCTTCGTTGTCATAAGGTTGCTCGCCTAATTTTTGCCCTAAATTTATTTAAAATAAGAAATATCCCGCCCAAATCGCCCCTTGTACCCCATTATATATATCTAACCTTGACAACGACTCCCATACAATTACAACACTTTTTTTGGATAGCAAGCGATACAAAGCAGAGTACTGACAAAACCAAAGTCCACGACTGCCAGAAGGCAACTGGTAGAAGGTGACTGGTAGAAGGTGAGTGGCATAAGGTGACTAGTAGAAGGTGACTAGCAGAAGGCGACTGGCAGAAGGTGATTGACAGAAGGTGACTGACAGAAGGTGACTGACAAAAGGCGACTTGCAGAAGGCAACTGATAGAAGGTGACTGATAGTAGGTGACTGGTAGAAGACGACTGGAAGAAGGTGACTGGTAGAAGGTGACCAACAGAAGGTGACTGGCAGAAGGCGACTCAATTTATCCGTATGCTTCTTTTACCATTAAATTTCATTTTTCATTTATTAATGGACACTCAATAAGGAGGTTTATTATGCCTGCGAAAAATATTCATGGGACAGTCACAGATTCTGTTGTCTCTAGCAGTAGTTCTCTTTTATACTTGTTATTTTCATATTTAAAAATGATGTTCTTTGGTCATGTTATTCTTCTGTTCATACAGGTAAAAATGTCAACTACAGGCAATGGAAAGAAGGGAGGAGAGTCTTCCAATAAAAGGAGTATCCTCAAATACTTTCCTAATATTTCAAAACCTAGTCTGCCATCAATATTTGCACAAACTGAAGGTATGAACACCTTTACTCACCAGTTAATTTTTTTACTTTGTTAATTTTAAATATAATGTCCTCAATTCATAAAGAAGTGTGTTTTTTGGTTGATGGCTTTGTTCACTTTTATCTATAGAAAACACTAGTATGCTTTTAAATGCCATAGTGATAATGAATCTACTATTGAAACTAGAATTATCTCTACATAAAACACTGATAACCCTGGTATTCCTCCACTTCCACATATCCATGATAATAAATAGTCCACACATGAAGATAATCTCAATCAAATCGAACAAAAACATGAAGAGATTCTTGAATCTAACATGCCAAGTGGAAAAGAAACTAATAGTTCTTATGTAGTCCCTACTTTCGAAGAATCTTCATCTAAAAAAAATAAACGTGCAAGGTTATCTAGGTGGACAATTAACAGATCATTTCAGCCTGATTGGATATCAAAATTTCCATTTATTGAGCCAGTGCTGCCAGATAATAGTAGTGATGATATAACAAAATTAAGATGCATAATTTGCAGTTGGAAACACGAAAAGGAGCATAGATTACAACTTAAGAAAGATACAGTAGAAAAACATTGTGGAAAGGTTTATATCAAAACAAATAAAGGTGATCGAGCAACACAAAAAACTTATAGGTGGAAGGATGCATCAGAGTGCGCACATATGAGATATGCAGAAGAATATGATAAAGAAATGAAACAAAAGCAAACATTGGTTGAGAAAGGTGCAACGATTCAAGCCCAATTTCAAAAAATAAATAAGTTAACTTTAGCTTCAAAAAATTTGTAGTTTGTTGTTGTATTTTCTATTCTTAAGAAGGGTGGACCTATGTCTGATTTCATAGATTATAAATCTCTATTTTGACTAGCTAATGTGCAAAACTTACCCAACGCTCATTGGTCAGATCGAAGTGGTTGGGAAATAGCAAAATATCTATCATTGGTTGACCAGAATGACCTCATAGAGAAAGTAAAAAAGGAAAAATTCATTTCACTTTCAATTGATGAGGTGACTATAGTTGACAATACATCTTGGATTTGCATGCATGTTTACACATTGGAAAATCATTCAAGGCAACCTCATTTACTAGGAATACACAAAATGGTGGAAAATTGTAATGTAGAAAACATTTATAATGTTGTTGTAACTAGTTTAAAAGAAGAAGTAGGAATGAATGAAATTGAAATATCCACTAAGTTAATGTGTAGGAGATGATGGTGCTGCTACAATGCAAGGACACATGAATGGTCTTTGTGTTAGACTACAAACATCGGTTGCCCCATATTTGATCCCTATTCATTGCATGGCTCACATAATGAATCTTGCATACAAAATTGTGGATACATTTACAAATGTTGCCAGAGTGGAAGAGCTTATTCGTGAAATTCATGAATATTTTTCACGTAGTCCAAAAATATTTTTAGAGTTTCAATAGTTTGCACTAGGAGTTACCAAAGGTCAAAAAAATTGAAAGATGTGGATACTAGGTGGATTTCGATGTATCTACCAGCATTAAGAATTTTCAAAGAATATCAATCCTTGATAGGGTTTATGTATACAAATCGTAGGGTGGTTGATAAGGCTAAAGATTTAATTTTTCGAATGAGTGACTTTGAAACTCTTCTCACATTGTGTGGAATTCTTCCAATGTTGGAAAAAATGAATACTTTGATCAAAATTGCATAAGAAAGATCGATTTATATTGTGGATTTCATCAGGGTGAGAATACACATTTGCATGCATATTGATATGATGTATGCATCTGGTCAAAATTTTATGGATCCCTTGTTTGAGAGTTGGAGAGCATTAACAAGTGTGAATAGTCCTCGGAGCTTTTTGAAGTTCAATATTAACGATCATCTATGTATTAATGTCCATGGAAATGAAATACCTTTATATTTTTATGGTGTGCAATTGGATATAGCTAAAAATAAAGTTGAGCAAATTCCCATAACCTACAATAGATTTCATGTGGTTGTGGACGATACAAAACTTAAACTAAAACAAATAGCAAAATCATTGACAAAAGAAATCATAGACCATTTTCAAAGAGATGAATTGCTAGAGGCTATGGGTGTGGTAAATCCAATGTTTTGGGATCCTTGTAATGAATACCAGATTATAAATTCTTTGTTCCTCAAATACATGGGCAGACTTGCTGGCCATTTTAGTCAGTGTTATAGTCAATGGAATTGTAGTCAATGGCATTCTGAATAAAGATCTTTTGACAAAACAATCCAATTGTTTTGGAACAACAATGTCTGCTCAAGTTTCACAGCTCTCTAACCGTCATGAAGCAGGTGCTATTTCACGTTTGTGGATAATATTACAACCAAGTATTGTCTTAAAACATACTATGAGTGAATATTTTCATTTATATGAATTATGTCAAACGATGATTTTGGGATCCATGGAAGATGAAAGGGTGTTCAGTGCACTTTCATATATAAAATATAAAGTTCGAAATAGGTTGGACAAAAATTTGGAGAATTGCTTGAGAGTATATGTGTCGACCTATGAGGTGGAGGAGTTTCCTTATGAAAGAGAATTGTCACATTGGAGTTCTTTGGTAGAGAGAAGAGGTGTAACAAATATTGATAATAATGAGGATGATGGTAACACTGGTCAGATTGTGACGACAAAAATTTTGGGAATGAGTGCAAAACATTTTGTACAATCTGAAAAGAGTTTGTTCCAGCTTCTAGCATTATGATGCAAGGATGCATTCATTTGATTTTATTTCACATATTATCATTTGATTTTATTTCACATATCAGAATGAGAGGAAGCTATCATTTGATTTGATTTCACATATCAAAATGAAAGGATATTTTCATTTGATTTAATTTGAGTTCACATGTTATTATTTGATTTGATTTCACATATCTGAATGAAAGGATGCTATCATTTGATTTGATTTCACATATCATAATGAAATGATCCTATCATTTGTTTTGATTTCACATATCAGAATGAAAGGATGTTATCATTTGTTTTGATTTGAGTTCACATGTTATTATTTGATTTTATTTCACATATTATCATTTGATTTGATTTCACATATTAGAATGAAAGGATGTTTTCATTTGATTTAATTTGAGTTCACATGTTATTATTTGATTTGATTTCACATATCTGAATGAAATGATGCTATCATTTGATTTGATTTCAAATATCAGAATGAAAGGATGCTATCATTTGTTTTGATTTCACATATCATAATGAAAGGATGTTATCATTTGTTTTGATTTGAGTTCACATGTTATTATTTGATTTGATTTCACATATTATCATTTGATTTGATTTCACATATCAAAATGAAAGGATGTTTTCATTTGATTTAATTTGAGTTCACATGTTATTATTTGATTTGATTTCACATATCTGAATGAAAGTATGCTATCATTTGATTCCATTTCATTTGATTTCATTTCATTTGATTTGATTTCACATGTTACATTATTTTTCTTGTAATATTTGTTATTCATGAAAGTAATTGCCTATGTTGTATTTTATGACATTTCAAATTAATTCATATAACATAAAAGAATATCTTATTACATTCACATAATTCAATATTACTTAATATATTAACACAAACAATCAAAACATAACAATATTCAAAACAAAGTTTTAAAAAGATAACACATATCAAACATTATTTCTTCCACTTCAAATTAAGAACAACAAACTTTTACATCATCATAAATAATCAAAATATACTCTCTTTCATTGAATTCAATATTTAAAGAAGATACCATTCATTCATTATTTACAATACATATCAAACATTATTTCTTCCACTTAAAATTTTCAATAGATAACATATTTTTCGAAAATAGTCATTCATTGTTTCAATTATCAAAAAGGATACCATTCATTTAAAAATTACAATATATATCAAACATTATTTCTTTCAGTTCAAATTACTTAATACATCAACACATATAATCCTAACATAACAACATTCAAAACAAAATTTCCAATAGATAACACATTTTTCGAAAATAGTCTCATTCATTATTCCAATTCTCAAAAATGATACCATTCATTTGCAATTTACAAAACATATCAAACAGTATCTCTTCCACTTTAAATTACTTAATGCATAAACACATAATTATAACATAGAAACATTCAAAACAAAATTGCAAATAGATAACATATTTTTCAGAAATAGTCTCATTCATTGTTTCAATTCTAAAAAATGATACCATTAATTTGCAATTTACAAAACATATCAAAAATGATTTCTTCCACTTAAAATTACTTAATACATCAACACATATAATCTTAACATAACAATATTGAAAACAAAATTTCCAATAGATAAAACATTTTTTGACAATAGTCTCATTCATTGATTTTTGACAATAGTCTCATTCATTGATTTCAATTCTCAAAAAAGATATCAAACACATCAAAAATTATTTATTCCGCTTCAAATTAAAACATAACAATAATTAAAAACAAAACTTCAAAATGATAATATGAATTTTTCAGAAATTACCTCTAACATTGATTTTAATTTTCAAAAAATACCAATCTTAAATATTTATAAAAATATAAAGATATAAAGAGTTTTTGTTTCACTTGTAACCCAACACAACAAAGATCTATTGTTTTTCAATATTTCCTAAAGGTCCACCCACATCTACCTTAATATCCTTTTCTTCTAATGCCCCAGCCCTAACCAAAATTTTTGTTGTAGTGTTGATCCCCGATAACAAGGCACTCTCTTCCTTCACTGGATCTTCTTTGAAAGGTGCATTCAGCTCCTTCTCCTTTTCTTTTAGTTTAGCCTCGACATCCAGGCCCCCATCTTTGATAACCTTCTTTAGGTAATTATTTTCTCTAACCGTCTGTTGTAACCTCTTCTTCAATTCAATAACATTATTAATGCTAATTTTGGTAGTCTTGATCAAAACTTTCATGGCACTAACTTGTTGCTTTAGGTGCTGGAAATTAGACTACAAAATAGAAATAAAAAAAGGTTAGTATTTATAAACAAAACATATTTAACAAAAAATATATATTTTTTAGTTAGATGTAGAACTTACATCAGCTGTAAGTTGTGTTGTTTCTGCAACTGCTACTTTGTTCTGATCAAGTGCCCATTCATTAAAATATGCTTGGGATTCTACATTGAGGTTTTCTAAATGATTCATAACAATGGCAAGAATTTCATCTCTATATGTAGACTCGGATTCCATAGTGCCAGATTCATCTTTATGTAGCAAGGCATCGAGCTTTTGGGGCTTATTATCCATCTTGAGAAACAACTCTTTTCTTTTTGAAAAATTCTTATATCGGCCATTTATGGCTTTAATAAAAACCTTGGCCCGATATTCCCATTCCTTCAATTTATCAATATCCGAAAGAAGAGTATTATGAACTATAGCTTTACATGCATCGACTAATAACACATTTTTAGAAACGTTTAGGATATCATCTTCTGTAATAGTATGGGTGACAACTTGTTGTGGGGCGGAGGGGGAAACTTCGACGACATCTACATTGACATCATATTCTTCTCCATCAATGCCCTCTTCATCCTCAAGAATATCACTTGCCTTTAAAGGGAAATTTTTAGGATTCATACCCTGATAAAGAAAGTCACAATCAAGAGTTCTCGAGGGCATTTAGATGCACTCTCAACATTTGAAAAACTCTCCAAGGTTAATATCGGTACAATAGAAATATTAGATGATGACACATTTTGTGTCTCTGTAGCACTTCTTGCATTGTGAGGTGGTAGTGTGAGGAACATTTTACCATGCATGCGTGATTGGTTCCTCATAGGTGGAACCTAAAGTGGATGGACCTGAACTTGCTTTGGGTGGACCTAAACCTACTATGGCTGTGGCTATGGCTATGGTTGTGGATGTGGTCATGGAGGGTCAGATGATGGAGCCATCCTTTTTTTTAGCCTTTTGAATCTACGAGGCCCCTCTGTTAAATTTCACACAATAACATAAAATAAATCATTTGTAAATAACAATAGCATTAAAAAATATTTATTCAAAATATACATACCTGAATCAGACTCTACAACCATTGATGTTTCAACCATTTGACCTTTGTCTAAAAAATACGTAAAACACATTAAAAAAACATAATTTTAAGTCAAAAAAATAAATAATTTAAAAAAGCATTTTTGAACAATGCAGAGTAAGGTTACCTTGTGGGTTGGAGGTAACCTCTTCTACGTCGACTGTAATTGTTTCTCCAGTAAAAGGTGTCACAGGTGTATGCTGAATCCGACCATCATTGGACCTCACACGTTTGTTGGTAGTCATTGGTGATAATCAGCAGATACTTCTTGAATCCTAAATGTGACATATCTCTTACTTGAATATTGATATGCTCTTTTCAGTTTTCAAAATAAAATTAGAGAAAAAAAAAGATAAAATTAAAAAAAGAAAATAAATATATTTCAACAAATATTTTTACCTGTATCTCACCATCAGACATGCCAATAGACAATAAACTGGGGTGAAATGTAGTGGGAGGACTACTATGTTGAAGGTTGAAATAAGATTCCTAAAATAAACAAAGAATAAAATTGTTGGTAGTCACTATGTAAGCAGATGCTTGAATTTTCTGGGCACTCAAAAGTTCGTGCTTCAGGCGGTTGGAAATGTACGTGCACCAGTCAAATTTATCGCCATCAGTACAACAAAGTAATAAAGAAAGTGCCCAAAAATGCATTTATGTAGGTCACCCCTGCAGAATAAGCCTTGCCTAAAAAAATTCAATGCAAGCATATAGAAATTTGTCTCCAACATTCGAAATGTTTAAGCCCATTTTGTACTTAGAAGAATTGACTAAAAAAAGAGAACATTATTAGAAAACCAAAAATAAAACAAGGAGAACATTTTTAGAGAAATGAAACTATAGTAGAACAATATTTAATGTTAAATAAAAAATAAATTTTCAAATTATACCTTTCATATTTTCAGGATGAACAACGTAAAGGTTTCCTAGGGTGGATTTATCATCGTCAGTTAAGGCGTACTGGTTGTTCACTAGTACACCATCCGAAAATGGTAGCCGTATTAGTCGCTGCACATTGGAGGGTTTAACTAAAAAAAATTTTGTTGTTATCCACATGGATCGAAATAGTGGACACGTCATGGTTGTAACAAGAAACGATCTATTGCATCAACTGAACGTTAATGTTCAACTGAGGCATCTTCAACACACCAAAAAGTCCAGCGGTGTAAATCCACTAGGAATCTCTATTAGGAGTGTTGAAAATGCTCTTGAGATTGGGGTAGAAGGTGTACTTAAAATGAACTTTAGATGGAAGAGGGGAGGAACAACTAGCCATCTCTAAAAAGAAGGAAAATGCTGGCAAAACCTTATAAAAATGATGCCAAAATGCTCTAAAAATGCTGCCAAAATGCACTAAAATTACTTGGAAACGCTCTAAAAATTCTCTAAAACCGCTATGGAAAATGCCCTAAAAATGTTGGAAAAAGGTTTTAAAGTTGCTCTGGGAAAAGCTGCAAATGACCTTGCAAATGAATTTATAGATTTTTTGCATGGCAAGAGTTAACACATGATTGACACATGGTAGAAGAGAGGACACATGGTGCCATCTTATTTATGGTTATGGTGGTCATCTTGTTCCACTCGCCATCTGCCAGTCGCCTTGTGCCACTCACCATCTGTTAGTCACCTTGCACCACTCACCATCTGTCATTCGCCATGTGCCTCTTGCCTTATGCCAGTTGCCTAATGCCACTCGCCCTTTGCCACTCGCCATCTTCTAGTCGCCATGTGCCACTCACCATTTGTTAGTAACCATGTTCTAGTTGCCTTCTACTAGTTGCCTTATGTCAGTCCCCTTGTGTTAGATGCCTTCTGTCAGTCACCTTATGACAGTTGCCTTGTGTTAGTCGTCTTTGGCCAGTCGCCTTCTACTAGTCACCTTGTGTCAGTCGCCTTCTACCAGTCACCTTGTGTCAGTTGCCTTGTGTCAGTCGCCTTCTGTCAGTCACCTTCTATCAGTCACCTTGTGTCAGTCGCCTTCTGTCAATCACATTTTGTCAGTTGCCTTTTGTCAGTCGCCTTCTGCCAGTCGCCTTCTGATAATTTTGTTGATACTTGTAGATGAAAAAAAAAATTGCCATGTTTTGAAAATTTTTCTTCAAAATTTTGAAAAATTCGCCCCACAGTTTATATAGTTTTCACGTTGATTCACCCCGATTTGATAAATAATTTTTTGGTACTACCCCTTATGCATAACCATGGTTGGTAGTTGCGAGTAACCTTTCATTTTTGAACCCATTTTAATAACAACAAAAGGACAAGGAGAAATTTTGAGGAATAAACTCAAAAGATTGAAACTACGTGCAATACTACATAAGTGGAAGTACAAGCCCAAAGATAAATTCAAGAATAGGTTAGTGGACTTGAACAAAGGTAAAATGTAAACTTTCAAGAAGGTCAGCCGACTTGACATTGAACAACTCTAAAATATTTTTGAAGAGAACAAACTAGCCTGAAATATCAATAAGATGTAGGAGTTGCCTTCTTGGAGAGATTTCTATGAGCCGAAGTGTGATTATGACCCAGATAAGTACAAATATCACAAGTTAACTCAAGATAAAATAGATGGTATGGGAAATAAAATAGGTTGGAAAGAAGGCAAAATCATGGAATGGTGGATCTTTATATGTGAATACAACACTCAAAATTTTAGATACCCACTATCAATGGAAAAAATATTTTTCAAAAAAGATGATGAGAATATATAAAATTGGAAGCCTTGGGAGAAGCAGGTTAAAGATAAAATTATTAATAGTGAAGGCGAAGAAGTACAAGAAGAAGATTTCCTGACACAAGAAGGAAGATAAAAAATATGAGTTGAACAAGAAAGCTCCAGGGAAGAACTCGTAAAAGAGGTTATACCAATGCCAGGAGAGAGACAAATAGATGACATCATGGTGATAAATCTGGTAATCCAAACATCTATACAAGAAACTTTGGTATCATTTCAAAATGATTTACCATTTGTCCCAACCAAAGTTCAATAAGATATATATCCAAAAGGGTAAAAAATGATTGACAAGATGGGATACACAAGAGGAGGCTTAAGGAAATCAACCACAAGACTGTAAGAGCTCCTAAAAGTGCAACAACAATATCATAATTTAGCTCTAGGAGCCCCATTTTCTAATTCCCCTATTCCTAAAACAAAAGAAAAAAAAACAAATAATCTATACCAAAATTTCCATTGGGGCCAGTGCCCAAGTTCATACTAGGATCATTGAAATATCAACACCATCCAAAATAAGAAGCACTAGTAGAAACCGTGCAAGGAATAGGTCAAACCACTAAAGATCGTAAAGGATTCGATGAAAGAATAAGGTCATACCTACAACAATTTCCAAGAATTCCATAGTCTAATTGTTAAAATCCAATGAAAGAACAAAGGGTAGACAAAATAAAGGCTAATCCTTTTAAGGAATTGTAGGAAGGAGCCAACAAAAAGTGTAAAACTCAAGGACCACCCCTAGTGACTGGACTAGTGAGCAAACCAACCGTAAAACAACCACAAAAAAAATCAAGAATGATTTCTCAAGTCCCTACAACTACTTATTCTACTTCTCCCATCCCCACTAATGTTCCCTACCTTTATCTACCACCATGAAGCTCTCCACCCAAGCCAATCACTCAAAGATTCACAATGCCTGAAACCCCTCTAATCATATCCATAACATAAACACAAAGACCCATAAATATTGTTACTTCAACCATTCATAAAGTCCCTCAATATTCCTTCCCCATTATGCAATCCATCTTCATAATACTTCCACCACCCAACTATCCATCCACAACTACTATCAATAGGCTCAAAGAAATGATCCAAAATGCACAAGATTGGTGGGAAAACAAGATGCCAATACTGGTGGCTAATGACCATGGTTGATCCAACTACTTGTCAATAGCTAAGAGTCACAACCACCCCAAAGGTTGACAAGCAAGAATCAAAGCTGACGTTGGATGATTACCAATTAGAAACACAAGCAATAGATATTACCCGACTACAATTGGAAGACTCCTTGTTCAACACATTGGCCATGTTAGCACCATATACCTTCAAGGTGATAGGCTGAGGGACTAATGTAAGAAGCTGGAGGAAAAAGTAAAGAGCGTGAAAATAATTGTAAAAGAAGAGCAAAACATGAAAAAATATTTAGAAAATGAAAATTAAAAATTAAAGAGAAACATCATGAAACTTTTGACTCCTCAATAGATGTAGGAAAATGAATAAATAAATCAAGTGTTGACTAAAAATACAGAATCTACAACAACTAGAAAGAGAAATAAATGGCCCAAGCCTCTCACTTCTCCTGAGAAGCATTGAAGGAATTAAGAAAAGATAATTAGAGCAAAATCCTTTAGAGAACTCTCGAAGCTTACCCAATCGTTGACTACTTGAAATTTAGCATAGAAGTCACATAATATGCAAAAGAGGACCTAGCGTAAGTTCAAGATAAGTTAGGGAATAAATTAGATCAAGCAAAAAACTTAATCAGCTTAGCTAGAAGAAGATTTGAACTAGCTGCAAAGGCTATAGCAAAAAAATAATGGAACGCAACAATGCATATTTTCCCAGACATAATAAAAGGAAATAATTTAGTCCAACAAGGATGGGAGATGATAGATATGCTATAGCTAAAAGTAGAGAAAATAATGGATCCAACATGAGAACCCATAGATCTAGGATATCCAAGATTTTGGGATGAAGAATCTCAACTCCATACCAGAGATCTCCAAGCTTAGATAGAATCGATAGCCCACAATGAGGAAGAGATAAATCAATGACAAGAACCTATCGATGAAATCCAAGTGCTTAAGTTCCTAAAAAATATGGTTTCAAAAAATAGCCACGAGATATCAAGATCCTTCCTATGAAAAGACCTATCAATTGATGAAAATACATGAGAAAATCATGGAAATCAAATGCCTTACTCTAAAAACTTGGATAACGGTTTGTCAAGTGATCTAAATATTAGAAAGCATTCCAACTAAAGAAAAAATTAAGGGAATGAGCAAGGAAAGTAAAATGCCACTATAGAGTCCCTCACCACCAAGACTATAAGGGCATAAGATAATCAAGAAATACTTGACACACAAGAGCAGTATCAGAATGGTAAAGGATCAAGACATGACACCTTGGTACCACAAAATAAAAACAAAGCATCAGGTGTCTAAAATAAAGAAGGCCTACTAACAAAGGATCATTAACTACCAAAAGTGGTAGTATAAAAGAAATCCACCTACAAAAATTACAATTTTTTTAAAAGTGTACCATCCCAACACCTGCCTAATTAATCAATTCATTTCATTTCACAAGTCATTCACATATTTTCATACCATTCAATGACATCCACCCATCACATCTCTCATTCCCTGAGTAATCCCCTATCACACCAATTCCATTCATGTTTTTTTAACCCTTTTAACTCCATGCCCAATGAAATAAGATTTTCTAGGTTAATTTTCACAAGCAAAAATCCCTGAGAGGTGCCAAGAATGTGGGTCAAATTCATGCCTCATTTAAAAATCCTATTTTTATTAAAATATTACATGTTGAATCATAAGAATAAGATTCAAAATGATCATACATTCCCTCACAAAAATCGACTAAGTCCCCAAAGGAATTTTAGGATTGCACGAAGATGGAATGGAATTATTTTGGATCATTTTTTATGATGACATCAGTGTGACATCGCAAAAGTCTAAAATTGAACAAAAGAGCATCAATACGAAATAAAGTCAAACTTCTTAAAAGTAAGACAATGCATCTCTGACATCAATCAAGGAGTACACTTTTGCACAAAGATAGAATGGAATAATTTTGGATTATTTTTGGTAATGATATTAGCATTCCCATATTAAAGTCCAAAATCATGCAAAAGAGATTTTAGTTGAACAAAACCAAAGTTATTGATATCGAAACACCAACAAAGCTAAAGAGTACACAAAGTTGAAAGATTGAGATATTAGCCAAAGAAGAATAAAGTCGATATTTCTCTCAAGGTGATGTCATCAGAGCATCCCTAAAGCCCAAATTTGTTCCAAAGAACTTTTCAAGAACAAAATTTTGGCTTTGATACATGGCACTCTAGAACATCCCTTTTAGAGCTACAAATACCTTGGTTCCTTCCAATTGTTCAAATTAACACTATAAAGGCATATAAATAATATCTCTAACAGATCAGTTGAAGTAGTTTGGCCATTTGTAGAAGATAATTGAAGATCTAAGGAGTAAATTGTAGATAAATTCAAATTCAAGCACAAGATAAAATTAGAGCAAGCCACATCAGCAACAAACCAAAATGACATGACAACGATAAGCTCCCTGGAGCGTTCTTTGCCAAACTATTTTGCATAATAGACCTATAACTATATTGTAAATCTTACGCTGCAAGATTCAAAGAGCAACTTATAAATGGGGAGGTAAACCTAAAATAAGGGTAAACTCTATGTTATTTTCCTAGGTGTATGCTATATAAGTTATGTTTCCAATTAATGAGAAGTGATAGTTGTTTGACCTCCATATCGATGTTATTGCAATTTTTAATGATTGAATTTTTATTTTAAGTCATTTTTGTTACACTTTGTGATTTCTTTATTTTGTTAAAGAAAATTTTTCTATTTATATTATTGATGTATTACATTTCATTAAAGTCTTTGGAATGATTAAAGCATATGTTTGTAATTGAATTAACTCTGTTATGCATTTGACAATGGCTAGTTTGTTAAGTATCATTGCAAGTTAATTATAGTAGGCTCTCGTAATATCTATCCAATGTTGTTATCCTATACTCTGTCCATCAACTATTAATTACCCTAAACCCTTATACTCTTCTAACCCTTTTATTTCTTACCCTTACTTTAAACCCCTATTTTAATTTTATAAACATTTCAAGGAGATGACCTTCTTTGGAGGTTGAACTGAAAGATATCTCATTCATCCAAAATTTTGGTTAAAGTCTAGGGTGCACTTAATAGACTTAGGCAAGTTTTACACCAACAAGTAATAGAGGGCATGATATAAGCTTAATTTCTATTATGTAATGTTTTGCTTAGTGACTTGACTATTAGGATTTGTATGTAGTTTAGTTACAATGTGCTTTGCTTAGGATGTGGTAGTGATGTTAGCCAAATATCATCTATATTTAAATCCATATTTCTCTCCCTTATCACTTTCTAACCCTCCATTTCTATATTTAGTGTTCTTCCATTAATTTTTTATTTTTACTTTGCAACAAGGAACCCACCTTCTCTGTTGGTTGGCAGGAAGCAATTTCTAGCCATTCAATCTTGATTTGTGGTCTAGGATAGACTTCTCACCACTAGGCAAATTGCATACCAAGACCTAGATTGAATCTTTAATTTTCCTTTTTATAAGGTTACTTATTTTTGTATTGAGGTGCACTCCTAGTAATAGTAGCAATTTGTTGTTCCAAAGATGCATTTCATTCTCTTTGCACTTCTAAAATATTGACATAATGAGAGGCTTTCGATACTATAAATGTATTCTCTATTTGGACTAGGTTGGATGAAGCCTTGGTTAACTTGAGATGCATTTTAGAAGTACAAGCTCTAGGATTTTGATTTTGAGGGCAGTTACCATTTTGAGTTTGATGGTTCTAACCCCCTCCTTGGTTTTCTTGACTAGAGTTGTATCCTTGATTTTGATAATTTTTTTGACCACCTTGATTAAACCATTGACCCTAATTTTGATTCACTCCCTATTTTTTATTAGGAGCTTGTTGTTCATGGTTGGGGAATGGGATGTTATAGATACCTAACCTTTGATTACGAGGGTGATCAAACCTTCTCTAGAGATTGTTTCTTTTCATGAAATAAATTGATCCTATCATTATTGACTTGATCAATATCAAAGTTAGGATCAAAAACTTACTTAATGTAGAATTTATGCAAGTATGCACAAGAAAAATTATCATGATCGTAAGTTCCATGTCAAAAGAATTTTTTTAGGATAATGCCATATAGGTGCTTCAAACCTACCATTAATATGGTAGTTTTTTAGCTTAGGTGACAGGTATATTTTGAGAATATCTTCATGTGTCCATTGAGGCATCATATTCTTAGGTTTTGAATCACCCCCAAATTTAGTTAACATATGCACAAGATCTCCATCTATCTCTAAATCATGATAGGTATCTTGGACAACTATGTTGCAAACCCCATCCTCTACAACATTTTTATTAGGATTTTTAGGTTTTAAGGATTTTTTATCTTCCTTCCTTTCCCAATATTCAAGGATTTTAACAAAATATTTAACTTTGTCAAGGGAAGGTAAACCAAAAGTGTTGTGTTCCTAGATCTTAGCCTGAAAAGATGACCTATCTTGTTTACAAATATTACTATTATAACCTCTTTAGTTAAATTTATAGTAGCATGACATTTAAGTCTTTGCCACCTTTTGTGGAAAATTGTGATGGATTCATTAGGACCTTGTTTAATGTTTACAAAAATATCCATTACATCCATTATAGTCATGCCAACATCAAATTTTTGCTTCAAATTTTTAACAAAGTTGTCTAGGGAGCCAAGGGAATACTTAGGTAAGGATACAAACCAATCAAAACCATTTCCTACCAAAGCCTAGTCATTAAGTTTAATAATTTTTTTTTGTTGTGCATATAATTCCTATAATATATCATAAAATTTTCCATAAATATTTGGAATTTATTTGTTCCATCATAAAAGAATTTAGGCACGTGCCTAATCAAGTCTATATCTTCCACATCAACAACTACATATTGGCTTTTATAGTTCCTCAAGGTAACATTAGTTGATGTAGGTAAATATTCTCCAAGATTAGCTGGAGGAGGAGGAGGAGGAGGAGGAGGAGGAGCATTGGTGTTCAAAACTAAAGGAGGGATAATACCTTGCACTAAAAGGTTTTTGTTAGCACTCAAAATTAAGTAATGATGGTCACAATTCTTACATTTTTTTGGTCACTCCTCTTCTAGAATCTTCCATTTCTCCTCTAGAAGCCTTCTCTTGATTTTTAATATCATGTCTATGACTATATAATTAGCAAACCAAACATTCCCTAAGGATCATCATATACACAGACAATTTTGTCATGAGGCTCAGAATGAGGATTAGATTTTGGAGAAGAGTATTTTGCATGCATTTTTATTCCTGTGTGGCTATTTTGTCTTAATCACCAAATTTAGTGACAATCTTGGTCTTGCCACGATCGCCTCATTAAGGGCCAATCCTGGTTCAACACATCTCTCATCATTAGTATCTAACATAAATACTTCTAAATATTTTTGAGACCTTATGATAGATCTATAATGTTCATAAAAGTTTATATTAGGGACTTTTTATCTTTAGAATCATAATTTATGTCCATCCAATCTCTAATTTGAAGTTCACGATCACAATTAAGCATAAGAGGGTGAATAGTATAGTTTTTATGGGAAATGGATTGGATGAGATTCTTTTCTCTTTCTAAGGATTTAGGTATTTGATTTTTCTCAAATCTAATAGTCATTCTAAATCCCTTGGAAGAAGTAAGAGGAGCCATAAGGGTAAGCAAAATATGTACTCAAGGGAAACTAGGGTTTTACCAAAATTTCTATCCTTAAACAAGCCAACTACAAAAAACCCTTATAGCAAACAAAAATAGATTTTTAAGGTGGCCCTAAGAGAAAGAGGAAAACTATGATAGAATTATTTAGATTTCAAATAAAATAAAATGCTAAAATAAAACCTACAACAACAAAACTACTAAATACTAGGGGCTAAAAATGGAAACAAAAACCTCAAAGGGTGGGTTTTATGTCGGGTTCATCAAAATGTTTGTGGGAAAAAGGTGATATATCATTCAATTATACGAATTAATACAAGATAATACAAAATGCTTAAATCAAAACAATAAAGCAATAATTTAATAATAATAGCTACAACTTTCCAAATCCAAGAATAAATGAAAATAAAGCATTCAATAGTAAACTACACTAAAATTATCCATAGTAAAGTGAAGGCTAGGGCCAATTATAATGCAACAAAATATATTGCTTGAAACCTAGGGCATCAAGGACAATACTATTCATAAAATAATTATGATAAATAGCTCACTCCTACCCTATCTTGCTTGTTATATCACCAAAATAAAGAGATATTACACCTAGAATATGTAGAGAGGGTTTGGCCTTCCTTGGAAACTGACCCTCAAATTCCAGTTAGTGACCTTTGGTTGCAAATACTAGTAGACTATCTTATCCTCCTCCATGGAGGGTAGGGAACCAATGATCGATGGCTTTGGTTGTACCTGTAAGGGCAAGATAGAGAAAGTGAGCAAAGAGGTTGCATGTCACAAAAGCAATAGAGACAAAACACTTAAGAGCAAAGTTAGTAGTAAAAATCATCAATGAGTGAATGTATAATAATTGAATGTGTGATAAGAAAATGTCAAGGTGAATTGGGTATTTATATTGGAATAAATAAAATAAATTTTCCATTAAAGCCAATGGTTAATTTTCACCCTTTTAGGGATCATAAAATCATTACCATTGATACAAACAATGTGTCATTCGAACCTTAGGTGTAAAAATATGCTAGAATTGCTATCATACATTACAAAAATCCTAAAATTAAATCAATGGATAGATTGTCAATTAAAGTCATGATCTTTGCACTGTCGATTTTTAGGACACATGCTTTGGGGGATAGATGTCAAAACATCCCTTAATCATGACTCTATCATTTTGGGGTTTTAAGAAAATTAGAAAGCAAAAATGATGGAAAAGGATATTAAAAATGTTATAACTAGGCAAAGAAAGTGAACTAAATTCATCGATCAACATGGCTCACTATTGTCCTACCCAAGGACTAACAAAGTTAGTCCACCCCTATCCCATATATAGGAGGATAAGACTCTCCACCACCTGCAAAGTCAGTTGTTAGTGCTCTTTCTATAAATACAAAGCCTTATATTTCTTTTCCCTAAACATCTATTTTTTATTTTTATAATTAATTTCTAGAGGCTTCTTATTCACTTATTTGAGCAATCCCTTGATCTGGAGCAAAACTTTAATAATGATTTTCCTAGTGACATAGTTTGGACCATTTTGTAAGGGAACATGTTGATTCATAAATTTCTTACCCAAATATAAAATCATTCATAAAATTGTAATTAGAAAAAACACTACCAATACATAGATTTAAAAAAAAATTATAATTTGAAAAAAATAAACTCAAAATGCTTCCATATACAAAAGTTATAACTGATAGAAGTTTTGCCCTAAAATTACATAAAATGCTTCTAGAACCTTTGAAAAAAAAAATACTTTAGTATTTATAATAAATGGAATGCCACTCTATTGTGCTTTATGAGTGGTTGAGGGGTGCCAACTAAGCACTGATTGGGTATAGTACCAACAGATGGTAAGCCATACATTTTATTATCCTTTTCAAGGGGGTTCTAGTTAGGTGTTGACTATATAGGCTATATGCAGTATACCGATGAATTAGATTGAACCACTCATCACATTATGATTCAATTTAGAATCTATAAATAAATTTTACCACTTATCGCTCTCTAATTTACTCAAGATGTTTTGCTTTACCAAGTTTGCTATTGATTATATGCCTATATGGACAATGGGTTCTATAACTTGGAAAAATATGATTTATTGAAGCTATATTTATACCTTTGATGTGGTTCCCTGCCTACCATGTTAACCTCTTCCTGCTTAGGTGGATGACATCATCATTTTTACAAAAGTTTTCAAGGGCATTATAATCAAACCTTCGACCTCTAGGATCCCAAGCACTAGATGATACTCCCTTGGTCACTTGGGCTTGGGATCCTACATAGAATAAAAGTTCCAGGATGATTAGTAGAGCAAATCTACACCTTTTGACCATAGTGCTTAGTGCATTATGTGCCAAAACAAATTTAGAATTTCCATCTCATAGAATATTCACTAAAATATTTCTTATTTTAAAATTCAAAGGTTTAAGTTTTGAAGGGAAAGAGTGAATTTTTTAATGCAAAAAAATAGATACTTAAAGGAAAAATGGAAAAAAGTGTTGAACTCAGACCCCACTACAATTTTGCAAAGATTCTAAAAATAATAACGGTTTGTTAGCATCTATCACAGTTTTCACTAGACAACCTTTTTATCAAATATAACTCACATTGATATAGAATTTTTTTTGGACCATTTTAGGAACTTTGTAGTCTTGTAAATATTGAAGAATTGATTGGTAGTGAAATATACCTTTAGCTATTGAAGCTAAATGTCCAACTCTTTGACATTTATCCAACCTAAGAATATTGGAATGTCAACGTTGCTTTGCACTTTCAAAAGTGCTTGACTCTTGAATATTATAAGGTTAATAGTTGCAAGCAAAGCTCCCAATTGAAGCATGAGATATTAGACCTAACCAAATAGAGTGATTCTCTATTCCTCTAAAACATCTTGAACCATACGGTTTTTTGGGGGGGGGGGGGGGGGGGGGCCGGGGGGGGTTTTTTTCTCCCCCCCCCCCTCTAAATTGGTTGGGGTTTTTTTTTTTTTTTGTTTGGGGGGGGGGGGGGGGGGGGGGGGGGGGGGGTGGGGGTGTGTGTGGGGGGGGTCCCCCCGTTGTGGGTGTGCTGTCTGGGGGGGGTGGAGGGGGGGGTTTTTTAAAAAAAAAAAAACATCTTGAACCATGTTCTTAACATCATATGTTATGGTCTTGGGTTGATACATTGACAATACCATTGCTTGAGTTCCTTTATAGGATTGGTGTATCTTAGGATACTAAGATGCAAAACCTAGTGTGACACATTACTTCTTGCACAAAGAATATGTTTGGATGGGTATCCAACAATGGTGCATAAAAAAAGGTCCTAGGTTGGACAAGGATCTCTACAAGAGACAATGGTATGTGGGGAGTTAAGGAGTCAAGGAGAAGTACTTCATATTTACCTCTCTTTAGTGGATCAAAATTTGCTCTATACCAACTTGATCTACACATTGGGGTTAAAGATGATTGGTGCAAAGGAAAACTTATACAACCAATTGATACCACCTATAAGTTATACCTAGAATGATGTTGCAGAAGATTTGGGAATACTATTTGGATAAAATACATCTCATTACATAAGAGAATTTTGCAAATACAAAAATAGTCTTAAGAAAAAATATCTTAAATTAAGGATAAATTGCCATTATACATGCTAATTACAATTGGTGTCGCAAAGAATAAGGTGTGTTGTTTTGCAAATTTGTAGTAATAGTAAGAAATAAAAAGAGAAGGCAACAATATGTCTTGGATTTTTTATTTATTAGATTAAAAAAAGAAGAGGTTTTAAGATACATTTATAGAATGTACAATGTTACAAATAAGTTGTAAGGTTAAATGCTTTAGCTTTAAATCCATCTTGGTGGTGTCAAGAAATAATCAATAATCGAATTCTTGTTCCTTAGAAATCCAAGTGCTAGTTCTTGAAAAGTGCAAGTGTTTGAATAGGTTTGAAGTGGTTGAGATAGGCATTGCAATGTTCACTTGATAGTGGTATGAAACATGGATGTTAGATACTTATCATATTCATGTGGGCACTAGTGACTATTGTAATTATTGGATGGATGTCAACCACATGGGATACAAAGGTATGACAATAATGTATTGATGGTGCCAAAATAGTTTGGTACTAATGTAGTCATGGTGCCAAAGTGGTTTAGTGCTAATATAGTCTCAGTGCCAAAGTAAGAGTATGTGTAAACCTATCTTGTAAAGAGTCTAGATGACCACCAAGGTTGATTCTTTGATAAAACTTTGGTGTCGTGCCTTGGATAACTCTAAGTAACCCTTTACTCGAATCACTTAAATACTCTAAGATAAATCTAGTCAAATCATCTATCCTAATATTTCCATATTAGATTAAACAATGCCATGTAAATTGTGATGTTTTAAGAGTTACAATAGGAGGATATCTAGACAAACAACCAATATTTTCTAATAGGAAACTAGTAAAAGTAAAAATCCACAACTACAAATATAAAATGTCTAATTATGGTGTATGCTCTAAAAAATTTAAGACATGGTCTAATGTCTTAGTCTTTTGTATTGTACATCGATCACGAACCACTTAAATACTTGTTATATACACCAATAACCTATTGAATAATTTATCAAGTTTGTTGTTGTTGACATCAATATAGTGGTCAAACATAGAATGAACTTGTATATGACATTTATCACCTATCCAAAATTATTAATGCTAAAGAAAGGCCAATTGGGGATGAATTTTCCTAAACATACATTTTAAGGGTGGAAGCAACATTAAGGAGCTAGAAGATATAACTATATTATTTGGATCATAGAGAGTCCATAAAAAGGTAGGACTATAAGTAGAGAATAAAATTACTAGTAAGTTTCATGCTCGATACTATCATTAACAAATATTTATATAGAATGAAAATTATTGAGCACATCATGAGTGCATGTTATCCCATGAGTTATAGAATATATTGAATCAATTACATGACGGTATAGTAGTGTATAATTTGAAAGGGAGCTCATGGACAAGAAGGTGCTTAAATAAGGACTCTAGTGGCTAGCCCTATCTAAATATGGTCATAGATCTACACAAAATTGTAACTCTTGTTAGTAGATTAACAAAACCTACAGGATGGTGATATTCCCCTATGTTTGACAATTCTACCATTATAAGTATTTAAAAAAATGGGTGGTTGATTCTATGGTGATAATTTCACCCCCAAAAAGCATAAATCAAAGTCAATTAATCATTACTACCATATAATATTTGATATATTGAGCATTGACAATGTTAATCAAAGATTGCATTGCATACCTAAGATTTTATATGAGAATATCATCAAGAGATTTGGATTCTCTAAAATGATTTTAAGTGACCAAGGAAAGTCTTTTGTTAATTACATATTAGGAAATTCTTTAAAAAAATCATAATTTAGTCCTAAGGAATGTCTTCCTAATACCTTAATAAAAATTATACCATAGAATCCTTCAATAAGACTATTAGATCCAATATTGACATAAAATTGTAATACAAGAAATAAATATTCAATTATGAAAGGATACATCTTGTGTTATGGGCTTAAAGAACAACAAAAATACAACTCAATAATATAATGTTGTTCTAGTTAGTTCATGGGATGGATACTGCTCTACCAATACAATATACTATTATTAGCTTAAATATATCAATAAGCAGTTGGATGTGTGATGAAGAATTTATAAAATAAATATTGTTGGACATATTGAAGTTGAAGAAAATATGATGGAGGTTTCTTTTGATTAACTATAAGAGAAGAAGCACCATAAACCTTGTCATGAAAGAAACTTCCAAATAAATTCTTTACAAGAAAGATATTTGGTATTCTTATATGATGATTGATATATGCAACAATGGGAAATTTGAAAATCAAATGTTTGAAACCTTACAAAATTGTCACCATCCACAACAATGGAGTGATGCCATTAGAAATATTAGATGGTTAGAAATTTTAAAGAATTGACTAATGGGTAACAACTAAATCCCTAGCACATAATGTTAATATAGATAACTAAATAGATAGAAAAGATAAGGTAATTTTAAATAAAAATAAATAATAAATAAAAAATAAAAAAAGAGGAGAAATAAAATAAAATTACACTAGATCTAAACAAAGTAAAATGCCAAAGGGAGCAATAGATATGGGCCTCAATGTATCACCACTTCAACGATAGTGGTGAAAAACCTTAAAATCAGTAAACTTCAATAGCATTAATGGAGAATGAGGCATTAAAGGTATTGCAAATAGCATCATTTTCCATAGTGGTAGATTGAAAAACAAGAGAAAGTAAAGAAAAATATATCTCAAAATTAAATCATGTTGCATGAGAAAATGGTTGGAAAATAGGACATGGTCCCTAAACAATCCAGATTTAGAGATTATGTCATCTAAAACTGGTATAAAGTGCATGAGTTGATACAATGATATATACAATGAATGAAATAATTATTGTAATCCTACCAAAGATCTTAAAGATATAACTAGAGATTAATTTTGTTCATACTTTATAGTTTAAAAATTGATCATTTTAAAGAATTTCATCAAGAAAAGGAAAGCAAGCTAAGTGGGGGAGGAGATTGACATAGTTAAAGCTAAGTTTGAGCTACACATTTTTAATTTGAAGTACCATGATGTCATTGAATACATAGTCAAAGGATCTAGGGATAATGTCATCAAACATATAAACATGATCTTTATCACATGGAATGTAACTATTATCATTGGTAGTGATGCCACTATCTACCAATCCATTCCATGATGACCCAAGAACAAGTTTCTCCTCTACATGTAAGTATGCATGTTTTGTATGGAAAGAATATTTTCTATAATAACTTGTACAAGGAACATAGGGGTCTCATAGAGAAGTAAGAGAGGTACATCAATAAATATGTGATTAACTATTAAATATGGGCCTTTGTCTAATAGACAAAGACACTTGACCTCTATTGTTGTTAGGTGAGAGCGTAGGTGAAAAAGCGTTAACCATATATTCAATAATCAAGTGCTTAAATAACACTTAGGAAGCTAACAATAGGACTTAGGATTATTAGAAAAATAATATCCCCTAATGTAGCTAATGAATATGCATTATAGGTAGTCCTCCCGTGAAGGTAGCTAACCACTAACAACTAATGTAGTCAAAATGAATACGATGACTAACTTACTAACCTCGGTAAATAGTAAATAGAAATAACCTAGTGGTAAAAAGTAACAAGCTAATTTTTACCATACGGTAAATAAAACTCTACCTAGATGAATCTTACAAATTACCTAAATGAGGTAATAATCATAGTTACTAACATAGTAAATCTAACATCCCCCCTTATTATATTATTTGGGTAATGTATATAATTGTCCCAATACAATGGAAAATATGTTGATCTGCTGGTTCTTGCTCTGTCATGTTGATATGGCTGCTCTTGAGCAAAAAGTGGGTCATTCATCACTTTTTCTTCACATCAACGAATGTCCTTATTGTAATCTTGTCATCCAATTGGATTGCATGGGTAACCAGCTGCTGCAACCGCTAGGTGTAGTAGAGTATATCACTTCATACAAGGTTCATTCTATTTACAATATGATTTTGCAAAAATGTGTTGATAAGGTAGCTAAGGTGTCGGTTGCTATCGAAAATGCACCCTTATAAGTTTCCCCCCTTGTTGTAAAACATATTTTAATCAAATTTCTGAAAGAAGTGTAACTAAGGTGTCGGTCATTGTCAAAAATACACCTTATAGGTCTTCTTCCCTTTTTACAAAAAATGTATGAAGTAAGAAAATAAATGTGTATCCCTCTTTAATTGCAAAATATGTGCAACTTAAGAAGCTTTGTGAAGGTTTTTTTTACGAAGATTTCTTCCTTGGAAAATTTTACACCAGAAAATTCCCTCCTTTTGTTACAAGTACTTCAAACAATGAGAGTTTGCTATTTATGAAGCCTAAAAGAGGTATAATCACCCCTTTATTGCCAGTAATTCAAACAAAACTTATGCTATTTATGAAGTCTAAAAAAGAGAGATAAAATGGTGCATGCCTAATGTGATAAATTTGTTTTCCTCTACAATATTGTCTTAGCCATGAGTATTTTTGTGTCCTCTTTCTGAACCAGAATCAGAATTAGACACTTCACTAGCAACATGGCTTTTGTGATGTGCCTTTGCCATTTTAGTTTTGCTTGTTTGAAAACCAACACTGAATGGTGTCATGGTTCTCCTTTTTACAATTTGTGCAAAACTTTGCTTCCTAAGCAATTTTATCAAAAACGTTCACCAAATCATCCTTCCTTATTGCAAGTACTTCAAGCATGGTTGCTATTATGAAGTCTAAAAGAAAAGGTATATTTTTTTGATGACTTCTACTTTTTTTATTGTCTTTACAATTTTTATCTCCCTCTTGTCAAAATCTATGTTTGAAGGAAGAAAGGAATTATCCCCCCTTAGTGCAAAAGATTGTTACTTTCAAGGTCCCTTATTTTACAAAAACTTGTTCTTTCTTTTGATATACTCTAAAAGAGTACCAAAAGATAATTCACTCAAAAAGATATTTAACAGCACCTGCCTGAAAATCCTCTTGAAGAGGAATAATCAATTTGAGAAAATTAAACCAAAAAAATAAGAGTGAATTAGGGGTTTTGATTTAGGAGAGAATATCAATTAAAATTGGTTTTAAATCTGTGCAATGCTTTACACAAATTATTGTGAAATTTTGGGGTTTTGAGTGTTCTTGATTTTATGACTTATAATTGCAAAAGATGATGCAATAATCAAACAATAATTCCCACAAAATTCTTATCACATAGGTGTCAAATGCAATCGAAAATGCACCTAATTTTACCAATAAAGGTGTCGAGTAAAATCGAAAATGCACCTTTTAATTTTTGCAACAAAATTTAGATTTGGGTTGTAAAAAAATTGATATATTTTATCTCCTCTTGTTTTTCAATTTTGCAAAGAATGTGGCATAAAAAAATTGCCTTTCATTTTTGTGTTTGCAAAATTAACAAGTTTGATTTAAGTGCTCCTCACTTTATGTTACAATTTTGCAAAGAAGTACAATTTCTTGTCTTCCCCCCTTAATTTGCAAAATTAACAAATGAGCACTTTGTGTTTTGACCCTTTGATTTTCACAATTTCCCCTTGTTATAATTTTGCAAAAGAAGAACCAATCTTGGTTTTATCCCCCCTCTTGTTTTGCAAAATAAACAAGGTTGTGAAAATGTGGATGTTCCTCCAATGTGCAAAAATATGAATGTGCATGATTTTGTGTTATATCCCAAATGTTTGAGAAAATGAAATGCACAATTTTACCTTTGATTTTGTAAATGGTTTTGTTGTTCAAGTGCCCCCCTTCCTTGTGTTACAAATCTGCAAAAAAAGAATAAATAGTGCATGTCTTCACTTTGTTTTGCAAATTTAACAAGTAGCACTCCTTTCAAGACAAGTCAACACACGATCCACGTTTGAAAGGCTTTCAGAACCAATCGAAAAACTACTTGGTTTTTATGGACCAAAGGTCTTCAATTTCTTCTCAATTTTACAAAAAATATAATGTGCAATTCTATGTATTATATCCCCCCTTGGAGAAAACAAGTGCACACTTTGTCTTTGAATTTTACAAAATTTTGAGTCTCCTTGTTTTCCAATTTTGCAAGAAAGAATCAAATGTCTTTGATTTTGTCCCCCTTTTATGTTGCAAAATTAACAAGTTGAGAAGAAATTAGGGCTTTCTAATTTGCAAAAAAAAATGGGGCTCTAAAATGTCTTATATCCCCTTTTTGGGAGAAAACAAAAGCCCTCTTTGATTTGAAATTTTTTGCAAAAGAGATGTATTTTAATTTTCTATTTTAATTTATTTTGCAAAAATAAAAAAATGTAGTCAATGAATTTAATTAATAATAAAATAACTTTGTGATAGTAAAAATCAATAAAATATAAAATTTATATTGATTTGTTTTTAAAACAAAGATTAATTTATATTATTAAATTAAAAAATGACATAATTTTTATATAAATTGCAAAATATAATTAAAAAATTCTATTAAATTCTATTAAATGGTGTTCCCCCCTGTTGGATGGGTGAAATTAAATTTTGAAGGGGCAAAAAAGGGAATAACGGGGAAGGCAGGCTCGGGTGGCATTATCCGGGACCATTATGGAAATATTTTGTTGGTGTATGCTGATTATTTGGGTGTGAATTCTTTACAGGTGGCGGAGGTGAGGGCAGCTTACCTCGGGATTTTATTGCTTGATGAATTCAATTTTAATAAAGTTGTTATTGAGGGCAATTACCACAACATTATTAATATGCTTATTGGAGCGTGCCAGTTAGTTGGAATGTTGCCAATCTAATTGATGAAGGAGTAAAGTTGTATCGGGAGTTGGAAGATGTTCAAATTTGTCACACGATCAGTGAGGGAAATGTTGTTGCTGACATGATGGCAAATATTGGAGTGAATCTTCATGGATATAGGGTATGGCAAGGGAACTTTCCACAGGACCTCATCAACTGTGCTCATTTTGATGTTGGTTAATTGGTCTCGGATGGTGGTAGTTCACTTGGTTAGAATATTTGGTGCAATTTTTAAAGAGGTGGGACAACTATATCTCTTTTCCAGTTATGTGGCTTGTCTTTTCCTTATATTTTTGGACAGGAACTGTATTTTAAATACCAAGTTTATTCATTTATGAATGTATTTTTAAATACCTAATCAATTTATTAATCAATGGTCATTAATGAAGGTATTTTTAAATACCCCATTTAATTCATTAATGAAGGTATTTTTAAATACCCAATCAATTTATTAATTATGGTTCATTAATGAAGGTATTTTAAATACCCCATTTAATTCATTAATGAAGGTATTTTTAAATACCCCATTTAATTCATTAATGAATATATTTTTAAATACCCAATCAATTTATTAATTATTGGTCCTTAATGAAGGTATTTTTAATATCCCATTTAATTCATTAATGAAGGTCATTAATGAAGGTATTTTTAATATCCCATTTAATTCATTAATGAAGTTCATTAATGAAGGTATTTTTAAATACATAATTAATTTCAAAAAATAGGGAGCAAGAATTATTTTGAATATGAGAAGCGGGAATTATTTTGAAAATGAGGAGCGAGAATTATTTCGAAAATGGGGAGCAGGAATCAAGAATATGTTTCTACCTTGGTTCTTCTACCTACCTTGGGAAGTGGTTATCTGCTAGGGACCGTTGGGATGCGGCTCAAATGTCCGATGGGATTATATCGGAGTTAGATGTTCTGTTGTAGAACTACCTAGCCTCTCTCACAGGTATTCTCGAATCTCTTGGCCCTTTGGATTTTGTGGTTTGTGGTGCCAGTTTATGCAGTTACTATTTTGTTTTGGTTAGTGCTATAGTACAATTTTTGTACTCTTCTGTTTAAGTACTGAAGTGCACGATTTTGGTTTCTTGTCTTCTTTCAGTTGTCAAAGAAATTGGGGCCCTTTCAAAACCCTCTTCCCTTAATTTTACCAAAAAAAAACAATTAAAAAACTAATGTTGCCCTTTATATTTGTGTCACCATTTAACAAAATGTATGATGTGATGGGCCCGACGGAAGTCGAACTCCCGACCTCCCGTCGAGCAACTTACCACGTCGAGCGTGAACCATTTGGGCTACTCAACGGGATGGAAAGGAAGGGAAAGAAATTCCATTTTCCTTCATTAACGGTCGCGCAGCGGATACAAATATTTTTTTTTGGACTTATTGTCCCACATCCGCTGCGCGGATGAACTTTGTTTGTTTAAAAACAAACATCGACGATTATATTATTGATTGCCTTCGGGTAATCAATTACCTGAAGCATTTTTTTGATGCCACCAACAAATAGCTACCTGCCACGTATGTGCGTTGGGACCCCACACATCCAGTAAATTTCCCATCAATTCGTCAAATGGATGCCACGTGTCAATTTGTGATTACCACCTCAGCTAGCCCTTCTCGTGCCATGTGTTTTGCCTAGTCAATACCTCCGTTGGATGGATGCCACCTTGATGCCACTTGTTAGTTTGTGATTGCCACCTCAGCCATCCCTTCTTGTGCCACATGTTTCGCCCAGTCAGTGCCTCCACTGGACAGATTTCACTTTTTAGTCTGTGATTGCCACCTTAGCCAACTCTCCTCATACCACATATTTCACCCAGTCAACACCTCAGGTTTTGTGCCTACCATGTCAGCTCCACCATGTGGCTTCCTCAAGATTCGTACTTATCAGTTGTTTGTAGGGGGCCACGTTAGCCCACCTCATAGGTCATACCCACCACTTGTTAGTTGTTCGTAGGGATCTCATCAACTTACATTAGGCATGTCTCATGTTCGATTTTGAAGTTCAATTTTCGTAGCTTCAGGATTAGCACTCAGATTTCAGTGCCACCTACAGGTGGTCAGTTCTTCAAAGTCAGGAGGGGTCGATCATCAGAGGTGCTCATCTCCGATCGTCAGCTTAAGGGTCACATGTAATTCTTTGGAGACAATGTTTGTCCTGTAGGTGGGGGGCTATGTTGCAACCCTATTGTCAGCAGCAGGCTATTGTAGCCCTGCTGTCAGCACTCCCGTTGGTCGGGGGCTGTTGCAGCCCTGTTGTCAATAGTAGGTTGTCCGAACCCCGCTGGTCAGGGGCTGTTATAGCCCTAATGTCAGTAGGTTATCAACGCCTTGCTATTAGTAACACAGATTGAGAAGTGGGTCAAATCAAATAATATTAAATTCAAACCAAATTAATGATTTGAAATGCAAATAAATGAAATAAACTCCAACATAGAATAATTTCAAGTAATTTCAAATTAATGAAATATTCTGCCATGATTTTTGAAATGTGTTTCGCCTTGTCCAGTGCTAAGGATGCTACTTTAGAAAGCGTTCTTGTCCAAGGGGTCTCGTGTGTCGGGATTTGAGCCCCTGGTCCAGTTGTAACGGGTCATTGCCTACCTTGTCCAGATGCTCCGAGTGCTCAGGTAAGTTTTGTGGCTCTGATACCAATGTTGGGTGAGAGAGTAGGTGAAAAAGTGTTAACCATATATTCAATAATCAAGTGCTTAAATAGCACTTAGGAAGCTAACAATAGGACTTAGGAATATTAGAAAAATAATATCTCCTAATGTAGCTAATGAATACGTGTTATAAGTAGTCCTCCCGTGAAGGTAGCTAACCACTAACAACTAATGTAGTCAAAATAACTACGATGACTAACTTACTAACCTAGGTAAATAGTAAATAGAAATAACCTAGTGGTAAAAAGTAACAAGCTACTTTTTACCATACAGTAAATAAAACTCTACCTAGGTGAATCTTACAAATTACCTAAATGAGGTAATAATCATAGTTTTTTTTTCGTTACATAGGTGAATTGGTTACAATCAAAATTTTTAGTAACTACCAGCGCAGAGTTCAAACAGTTACTAACATAGTAACTCTAACAATTATTTCATGAGATTTTGGAGATTGTTGCTTTACTAACTACATGGTGGAAGATTATGCTTGATAAGTTTTTTTCTATAAACAAAATGGTACTCCACATAGTGAATGGGTTCTTGAAAGAATTCAATGATGTAAATGAGTATGTTAAGGTGAAAACCCAACATGATATAGTATTTATCTATATGTCCTTACATACTAGAAGGTTACACCCTCAATGTGAAATTATGTTATAGGGAATTGTAGATAGTATTCGAAACTTGAAACCCAATTACATATTATTTCATACAAATTTGAATGTAATATTAACACTTTTACATTTATTATGATCAAAAGACATTGAAACTAAATATGCAATAAGACAACACTATAAATATGTTACCTATAAATTTTCATGGTCTATAATGTCACCATATGACCTAGAAATAAGTGTGAAATTTGAGTGTTTAACTATATGCCCTCTCCCCTAGAAACTATTAGAGTTTAGCTAAGTTGTTGTAGCAAAAATGATAAACACATTTTCATTGTAACTTACATTGTGATACATAATGCCACCATATTTTTCTATGGTCTATAATGTCACCCTATGACCTAGATATAAGTGTGAATTTTGAGTGTTCAACTATATGTCCTCTGCCCTAGAAACTATTAGAGTTTAGCAAAGTTGTAGCAAAATGATAAACATATTTTCATTGTAACTTACATTGTGATACACAATGTCACCATATGTTTCCATAGTCTATATTATCACCATATGACCTAGCTATAAATGTGAATTTTGAGTGTTCAACTATACACCCTCTCCCCTAGAAACTATTAGAGTTTAGCAAAGTTGTTGTAACAAAATAATAAACACATCTTCATTCCAACTTATGCTGTAATACATAAAATTCTAATTTCAATCATTATTGAGATAGGGTTTTTTTTCGTATTAAAATACACCCATCCTCTTTATAAGGTATTCCAAAAATAAGTGTTGTGTAACTACTTCATCTTATTGGGAAGGTCAAATGACTTTATTGTTTGTTTCATAATTGTGTATATATGTTAAAAATGTCATAATGTTTTAAAAAACAAATATTAAAATAATAATGAGAAAAGGTTCAAAATTTCTACTATTAAATACATAAAGTGACAAAAAAAACAAATTAAGTAAACTATTTTCATATTTATTTATACATACCTTCACTCAATGTTATCTCATTATTACTGCACATAATTGTTTATGAAAAATTACATCATGATTATATACCCTAAAGCAAAAACAAACTCTATTATCTTAGTTACATAGTTGTTAATATCTAATATTTTTTATGAATAAAGTTTATTTGCCTTGCTTTAAGTCTTTGAAAGATTATTTCTCAAAGTAGCAAGATTATCATAATAATTGTAGGCTTTTTTAAAGGTAATTTATTGCAAATGGTTGAATGACGTGTTAGAGTAAATATTCCATCATTTGGATATTTTACCCTTTCCCTACATTAGGTAGATTTTATTTACTGCATGGTAAAAAGTAGCTTGTTACTTTTTACCACTAGTATTTACTTTTACTACTAGGTTAGTTACCTTTTACTATTTATTGTTTACCTTTTGGATATTTATCTAAATATCCTAGGTTAGTCGTAGTCAATTTGACTACGTAGTTAGTTGTTAGCATATTACTCTCCTAACGCGCTCTGTTAGCGTTATTTGTGCTATTTGGTTAATATTCCTATTTTGTAACTTATATAAGGCTACGACATTCCAAGTCTAGTCTAATGTTGAATTATTAACTTATTTCATTTTGGAGCGAGTTATTCTCACATTGGCATCAGAGCCATGGAGGAGCCACCGGTGATCTTGGAGCACTAGGCGAGAGGCCCGCAACGGACCAGGTGCATGCTTCTCGAGGAAGTATGTAGCTGACTTTGGACATGGATCTCGAGGTGAGGCGTTGCTCGATCGATACGAAACCCGAGGAGCGGGACCTGTTGATGTGGCAGCTCGTATCCCGAGGAGGGAGACCTACTAACATGGCAGCCCGTAGCCCAAGACCCGCGTCGACGTGGCCCGAGGTGATCCGAGGCAAGCTGACGTGGCACTGCGAACCATTGGACCCTACACGCATCCCGAGGTGGAGCTGACTGGATCCTGCACGCATCCCAAGGTGGAGCTGACTAGATTTTGGCTCGCATATCGAGGTGGCTCGTAGGTGATTGGTGAAGAGGCCTGCAGGTGCTGACGTGGCATCCGATTTGGCCCTGGTACGAAACGCGAGGTACTGGCTGACGTGGCATCCGATCTGGCTATGGCACGACTCTCGAGGACACGTGGCGCGTTGTGGGCTTGTGTGACGTGGCCTGTTTCAATTGGTCATTTGCGGGGCAAAAAGGCTTGAGGGTGATTGCCCGCAGGCAATCACGTGTTAAAGGGAAGAGTTTCCCTTTTATACACCCGCAAAGCCTCCGCGGGGTGAATGTGGGACAAAAGTCCCACATTCCATTTTTTTTCTCTAGGCCGCAAGGCGGGGAATAAAGGGCAGAAATTGCCCTTTCGTCTCACCGATGGTGGAAGCCGAGACGGTTGGGCGCTCTAGTTTCGAGCGCTCGAACCCGTCAGGTCGCGGGTTCAATCCCCTGCGGGCGCTCCACAAGGCCTAATATATATATATTTTGCATTATTTTAATTAAAGTTTTTAAAATATAACTTTAATTTAATAATTTAAATATTAATTATGTTTTAAAAATCATTTTTTTTTAATTTAAATTGATTTTTTAAACATAATTGTATTTTTTTATTAAATTGAAGTATTTGTTTAAACTTTTAAAAAAAATTGCAAAATTAAAAAAAAAAAGAAAAAGGGTTCTATTTATTGCATCTACAAGAATTTATATTCTTTGTTTTCTCCAAATTTGGGGATAAAAGACAAGAACTTAGCATGATTTTGTTGCAAATTTGAAGCCTACAACTCTTCTACAAAACCCTTGTTAATTTTGCAAAATAAAAGGGGGGAAATATCACATTTTGTGATTCTTCTTTTCCAAAATTGTAACACAAGGAGTCACCAAAACTTGCAAAATTCAAAGTCAAAATTTGTGCAATTGTTTTCTCCAAGGAGGGATAAAAGACTGGAAATTGCACATCTTATTTTTTGCAATCAAAGAAATGACCTTGGGTCCACTAAAACTAAGTCGTGTGTCGACTAGTTCTGGAAGCCTTTCAAACGCGGGTCGTGTGTCGACTTGTCTTGGAAGGGGTGCTCATTTTTTTTGTTTATTTTACAAATTAAGGGGGGAAGACAACACTTGTACTTCTTTTGCAAAATTGTAAAACAAAGTAGGAGACATAAAAATATCATTCTTGCACAAATACACATTTTTGTTGCAAAATTTGGAAATAAGGTGCATTCTCGATTTTACTCGACACCTTCATTTCAAAATTGGCAAAATAGGTGCATTCTCGGTTGCATCCGACACCTAAGTGATAATAATTTTGTGGGAATTCTTGTTTGATTATTGCATTTTCCTTTTGCAATTATAAGTCATAGAATCAAGAACACACGATACCCCAAAATTTCACAAATTTGTGTAACTCAAATTGCACAATTAGAAGCCATTTCTAAAAACTTGATATATTCTCCTAAATCAAAACAAAACCCCTAATTCACTCTTATTTGTTTGGCTTAAATTCCTCCAACTTTTCATCTTTTTTGAAGGGTGTTAAGGCAGGTGCCATTAAATAGTTGTTTGAGTGAATTAAACCTTTCGACTCTTATGTGTTTGGCTTAATTTCCTCCACCTGATTATCTCTTTTCAAGAGAATCTTCAGGAAGGTGCCATTAAATACCACTTGAGAGTGACAGGAATATCATCTTAGTGCATTGTAGGACCTTCCTCATGGCAACAATTAACAAATACTTGAGTGAATCTCAATTGCTAAAAGGTCATAACTATACAGCTTGGAAAACTAAGATGAAAGCCATTTTGACTGTAGAGGACTTGTGGGACTTAGTTGCTGGCACTACACCACGACCCACAACAAGAGGAGCTGATCAAAGAGAATGGGATAAAAAGAACAATCGTCTACTCATGTTAATCCTTCTAGCCACTTCTGATGAGGTACAACCTCACATTAGTGAGGCAAAGAATGGAAAAGATGCATGGGATTCCTTGTCCACCATTTTTGAAGGAAAGAATCAATCCACGGTTCTCAACCTTCAAACCCAACTTCATACACTGCATATGAAGTCGGGTGAGTCAGTAGCAACCTTCCTCTGTAGAACTGCAGAACTGAAGACTAAGCTTAATGCTTTAGGGGCCAAAGTTGAGGATGCCATTTTGACTTCAGTTATCTTGAGAGCCCTTCCTGAATCCTACAAAAGTTTGATTACATCCCTTTCTGTTTCACAAAGAACTCTCACCTTTGTGGAGTTAGTCAATTTGCTTCAAACTGAGGAAGCTAATCAACTCCAAAAAGATGAAGCATCTAATAGTGCACTTTATTCACACAATAAGGTTGAGAAGAAGAAAGAAAACTATAACAAGGGAGGATCATCCTCAAAAGGTAAGGGAAAGAAATCTCAAAAACGGTTTTGCTCATATTGTAAGAAAGATAACCATGACACCAATCGGTGTTGGTTCAAAAACAAGCAAAACAAGAAAGACAAAGGCAACATTGCTAGTGAAGTGTCTAATTCAGATTCTGATTCTGGTTCAGAAAAAGCACACAGAGTGCTCATTGCTAAAACAGTATTGTAGAGGGAAAACACATGTTTGTCACATTGGGCAAAGCACCATTATCCTCTCTCTCTTTTTTTTTAGGCTTCATAGAATAGCATAAGTTTTTGTTTGAAGTTCTTACAAATAAGGGGTGATTTGTACCTCTTTTAGGCTTCATAAATAGCAAACTCTTAATGTTTGAAGTCCTTGTAATAAAAAGAAGAGACTTTTTATGGTGTAAAATTGCCTAGGAGGCAATGTTTGTAAAAATCCTTCACAAAACTCTTGAGTTGCACATCTTTTGTAATTAAGGGGGGATATACATTTCTTTTCTTCACAAATTTTTGTAAAAAGGGAAGAAGACTTATAAGGGTGCATTTTCGGCTGCGACCGACACCTTAGTCACACTTCTTTCAGAAATTAAATACATGTTTTTGCAACGAGAAGGGGGGAACTTATAAGGGTGCATTTTCGGCTATGACCGACACCTTAGCAACCTTATCTTTTGCAAACTCATATTGTAAAATGAATGAATCTCGTATGAAGTGATCTACTCTACTACACCTAGCGATTGCAGCGGTTGGTTACCCATGCAATTCGGTTGGATGATGTGATTACTATAAGGACATTCGTTGGTGTGAAGACAAAGTGAGGAATGACCCATTTTTTTGCTTAGAAGCAGCCAGAGTACTATGACAGAGCAAGAACCAGCAGATCGACATCCTTTTCATTGTATTGGGGAAGTTATATACTTTACCCAAATATTGTTGTATTAGAGGAAATGTATGTATTACCCAAATAATGTAATAAGGGGGGATGTTAGAGTAAATATTCCATCATTTGGATATTTTACCCTTTCCCTACATTAGGTAGATTTTATTTACTTGCATGGTAAAAAGTAGCTTGTTACTTTTTACCACTAGTATTTACTTTTACTACTAGGTTAGTTACCTTTTACTATTTACTATTTACCTTTTGGATATTTATCTAAATATCCTAGGTTAGTCGTAGTCAATTTGACTACGTAGTTAGTTGTTAGCATATTACTCTCCTAACGTGCTCTGTTAGCGTTATTTGTTAGGATCTCATTCTAACCCTTAATGTAATAACTTCCCTGATGTAATAATTCCTAGTGAACGTGGGTAGTACCCATGATTAATATTTTGTAATGTTCTAAGATTTATCTTAGGTAGTGCCTATGACAAATGGCACCCTTTTTATGTAACAAATGGTAGATAGGTTAGGTAAGGTGGCATTGTGCATGTAATTTGTGTGGCATTAAGCATGTAATTCGAGTGGCATTATGCATGTAATTCAAAGTGGCACTATGCATGTAATTCGGGTGGCATTATGCATGTAATCCGGTGGCATTTTGCATGTAAGCCAACCTTGGAAGGAAACTCCTTAAATACCCGAAAAGGCACCAATGTAACCATATTTTTGCAAATTAATGAAGTATTGAAGGAGGTTGCCCCCTCGAAGAGGCCTCGCGATTCTGTCTTATTGTGAGATTGTTCCTTTATGCAAATTTTTGTTATATTAATGTGATGTTTATGTGAGTTTATTTCCAAGCAATCGTGTGAGAGTGTGTTATTTGAGTTTATTTTATAGCAGGATCTTAACAAGTGGTATCAGAGCGCTTTCCAGGGCAAATTTCTGCTGCAACTGCAACGATTCTTGCCATCCAATCCGCCTGTTAGGTATAAATTCTGTGTGTTTTTCCCATTTCTATTTTTCCTTATTAAAAAAATCCAAAAAAAAATACAGTGCATTTTTTTCCAGACCAAAAAAAAAAAAAAAGTATTTTTAGTTTAGTAGGTAGAAACCCTGTACCGGGGGTTTTAAAATATCACGAAGGATCTGTCGTTATTGTCTAAGCTAGATAGCCCATAAAGCTTCTAGTGAAGTGAGGGGCGATCAGGCTCCAATACCCAGGCCTCAGATAGAACTCGCGCACAGACTTGAGCTCCCACATATCTTCGGGTATATCGGGAGACCATCTAGGATTAAACAAACTTTTAGCCATTAGGAAGATCTTCGGCCTTGTATTACTTATAGTATACGGGACATAACATCCTAGATGATTACCCTCCCGTATTGTCAGAGAGGCAGGTAGTGTGCTCAAGGGTATGTGTGGAATCCTCCTTGAGTAGTGGCCTGAAATATTGGTCCGAGCACTATTGTTCGTCATTGTCGATATATTAGAGGGCCTATGGGTGGTACATACTCCTATACTTAGCATTCCCTGGTTCTGTTAAAACTTCAACCTGTAAAAAACGCAAAAAAATAAAAAATAAAATAAAAATAAAAATCCAAACATCCCTGTTCGTAAACCTGCATTTCAAAAGTAAGCATATGAGAAAGGAGTCCTCTACTGAAAAAATAACAGAAGGGACATGCATTCGGGATAAGCCATGAGGGTGACACTTAAGTTGACAGTCTAGAGAATAACAGTCAAATTTATAGTGGCAGTCACAGTCAGGTTAGTCAGGTCAGAGAGGTCAGCACAGTCAAGGCAGAATTCACAGTCTTCAGGGTCAGAACAGAACTGTCATATCATTCACCTGCAAAATACAGAGAATATTGAGTGTGAAACGAGGCCAGTTATAGATAGTGCTCTAGTACCCAACTTTTTCTCAGTAGCTCAGAATTAGAAACTGTAAACACCGTTAGACTCAGCAAAACAGGAGAAAAAAAAAAGAGTCTAGGGTGCCAAAAAGTAGTGTTGAGAGATATAGCTCATTGTGACCACCTCCTTCAGCTGATCGTTTTGATATATAGCACCCAAGCACTTTTTTGGGCACTTACTAAAAATAGTAAGTCCTAAAAATTCAATTCTATTTTTAGTAACTGGTCACAAAAGGTCTAAAAAATGGCCCAGGGTACCCGTGGACACCAAAAAGAACTAGAACACTTGGAATCCCTAACAAAAGCCATTGAGAAC
The DNA here is from genome assembly GCA_028583015.1 of Wollemia nobilis. Lineage (NCBI taxonomy): Eukaryota > Viridiplantae > Streptophyta > Pinopsida > Araucariales > Araucariaceae > Wollemia > Wollemia nobilis. The sequence continues at coordinate 1,974,931 of JAQPPZ010000128.1, read as the reverse complement.
TTGAACTCAACTTTTCACTCCATAATGGAAGAAGTCCAAGGTCTTTGCCTAGAGCATGAGGCCACTAGCAACCGCTTAGAAGAAGCACTGACAGAAGTAGATAGCAAACTGAGAAGAGAACCACCCAAATCAGAATACCAAGCTAAGAGTTCTACAAGGAATCGTGACCATGATCCACCCTTTAGAATGCCCAAATTGGACTTTCCCAAATTTAGTGGGAAGGATGTTGATGGGTGGCTATGTCAGGTTGACCAATTCTTTCGACTTCATAATGTACCCATATTTCATCGAGTCCAAATGGCTTACTTTAACTTGGAATCTGAGGCTCTACACTGGTTTCAATGGTTGCGTATTGCCTACCCAAATCTCTCTTGGGAGGATTTTGAATCCCAACTACTCACTTGATTTGGTCCTAGTGAGTATGAGGACTTTACAGGAGCCTTGACCAAACTACAACAAACAAGGTCAGTCCGAGAGTACCAAGCTCAATTTGAAAAATTGGCCAATAAGACGAGGATTGAGTGAAGGGTTCTTCCAGAGTTTTTATATCAGTGGGTTGAAGGTGGAACTCCAAGCGGAAGTAAAAATGTTGAAACCATGAACTATGATGGAAGCTATCAGTTTGGCCCATTTGGTCGAATCTAAACTCTCTGCCCAAAGACGCCCATCAAAGTTTTCGCAAAATAGACCTTCATTTCCTCCTAGAGCCCAACACCCAGCTAATAATAAACCTGCTGCACCCAAGCGCCTCACCACCGAAGAGATGGATGCACGTCGTGCCCAAGGATTATGCTACAATTATGATGAAATTTTTTTCAAAGGGCATAAGTGTGCACACAAAAAATTGTTCTTGATAGATGTTGAAGAACCTGATACCTCTGACGAGAGTGATGAGGATGAGGACCCTCCGAAACACCTCCTCCACAAGAAGAAGTGAAACAGGGAACCCGAGACAAGAATTACGATCCATGCCCTTACAAGCATTACTACTCCTCAAACCATGAAGGTTATAGGATTTTTCAAGGGCCAACGTCTTTCCATCCTTCTGGATTCGGGAAGCATGCACAACTTCATTGACCCTAGAGTTGCTCAACAGGCAAATTGCTATATCCACACTTGTAATTCCTTTGAGGTCATGGTAGCCAATGGGGGAACCTTACCTTGTAAAGGAATGTGTCACAATGTTAAAATCAAGATAGGGGACTATGAACTCAAGCAGGACATGTTTGCCCTCCAGTTGGGTGGATGTGATATTTTTTTGGGATCTCAATGATTGAGTACGTTGGGCACTATCAGTTGGAACTTTGCTGAACTTTGGATGCAGTTCTCCCAGAACGGATAAACACACATCATCAAGGGCTCCCAGGCAGGAACACCTCAAATTATCAGTTCAAACGGCATGGAGAAATTGCTAAATAAATCATCACGTGGGGTCATTGCACAACTATTCTCCATCCAACCATCCACATCTCCAATGGGTGAAATCCCACCAGACATGCAACGAATTCTACACAAACATGTGACCATATTTTCAGAACCAACCACACTACCACCACATCGCTCTCACGACCATGCCATTCCATTATTGCTAGATAGTACACCTCCCAATATCAAACCATACAGGTACCCCCATGCCATGAAGTCAAAGATTGAGAAGATGATACAGGAATTACTCAAGGCGGGTGTTATTCGGTCTAGTACTAGTCCCTACTCTGCACCAGTCTTATTGGTCCTCAAGAAGGATGGCTCTTGGCGATTGTGTATTGACTACAGAGAACTCAACAAGATAACCGTCAAGGATAAATTTCCTATCCCTGTGGTTGATGAATTACTAGATGAATTACATGGGACCATGTACTTCACCAAGCTAGACCTCTGCTCTGGGTACCATCAGATCCAGCTCAGGGATGAAGATATTCCTAAAACTGCTTTTCGCACTCATGAAGGTCATTATGAATTCTTGGTAATGCCATTTGGTCTCACAAATGCTCCTTCCACATTCCAAAATCCTTATGAACAACATCTTTCGCCCTTTTTTGTGGAAGTTCATCCTTGTGTTCTTCGATGACATCTTGATTTACAGTCACACATGGGAAGAGCATCTCAAGCATGTAGATCAAACCCTCCAACTACTGGCCGACCATAAACTGTTTGCAAAAAGGTCCAAGTGCTCCTTTGGTTTGACTGAAGTAGAATATCTGGGACACATTGTCTCAAACGATGGTGTCAAGGTTGACCCTAAGAAGATCCAAGCAGTCTAAGAATGGCCGAAACCTCGCACACTCAAGGGGCTTCGAGGATTTTTAGGGCTTACAGGATATTACCATAAATTTGTTTGCAATTATGGAAAGATAGCCGCCCCCCTCACCTCCATGTTGAAGAAGGATTCTTTTACTTGGACAGGGCCGACTGAGCAAGCATTCCTGGACCTCAAGCATGCCATGACCACCACTCCAGTTTTAGCCATGCCAGACTTCTCTAAAAAATTTGTCATTGAAAGTGACGCTTCTGGTCATGGTATTGGGGCCGTATTGATGCAAGAAGGACGCCCTTTGGCTTTTACCAGCAAAGCCCTATTTGATCGCAATTTGAGGAAATCCACATATGCCAAGGAAATGTTGGCAATATTGCATGCAGTCCTGCATTGGCGACCTTACTTCATTGGGCACCATTTCTCCATCAAAACTGACCACCAGAGTCTGAAATACTTTCTAGAACAACGGGTTGCCACCCCCGAGCAACAAAAGTGGGTATCAAAACTCATGGGCTATGATTATGACATCACGTACAAAAAAGGAAAGGAAAATCTTATGGCGGATGCTCTCTCTCGCCAATTTGAGACCCTTAGTATGTTGTGTGCCATATCTGCACCATTGCCCCAATGGATTGAGCCCTTACGTCAGGAAATACTTTAGGATGCAGATTTGAAAGACCTGGTTGCTTCACTTAGGGATGATCCAAAGTCTACACTAGGATATAGTTGGGATGGCCAGGATCTGCGTTACCATCAATGCCTGGTTCTTCCTCCTAAGTCCCCACTTTGAGAGCTCCTCATGAAGGAATCACATGCTACTCCATCTGCTGGCCATTCAGGGTTCCTAAAAACTTATGAGCGACTCAAGCGCACCTTATTTTAGAAAGGTATGAAATAGGACATTCGCTCTTTTGTAGCGGATTGTGACACTTTTCAAAGGATGAAAGGAGAAACAATGCGCTCTCCGGGCACTCTTCAACCATTGCCGATACCAGATCAGGTGTGGACTGACATCTCCATGGACTTCATAGAAGGGCTACCTAAATATGGAGGCAAGTCTGTTATTTTCATGGTAGTGGACCGCCTTTCAAAGTATGCTCACTTTTGTGCCCTAACCCATCCTTACACAGCATCCACTATTGCCCAAATTTTTCTTGACTCCATATTTCGCCTTCATGGCATGCCCACCTCCATTGTATCTAATCGTGATCCCACCTTTACTAGCAATTTTTGGCAAGAGTTGTTTAAGTTGCAGGGGACTCAGCTCAAAATGAGTTCAGCCTACCATCCGCAAACGGATGGTCAAACAGAGGTTGTTAATAAATGCTTGGAAACCTACCTTCGCTGCTTTGCCTCCAATCATCCTACTCATTGGGCAAAATGGCTTTCTTTGGCCGAATGGTGGTACAACACTTCCTATCATACCACCACCAAACTCACACCGTTTGAGGTAGTTTACGGGCGCCCTCCACTCACGCCTTCCTCCTACATTTCGGGAAGCTCCAAGGTCCAGGCCGTCGACAATGCTTTGAGTCAACACATCGAGGTCCTCCGCCAACTCAAGCAAAATTTGAACATGGCCCAGAATTAGATGCGCCAACAAGCTGATCAGCATCGTTCTGAGTGCAATTTTGATGTGGGTGATATGGTCTTCCTTCGCTTACTGACCATACAAACAATCATCCCTACAACTCCGCAGGTGTCGAAGCTCGCTCCAAAATTCTATGGTCCTTATCGGGTTCTACAACGGATTGGTCCAACAGCTTACAAATTGGCTCTTCCCCCCACTTCCAAGATCCACCCTATTTTTCATGTTTCCCTCGTCAAGAAAGTTGTGGGCACAAAGGTACAGGTTCAATCAACACTCCCCGAATTGAATGAAGAAGGCTCCATCTTACTTGCATCGGAACAGCTGCTGGATCGTCGAACTCGCACTCTACGCAACCATACCATTACAGAGGTCCTGGTTCAGTGGCGTGGACTTCAACCTGAGGATGCTACATGGGAGTCTCTCCATCAACTCCAGCAACAGTTTCCTCATTTTTAGCTTTAAGGACAAAGCTTCTTCAAGGAGAAGGGCATGTTAGGATCTCATCCTAACCCTTAATGTAATAACTTCCCTGATGTAATAATTCCTAGTGAACGTGGGTAGTACCCATGATTAATATTTTGTATTGTTCTAATTTTTAGCTTAGGTAGTGCCTATGACAAATGGCACCCTTTTTATGTAACACATGGTAGATAGGTTAGGTAAGGTGGCATTGTGCATGTAATTCGTGTGGCATTATGCATGTAATTCGAGTGGCATTGTGCATGTAATTCAAAGTGGCACTATGCATGTAATTTGGGTGGCATTATGCATGTAATCCAGGTGGCATTTTGCATGTAAGCCAACCTTGGAAGGAAACTCCTTAAATACCCGAAAAGGCACCAATGTAACCATCTTTTTGCAAATTAATGAAGTATTGAAGGAGGTTGCCCCCTCGAAGAGGCCTGCAATTCTGTCTTATTGTGATATTGTTCCTTTATGCAAATTTTTGTTATATTAATATGATGTTTATGTGAGTTTATTTCCAAGCAATCGTGTGAGAGTGTGTTATTTGAGTTTATTTTATAGCAGGATCTTAACATTATTTGTGCTATTTGGTTAATATTCCTATTTTGCAACTTATATAAGGCTACGACATTCCAAGTCTAGTCTAATGTTGAATTATTAATTTATTTCATTTTGGCTTAACACATGAGGTTGCATATCTACATTAACACATTTCATTACTTTTTGGCTTGGCCAGATCAACCCAATCAATTTCTCGTCTTCTTAGTCTTCCTGACTTGAGTCTTGAATGACTTGGCCTGTCAAATCAACCCAATAAATTTTGTGTCTTCCTGAATCCACACGCTATTTTCACACCCCTTTACGCGTTGTTACATAGTTGTTAATATCTAATATTTTTTTATGAATAAATTTTATTTGCCTTGCTTTAAGTCTTCGAAAGATTATTTCTCAAAGTAGCAAGATTATCCATAATAATTTTAGGATTTTTTAAAGGCAATTTATTGCAAATGGTTGAATGAGGTTGCATATATACATTAACACATTTCATTACTTTTTGGCTTGGCCAAATAAACCCAATCAATTTCTTGTCTTCTTAGTCTTCCTGACTTGAGTCTTGAATGACTTGGCCTGTCAAATCAACCCAATAAATTTCGCGCTTCCTGAATCCACCCGTTATTTTCACACCCCTTTACACAACGCGTAAAATTTAATCCGGCAATATTACCCCACCGCATGCGTTATTGCAATTCTTGTCTCTGGCGTGAGTTTTTCATTAATAACCCATGGCATGAATCCAATAAATACAAAAAAACCCAATAAATCTCACTAACTACAGATCAATCTCACACGTAAGCATGCATACATTACAAAAGTACCCCACACTGCCTGTGTGCTTCGATTAGCAGGGGAATCCATTTAAATTATTATTTGTTGTCTTTAATGGGGCCGTGCAGCGAAAGGGTGTATATTTACGAGAGTACTACCTATTACCTCTCCCAAACTTTTTTATTTTTATTACCTTTCCAAATTACCACTCGCTAGGGAATTACCACTCGCCAAGGGAGAGTGGAGACTTACAAGTTGCAATAAAAATACAATATAATTAAATTTAATGTTTGATATTTAATACATTCATTTTTTATATTTTAAATATATATCATAATTAATTTTTACCATTTTTAAATATATTTATTTATAAAATTTAAAATTTATAAAAAATAACAAATAACATTTACAGTGTCAAATTTCAACCTTGTCCTAACTTGAGCTCTCGTAAAGCTTAAGTACATTGTACAATGATGATTATGATAGTATTAAAGGAAATTAGAAAGGATAATTTTAATTTTTTAAATTTGATTTAATATTTTAAATTTGATTTGATTATGTAATAATTTAATTTTAAGGTAGTATGATGATTATAATTAGAAATTTATATATTTTTCATAACTTGTTATTCTAAAGTTTTTAATTGTAATGATTTAATTTGTGTGGTCTACTAAGGACAACACTTACTTTATTAATGATGTGACTTGGATTCAATCCCCATAATAAATATATATAAGAAATATTACTCAAAAAAATTTATAAAAATTTAATTTTTTCAAGCTTTATATAATTATACAATAACTTTTTTAATTAAGAAAAAACTCAAACTAATTATATAAAATTAAAATAAAATTCATTTATATTAAATATTTTAATTTTTTTAAATCTAATTTTTATAATAACTTAAAATTAAGATGTAAAATAAATATTAAAAAAATTAAACTTATATCGAGTAATGAACTATTTGGGCGAAGTTACATTCTAATCAAATACCTTCTTCTACATGCAGTCAACCCAATAAATTTGCAAATCTTCATGTGGGTAGGGGCAACCATTTTTACTTAAAATGCACGCTACAAATACGCGTAGATTTATTGACAATGGTTTTCATTGCTTAAGACATAAGCTGGGGAGTAATCCGAGTTTATATTAACTGCCAAGCAGAGAAGTGCAGAGCCAAATTCATCGTCAAAATGGAAACCAGACTCTTCAGATTTGTAAATTTATACAAAGTGTTTGTCACCTTTACAATTTTGAGGGGCATGTGCATGCAGGCTAAGGCGTGCCATGTTCAGGAATCAGAAGCTCTCTTAGTCTTCAAAGAAAGTCGGTTAAATGCTGCCTTCAACGGAAGTTGGGTATCTTTGCAATGGCTAAATGTCTCACAGTCATGGGCGAATGGAAGTGATTGTTGCAAATGGAGTGGGATACAATGCGATCCTTCCCTTCACGGACACGTTGTCTCCCTTGAGATAGAAATCGACGACCCTGAGAGGTATCAAGCCCCTGTTCGAGCGGGTATTATTCCCGAGAGCTTGTCAGAACTGAATTATTTAAGAAGGCTAGTTCTCTCCGGGATTAATCTTAATGTCACCATTCCTCAGTGGTTGTATAAGCTTTCTCATCTGGAAATTTTGAAATTGTCAGTGTGTAATCTCAGAGGAGAGATTCCTCCGACCCTCGGCATGCTCACCAATCTTACTCATCTGCATCTTGATGGCAACCAACTTGAAGGCAGTATACCATCTTCCTTGGGAAGCCTCACCTCCTTGCGCGAGCTGGATTTGTCTTCCAACCAATTAGGAGGTGAAATGCCGCATTCCTTGGGAAGCCTCACCTCCTTGCGCGTGCTGGATTTGTCTTCCAACCAATTAGGAGGTGAAATACCGCATTCCTTGGGTAATCTTCTCTCCCTCACTGAAGTTACTCTATCAAGAAATCAAGTCACAGGATTTTTTCCATTGTCTTTGTGGAATTCTTCAAGTCTTGTTAAAATCTCCATCTCCAACAATATGATGAATGGAACAATTTCAGAAGATGTCTTAGACAACCTTGTCAGTTTGCGTTATTTGAGTGTCTCTTATAGCGGCTTGGTTTTCAATGTGACCACAACATGGATTCCCCCTTTCCAACTTAGAGAACTATACATGTCATCCAGTTTGAATGGAGGGCCCATTCCCAACTGGATTTCAACTCAATACACAATTGAAGAGGTGGAGTTGAGCGACAATAACCTGATAGGAGAGATTCCCTCGTGGCTGTGGTATTTATCTGAACTTACGTATCTAAATATTTCTGGAAACCATCTCCAAGGCCCTCTTGCTCCCAAATCTTTGGTTTCCTTGCGTAACTTGCAATTTTTAGACGTCTCTCACAATGAATTGAGTGATATTGTGCCATCAGACGTAGATATTGTGCCCTCTTGCTCCCAAATCTTTGGTTCCCTTGCATAACTTATGGTTTTTAGACGTCTCTCACAATGAATTGAGTGATATTGTGCCATCAGACGTAGGTATGTGTCTTCCCGGGCTATGGCAATTGTTCCTCAATGACAACCTTTTTACTGGTCAAATACCTGCTTCCTTAGGAGTTATCTCGAATTTAGATATCTTAGACATGTCCAATAATTTCCTTACAGGGACCATTCCCCTTACCTTTGGGAAATTGTCTTATCTTAGAGGCTTAACTCTAGCAAATAACAGCCTGCACGGAAATTTCCCCGTCATTTTAACAAATCTATCTGGGCTTGCAATATTAAATTTGGCGCACAACCATTTTGAGGGAACCGTGCCAAAAGAGTTGGGCACATTTGAGTATTTAGAATCACTTCTTCTGCACAATACCAGTTTGCGGGTGCTCAGTCTGGGAGGCAATGGCTTTGTTGGGAAGATTCCATCTCAGATTGGGAATCTTTCATTGTTACGAATTCTTTTGATGAGAGGAAATGGATTTGGTGGCAACATTCCTTTTGAAATTGGTCGACTGACAAATCTGCGTGTGTTGGACCTCTCTTCCAACAATCTATCAGGATTGGTACCCCAGAGCTTATTCAGGCTAAAAGCTGTGACCTTCATAAGTGACGACTACTCTGTGCAGAGCCAAATTTATGGATCATCACGCCACGTCATTGTGTGCCTCATTGATACTCGTATCTGTAAACCCGTCGAGGCCTTACCCTTACCCGTCGAGGGCTATAGTGATCTGGGCTCCCTCCATACTAATTTTGGTAAACCCGTCGAGGGCGATGCCGTTGAACTCACTGTCAAAGGTCTTGATTTGGCCTACAAATACATTTATTCCGCTATGGCATATATAGATCTATCAAACAATTCCTTGAGTGGGGATGTTAGTGCTATTGGGAACTTGAAAGGCTTGATGTATCTCAATTTGTCCATGAACAGTCTCTCCGGGCATATTCCAAACAGTATTGGGAATTTGACTCGGCTGGAATCATTAGATCTTTCTTCAAACAGATTTAATGGAGAAATTCCTCAAGAGCTCCGTTCTCTAAACTATTTGGGGGTGTTACGCCTTTCCTACAATAATCTCTCAGGCAGAATTCCGCAAGACGGTCAGATGACCACATTTACATTTGACAACTCTTCCTATTTGGGGAATCCGGACTTGTGGGGATGTCCGCTTGAAAGGAATTGCTCCAGAAAGAAAATCATTCTTCTCTTTCGCCTCTGCCGCCGCCTCTTCCTCCGACTGGTGACGAATGGAGTGATTCAGAAATCATATGGTATTGGATTGCAGTGGGATTGTCATATGGGTTGGGCTTTGCAGGGGTGGTTTCATTGCTTGTGTTCAACATGAGAAGCAGAACTAGAATCTTTGAGGTATATGATTGTATCATCATTTTTTTGTTTCGTCCATTAGCCAACAAGAGATAAATGCCATAAATGTGAAGCAGAAAATACAAGTCCAAACACACGAAGGGTGGAGATATTTCGTAAGTGAAATCCATGTGTCACTTCAATTTATAGGCTTAGTTAGGATGATTCCTTTATGTTTTACTGTTTTAGAGTCGTCCCCCCAAAAAAAAACAGTTATAGTACATACAGGTTGCAAGCTATATATTTTATTTTAGTGTGTGGGATTTTTCTCCTGTTTGAGGCAAGAGAATGTCTGTAATTGAGCCATGCTTCAAAGCTTTTCAGTCCATGCTTCAATGCTTTTCAACTGGAATGAAGGTTGAGATTAATGTCTGCATATACTTAGATTTAAGTAGCAATGTGCTTGCGTGTGGTTGCTCTCTTTCTTTGGTTAATGTAGCGTGAATATATGTTAATAATCTTAGGTTGATTAAAATGTGAAATTGAGTGGTTTATGAATTTTATTAATTGGTAAGTGGAATTTTTTACCTTGTTGTAATTAGAGCATTTATGTGGGGCAGTTGGCCTTTTTGTTTTATTTGAGGTTACTCTTACCATTTATGTCGAGCAGTTGGCCATTTTGTTTTATTTGAGGTTATTCTTAGCATTTATGTGGGGGCAGCTGGCCATTTTGTTTTATTTGAGGTTACTCTTATTAACTTTGAGTTAATTTAATATGTTAATCAATCAACATCAAGTTAATGTTGTATGTTAATTTTACATTTTATTTTACCCTTGTTGTAATTGGAGCATCTATGTGGCGTAGTTGTTCATCTTGCTTTATTTGAAGTCACCTCTATTAATATCAAGTTAGTTTAATGTGTTAATCCATCAACATCAAGTTAGTTGTAGTGTGTTAATCTCACATTGATGAAATTTTATCCCACTTATGTGGGATTCCTCACCTTTATTAACATCTAGTTAGCATAGTATGTTAATCACATATTGATTGAATTTTGTCCTACTTATGTAGGCTTTTTCATTCCTATTAACATCAACTTAGGGTACTCTTTTAACCCCACATTGAAGCATCAATAAATAACTTATGAAGACACATTGAAACATTGATAAACATTTTATATTTTAATCCTACATTGAAACATTTAGAAACATTTTATGATGGAATTTTGTCTCACTTAGTGTAGTGTGTTAATCCCACATTAAACCATCAAGAAACAACTTATGCATTGAGAAAAAACCTATGAACACACATTGAAACATTAAGTAACATCTCATGTGTTAATCTCATATTGAAACATCAAGAAACATCTTATAATGAAATTTTGTCTTGCTTATGTGGGATTCCTCATCCATATTAACATTGAGTTAGTGCAGTGTGTTAATCCCACATTAAAACATCAAGAAACATCTTATATATTAATCCCACAATGAAACATCGAGAAACATTTTATAATGAAATTTTGTTTGGCTTATGGGGATTCCAATCCTATATTGAAAAATCAAGAAACATCGAGTTGTAGCTCTTGCCCTATGTGATGGATTTTTAAGCCTTAATACTAACATAAAACTCATAGGATAAATTCCATATGATCAAATATAATATAGCCACAATATAGTAAGATCAATATAATGATGTAAGTAGAATAATATGAGCAAATTAATATGTAAATCAAGTCTTATAATATATCAAATAATATTCACTAATAAACAACAATATGAATGTAAATAGCCTAAATCATACATGTACAAAGCATGTAGCACAACTTACAATATTAATTGCTTAAAATATATGCAATCTTTATTACTCCTCTTTCTCTTACAAATATGATACTTGATACTTGATGATTGGATGTTTGGATATGACTCGATCCATTTTTCCTTCTCTGTGGAGTACTATATATAGCGATAGTTGAATAACTCTTTGGATACTTGAGTATTCATTTCCATATGCCAAGTCTTATGAATTTTGGTTTATCTACTTGACACTTGCATACACATGACTCTATCTTGTATGCACACTTGGACATGACTCTTCACTTTGCATACTCTAATCTAAAGACACTTGTGCACATAGAATCACATTACACTTGCACACATACTCACATGACACTTGTGCATTTCCTGCACATACACAATTACATAACACGTTCATTTCTTGCATATTACATAAAATACTACTCACACTCTAAACTAAGACTCAACCCTAATCTAATATTTATAGTATGTACCATGAAGGTAGCATGGGGTAAATTAGCATGTACCAAATAATGTAATATAATCCAACACTGTGAGCCTTGTGGCATAATATTATGATGGAATTTCATCCCACTTATGTGGGATTCCTCACCCTTATTAACATCAAGTTGTGGTGCATATGTGGGGTAGTTGGACCTCTTGCTTTTTGAATTGATTCTTTGAGTCATGGCACATGTGTGGACCCTCTTGTTTTTTAATTGGTTCTTTGAGTTGTGACACATATGTGGGTCCTCTTGACCTGTAGCATATTCTTATAATGGAAATTTTTCTCACTTATGTGATATTCCTCGCCCCATTAACATCAAGTCGAGACTTTTACCCTATGACATATTCTTCTTACCCTAAGGTATATTCTTATGATGGAATTTTATCCTGCTTATGTGGGATTCCTCAACCCTATTAATATCAAGTTAGTGTAGTGTGTTAATCCCACATTGATCTATGGATCTTCTTGATTCTTTGAGTCATTGTACATGTGTAAGCTTACTTTTTTCTAATTAGTTCTTTGGTTTATGACACATATGTTGATCATTACAACATGTTCTTATGATGGAATTTTGTCCTAGTTATGTGGGATTCCTCATCTCTATTAACATTGAGTTGCAATAGATATGTGGGATAGTTAACCCTTTTGCTTTCTAACTAGTTCTTTGATTTGTGGCATGTGTGTGGGACCTCTTACTTTCTATCTAGTTCTTTGAGTTGTGGCATGTATATGGGTCCTCTTGCACTATGGTATATTGAATATTCTTATGATGGAATTTCATCCCACTTAAACACTTGTTCTCCTTAGTGTAGTGTGTTAAACTTAATTAATGCATGGGTCCTCTTGAGTCTTTAAGTCATGGCACATGTATGGTCTCTCTTACTGTCTAATTGGTTATTTAAGTCATTGTGTGTTTGTGGATCATCTTGCTTTTTAACCGGTTGTTTGACTAGTGATATGTGTATGGGTAGTCTTACCCTGTGGCATATTCTTATGATGGAATTTCATCTCACTTAAATATGTGTTATTCATAGCTAGTGTAGTGTGTTAATCCCACATTGATTTGTGGGCCCTCTTATATATTTAAGTTGTGGCACATATGTGGGCCCTATTGCTTTCTAATTAAAATTTTTATTCATGGCACATGTGTCGATGATGCAGGAGCATATTCACTTTTATTAAATATTTATTAAACAATTGGCAGACCATTTAGGTAACTACCAAATCCTACATATAAAGGAGGGAAGAGGAAGGGAAAAATATAGACATAGAATAATAAGAGGAAAGGGATGACGATATTATAAAGAGGATAGGAAAGAAAGAAGAGAAACATAGAAAATGTAACAACCCACTAATTCGACCCAAGGGGGAGAGATTTTTTTCTTATTTTTACAAAGGAAAAACTCACAAAGAAGTCCCAACATATTTTAGCATTATAAGGCATAACCACATTTTGAGTTCATTGTCGCTATAGACGACATTCAAGTGGACAGGAGTGGCCAACATCTCATACTTTTGGGGTTCACTTTCTAAACCTCACCATTTAGAAATTATGCCATTAGTCCATCGTTTGCCTAACCCTACATAAGTCCATCTATATAGGATTATTTTGGTGTAATGCCTTAGTACTTAGTTACCTGCACCTTCGTGGGATAACTAAGACCATTACCACTCACTTGGTAATAAGCATGGTCACTCGAGTCTCATTGTTCAAGGTGCCACCACTATACTATATTGTGAATGATTTAGTGGATCAATCTACCATTAGATTCCTAGACCTCACCACTAGAAATACGTTCAAGCCTCACCACTTAAGACTACCAAAAAGCCTCATTTCTTAGGACTATTGAAAAGCCTCACCATTTTTTAAACAACTAAGCCTCACCATTCAAGGTGTATCATTCACAAATACCTAGTTATGGCATCATCGCAACTCCATCCATAATTTACAAGTACCTAGTTATTATCTCACCACAAATCCTACCAGGATTGGGTACATCTTGACTCAAGGGTTTTCTAAAATGGCTCTAGATTCATGCCCAAAACCCCCATTCAAACCCAAGAGTCTAAACATTTAAATAATATGAACATATCTCTCAAAGAAAATAAAGTGCTATATTAAAACATAATCAAATGCATCATAACACTTTGCTAAAACTAAATACTTTCAAATCATAATACTAGCATTTAGCATTTCCTTATTTACAATGAAGAATTATACATCATCAAGGTATTATAATCATAATCCATGAATTAAACATATTCTTCCATTTTGCACATAACCAATATTCCAAGAACTTACATAAAATAATAACAACATATAATCTTTATTTTTTGAACAAGTCTTGATATACTATTTACAATACATCTTTTCTTTGATCAAAAGCTTTATATAATTTCAATAAAAATTCTTATTAGCTTTCCCAATGGATTAAATTACATCAAACATATTCCAAGATAAAAAAATGAAACAAATCAATCAACAATATCTCATAACAATGAACAACAATATCTCACATAATATAACTTAAATGAACACAATATACAAATATTACATTAATGATACAACGTTATTACAATACATGGAGCTTTTCCTCCAATATATTATTTTTCATGACTTTTTAGTTCTCTAACTATTGTTCTCTTTCATCCAGGAGATGCAACCTTTCATATTTCTCTAATAAAGACAAAACTCTCAACTTGCCACATATCATGTGACTCTTCATACTCTCTTGAAACTTTGCACTCTTTCTTATATTTCCACATACATTATATAAAATATAAATAATCTATCAAACTAATATTGCAAGGGAGGCCAAATAATATAATATCTCCAACATCCCCTCGTATTACATTATTTGGTAGGAAGGATTTTTACCTTCAATCTCTAATTATTTAGCTCTAACTCTGTCATGGTTGGATAAATAATCTATGTTTACCTCTAGATAAATGTATTTAAGTCATCTCTAGATCTTTGTCTCTAGTTCATTGCCTCTGGGTCACTACCTCTAGATATGCCTCTAGGTCACTACCTATAGGTCTTTGCCTTTGTGTCACTTCCACTAGATCATTACCTCTAGGTCACCTCTAGATAATCATTGTCTCTAGGTCATCCACTATAAAATCATCATATCTATAGGATTATCACTACAAATACTTTATTTATAAGCCATCTTCCAAGCTATGCTTGAGTTTTCTTTCTCTTTGTCTACTATGGGACCTCTTTCCACGGGTCTCCTTAATCTGCTTTTCAATTTCAAATATATTCTTGGAATACGTAAACTCAATCTATCTTATATTTTTCTTGAATTGATTCTTTCTCAAAAAATTTGAAACTTATTCTTCACCAGTTGTTCTTCAACCTAGTGGTATTAATCCTTATCTTCACTAGTTTTCATTCAAACTAGTGGTAATACTTATGTTTTAAAAATTTCAAGTTTTATGCAAGTAAACTTTGATAATGTTTTGTTTCCTTATGTAGAAACCATACAACATTCATTTCATTTTATCCCATTCATCTATACTTATCCATCCACAATTCACTTTTATTATGTAGTCTTAATTTTATTTTTGTAGATAAAATATTTGTGAATGATTGTGCACTCCACAAATATTACAACTATGGAGATTCCAACATCTCTTATATTATTGTTAGCTTTTGAAGCTTAATACTTAAGATAAATAAACCAAAATATATCAAATAAAGTCACACTTCAATGTATATGATCAAAGCATTATTCTAAAAATATAAAACTCAAAAACAACTCTACTAACTACTCATAAATATGCAATAAATAGAATCTTCCAAAAATCGTATAATGCTTTGCAAGTATCAAGTAAGCATCATTACAAGTCATGTCCTCCTACATATTCACATTACTCTGTATATATAAGATAATGTGACTCTTCATATGGAGCACTCTTGGCCTTCACACTTCTAGACTCTTCAACTCCCTATTCTATGGACTCATGTACACATGGACTAATGTGCACATTTACATTACCAAAATACTTTGCACACTTGTGCATTTATTACATTAAATAATAACTCCTAATCTAAGACTCACTTTCCTAATCTAAGCATGAACCAAATAATGTAATATACTCCAACACCCCCTCGTATTACATTATTTGGTTATTGAAGACTTTAGTCTTCAATATGGATCTTCATTCTTTAACTCACTTTGCACTATATGTCTTCTTGATTAGACTCTTTCTCCTCGAGTTTGTCTTTATCATTAGTATTACTTTGTAAGTCTTTAGATGATATTGTACTGTCAGGTGATTCTTGCAAAACAACTTTCTCTTTGCCTTTGTCCTTGAAGTTATGAATTTTATTTTGTACAAAATCTTATGAACATTCACTTATGGCATCATGATAAGATGATGGACTTGAATCATTTATATTACATGAGGAATGAAATACTTTTTCTAGGAATGATTCACTCACTTTAGCCTTCCTCTTAAGAGATTCAATTAACTCTTGTAGTTTCAAGTCTTTCTCTTTGTAATGCCTAAGTGTAAGTAGTGCTATATAAACTATGCTTGCAACATTTAAGGGAACCATAATACTATCTTTGTCAATATCAATTGCTTCAAACATATTTGCATGTAGATAGTATTCTAAGGTTTCAAATTTTTCTTCTAATGCTTCCTTATAGATAAAACTTGGAACTAAGTCTAATTTACCTTTAGAATTTTCAACCATATCTCTTATTTTTCAGATTTTATAACCTTTATTCTTCATTTTCTAACTTCATTCTCCATTTCAATATTCAATGAATTCTTTGATGTAGATATCCTTTTAGCTCCTTAGTATACAAAAAATTATTTACCTTAAAGTTATTAATCATTGTATTTCTTTTAAGAATGTAATGTTTTCTAAGTTTCTTAACCCTATGTTGATGTTGAACACCTGAAAATATATTTGCAATTTTATAACTCTAATTTGATGTAGAAATCCTTATTACTCCAATATTATTGAATTGCAAATATTTCAAAATTGTTTTGTAACTTCAAATAATTAAATTACAAAACCTTAAGTTTACTCCCTTAATTATTTTAAACCAAACTTCAATCTTTCATAAAAATTTAAATAATTTCAATATTACTTCTAAGGTTAATACTTATCTCTCCAACATAAATATTTAACCTTTATCCTTAGAAAGCAATAATTATTAATGTGTTTCCTTATATCTCCTATTCATTGTACGTAAGCTTAGAATAGAAATGAATTACCTTTAACCTTGGTAATTCCTTGGAGTTGATAATGTTTGACTCCCTAATGTATGTCTATCAAGCTGGCACTAAACTTAGGCTCTCTTTTAAACCAATTCATGTCTCTAGTGCCTATCTGAATCAATACACATCTCTGTGCTCTTCAAACCAATGTACATATTTGGTGCTCTTTGAGCCAATACATATCTCTAACGCTCTTTGTCGCTATGCTTCGACTTTGAATCAATTTGCCTTTTCTTAGGTGGATTCAACCTTCCCAATGAATTTCTCTAAAATGACTTTGTTATCTCTCCTGCATTTCCAAATGGTGAAATCTTGGTCACTTCCACTTTGACCTTTCTAATCGATGGTATCTCTTACATTTGGACTTTCTCCAACACATCTCTACCAATGTGTATTTAACTATTCTAATCTTAGCTTCTTCTTACTTTGAAATGAGCGCTTGGAATTTGTTAACCTTATTGAAATTCCAAGTTATGTGTGCCACATGACACTTAGACTCATCAATGACTTGATATAATTTTTGTAACGTCCCTTCGTTTGACTAAGAAACATTGTTACATCTTAAGCATTACTAGACAAAAGATATAACACATTCCTTCAACCTAAACACTAATTGCACCTCATATTTATCTTTTCCAATGTGTGCCCTCTACATGTAATGTATTCACAAGCTCATAGCTTACCCTAATCTTAACCTTTTTTTCTTATTTTTTTATCCTATTCACTTTTGCATAGAAAACAATTTTATTGTGCTTCTTGATGCAATTCATTGATTTACTTAATGCTTTTGATGGTGACTCTTTGTTATATGGTGGTTGTATTCTTTACATGATCGATGGTAGCACTTCTTTGTGGTGGCTCTTCCTTGAGTGGTAAAAATACTCACTTGGATGGTGGTTTCTTCTCCTTACCATGGTGGTACTTTCTCCTACGTTTGACAGTGATGCTTTCTACGCCAAATGGATGTTCTTTACTTCTCCTTTGGATTGTATCTACCTAGTGTCTTTTGAAACTGAAAACCTTGATATGTTTTTAATCCTTTTCTTGTTTCCTATTTACTTAAACCAATGCTATAGCTTTGCTTGATTTCACTTTAATAAATATACATTCTTAACACCACTCACTAATAATATAATGCCTTCTTATTTCTCCTTTCCAAATAAACTAACATTTAGATATTTTGCTACTTCAATCTTGCAGATCTTAAGATGTAGATGTTATTATGCTTGAATGCTTCTTTTGCTCTAACTTCCTTCTTTAAATTAATAAAAATAATATGATGCTCAAATACTTGATGTAGAATAGATTTAAATGCTTCAATAGTAATCTTAAGTTGCACCAATATCACATACCTTTCGATCTCCTTGTTAGCTAGTTTCTTTGGTGATTTGATTCACCCTTTAGCAATCTATAGTAGGGTTTTTGCACCCTTACTCTTTCTCACTTTACTATTCCAAATATGCAACTCTAACTATTGCTCAAATATTACCTTATCATTATCCACACTTGCAACAATTATCTCATTTCATATAATTCTAAGTTCTCCAAAAACTCAGCTCTCTTCCTTCTTCTAACACTCCACAAATCTGATTTTGTGGCTTCCAAATACCTTCTCCCCAGCAACTATTAATGTTACCCCAAATGGTGTTTATAAGTCTACAACTATGCAGTCAATTCCTTCTTTCTTTTTCGTCTAAAACTTACAATAAAATTTTCTAGAATGTTTCCTTCTATCATTGTTTAAACTCCTTCAATCTCCTGACCATGGGCACTCCAAAATCTACCCAAGTCTTCTCCAAATTATAACTCTATGCTTCCTTAAAATTTCTCTCCTACAATCCTTCAATATCTACTTCAAAACTTTCAATATTTTCCTATCAAGTCAGCCTTCTGTGGTTGTCCTTATATTTCCCAAAACTATGGGCTCTTCAATATTCTCTTCTCTAGCAATCTCCTTGTCTAATTTTGACTTCAAAATTGATCTCCTACGATGTCCACTTTCTCAAGAATATGAATTCCTTGAGATATTAAAATTCCTTCTCCAAGATTTGGCAAACTTCTTACCAAACACTTTTTCCTTTTAGTCTTGTTGTTGGATGGCAATAATTGTCCCAAAAACCTATTTATCAAAAACTTATCCTTGTTTCTAATACCCTACCATGAACCTTCTCCAAATACCCTTCATTGAATACTTCTTCAAATTTGCAAATTACTTCTCCTTGCTTGCAATCTCCTACTTATAGATTTACTCAACAACACCTTCAATGGCCACTTCTCCAATTCTATAGTAGAGCTTTCTCTAGTCTTCTTCCTCTTCTCTAAATTATCTTAAGACCACTTCTCTTGGAAATTCTAATTTTGTAACTCTTTGACTCCTCTCTACAATATTTTATTGAGATCTATCCTTGGTCTTCTCAATCTTCCAACTATGGGAATTCTACAATGAGATCTCTTTCTTGGATCTCCAAAATATGCTACTCCTCAATCTCCTAAATCTCTGAAGTCTACTACTCTTCAAATCTATAATAGGACCTTTTCTTAGTCCTTCTCTATCTCCAATATCTAATATTTCTATGGGAACCTCTTATGCAGGTTTCCTCAGCCTTCAATTTACAATCTTCAATATACAATCTTCTATCTCCAACTTTCTATCTTCCAAAATTTGGAATTTCTTCAATATGACCTCTTTTAGGTCTCTTCAACTTCTCCAATCCGTAGCTCTCTATCTTTAGTATGAAATCTTCTATGGGAACTTCCTTCTTGAGTCTCCTCATCTTCAAATCTCCAATGGGGTCTTTTCCTTAGACCTCTTCGCTCTTCAATCTCTAACTTTCAGCAACAAAGAACTAATCCCTGCATGAGGAAAGCACATAGAATTTTAGGCAACGAAGGTGAAATTCTTCTCTATATTTTGTAGAAATCTTCTCAACTTTTAGGTGTTAATTTTTTGCAACTAGAAACTTAGATAGTAGTACCAAATATATTAGAATTTCCAAAATTCTAAAATAAATAAACTTCACTAGTTATCCTCAAAACTAGTGGAATGAATTCTATGTTGAGTCCTAGTATTCACAATATTGTGGAAAGACTCTAGATATATGAAATTTGTAGTCTCCTTCAATCTACCAACTTTCTCCAATAGGACCTCCTTCTTGGGTCTCTTAATCTCCTCAATCTCCACAATATCAAGGTCTGACTTCAAGACCTGAAATCTCCTTCTATTTCAAATTTGTTCTTGGAATAGAAACTCTCCAATATTCCCTATTTTCTCCTTCTAGAGATAATATCTTCACCTTCACTAGTTTCACCTTAACCAACAGAAATCTCCTTTGCAACTTTAAGACCTGTGCAAGTCAAAACCTTGTTGTGGCTTTGATACCACTGTTAGCTTTTGAAGCTTAATACTTAAGATAAATAAACCAAAAGATATCAAATAAAGTCACACTTCAATGTATATGATCAAAGCAATATTATACAAATATAAAACTTCGAAATAACTCTACTAACCACTCATAAATATGCCATAAATAGAATATTACACAAATGGTACAATTCTTTGGAAGTATCAAGTAAGCATCTACAAGTCATGTCCTATTACATCTTCACATTACTCTGTATATATAATGTAATGTGACTCTTCATATGGAGCACTCTTGGCCTTCACACTTCTAGACTCTTCAACTCCCTATTCTATGGACTCATGTACACATGGACTAATGTGCATATTTAAATTACCAAAATACTTTGCACACTTGTGGATTTATTACATTAAATAATAAATCCTAATCTAAGACTCACTTTCCTAATCTAAGCATGAACCAAATAATATAATATACTCCAACACTTATGTCCATATCTACCACAATTATTGCATCTATTTTTTGTTACTAGATTTGTTTGAAATTGTTTCCTTTATTGCAGCTGATTCTAGCAATCCCTATCATAGATATGATGTCATTATTTCTTATCACAAATTTAATTTCTTATTCATTACTGCTAGTATAACTTGTATATCCAAGAGCTTCATATCTTGGTCTTATTTATGGTACAATTGGTTATTTCATTCCTTGATAATGTTTACCCAAACTTGTATCTTTATATCCCATTTTCTTCATCAACTTTGAACCAAATCCTTTAGTATACTTTTCAAAATGACCAATACAATCATTAGACTGATCTTTATCAATATCAATACAACTTTGAGCATCACTACCTCTATCATCATTTGAATCTATATCAATATCAATTATGATAATATTAGCCTTTTCTGAATAATTATAAACTGTATTCAAATCACTTGTATTACATATAACATCTATTTTTGTAATAGGTTCTTCTATCTTTGTCATGAATTCTAAATCACTAGTGTTAATGCTTGCATCACAATATTTTCTTTTATTTTGACAAGAATCATAATTTTCATATTTTTCTTTTTGAAAAAATCACTAGTATCACAACATACATCAATCATTAATGGTTTTTATTCTATAGTATTGCAACGTGAATCTATCATCATAGACCTTAAATAATTTATATCACAATAAGCATCTTTCATCATTGTTTTATTCTCTATTTCTTCTACCTTTTCTTGTTTTCTTATCTTGGAAACATTTAGAGTGATAATTCATTTATATATTATTCTCCATAGACTAATAGTTACAATAATAAAATCCTCATAACAATCATTAACATCATTAAGAACACTTTGCATGCATTTTTAAAGTATTTAAAAATTCCCCCTTTTTTGCTTCACTAGTAATATCAACAAGCCTACTGTTCAAAGTATTTATTTTATTAATAAACTTGTTCTTCAAATATTTTTGCATGTCCTCTTATCTTCTATTCTTGTATTTTAAAATTTTATTAGAAAGTAATACCATATACATCAAATTCCTATATCTCTAGATAATGTAAAAACACTTTTGGAATCTATATATGCCTCACCAAGCTTACCAAGTATTACCAAGTATTAAGAAATTTTCATCTTTGATATCTCTCAAAATTGATTGTAAGACACTCTTTTCACTTATTGATGTATCCTTTTCAATTTCTTCTATCATGTGTTGTGTATGGCATTTTAATCTTTCCAACCTTTCTAAAATATCCTAAATGTCTAATTTTTTTTCTTGGACACATGTTTTCTTTTCAAATGTTTTTGACAACTCACATCTTTCAATTTTTTGATCATATGTATTCTTTTTCATTTATTTTTTCTTTGCCATGTTTTTTTGAAGTAGACTATCTTTTATCTCCCTAGTTTTAAATAATTGATCAAACTCTAAATTTTACAAAACTATATTTTGATGTTGAATACCTTATAGCTCCCAAATTATGAATTTAATGTTAGAAATTTTGAGTTGTCATTGATGTCAAAGGCAGAATTGGAAGGATGATTTAATTATAAGTATGCTCATGACATTGGGTAATATTATGTTTTAGGCAAATGATTCAAGGCAAAAATATTATTAATGTAAGGTTGAAAATATTTACCTTTGTCTAAGGCTTAAATATTTAATTTATTATATTATAAAGTGATGTTTGAAATAAAAGTGGAATATATGGGCTGACTCCATTAAATAAGGGAATGTAATATCCAAGGTTTGCATATAAAGAAGGGAAGTCATTTTTCAATCGTGTATAAGGTTCTCTTAACATAATGACATTATTTAGGATAACCCTATCTAAAGAATAGTCAACATGGAACTTTATATTAACTAGTTTACAATTGATCAAGAAACATGTTAAATGGTCAGTCAACGAGGGGAATTATGCAAATTAAATAAAAAAATAAATTCAACCTTAAATAATATTAAAAGATGTAATTTTTAGAATTCACCTATCTATTAATGATAAATGATTCAATGCATTGAAAAAAAAAACACACACACACAACTCTTTAAAATACTATAAACTTGCAACCCTTTTTAATATTACCCTCTTCTTGTACAAGACCATATTTTTATGCACATGTAAAGGGTTTTTAAAACCACCTTATCTCCTACACATGATTCATCATAATCATACCTTTATACTTTTTGTAACATCCCTCCAAAATTTAGCTATTAGCTTGCTTACTTCATCTGCAAGGACAAGATACTGTTGATCAATATGTGACTACAGGAATAGGTATTGTTCATAGGAGGAGCAAATCAAGAGAGTTGGACACTCCCTCCAAATAGTATATGAAGAGAAACAACAAAAAATTAAGTTGGGAGATATGATGAGCGCTGGAGTATTTGCAATAATAAGGGATGAAATCCCTACTGGCAGTACACCTGTAAGCGGTCCATGTAATTGCACCCATATAACTGTATTTAGAATTTTGTATGTAATTGCATCCATTTAACTGTATTTAGAATTTTGTGCCTCGTTTGTGATCTATATTTTTATGTGGATATTCCTTTAAAATAATATATAAGAAATAAATTAAAATTAAATTTAAAATTTAAATTTAAAATTTAAAATTAAAATTAAATTTAAATTTAAATTTAGATTAAATGAAAGAGACTGTTAATACACATTCGTCCGTAGAATTGTGAAACAACGTGGTGGACAATAAAGATCTATGTTTGCATGAGAATTTAAAGATGTCAAGTTAAATATTGAGAAATTCATCTATTCAATGGTAAGAGGAAGCATCTCATCTATTTAATGGTACTTCGGTTTTTGGAGGAAAGCAAGTTGGGTACGTTGTCAACAAGTTGATCTTCAGACTCTTCGTCAAGCTAACAAATTCGGGTTTCAATTCATCGTTCTTATGCGAAGTGATAATTGTGAATTCTTTTTGAATGATGATTGCATGGAATAGCTTTGGCATGTCAAGAATTGTTATAAAAATAAGTAATTTTATTCATGATGATGCTAGAATCTGTGATATGATATGTCTGATTATTTTTACCATGAACTAAATTTTAAAATATCTTTTGTTGTATGTGGAGTGTCTTCTAAATGGTTGGAATGTTGTGATTATAAAAAAAAAATTATTAGTAGTTTGCATTTGTGCCTTGTTTGCATTTAGTGGTAGCATGCATCCAAGTAGACCAGGCCACTCTTATTCCCTCCAAAACCGATGCTAACTTAAGAATAAAGCCTCTTAAGAATAGAATATCTAAAGAATATATGTGCATATTTAAAGAGCCTCTTAAGAATAAAATATCTAAAATGAAACTGTAACAACATAGCAACTTAAATATTATTTTATATGCTTGAAAATTGAACTCTTCTATTCGTTAAGACGGTTTAAAAATATATATATATATAATATAAAAAATAAAATGCACTTATTGGGTTTGTTATTGAATGAAGTAACACGCATGTGCCATTCTTTTGAGTGAGAGTAGGATTCGCATTCAAAGTGTGTGTTTTTTTCTGTATTTGAAGAGTGGGTGCTATAGAGAATATGTAATGTCCCCTTATCAATAGTAAGAGAAATAAGGACCTGTTAGCCTATTCAAGGGGTCACCTAGGCTAAACAGAATGGTGTGGGACTCAATTTGGTGAAGATCTCACTATTCTAATCTATGGCTAGATTTAGTTTTGGTTCAGTAGGTTAGTTTTACTTTGGCACAGAATATTTTACCAATTATACGGTTTAATTCTATCAACTACAAGTGTTGACCAAGGCAGATAGTCGCTAGGAAAGGGGAACATGTTATAATGATGAATTATAATGTTAAGTTATAACTTAAAGTTATAACTTAAAAGGTAAAAAGTGACTCTACTAGGACATGGGGGTGGGCGTGGCCCCTTTACATGTATTAAAAGACATCATTTGAATTTTAAAAACCCAAGGCAAATGTGGCGCCCAAACCTTAATTCAACCCTTACCTCATATTTTCATGTTGGGTCTCTTTTTGCATATGGATATTTTGTGTTTTTTGTAAAGAGTTGCAGAGAATTTTGTCAAAGAATATACAGGGCTTTTTGGGAGTGGATTTCTCAATAGGATTAAATTTTAGATGTGATACCATATCTAGATGATCAAGGATTGAATTTCTCATCATAGAGAGATTATCTGAGCTTAACAGAGGTAGACAAGGGTTTTCCAAATTTTGAATTCATCTGGGTTGATTAACTGACCATATGGATTATATTATTTTGGTTATACTTCATCTAGGTCAGTGCCATTTTGATTGATTTTGGAGTCATAGATGTAATACTAGAGCAGGTCGTTCAACATATGGATGCCTAGGAAATCGTGTCATTTGCTCACAGTAGGGAAATATCCCATCAAATCATTCTAGGTAATTTACAAATCTCTTTGGCTCACCATTTGATCATTTTAGTGGTATTTTATAGGCATTTAGAGTGAGGCACAAATTTCAAGGTAAGGTCAAACCCTTTAGCAGTCGTACATATTACCTACAATGACCTCAAGGTGCATGTAGCAATTAATTGGGCTTGGATTCACATCTTTGAAGGTTACATTTTGGGTGGCTTCAATGGGAGAGACAACTGCACTTTGTGGAAAAGGAATCAAAGTTTCGATGATCGAGTTATGAGAAAATGAATTTTTCAGCTATGTAATTTCTAGTTTGTTGTGCAAATATAGACCTATACTTTTAGGCTAGTAAATTAAATAAATAAATCTCCTTATTGTAAATTTATCATTTGTTCAAATGTTTATTTCTTTATTGCATTATGAATGAAATTTAAGTCAATGTCTCAAACTAAACAAGCAAAACCAATCATTTCATTGCAAAAAAAAATAAGCACAAACTAAATTAACTCAGAATCAACAAGTGGAGGTGTTCATTATAGTGGTATTAGAGCCACTTAATCCTGCCAGCCTGTGAAGCCCACATTTCATGAGTGAAAGGGACAAACGGGCTTTTGAGAGGGAGAAGAAAAAAGTAGAACATAACTATTTGAATTGGTAGCATAGGTAGAAGCAGTGGCTAAAATTTCCTCTAGATCAAAGAGTAACTGACATACTGGTAAAATCCACAAGTTCATTTTCTAAACCATCTATTGCCATGGGGGATAGAAATGCACAAGATGAAATAGAGAGGAAAATGGTTGAGGATATCAGACAGGTGTAACATAACATGCAGTATAGTTTAGAACAATTAGTGGATTTTATGACACAATAGGTACATGGGATTAATATTTTGGTTAACGCACAAGGCCCACAGATTGAAAAAATTGATGCAGGATAGGAAACAGGAAATGAGGAATCAATAGTTAACAGGATGGTCACTCATACCAGTACAGAGAGATCTAGTAGCTCTAGACCATTTATGCCCAAATTTCTACCATGTCTTGAACCTCTAGTGGCCCCAATAGTGGCCCTAGCAGAAGAGGAACTAGAACTTTCAATTGTAGATCAGTATCAATTATATAGGCATTAGTGGGAGGCACTTGGTCCTGATTTTTAGAATCTCATGTCATTTAGGGACTTTGTGGACACTCGTAATAGGAAAAATCCTATAAATAGGGGAAGGCCCATTCACCAGGGATAGTTTTAGCAGGGGAAATTCCAACAGGGATAGGGAGATCCTGATAGTATACATCTCAAGGATACCCAAAAATATAGAGGAGGATAGAAAAAATCCACATACCCTTCTTTGATGCATCTGGAAAAATGACAGCTAAGGCTTGGGTCCAAAAAATGGACACTTATTTGTAGTTGAACCCAATGACAGAAGACGAGGCCATTAAATTATGTACTTTGCATTTGGAAGGTGTTGCCCATGATTGGTGGCATCACGGTATGCACACTTTAGGACATGACAGGGTGGATACTTATGTTGAGTTCACTAAGAGACTTGTGCAGAGATTTAATAATAAGGAACAAGAATTGGAATTCAAGGAGTTGACACATTTAAAACAATGGGTTTCAGTGGACTCCTACATAACTGAATTCCAAAGGTTGTTAGTGATGGTCACACATATGTTAGAGAGACGTTTGGTGGTTTTATTCATGGATGGGTTATCTGAACCTTTGAGATGTTGGGTCAAAGCATTCAACCCAACCGCCTTGCATGATGCCATTAGATAGTCTAGGGACATGTAAGTCACTTCATACAAGTCTAAGAGTCAATACAAAGGGAAGGATTTCAAAAAAGAGAAGGAACAAAAACCAATCAAAAAGGACATTGACCAGCAAAAGGGCACTGACCAACAAAAGGACACATTCAAAAAGTTAGATCCAAACACCCTTCATGAACTCCAAAAGAAGGGGTTATGTTTTACTTGCAAAAATTCATGGACTCCTAGGCATAAATGTGAGTTTAAGGGTAAGTTACAACTAATAGAATATCATTTAGATGAAACTAATTCTAAAAATTTTGATCAACAATCAGAAAATTAGGACAATGAGGATGAACATGCCTTAGAAGACCAAGAGACCACCCAGGATCAAGCAGGGAATGATAATAACACTCTAGCTCATCTTTATAGTCTTCAAGGAGCCCAATATTTGAGAATATGAAGTGTTCTTAAGGGGCAGTGTGTGGTAACATTGATTAATACAGGTGCTACACACAACTTCATTGATGAGGGATTGGTAGCCACAATAGGATTAGATATAGTTGAAGTGGATGAGTTCAAAGTAATGATTGATGATGGTTTCTCTATTACCTACACTAGGAAGGTACCACAGTTACATATGACTCTAGAAAACTATGAGGTATGTGATGATTTTTTATGGTCAACACAAAGAGTTTGGATGTAGTGTTAGGTATTCAGTGGTTGCAGATATTGGGTGAAGTTACGTTAAAATTCAATAAAATAGATTTTAAGTTTGAGGTGAATGGTCGACAAGTGGTGTTACGAGGGATGTCAGTACGAGAACATCATGTTGTCTCTTTTAAACGTATGGAGAGGTTTAGCAGGCATAATCAGATAGAGTGGGCAGCCCACTATGTTATTTTACCCACACTTACAAAGGAGGAGTACAAGACATATAATCCAAACATCCAAGCAATACTCAATAAATACAATAATGTATTTAGTGATATACCACCAGGGCAACCACCATACAGGGGTATAAAGCACATTATTGAGCTTGAGGAAGGAGCTACAACTGCCATTACCACTCCTTATCGATATCCAAAACATCATAAGGATGAGATAGAGAGAGCAATCAAGGAATTAATTAAGATGAGATACATATGGCCAAGCAAAAGCCCATTTGCATCCTTTATTATTTTGGTAAAAAATAAAGATGGGATACCATCAAATAAGGATGCAGGAATCAGATGTGGAAAATATAGCTTTTCGATGTCATTATGGTCATTTTGAGTTTTTATTCATGCCCTTTGGGTTGACTAATGCTCCAGCAACATTTCAATCTTTAATGAATAGGATTTTTAGTAGGCAGCTCCAAAAGACAACGTTAGTCTTCTTTGATGATATTTTGGTCTATAGTAGATCATGGGAAGAGCACCTGGTACACCTTGAAGAGGTTCTTAGTATTATGGATCCAGATTATTTCTATGCTAAAGAGACTAAAAGTGAATTTAGGATGATCAAATTATTGTATTTGGGTCATATCATTAGTGCACAGGGAGTTAGAGTAGACCCAGAGAAAATTTGGGTAATCATTGAATGGTCAACACCCACAAACCTAACACAGCTCAGGGGATTATTGGTTTGTGTGGATTTTATAATAGTTTTATCAAAGGTTTTTCATAGTTGGTGGCACCTTTGATAGATTTAACAAATAAGTGAGCATTCCAATGGTCAAAAAGGGCACAATAGGTATTTGACAGGTTTAAGTAGGTTATGAGCAACTGTCCATTTTTGGATTTACACAAAACCATTTGATGTGGAGTGCAATACATCAGGAGAGGGTATTGGAGTAGTTTTGATGTATAATAAGCATCCAATAGCCTTCGAGAGCAGGAATTTGAGGGGAGGAGAGACAATTTTTAAGTGTATGATCAACAGATATTAGCCATTATGCATGCGTTGGAAAAATTTAGGCAATATTTGGTGGGTAGGAAATTTATTGTAAAAACTGACCATAATAGCATTAGATATTTCATGAACCAGAAGGATTTGAATGATAGGCAGATTAAATGGGTCAATAGAATACAATCTTATGAATTTGAAATTGAATATGTCAAAAGAAATAAGAACATAGTAGCAGATGTACTGTCTATATGCCCATATTTATATTCATTAATAGATATTTCAAAAGATTAGAGGTCTAAGTTTATGGCAGATTATGCCAAAGATGAGTTTTCTTGCATATTATTGGATAGTACATAGGATGATGATAGATATATTGTCAGGGATGATGTGATTTATTACAAAGGGAGAATCTAGATTTATACAGATTCTAAATTCAAGAGGCAAATATTTAGGCTTTTACATGATGCACCAAATATTGGCCACCTTGACTACTACAAGACTTATAAGTTGATTCATGAGAGGTTTGCTTGGATAGGACTCAAGGATGAGGTTTTGCAGTACATCCAAGAGTGTTCTATGTGCCAACAGAATAAGCATAAGCATACTTTTCTAGCAAGGTTACTACAACCACTTTTCATTCCTTCAAAAAATGGGAAAGTATATCTATGGATTTCACTACAGGACTTCCCAAGGCATAGGGAAAGGATTCTTTATTTATGGTGGTAGATAGACTTACCAAGTTTACCCATTTCTTTACTATCACCACAGAATTTTCAGCAGCATAGATGGCTGAACTCTTTTTCATGGAAGTTTTTAGATTGCATGGCCTACCTAAGTCCATAGTCAGTGATAGAGACAGTAAGTTTATAAGTCTATTTTGGTAGGAGTTTTTAATATTATGTGGGACAGAGTTGACACCCAGCACAAGTTATCATCCTCAAACAGATTGTCAGATCAAAATTGTTAAGAAATAGATAGAAGGATATTTGAGGAATTATGTGTCAGGGCAATAAAAGGCATGGGTTAGGTGGGTACATATGAGTGAGTACTGCTATAATTCATCTTATCACATATCAATAAAAATGTCCCCATTCATGGTCTTGTATGGGTATGAAGCTCCTAGCTTCATTGATTTGGTGTTACGTGACAATCAGGTTCCCAGAGCCAAATATCTTCTATATGAAACACAGGATATCATGTGTTCATTGCAAGAGAATATCAGACAGGCACAGTGTGACCAAGAGATCCATTAGATTTGATAATTGAATAATTGCATTAACCAAAACATTAGCAATGAGGCTAATGTTAAATAGATTACAAAATAGGAATAATAACAACTACTCCTGCATCTACGCTAACTAACACACCATAGAAGGTAGAGTTTTAGGTTTAGGATTCTTAACCTAATATATTTAGGAACTTACCATTAGATATTTGGAACAGTAAATATCTACATGGTAGAAAGTAGAAAAGTAAATACTAGTGGTAAAAAGTAACAAACTACTTTTTACCATGCGATAAATAAAATCTACCTAATGTAGGAAATGGGGTAAATATCCCAAATTATGAAATATTACTCTAACATCCCCCCTTATTACATTATTTGGGTAATGTATACATATCCTCCTATACAACAATATTTGGATAAAGTATATAACTACCCCAATACAGTGGAAGAAAATTTTGATCCGATGGTTCTTGCTCTATCACAGTGCTCTGGCTCAAAAAAAAAGATCATTCCTCACTTTGTCTTCACATCAACAAATGTCCTTATAGTAATCTCATAATCCAACTAATTTGCATGGATAACCAGCCGCTGCAATCGCTAGGTGTAGTAGAATATATCACTTCATACGAGGTTCATTCATTTACAATATGAGTTTGCAAAAGATAAGGTAGCTAAGGTGTTGGTCGCTACCGAAAATGCACCCTTATAAGTTCCCCCCTTCTTGTTGCAAAACATGTTGTAATTAATTTTTGAAAGAAGTATGACTAAGGTGTCGATCACTGCTGAAAATGCACCCTTATAAGTCTTCTTCCCTTTTACAAAAAATTGTGAAGAAAAGAAAGTATATCCCCCTTAATTGCAAAAGATGTGCAACATAAGAAGCTTTGTGAAAGATTTTACAAATATTTCCTCCTAGGCAATTTTACACCAGAAAAATACTCTCCTTTTGTTACAAGGACTTCAAACAATGAGAATTTGCTATTTTTGAAGCCTAAAAGAGGTACAAACACCCCTTTATTACAAGTACTTCAAACAAAAACGTATGCTATTTATGAAACCTAAAAAAAAAGAGAGAGAAAATGGTGTTTGCTCAAGGTGACACAATGTGTTTTCCCCCTATGTTAGTCTTACAATGGCACTGAGAGGGGGGGTGAATCAGTGTAGCTAATTAAAAACTTAAATCTTCATCTCTTAATTTAGAACTAATGAATGCTTAAAACCAGATGCAGCAAATGTAACAAGATAGCAACACATAACACAAGATTTAACGAGGTTCACCAGTTTTGGCTACTCCTCAAAAATAGACTGCTTGGACTCCCATCCAAATCTAGCCTTTGCAAAGCACCAACTTCACAATCAGTTTACTAGCACCCACTGGAAGGAGCACCAACCCCTGATTTATCTACACCAACAGAAAGGAGCACCAACCCCTGATTCCAAGCACCAACTTGGACTTCTATTTTAAATCTTGATTGACATAAAAATGCCTTTTGTGTTACAAGACCCTCACTGGTCTAGCTTAACTCAAATCAATCTCATGGAAGCATAAGGAAATTTAGGCTATATCTTTCCCCAATCTCAACCCTGTCCACAAAGCATACACTCTTTTACGGCTCTACTTATCGCACACTTACAACCCTTTCTTATGGCTTACTCTTGCAGCTCTCACACTCTGTACTTCTTACAACATTCTTCCAGCTTTTTAATAGCCCACAGCACTATCCCTCTATACAGCAGCACTCTTTCCTACTGAGCAACTTTTTGCTGCTTTCTCTCTACTGCACCTTTTTAATCTTCTCTCTCTCTTCTGCACTCTCTATCCTTCTCTATTTTAGCCATGCTTTTTATACATCCTTTTTCACAGCTCTTTTTCTCTACTTGGCAACATGCTGCTCTATCTCCCCGTTCAGAGCTCAACACTCTCTTACAGCACATATCTCCATGCAACTGCCCTCGCGACGCATTTACTCTTTTAGCAATGGCACCTTCCCTCTTTATGGCGGCACACTTTTCAATTCTTAGCGACCCTTTCACTTCTGCACTCAACTGCCCTTTTATAGTAATATTTTAATCTTGAAACCCTAAGTCTTCTGTAACTGCCATAAACCCGCATGCAACCTATTCAATAGCTACTCCTGTAAGTAACTCCTTTCTGACACACTATTCTTATACACAACCTATTAATGGATTTGTCTCTTGTTTCGGACCGACAGTATAACCGCTGCTCGATGGTTTCATTGCGACACATGCCCTGTAACTGTCATTCTTCCTTTAATGCTTTGTTCTTATTTTAGCTTGCATGTTTTACAACAACCTATTATATTCTATTACATCCCATGCTTTCTATGCTCTTTTTGCAGCACTGCGGACCCACGATGGCACTCATACCGCCGCACAACGCACTCTGCTACCGCACTCATATTATAATAATATTTTCTTTTGGTGTATGTCAGATTTTGTCCGCCACTGTAGATTCAGTCTGCCTGTCACTCTGTAGCATTTTTGTAACTATAGTAATGACTTCAGTTAACTCTTCTTAACTTAGCTGCATGATTTTCCTATGCAACTTCCCTTGTAATTGCAGTTCTTCTTCAGTTAACTTTACTTCGGCTGGGTTCTCCTTTTAGCTCTAAGTCACGTAGAAACAATATGTCGCGATATCATGACATTTCTGCCCCTTTAACTTTTCCTTGGCGTTTGACCACGAAAACAAGACATGTCACGATATCGTGACATTTTCTGCCTCCTAGTCCTCTTCTCGGCATGCACCCGTGAAAACATGACATGTCGCGAAATCATGACACTTTTCGCTTCCTTGCATTCTTCTCTGCATGCACTGGCGAAAACATGACATGTCGCAAAATCGTGACACTTTTCACTGTCGTACACTCTTCTCTGCATGCACCAGCAAAAACATGACATGTCGCAAAATCGTGACACTTTTCGCTGTCGTACACTCTTCTTTGCATGCACCAGCGAAAACGGATGTCGCAAAATCATGACACTTTCGCTGCCTTGTGCTTTTCTCTGCCTTACGCCCGTGAAAACGGAACATGTCACGAAATCGTGACGCTTTCGCCTTTGAGCTCTTCCTCCTTGAATTTGTCATGAAATCGCGACGCTTCTGCTTCCATGCTCTTTCATTTTTCTTCTGTTGCAAAATCGTGACACTTCATCCTTCGGAGTCTTCCTCTCTGCTGTTGTCGTGATATCGCGACATTTCTATCTCCGTACATTCTCTCTCCTCTCTTAGTCACGAAAATGCGACATGTCGCGATATCGCGACATCTTTTCTCCTTAGCTCTTCTTCTTGCAAATTGTCATGAAATCATGACACTTTTCCTTGCAAGCTCTTTCTCTCAAACATGTCGCAAAATCGTGACACATTTTCGTCCGTACTGCCTCTCTTGCAGATTGTCGCGAAATTGTGACACTTTTCTTTGTGAGCTCCTTCTCTCAAACATGTCACGAAATCGTGACACATTTTCGTCCGTACTGCCTCTCTTGCAGATTGTCACGAAATCGTGACACTTTTCTTTGCGAGCTCCTTCTCTCCAAACATGTCACGAAATCGTGACAATTTTCTTTGCCTGTGCCTTCTCTCCAAACATGTCACAAAATCATGACAGTTTTCTTTGCTTGCGCCTTCTCTCCAAACATGTCACGAAATCGTGACAGTTTTCTTTGCCTGCGCCTTCTCTCCAAACATGTCGCGAAATCGTGATAGTTTTCTTACTTGCCTTCTTTGCTTCCAACATGTCGTGAAATCACGACAATTTTTCTTGCGCTTTCTCTCTCTTCCAACATGTCACGAAATCATGACAGTTTTTCTATTTGCCTTCTTCTCTGCCAACATGTCGCGAAATCATGACAGTTTTTCCACTTGGCTTCTTTGCCTCCAACATGTCGTGAAATCGCGACAGTTTTTCTATTTGCCTTCTTCTCTACCCACATGTCACGAAATCGTGACAGTTTTTCCACTTGGCTTCTTTGCCTCCAACATGTCACGAAATTGCGACAGCTTTTCTAGAATTTTCTCTCTCCTTCGATATGTCGCGATATTGCGATAGCTTTTCCAGCTTTTTCTCTCTCCTTCGATGTCACGAAATCACGACAGAAAACATGTCGCGATATCGTGACAGTTTTCTTACTTGTCTTTTTCTTTGATCCTTTGAATCTGGGCCACTTCTGTCTTCTTGGAAATTTACTGTACATGCTCTGACTGCTCTGAACTCTTGTTCACTTCATCAACCGATCCATCTAATGACCTCTGCACTCCTATCCATTGCATCAACCGATCCTCTGTCTGTGTTGACAATAATGACAATACTTTGGCTGCACCTTGCTCATCAATGAACTCCTATCCATTGCATCAACTGATCAACCTGATTGTGTTGACAACAATGACAATACTTTGGTTGCACCTTGCTCATCAATCTCCCCCTTTGGAATTGTTGGCAACACACGTAATTGTGTGCAATTACCTGTAACTCTTCTCCCCCTTTGACAATAATACCAAAGGGCGGCTGCAAAACTCCCCCTGAGTCCATGCACAACATTCTCAGGCAAAAATTATTACAGTTAGCAAAAAGCATAAACATGAGCAAAATGATAATCAAATATATAAATGCTCCCCCTGAGAATGTGGTCCTGATAGCTAGTCAGTTCTTAGGAAGCATAACCACTCCCAATTTATTGCGAAGGTATTCGCAATCGATTGGTGGACCTCTCTCCACTTGAAGAAGCCTCACTCAGATCTATCTTCAACTGTGTTGGCTGTTGGATCTCTATCCATTGAGACTCTGTTCTCTGTACTCTTTCAATAGGCTCACACAGAACCTACTTAACAAGCTCACATAGAACTTGTCCAAATTAGCTCACAAGTCCTCACTAGAACCTGTCCAATTCAGCTCACAAGTCTTCACTAGAACTTGTCCAAATCAGCTCACAAGTTCATCAAGAAAAACTTGCTTAGCATGAACCCACAAAGAGAATTGTTAGAGACCCAATGTGATTCATCAACCTCATAGAAGCATAAAGAGAATTTTTAGAGACTCAATATGTTCTATACTTAACTCCCAATCTCAATCTCATCTCAATCTCAATCTCAAAAGAATAAGATAGATGTAGTATGCTTTTCTCAAGAACATGAAACACAACCCAACAATTGCCAACCATGCAATAACTCATATAACAATGATACTCATGTTCTTTCCACAACCAATATCTTTTCTCAACCAATTAGGGTTTTAACAACAATGCTTATAGACAAGGTTTAACCAACATCATTCAACTCAAGATTAACCTTGAAGCATTCAACCAATCACTATATGAAAAGGAAACTAGTAGACATCCTTTTCCTTCCAAAGGTATTTGAACAAAACAACCACCAACATAAATCACCAATGCAAAGAATAACTTGCTCAAATCAATCTCAATGGAGTAAGCCCAAATCATGTATCAAGTAAAGCATTAACTTGACCTCAAATATTTCCCAAAGGCCTTCTTCAAAGGCTCAATAAATCAACTCAACCAATCATCACTAGGCTGGAAACCATCTGGCTACTCATTATAAACCTCTCCTTCAATCTTCCCATTCAAAACGTTGATTTCACATCTATCAACAACATTGACAAGTGACTCACACTTGTACCAACTTTTGTCCAACACTGTACCAACACTGCAATTTTACTGCCAACTCTGTGCAAGCATCAAACACAGTACCACAAAACCAAAAAATCATCTGAACTGTTATAATCCTTAACTTTTGACAGTGGCACTAAGAACCATCAAAAGTACAACAATGACATATAGCAATATTACCAATAAAGACAACTCTCAATTTAATCACCACCCTTCACGGCACTACCAAAAACAATAGTGTGAACAGAAAACACACTTTGACAGCTATACAACAACTCCCCGACTACTTTCCTTTCATCCTCAGATAACCACACAAATACATAGGAGCATTAAAATAAAATTTTAACATTGCTCCCCCTGAGGATGTGCTACCTAGAGTTGCTTAATGCAATAGAGGAGTAATCTCCTTTAGTCCAAGGAGACACGATTTCCTCTCTTCTTTCTTTCTCCAGTCTTTCTTGAACTTGGGCTTGAGTTTTTCAACTACATCCCTATTTTGAACCTTTTCGTGAACTTGAACATTTCTCTTGGGTGGTTGTCTCTTGTACATCCTTGATGGATGATTATTTTCCTTTCTTTAGTGCATTGTTTCTTCCCTGTGTTGCTTGCTTTTTGATGCATATGATTTCTTCCCTGTCTGTGTTGCATTCTTTGCATCTGATGAGATCTATTGTCTTGCCATAGATTAGATACAAAATTTCTTGGACAAGACCTTGCTATGTGCCCATGACCATTACATTTAAAACATTGCACATGTTTTATTCCCTGTCTGCATTGCATTCTGTGTGTATGATGAAATCTATGGTCTTGCCTTAGATTGGATACAGAAGTGCTTGGACAAAACCTTGCTATGTGCCCATGGCCATTACATTTAAAACATTGCACAAGGTGTTCACTCAAGAAAGCAGATGTGTTTTTATCAGCATAACTTTTTGATCTATTGTTTAGTCCACAATAAATTGCCTTGTGACCATAGCAGTTGCATTTAGAACAATAGCCATTAAAAGCATTATTATTAAAAGAGTGAGAGTGAGAGAACCTCTTTTGTTGTGGTTGCTTTGTTGTAGATCTTCTTTGATATTTTCTTCCTTTTGAAGATTCAGCTTCAGACTTTTCTTGCTTCGATCCTTCAGTAGTGGGCTTCTTCTTTTCTATACTTTTGGAAGATGATGGTTGTTTAGCTTCATATCCAAGACTAGACTTAGTCGTGGAGCTTCTTTGTTGCTTTATCATTTTATCTAGCAACTCTGTGCTCTTCTCATATTTGAGATTTACATTGGCCTCTTCTAGTTGTTTCTTCAATGAAACAATCTCTTCTTCTTGTTGGCAGCAAACAGTCTCTTTCTCATTGATTTGAGACCTGAGAATATCTTCAATCCTTTTGTACTATTCTACTTGCAGCTTTAGATCAACAATAACTTTGTTAGATTCCTCTTCACTTGTGCTACATACATCATCCAGGTGTGTCTTCAAGGCTTCTTCTGATTTCTTGGCCTTTTGAACTTGTAGGAAGAGATCTTCAATCTCATCCCCATATTCTTCTAACTTCTTGGACATTCTTTTGTTCTTTTTATGTTCTATACTCAACTCTTCAAGTGCGGCTATCAACTCACCTTCTAGATCTACTTCAATCTCTAGGTTTTCATTGCATACTTTAGAATCCACTTCTTCTACCTTCTCTAGTGCAATTTTCTCTTCCACAAGAACCGAAACTGGATGAGATGCCTTTTTGGAGGAGGATCTATTCTTCTTAGCCATTGTGTACTAATCCAAGATCAACCCTGACTGATTTAGCCAAAACTAGGAACTTGGCTCTGATACCAATTGTTAGTCTTACAATGGCACTGAGAGGGGGGGGTGAATCAGTGCAACTAATTAAAAACTTAAATCTTCATCTCTTAATTTAGAACTAATGAATGCTTAAAACCAGATGCAACA
The DNA here is from genome assembly GCA_028583015.1 of Wollemia nobilis. Taxonomy (NCBI): domain Eukaryota; kingdom Viridiplantae; phylum Streptophyta; class Pinopsida; order Araucariales; family Araucariaceae; genus Wollemia; species Wollemia nobilis. The sequence continues at coordinate 1,937,308 of JAQPPZ010000128.1, read as the reverse complement.
AATGTAACAAGATAGCAACACATAACACAAGATTTAACGAGGTTCACCAATTTTGGCTACTCCTCAAAAATAGACTACTTAGACTCCCATCCAAATCCAGCCTTTGCAAAGCACCAACTTCACAATCATTTTACCAGCACCCACTGGAAGGAGCACCAACCCCTGATTTATCTGCACCAATAGAAAGGAGCACCAACCCCTAATTCCAAGCACCAACTTGGACTTCTATTTTAAATCTTGATTGACATAAAAATGCCTTCTGTGTTACAAGACCCTCACTGGTCTATCTTAACTCAAATCAATCTCATAGAAGCATAAGGAGAATGAGAAATTTTTTTTAACATCAACCCCCACAAAGCATACACTCTTTTACAGTTCTACTTACTGCACACTTACAGCCCTTTCTTATGGCTTACTCTTGTAGCTCTCACAGCTCTGTACTTCTTACAACATTCTTCCAGCTTTTTAATAGCCCACAACACTATCCCTCTATACAGCAGCACTCTTTCCTATCAGCACCTTTTTTTTTGCTTTCTTTTCCACTCTTTATCCTTCTCTATTTTAGCCATGCTTTTTATACATCCTTTTTCACATCTCTTTTTCTCTTAGCAACACGCTGCTCTATCTCCCCGTTCAGAGCTCAACACTCTCTTACAACACATATCTCCATGCAACTGCCCTCGTGGTGCATTTACTCTTTCAGAAGTGGCACCTTCCCTCTTTATGGTGGCACACTTTTCAATTCTTAGCGACCCTTTCACTTCTGCACTCAACTGCCCTTTTATAATAATATTTTCATCTTGAAACCCTAAGTCTTCTGTAACTGCCATAAACCCGCATGCAACCTATTCATAGCTACTCCTATAAGTAACTCCTTTCTGACACACTATTCTTATACGCAACCTATTAATGGATTTGTCTCTTGTTTCGGACTGACAGTATAATTGTTGCTCGATGGTTTCACTGCAACACGTGCCCTGTAACTGTCGTTCTTCCTTTAATGCTTTGTTCTTATTTTAGCTTGCATGTTTTATAGCAACCTATTATATTCTATTACAGCCCATGCTTTCTGTGCTCTTTTTGTAGCACTACGGACCCACGATGGCACTCATACCGCCGCACAGCGCACTCTGCTACCGCACTCATATTATAATAATATTTTCTTCTGGTGTATGTCAGATTCTGTTCGCCACTGTAGATTCAGTCTACCTGTCACTCTGTAGCATTTTTGTAACTACAATAATGACTTCAGTTAACTCTTCTTAACTTAGTTGCATGATTTTCCTGTGCAACTTCCCTTGTAATTGCAGTTCTTCTTCAGTTAACTTTACTTCGGCTGGGTTCTCCTTTTAGCTCTAAGTCACGTAGAAACAACATGTCGCGATATCACGACATTTCTGCCCCTTTGACTTTTCCTTGGCGTTTGACCATGAAAACAAGACATGTCGTGATATCGTGACATTTTTTGCCTCCTAGTCCTCTTCTCGGCATGCACCCATGAAAACATGACATGTCACGAAATCGTGACACTTTTTGCTTCCTTGCATTCTTCTCTGCATGCACTGGCGAAAACATGACATGTCGCAAAATCGTGACACTTTTTGCTACCGTACACTCTTCTCTGCATGCACCAGCGAAAACATGACATGTCGCGAAATCGTGACACTTTTCGTTGTCGTACACTCTTCTTTGCATGCACCAGCGAAAACGAAACATGTCACAAAATCGTGACACTTTCGCTGCCTTGAGATTTTCTCTGCCTTACGCCCGCGAAAATGGAACATGTTGTGAAATCACGACGCTTTCGCCTTTGAGCTCTTCCTCCTTGAATTTTTCATGAAATCACGACGCTTCTGCTTCCATGCTCTTTCATTTTGCTTCTGTCGTGAAATCGTGACACTTCATCCTTCGGAGTCTTCCTCTCTACTGTTGTCACGATATCATGACATTTCTATCTCCATACATTCTCTCTCCTCTCTTAGTCGCAAAAATGCGACATGTCGCGATATCATGACATCTTTTCTCCTTAGCTCTTCTTCTTGCAAATTGTCGCAAAATCGTGACACTTTTCCTTGCAAGCTCTTTCTCTCAAACATGTCACGAAATCACGACACATTTTTGTCCGTACTGCCTCTCTTGCAGATTGTCACGAAATCGTGACACTTTTCTTTGTGAGCTCCTTCTCTCAAACATGTCGCAAAATCGTGACACATTTTTGTCCGTACTGCCTCTCTTGCAGATTATCGTGAAATCGTGACACTTTTCTTTGTGATATCCTTCTCTCCAAACATGTCGCGAAATCGTGATAGTTTTCTTTGCCTGTGCCTTCTCTCCAAACATGTCGCAAAATCATGACAATTTTCTTTGCTGGTGCCTTCTCTCCAACCATGTCACAAAATCGTGATAGTTTTCTTTGCCTGCGTCTTCTTTCCAAACATGTCGCAAAATCGTGATAGTTTTCTTACTTGCCTTCTTTGCTTCCAACATGTCACGAAATCACGATAGTTTTCTTGCGCTTTCTCTCTCTTCCAACATGTCACGAAATCGTGACAGTTTTTCTATTTGCCTTCTTCTCTGCCAACATGTCGTGAAATCGTGATAGCTTTTCCACTTGGCTTCTTTGCCTCCAACATGTCGTGAAATCGTGACAGTTTTTCTTCTTGCCTTCTTCTCTGCCAACATGTCACGAAATCCCGACAATTTTTCCACTTGGCTTCTTTGCCTCCAACATGTCGCGAAATCGTGACAGTTTTTCCAGCATTTTCTCTCTCCTCCGATATGTCGTGATATCATGACAGCTTTTCCAGTTTTTTCTCTCTCCTTCGATATTTTGCGAAATCACGACAGAAAACATGTCGCGATATTGCAACAGTTTTCTTACTTGTCTTTTTCTTTGATCCTTTGAATCTGGACCACTTATGTCTTCTTGGAAATTTACTGTACATGCTCTGACTGCTCTGAACTCTTGTTCACTTCATCAACTGATCCATCTAATGACCTATGCACTCATGTCCATTGCATCAACCGATCCTTTGTCTGTGTTGACAACAATGACAATACTTTGGCTGCACCTTGCTCATCAATGAATTCCTGTCCATTACATCAACTGATCAACCTGACTGTGTTGACAACAATGACAATACTTTGGTTGCACCTTGCACATCACTCTACAATACTCTCTGAGCCACGAGCACTCTGTGTGCTCTATTTGAACCAAATTCAAAATCAAAATGAGACACTTAACTAGAAACATGGCTTTTGTAGTGTGCCTTTGTCATTTTATTTTTGCTTGTTTTGAAACCAACATTGAATGGTGTCATGGTTGTCATTTTTACAATTTATGCAAAACTTTGTTTTCGAGGCAATTTTATCAAAAAAGTTCACCAAATCATCCTTATTTATTGCAAGTTCTTCAAGCATGGTTGCTATTATGAAGTCTAAAAGAAAAGGTATGATGTTGATGACTTCTACTTTTATGATTTGCCTTTACAAGTTTTATTTCCCTCTTATCAAAATCTATGTTTGAAGGAAGAAAGGAATTATACCCCTTAGTGCAAAGGATTGCAACTTTTAAGGTTCCTTATTTTCAAAAAACTTGTTCTTTATTTTGATATACCCTAAAAGAGTACCAAAAGATAATTCACTCCAACAGATATTTAATGGCACCTACCTTAACACCATTCAAGAAGGATAAAAATTTTGAGGAAATTAAGCCAAACAAATAAGAGTGAATTTAGGGGTTTTGTTGATTTAGGAGAGAATATCAAGTGAATTTTGGCTTTATATATGTGCAAGGATTTACAAAAATTTGTGAAATTTTGGGGTTTAGTGTGTTCTTGATTCTATGACTTATAATTGCAAAAACAAATAATGCAATAATCAAACAAGAGTGTCCACAAAATTCTTATCACCTAGGTGTCGGATGCAACCAAAAATGCACCTAATTTGCCAATCAAGGTGTCGAGTAAAATTGAAAATGCACCTTTTTAATTTTTGCAACAAACTATTAATGTGTGTTGTGCAAAAAAATGATATTTTTATGTCTTATACTTTGTTTTACAATTTTGCAAAAGAAGTACAATGTTATCTTCCCCCCTCTATGTTGCAAAATTAACAATTCGAGCACTCCTTCCAAGACAAGTCGACACACGACCCGTGTTTGAAAGGCTTTCAGACTAGTTGACAAACGACTTGGTGTTGATGGACCCAAGGTTTCAAGTTCTTCTCAAGTTTATAAAAAAAAAATATGTGCAATTTTATGTCTTATATCCCCATTTTGAGAAAATAAATGCACACTTTCAATTTTGATGTTTTGCAATTTTGGAGTCTCCTTGTCTTTAAAATTTGCAAAAATTATTCAAGTTTGATCCTTTATTGTATGCTAAATTAACAAGGTTGAGAAGAGTTTTTAGGTTGTCTAATTTTGCAAGAAAATTCTGCTTTTAAATGTATTATATCTCTTTGTTGAGGAGAAAACAAAAAAAAACATTATTTCATTTGATTTGCAAAAAACAATTAGGTCTTTACCTTTTCTTTTTTTTAATTTTCAATTTCATTGCATTTATTCTAATTAATTTAAGTATCATTTAATTAATAATAAAAACTATTCTTATTTAAAAAATCACTTTATTATAAAAATAAAAAATGATTTAATAAACAAAAAACATTAAATTAATAAAAAATTAATAAAAACATACAAAGAAATAAAAAAATGAAAAAATTACCTTTTAATGTTGATGCTCCTTTGAGAAAAAAATACGCGTGATTGCCCCGACGGGAGTCGAACTCCCGACCTCCCATAGGGCAACGCCTTAAGGTTGGCCCTCTCTCTAGTCGGGCTAGCTAGCCCGACGGGAGGAGTAGCCCATTGCCTTCTCCTTGAAGGCTTCCCCGTCGACTAGCGAGGAATTTAGTGGGATTTATCCCACATCGCCCCTACGGGCGATCTTAAGTTGCTTAAAAGCAACAGAGCACCTAGTGCTCTTTGATTGCTTACGGGCAATCAGGGTCTAGTCGGACCCCTTTTACTGCCACCCACGTGGCATGGCCAGAGGGGTCCGTTGGCACATGTGGTTGTCCGCCACGTGGCCACCACATGTCCAGTCTACATCGGGTGCCACGTGGCCAGTCTACCACGTGTCACCCTATGTCTGGTTCAGTATACATCAGCAGCTTAGTCAGCTGCCACGTCAGCCTCATCTAGTTAGGGTTTGTCCAGTCAGCGTCTGTAGTCCACATGTTCGTAGCGTTAGATCTAGGGTCTAGGTGGTAGTGCCATGTGCCTACTTTAGATTTTTCCATGTCAGCTATGTCAGATCTAGGGTCTAGGTGGTAGTCTGAGTTTCTCAGTTTTTGTGTCCAGCATGTTTGCCATGAAGGACGCTCCTGTCCTTGTGTGGTGTTCGACCACCTCAAAGAAGGTGCTCCTACCCTCGCGTGTAGGGTGGCCTAGTTGCCACGTGACCTCCCACAAAGGGTGCTCATGCCCTCATGTGGAGGTCGACCGCCGCACGGAGGGCACTCCTTCCCTCTCATGCAAGTCGACCGCGAGTGGCCACGTCTAGTTTTCGAAGACTTAACTTCGATCGCCAGATGGGTAGGCGGGTGTGAATACCCATGACGGTGTTCGGATGACCACCTATCCTCCCATGGCCTCTTGGTGATGTGGGTGCTACCCCACATAGGTGTATGGGCCTGCGGGCCCTTAACCCCTATGGGTTGTCCTGCAGGTCGTGTCTTGTGGGCCCTCCCCATAGCCTAAGCTTGGGAGGTGGGGTCGAGATGGCCTAGAAAAAAAATCCAGATGTCCACCTCCTCTGCCTCCGAGCTTAGTAGAATAGCTAAATAGGATTAATCAAGCTAATTAGCAAACTATAGGATTTAAGGAACGTAGGAAAAAAATCACCAATCGCCTTCTGCGAAACGAAGATGCCTTCGCCTTCTCAAGCGAAATGATGTGCTTCCTCCCTCCAGATCCCTTCCTACTTTGATGCCAATGTGACCAAGAGATCCGTCAGGTTTGATAAATGAATAATTGCATTAACCAAAACATTAGCAATGAGGCTAATGTTAAATAGATTACAAAATAGGAATAATAACAACTCCTATATCTATGCTAACTAACACGACATAGAAGGTAGAGTGTTAGGTTTAGGATTCTTAACCTAAGATATTTAGGAACTTACCATTAGATATTTGAAACAGTAAATATCTACATGGTAGAAAGTAGAAAAGTAAATACTAGTGGTAAAAAGTAACAAACTACTTTTTACCATGTAGTAAATAAAATCTACCTAATGTAGGAAATGGGGTAAATATCCCAAATGATGAAATATTACTCTAACCCATAGGAGTAGAAAAAAAATATGTTGATCAAAAGATAATTGAATGCACATTTGAGGTAGGATATATGGTCTATCTAATACTAAAACCATTTAGACAGTCATCATTGAAGAGAAGTGGAGCTAAAAATCTCAAACCTCGGTTCTATGGCCCATTTTGAGTCTCTTGGTGAGTGGGTGAGGTAGCTTATGAGTTGGAGCTACCAGAGAGTAGCAGGATACTCAATGTGTTCCATGTGTCACACCTCAAGAAGACCTTGGGATACAATGTCACACCCTTAGTAGATTTACCACCTTTGGATGAAGAAGGCAAGCTAGTACTAACTCCAGAGGTAGTGATTGATCATTGTGAACGTACCCTCAGGAGGAGAACCATTAAAGAATACTTAATCAAGTGGAAATATTTACCTGATGAAGATGCCACATGGGAGGGAGAGTCAATATTACAGACTCTAGGTTTCCAATTGCTTTGGGATAAGCAATTTTAGGAAGGGAAGACTGTAATGTCCCCTTCTCAACATTAGGAGAAATAAGGACCTGTTAGCCTAGTCATGGGGGTCCCCTAGGCTAAACCGAATGGTGTGGGACTCAATTTTGTGAAGATATCACTATTTTAATCCATGGAAGAGATTTAGTTTTGGTTCAGGAGGTCAGTTTTATCTTGGCATGAGATATTTTACCAATTACAAAGATTAATTCTATCGACTACAAGTGTTGACCAAGGTAGATGGTCGCTAGGAAATGGGAACATGTTATAATGATGAATTATAATGTTAAGTTATAACTTAAAGTTATAACTTAAAAGGTAAAAAGTGACTCGACTAGGACATGGGGGTGGGTGTGGCCCCTTTACATGTATTAAAAGACATCATTTGAATTTAAAAAACTCAAGGCAAATGTGGCCCAAACCCTAATTTGATCCTCACCTCATATTTTCATGTTGGGTCTCATTTTGCATATGGAGATTTTGTGTTTTTTGTGAAGAGTTACAAAGATTTTTGTCAGAGAATCTACAGGGCTTTTTGGGAGTGGATTTATCAATAGGATTATCAATTTCAGATATGTGAGACCTGTTGGTCCGGCTTTCATGCACACCCCGGGAAGGATGAAGCAAGGAAGCTCCGGAGACACCCACGGGACGGATCCCACTCACTTTAGGATCTATCTGGTTATCCAAGGTGCGAGTTACAGAGTTGGGTCGAATGGCTATTCACTCTTTTCCACTTCGGAATAGATTTCAATATGGATTGCTCCGTTACCTTACAGGGGGTTCCCGAACTTGTTCGATGAGTTGCAAAATTTGATCAGATTTAACTTGAATTCTTGATCTAGCTCTCATGGGTCGACAGATTTAAATAAAAGACAAACAAAGAAAATAAAAATGGATCATTCACCAAAAACAAAGAGAGGGTAGGGTAAGGCAGAAAGAGAAGTTTATCAAACATCAACTGTAAAACCCAAACTGTCAATTTTATCTATGCTATCAGCTTCACAACAGAACAAATCAAAGAAAAAAGTGTCCGATCAGTCTAAGATCACTTTCAACTAAGAGCACAAGGCAGAGTGAAACAGATCTAGCAAAAAATTATAAATCCAAGGGCATCCGGTTAAAATTGGTATCTTTCACCTAGCAGCCTAGCTCACACAGTGAAGACAGAGCAATTAGAACAAACTTAACCTTCAAATCTGTAATTTCCCCTAGCAGACAAGAGAACAACTGAAGCCTAACAACATATTTAAACTTGATAACTCAGATTTACAGCATATATCTAATAAACTTTAAATGGAATGGATAACAAAAGAAGATACACTTATCACACTCTGCAAAATATTAGGCTCCTGGCCATGCTATCACAGAAAAGCTAAAGCACATCAACTCCAAGTCCAGAAATAAAGGATTTCACAAAATTTGCAAGAAATTGCTTATAAGCCTTTTATTTCTAAGTCTCCGCCTCTCGCGATTACATTGAGAAGAAGTATTTATAGACTCAGGACAGACCCTGATCTTTTCAAAATATCTTGCTCAAACCCTAAATCTTATCGCACTTAAACCCTAGGACCCGGGTTTTACAATAAAAATCCATTTAAAATCAAAGTCCAGATAGAACTTAACCCTTCGACAAATCAGTGCAGTTAGCTACCATAAATGGAGAAGATAAAATCTAAATCCACTTGCATTCATCCGTAGCTACAAATAAATGCCTCCATTAATTCTGCTGGTGAGCCGGATGAGTCACCACTTCCCTCAGATCTATCTCCGTAAAGCCATCCCTGTGTTGAAATTGTCTTCATGCTATCAAGTCTGCAATAAATTTGTCATTGAATGCTCTCACCGGCAGCTTCTCTTCTAGCATGGCGGTCCTTGACTAAATCCGCACTTTAACTTTGATTTTATGGCCTTTCCCGGTTGTCCCGCAAGTGCCAGATGGAATCCTGCATGAAAGACAAAAGATTATATTAGCACTTTAAAATCATTAAAATCAAAGCTTAAAGCATTAAAATTAGATTAAAATCAGCTAAAAAGCTTGCATGTCGGCCTTGCTCTGCCTGTTACGCGCTTTGACACGTGTCGCTACCCCAGGATGCCTTCTGTTTCAGCTGAAATGCACTTCTGGTCAACTTTGAGGACTTTCTCTCTCCTACCGCGATTCTGCGACATGTCGCGATTTCGTGACATGTCACAATTTTGCGCTGATCCGTACAGATTTCTTCTCTCTCCTTCGGTCGGTAGCGATTTCGCGACGGTTTCCATAAATGGAAACGTCGCGATATCGCGACACTTCCAAAAATGGAAAGTGTCGCGATTTCGCTACACAAAAATGACTTAGCTGCATTTGTATTTTCCTGTCACGATATCGCGACATTTTCGAAAATGGAAGTGTCGTGATATCGCGACACTACCAAAAATGGAAAGTTTTGATTTTTCATGAATTATGCAACTGTTTTCTAGATTTTCTCGATACCGGTGCAAGATTTTATTTATGCCTGAATGATTCTAGCATGCAAAAGTGAAGTCTGGGATAATCAAAGCTAGAATACAAGAGAAAGCACAACATTAAAAGCAGGCAAGCAGAAACTAGAATTAAAACTGGAAATGATCAAGAGGGTCCCTACTTGCCAAAATGGAATTTCAGAGTTTTCAAGAGGATGGAATCTCATTTTTCAGTGGGGGTGTGTTGCTTCTCAACAAATGGCGATATCTGCGAGTAAAATAGTAGCACTATTTTAGAACCCAAGACTCTGGTTTCAAAACAAAAAGACCATGCATCATGCCTTGCCACAGACATTCTTCACAATAAATTGACTGTTAACTGCAAGCTGTTAAAATTTCCCAAGGACATACTAGGCTAGATTACTTCAAGGAAGATTTCTAATGTGCAATTTCAAAGGGTATAAACTTTCTTCAGGATGACTGAATTGAATGATAACTTGGATTAATCAACTTTTCTAGATTGTAAAAGGGGAAACCGAGTAGAGCTCTGTTTACTAGTTTAGCCTTTTACAGCCTAGACAGAGTTACCCTTTAGATTTACACGACCCAAATTTACAACTGTAGGGCAGAATCTAATATTGGCTGCCTCTTTTAATTGTTCAACTCTTTTCTTTTTTCTTTTTTTTTTTTTTTATATCTCTCCCTCTGAAATATATCAATATCTGAAATGCTTTTAGGGAAATCACAATTTTCTTTTAACATTTGATCAATCCGGAACTGTTTCAGTCTAGGCACTAATAGCCTCTGGTGACACCCAAATAATTGCATGAACCATAGTCCCCTCTTATAACCAGCTTTTCTTGGATTCCCCGGGAGTTCCTCCAACTAAATAGCATAGCAATTTTTCTATCATTAAAACAACTATGGCAAGTAAGACACAAGATCCAATCATCTTTTTCTATCATTAAAACAACTGTGGCAAGTAAGACACAAGATCCAATCATCTCTCTACCTTTGTCCTGAATAACAAAATAGTTCTACTATTCAGAGTAAGCAGACTATCTCAATTAGAATGGTGATGACCATGAACACTGGACTGAGGCTGGATTGATCAGCTTAGAATAAACAATTTTTAGCAGGCTGACTTTTCATTGATTGCTCAGGCAAAGGTTAAAAGACAGATTATTTCAGAAGCCAAAGGACTTTGTACAGGCTTCCAAGGACAGGCACAGGCTTTAAAGCAAAACAGAATAAAAACTGCACAGACTGCAAATAAAACTACACAAGCAACTAAGACTAAAACTAAAACTGAAGACTGTACAGACAGCAAAGAAAAAGAAATGCAGGGAAGAAAAGACTGTACAGACTAAAATAAAAGCAAGCTAAAATAAAAAGACAAAGAAAGGAAATAAAAAGCACTGACAAAAGAAATAAACTGCACAAGCTAAAACTGAAAAACAATTAAAGAAAACTGAAAAACTGCAACTGTACAGACAACTAAAGATTAAAAATAAGATGAAGCAACTAAAAGAACTGCAGAGCATTAAAATTAAACAGAAACAGATTAAAACTGTACAGACAAAGAAATAAAACTAAAAAACTGAAAGCTTACTTACAATGGATGCAAAGCACAGCTGTACAGACAGCAAAATTAAGCTAAAACAAATAAACTAAGAACTGAAGCAAATAAATTAAAACTGCACAGACAACAAAAGAATCAAAGAACACTGCAATAAAGAACTAAAGCAAATAAAATCGGGAGAGCTATTCACAATATGCACACATGTTACAACTTCTCTTCATACTCAAAAAATGCAGCAGTTGGGAAAGCAGAGAAATGGTGCCTTAAAAAAATTGGACCATGTACAAGTAACTTAGAAAAATTACCTTTCAGGTCCTGTTGACGAAATGCACTCTAGACTGTGCTTCAAAAATTTGCTATCTAGGAAAGACTTGTGTTTACTGTCTTCCCTGTCCCATTTGAAAAACAAATTTGCAACTCCTTCAAATTAAAAAAATCATATAATAACAAATCATATGATAACATGTTCATGCTTCTAATTGAAGGGTTTGCAGAATTCTTTCAAAAGGATTGAATATAAAAAAAAAACCCCAAGATCAAATACCTTAAAATATTGACAGACCCAGACCACCACATCTTCAAAATTATGTGACAACTGAAAGAAATCATGTTTTATCTGTATGCCCTGGTTCTTAACAACTTGAACATTTTGTGGTTGCTGTACTGCTTCAATATCCAGGACTTCAATTTTTATCCCTCTAGAAGAATGCTTACAATTTTCCTTTTCACCTGAGCCTTGCTTAGATTTAACCTCATCAATGTGCAATGTCCAAACATCATGGTTGTGATTGATTAGAGCTGTAACTGTTCTCACCTTCTCAGTTGCCAAATTATAAACTCCAATATCTGCATCAACACAGTTTATAGCCTTTTCTTTGACATTATGTTCAGAAGTTGCAGGCTTATGTTGAGACAGTTCATCAATTCCAAGTTGGCTGACCACATTCATTTTTACTATCTTTTCCTCCTTTTCTTGAAATCCAATAGGTGGTCCAGAGTAAGCCTCAATCAAGTTAACCTTCTGTTCAACAATCTGAGGCAGTTCATAGAGGGTGATGTCAGCTTTAAGTTCCCTCATATCCTCAATGATGCTATCCTCCTCAGTTACTTCTGCATAGTGATATTGAATCTCACTTTCATCATCCTCTGATGAGGAAGGATCATTATTAAGTTCTGGACTCTCACATCTCAAGTCATAACTGTCTCCTTTTAACTATTGAAAATCTTGCATTTCATCCGTAGGAGTCTCTACAAGACTTTCTGACTCTTCGAGAAAAGTAACAGAATCTGAAACCCTGGTTGTACTATTTTTGGGTGAACTAGAAATATCAATATTTCTTTGATCTCTAGGAAAATTTAACTCACCAAGAAAAACTTTAGATTTGGGTGGTGCCAGATCACAACTGTTCAGTTCAAGCACTTGCACTTTGAACTTGTCAAAACTTTTCTCTATATTTTGCACATGCTGAGTGGATGTCACAGTTAACGGAGTCTCCTTGGGTAGAGCATGACATGTTGGCACTAACTCATGATGTGGAATGGGGTCTGGAACAGGCATGTTCTGTGTAACATAGGATATCAAAGGTCTGCTCAGAATTTGAGGCCCTAACTATCTTTCAAGAATTAAGGCTTCTTTATAAGCACCTGCCAGGGTTGTGATATTGATGTCTCTCTTGAGAAAAATAGAGGTCACCGAATCCAATGCATTCTTGTAGATTTCTAAGGCCATATTTGCATTTGGGATGTAATGGCCAGTCATTCTACCGTAAGCTCTTTGGAACCTCATATTGAAAGACCTGACAGTTTCTCCCGACTCTTTCTTGATGCTGAAAAATTGTTGGTATAACACACTGGGGTCTATCACTTCCCCAAATTATGATATAAAAGCTTTCTCTAGATCATCCCAGCTAGTAATGGAATTGCTGGTGAGGTTTAAAAACCAATCATAAGCTCCCTCCTGGAGAGTGAACGGGAGCAATCTGCAGGCCACATCTTCATGTTGTATATTTAACAATCTTAAAGCATTTTTGAAAGCTAGCAGATGTTCTTCTGCAGTTCTTGTCCCATCATGTTTGTACCTAGGGAGATATCTTTTCGGGCTTCTGGGTAGGTCATGGGCTATACCCGGGATATTCAAAGCAGTGGGGCCTAACTAATTTGCCATTATTACTTGGCTGACAGTGATGTTATGAGTTGTGATTGGATAACTGCCAGTGGAGATAAAACTGTTCTTAACTTGAGGTCTTCTCTGGCAATTTTAAAAATTGTACTGACAACTTACAAAACTGTACTGACAATTTACAAAATTGTCCGGAGTTCACTGTGGGTCCTTCAAATGTTGTTGTTATGCCCTTACAATACTTGAACTGAGTTCAACAGGCCCTCCTTCTAGTGCCAATTAGGTGTTGGCTGAGGAGGAGGGGAAAATTGGCTACCAGACTTTGGATAAAATACAGCTTTACAGTTCCACATACAGTCGATTTCTCAACTCAAGTGCACTAAGAACAGATGTTCTGTGCCCTCCTTCTAGCGCCAATTAGGTTGTTGGCTGAGGAGGGGAAAATTGGCTACCAGACTTTGGATAAAATACAGCTTTACAGTTCCACATACAGTCAGATTTCTCAACTCAAGTGCACTAAGAACAGATGTTATGTGGCCCTCCTTCTAGTGCCAATTAGGTTGTTGGTCCGGCTTTCATGCACGCCCCGGGAAGGATGAAGCAAGGAAGCTCCGGAGACACCCACGGGACGGATCCCACTCACTTTAGGATCTAGCTGGTTATCCAAGGTGCGAGTTACGGAGTTGGGTCGAATGGCTATTCACTCTTTTCCACTTCGGAATAGATTTCAATATGGACTGATCCGTTACCTTATAGGGGGTTCCCGAACTTGTTCAATTAGTTGCAAAAGTTGATCAGATTTAACTTGAATTCTTGATCTAGCTCTCATGGGTCAGCAGATTTAAATAAAAGACAAACAAAGAAAATAAAAATGGATCATTCACCAAAAACAAAGAGAGGGTAGGGTAAGGCAAAAAGAGAAGTTTATCAAACATCAACTGTAAAACCCAAACTGTCAATTTTATCTATGCTATCAGCTTCACAACAGAACAAATCAAAGAAGAAAATGTCCAGTCAGTCTAATATCACTTTCAACTAAGAGCACAAGGCAGAGTGAAACAGATCTAGCAGAAAATTATAAATCCAAAGGCAGCTGGTTAAAACTGGTATCTTTCACCGACAGCCTAGCTCACACAGTGAAGACAGAGCAATTAGAACAAACTTAACCTTCAAATCTATAATTTCCCCTAGCAGACAAGAGAACAACTGAAGCCTAACAGCATATTTAAACTTGATAACTCAGATTTATAGCATATATCTAATAAACTTTAAATGGAACGGATAACAAAAGAAGATACACTTATCACACTCTGCAAAATATTAGGCTCCTGGCCATGCTATCACAGAAAAGCTAAAGCACATCAACTCCAAGTCCAGAAACAAAGGATTTCACAAAATTTGCAAGAAATTGCTTATAAGCCTTTTATTTCTAAGTCTTCGCCTCCCGCGATTACATTGAGAAGAAGTATTTATATACTTAGGACAGACCCTGATCTTTTCAAAATATCTTGTTCAAACCCTAAATCTTATCGCACTTAAACCCTAGGACCCGGGTTTTATAATAAAAATCCATTTAAAATCAAAGTCCAGATAGAACTTAACCCTTCGACAAATTAGTGCAGTTAGCTGCCATAAATGGAGAAGATAAAATCTAAATCCACTTGCATTCATCCGTAGCTGCAAATAAATGCCTCCATTAATTCTGTTGGTGAGCCGGATGAGTCACCACTTCTCTCAGATCTGATCTCCGTAAAGCCATCCCTATGTTGAAATTGTCTTCATGCTATCAAGTCTGCAATAAATTTGTCATTGAATGCTCTCACCGGTAGCTTCTCTTCTAGCATGGCGGTCCTTGACTAAATCCGCACTTTAACTTTGTCTTTATGGCCTTTCCGGTTGTCCCGCAAGTGCCAGATGGAATCCTGCATGAAAGACAAAAGATTATATTAGCACTTTAAAATCATTAAAATCAAAGCTTAAAGCATTAAAATTAGATTAAAATCAGCTAAAAAGCTTGCATGTCGGCCTTGCTCTGCTCATTACGCGCTTTGACACGTGTCGCTACCCCAGGATGCCTTCTGTTTCAGCTGAAATGCACTTCTGGTCAACTTTGAGGACTTTCTCTCTCCTACCGTGATTCTGCGACATGTCACGATTTCGCGACATGTCACGATTTCACGCTGATCCGTACAGATTTCTTCTCTCTCCTCCGACCGGTAGCGATTTCGCGACGGTTTCCATAAATGGAAACGTCGCGATATCGCGACACTTCCAAAAATGGAAAGTGTCGCGATTTCGCTACACAAAAATGACTTAGCTGCATTTGTATTTTCCTGTCACGATATCGCGACATTTCCAAAAATGGAAGTGTCGCGATATCGCGACACTACCAAAAATGGAAAGTTTTGATTTTTCATGAATTATGCAACTGTTTTCTGGATTTTCTCGGTACCGGTGCAAGATTTTCTTTATGCCTGAATGATTCTAGCATGCAAAAGTGAAGTCAGGGATAATCAAAGCTAGAATACAAGAGAAAGCACAACATTAAAAGCAGGCAAGCAGAAACTGGAATTAAACCTAAAAATGATCAAGAGGGTCCCTGCTACAAAATGGAATTTCAGAGTTTTCAAGAGGATGGAATCTCATTTTTCAGTGGGGGTGTGTTGCTTCTCAACAAGACCATCTCTAGCTAATCAGGTATTGAATTTCTCATCATAGAGAGATTATCTGAGCTTAACAGAGGTAGATAAGGGTTTGCCAAATTTTGAATTCATCTAGGTTGATGAACTGACCATCTAGGTTATATTTTTTTGGCTATACTTCATCTGGGTCAGTGTAATTTTGATTTATTTTGGAGTGATAGATGCAATACTGGAGCAGGTCGTACAACATATGGTTGCCTAGGAAATCATGTCATTTTCTCACTGTAGGTAAATATCCCATCGAATCATTCTAGGCAATTCACCAATCTCATCGGCTCACTAGTTGATCATTTTAGTGGTATTTTAAAGGCATTTAGAGTGAGGCACGAATTTAAAGGTAAGTTCAAACCCTTCAACATTCGTACATCTTGCATGTAGTGACCTCGGGGTGCATGCAACAATTAATTATGCTTGGATGCATATTTTTTAAGGTTACATTTTGGGTAACTTCATTGGGAGAGACAACTGCACTTTACGGGAAAGGAATGAGTAATGGTGATCGAGTTACAAGCAAATAAATATTTTAGCTATGTAATTTCTAGTTTGCTATGCAAATACAGACCTGTATTTTTAGGTCAAAAAATTAAATAAATAAATCTCCTTATTGCAAATTTATATTTTGTTCAAATGTTTGTTTCCTTATTGCATTATGAATGAAATTCAAGTCAATGTCTCAAACTAAACAAGCAAAACCAATCATTTCATTGCAAAAATAAACAACCACAAAACAAAATAACTCAAAACCAACAAGTGAGGGTGTTCATTCTAGAATATGCCTTTGTGGAATTTGTGCAAGAGTTCGCTATAGTGAATTCAAACAAAGGATTTTTGGAACCAGAAAAAAGCTTATTGTTGTGATAAAGAATAGAACATGGTGATCCTGCAAATCAAAGTGCAACATTGCAAGCAAAGCCATCAACATCTACATTGCATCAAAAACAAAGAAGATTGTGGTCCTTGTGAAGGAACTAAAGGCAGTGTTCATAGTAGTAAATATCATGATAGTTCCAAGAAACGTCAAAGAAGATATGACATCACATTATCTATGCAAATTGGTGTTTCCAAAAGGGAATAAAATGAGAGTTATGCAACATATGTGAAGCACGCACAGTGTGAAGAAGACAACAGTGGTAGTGAAGAAATATCAACAACATTGTGGTGTAAATTCATTGGCTACGCTTAAAATATTTGCATAGTGATAAAGCATAGATGTATTACACTATTTTATTCATTTGCATTATATTCATTAACATTGTGTGGTAGTGTTGGAGCTTGTAGATAAGAAACACAGCAGGATACAAAGTTACAGGACTTGGATGCAAGATACTAAACCCTAAAGACAATAGAGGTGGCAGCTATGTGATATTAGAGCTAAACCCTAAAGACAACAAAAGTGGTAGCTGTGTGAGAAGTCAAAGTGGTAGTTGTGTTTTAAGTGGGCCAAGGTTACATTTTTTATTGAAGAGTAATGATCATATCTTCAATTTGAAGGGTGTGGAATCACCTTCCATCGGATGGTGTAGCAGAAGTGATTCATTGCCATCCAATAAGAATTGTGGGTGAGAGACCAAGGTTCAAGTTTTAGTGCCATAAAAAATATTTTGAAAAGATAAGTGTGCTTTAATTATATCTGTGAATGAAATTTTATTGATGAGAATTTATGTATGAAAGTTTTCTTCAAAAGAAAAAATAAAAGTAAGTGAGAAATTATTAATGCACCAAGGTTTTTATGAATGAGAGTTTGCTTTTGTTAGAACAAGAGAATAAGTGCATAATATTTTGGGCAAGGTGTGGCAATAGAAATTCCAAAGACAAAGTGTTTTATGTGGGCAGCCATGAAAGTGTTGTGAAATATTTTTTTTGTGTGATGTGATTATGATTTGTTGAATATATTAAGTGGGAGATATAATATATTATTAGATGTTTGAAATTGAAATATGAGTTTGATGTTTCAAAGTACAAGTGAGTAAAAGAGGATAGTTTAACATAAGTGGGAAGATTATTTTAGAATAAATCAAGGTTTTACATTGTGCAAGAATAGAGAGATAATATTTATGTACATCTTCATTCAAGGATTGAATTGGACATTTTCAGCTATCTACAAAAGGGAAGGAAAATCAGCATTTATAAGGTTATTTTTCAAATGTTAGACTAGAGCTTCCTTTTAAATGCAACAAATATGAGATATGTGAAAGCAACAAACTTAATGAATGTGAAGACCATATTGGTTAATTTTTATTGTATATCATTCTCTATATGTTCATGAAGATAAAATAATATTGGGTAGAATATGTCTGAATTGCTACAGTAGAGGAAAGCACATTGAGAAAGTTATGAGTATTGTTTGTATACAAGATTTGAGAATTGATGAGCTTTGTTTGTATGAGTGGATGAGTATGATTTTGGAGCAGATTTGAGTAGGCCTTCTTAGCAGGCTTGTGAGCAGAATTTGTGAATAGATTTGAGCAAATTTTTGTGAGCAGATGAGCAGTGTTTGTAAGCAGGTTTTGGATCAGTGTTTGGCACTTTTATGAGCAGGTTTTGGAGATGATTTGAGTAGATATTTGAGCAGGTTGTGGAGCAAATATGAGTAGGTTTTGGAGTATATATGAGCAAGTTTTGGAGCTGATTTGATCAAGTTTGATAATAATTATAGAGTAGGTTTGAGAGAAGACTTGAGCAGAGTTTGAAACAAAGCAAAGGGGATAGGTGTCTCCTATGGAGTGTTGTCCACAAAACCAGAGCAAAGGGCATTGATGTCTCCTATGGAGTGGTTTCCACAAAACCAGAGTAGATGGGATTAGTGTCTCCTGTGGAGTGGTGTCCACAAAATTAGAGCAGAGGGAATTGGTGTCTCATGTGGAGTGATGTTCACAAAACCATAGAAAAGAGGATTTGTATCTCTTGTAGAGTGGTGTCCATGGACTTAAGAGGGGATTGGTGTCTCCTATGGAGTGGTTTCCACAAAATTGAGAGGGGATTGGTGTCTCCTATGGATTGGTGTCAATGAACATTGTAATAGAGGATTGGTGTCTCCTATGGGTTGGTGCCCATAAAATTTGTTGAGAATTTTATAAGCAATATTTCTCCATGGATGTAGCCCATATTTGGTGAACCACATTAAATCTGTGTCTCTTATGTGTGTGGTGATTAGTGCATTATTTCATTACTACATTAATATTATTTTTGTTATCATTTGGAAAGAAAAGTAAAAGTTTTATCTTATATTGTTCACCCCCCTCTTAATATAAGTTTATGTTCTTCAAAATACCCAAAACTGGTAATTGTAGGAAGGAAAATTACTATAATTTGGAGGTAGTTGTACTCTTATTAGGAAGGAGCAATATGGGGAGGTAAAGGAGGGTGATATGGGATGTCTCTCTTAGGTTGTTAGGGAGGTAAAGGAAGGTGATATGGGATGTCTCTCTTAGGTTGTCGAATGAGTAGTATAGTGAGGGATCTCTTTTCAATGGTCAATTGAGAGTTTACTCAAAAACGATATGGAATGGGATGTCTCATCGTCAATCATTCAGTTTCAAGAGATACTTGGTCCCAAACCAGGGTATTGGTGGACCCTATTTGGAATCTAGGGAAGGTGGAATCCCATCTAGGTATAAGGTATATTTATGCTACACCTTTGCATGATATTCTTAAAATATAGGACAAGGAATTAGGTTAAAGGAACCTAAACTCATCATGCTAAGGGATGGATAAATTATGTGTCCAACCTCTAGGTGAAATGGGTCCTGGAGGAGAAACCCCTATCATGAACTTGGGATCTCAGGATGAGAGGATAATTTCACTAATAGGCACATTTTAATGGGACCTGGCCAGTCTCGACCACTTGGAAGATCGTCTGCAACGATCTAAGTACCTAGATGTGGAAAGATCGTATGCCTTGTACTAATTAAATGTTGGGTGATCATCAAATTATTCCCCATTGTTTTTTTTATAACCTTAATATTGGTCAAAATTTTCATATTGTGATTCCAGTAGGAAGGACTAGATTGGACAACCAGGTGGGAAAAATCAGGATTTTTACACCTTTTTAAGGTAAATATAATCCATTGGTGTTTCATCCTCGTAGTATATATTTATTCCCAACAATAGAGCAAACAAGTCAAACATTTCAAGTAATAAGGAATAAAAACAATAATAATTCAACAATACAACCATTTCATTATGTGCAATCTAGTATGTATATTTATTACGATAATATACCTCTTGTACTCTTATAATGATGATCTTAGTAATGACACCATTAAATTATCATTGAATGGAATTTATAAAATCTGAAAGGGATGAACAATTACAACCTAATCATCACCCTCTCATATCGAAGTATCAACTAATTATAAATTAATTATAAACATAGCATATAGTCTTATTCATGTGGCATGTACAAACTAAAAATCCTTTGATCAACGATCATTACAAGCCATGGATCAACATACTTAACAAAAATTGTAACAAACACAAATCACACAATTGTTTATATACAATTATAAAAATAGCACATTCACTCATTAAGATGGCACCTAAGGTGGTGCCATATTGGATGGATTTGGCTAATATATATGACCACCTACATTTTTCCATCCCCTACATTTGTCATTATCCTCATCAACTGCATAATTGTACACTCTTCATGGGAATTACTCTCTATATGACAAAATTGTATATTAGAAGAAATAGGTAGATGAATGTTGTGCTGAGTCAACAATGTCTTCAACTAATAATTTTTTTGCCTTATCTAAATGTACTTTTGCATTTTTTTGACATGGTCATTAGTCCACATTCATTCCCTTTCTTCTTCATCCAACTAATTTTATAATTCATATGGTTGGTGTAACATGGTAGTATACTTGTTTCCATGCTGCTAAACTTCTTCTCAAGATCAACAATATGTTGATTTTGCTAATCTATTTGCTTTTGATACATCTTATGGAATTGTTCCAACTTCTTGTTATACTAATTTGTTATCTCCTCTACCTGGGGCTATAACAATACCAATTATTTTTCCACTTTTTTTTACTATGCTTTTTCTATTTAGCAACTCCCCAATAGCTTTAGTTTATTTTTTGCAAAGGCAATTACATGCTGCAAGGTTTTGAATCACTAGAGCCAAGTAATTCAATTTCCTTAAGGATGCTTCCATATAATCCTACAAAGAGTAACTCTTCACTTCTAGTGGTGTTACAATTTCTTTTTCCTATTCCTTCTCTATAGAGAACCTCCATGCCTAAGAAATTTTTTGTCGTCTTCACATCCCACTATTTAAAATCCATGATCTCATTCAATTGATCTTGTTATAATCTTCTCACAAACTACTTATAGACTTTGTTGATCTCCTAGAAGAATATATTTGTCTAAATTTGACACTCACTCTAGTAATTTTTAACATAGTTTTAATGTGCTTTGACTAGCAAATTATGCACCTATGTAAAGAATCTCATATTCCTTTCCTCATTTGATCCTCAAACTATATTATTTTCATGTAATTATGGCAAAGCAACAAATATTATAAAATTAGATAACTCAAGATGATCTTCACCTAGAGGACCATCTTCCTCTTCATCTTCATTTCTTGCTTAATCTTCATTTTTTGCTTCATCTTTTGCTTTCTCTTCATATTTATCTTCTGCTTCATCATCTTCCACTTCCTCTTCTACAACAAGTTTTTCCTTGTGCACATCCTATTATAGAGTGACATCCTCAATATCTTCCTCAAATCATTTTCCTCCTACACTATTTGTTCTTTAGTCATACATCAAGTGTTATGTTTTCTCCATGACCTATTACCTTATCTCGCTATGGGTATTGTGTGAACTCCTCTTGTTGCATTGGCTCAAGCTCCTTATTTACTTGAGGTGTCCTAGTCAATGTGAAAATAATTGCTACAAATTTAGCTTTGAATCTTACTACAATGAGGGTGTCTTTTCTCCCTCTAAATCAACATTGTTGATCTTCATAATGTCCTTATGCCTTATCACTTATTCCATAGCTAGTGGCTCTATTGGTTTCTCCATCTCTTACAATATTATATCAATGCATTTATTCACAACACACTCATAATTAACTGTTTGTTGATTGTATTCTCCTATCCTAGATTTATCCTATCCTTTTTTTATATGGTCCTTGTCAATAAGGTCGGATATTGATGGGATTATTGATGAGTATCGACAACCTTACAATGATTTATCAAGACTATTGAGCTCCTCCTTTGATATAAAATGTAATGCTTAATGTGGTAAACCACATCCAAAGAGTTGGAGGAAAAAAAATCTTAAGTTAGAAAGGCAATTAGAAAATAAAATAGTATGCAAAAGTAAAAGTTTTAGAAATAGACAAAAATAACTTAAAAATTTTATTATTAGCATTTTCATGATTCTATATATTGATGTATCCCCACCAGTTGAATCATCCATCCATCCTCACTTAGGTAGATCATCCAACCAGTCCATCATCCACGATTGGATTAGATTATATAGATAGAATGGAGTAAGATGTAGCAAATTTTATGTGATGTTAAGAATATTAAATATAATTGGATGACAACAAACTTGGCATGAAGAATATTGTATAATATTGAATGGTTGTAAACAATGAAGTGAGTGGCACAATTGCATCCAAATTGAGTATATGATTATAAATTATGCCAATATTAAGTGTGTTTTCTTTATATTATAGGAATGATGGAAGTGTGTGAGATAAATTGTATGCTTCCATAACATTTGATATAACAAGAATTTTATTATTAGAGTATATGATCTTAACATTTGGTATGAGAGCCAAGTTTTGAAGTTAGGATCCAAAGTCATAATCCTACATCTAATTCATAGGTTGGTTTAAGGAGGTGCCAAAATGTCATTAGTAGAGCAACCTCGGGACATTAAGGTCCTAGATTCGAGCCCTAGTTGGTCCATACATTTATCAAGGCATAAGAGTTGAAGAATTGGAATTGAAGAAGGCAATGCAGTAGCAAGAGTAGCCCTAATATAGAAAGGGTAGTAGCAAATGTATCCCTACAAGAGAAAGGAGTAATGAGAACCATTGGATAAAGGTTATGTGTGGTAGAAGCAAGGTCCCACACATGAGAGAAGAAAGATGAAAATTTGGTGAATACAACAAAATGAACCTTGTAAGCAATAATATACTTTTAAACGAGGTATTTGCATCAACTAGTTATCCATATAGCCTAGTAGGATGAGAAGGTTACTATAAGGACACTTCTAGTTGAGTCATGGGATTGTACCCATAATGAATAAAAAATAGTTAGCAATTGGATGCGTGACAAAATAAATTATTCAACAAATAAAGTTAGACAAGTAATCCAATAGGATGTTCCAAGATATGTTAACGTGTATGGACAACAGTATTTGAAGATACATTAACATGTAAGGGAAGCAAGGTGTAAGTATAGTAGCAAGTTGAAAATATATTTTTCTTCAAGAAATAAAAAATTAGAACATTAAGTATAAAGGGGTATAATGCTAGAAAAATTAATGCTTAATGTGGAAAAGTACATCCAAAGAGTTGGAGAAAATAAGAAAAGCAATTCTAAATTTAGAAAGGCAAGGAGAAAATAGAAAAGTGCATCCAAAAGTTAAAAAAAAATCTAAAAACATAAAAGAATAACTTGGAAAAGTTATTATTAGAATTTTTATGATTCTATATATCGATGTATCCTCCACCAATAGAATCATCCTTCCAATCTCACTTGGGTGGATCATTCAATCCATGCATCATCCATAGTTGGATTAGATTTTATGTAATAGAGTGATATGTAGAAAAGCCTATGTGATGTACTGATGAATATTATATGAAGTTGGATGGTAGCAAATCTGGCATAAACAATATTATACAAAATTAAATGGTTGTAAATCAATAAATTAGATGAATGGTGTAGTTATAGCCAAATTGAGTGTATGATTTTATATTGTGCAAATATTATGCAAGTTTTCATTATATTATGGGAATGATGAAAGCATGTGAGATAATTTGTATGCTTCTACAATATTTGTTATAACAATTTGATTATCAAAGTACACCATCCTAACACCCTCTTCATCTCCCATAACATTCCCCTCTTTTTTCTTCATGATTTTGTGGTGTGTTCCTCTTGTGCCACTTATGCCATCCTATTATTGAATTCTTGACAAAGTCTCAAACTTTGGTCCAATAATATATGGTAGATGGGTCGTTTCATATGGGTTCCATATCATCTCACTCTAGTAAATTCATCCCCTATTCCTTGTGGCATCTAATAATTATTCAATCAAATGGAATCCCATCAAAAAAAACTTTGTTACTTCCTTGCTTGAAGTAGTTTATCATTTTTGGTAGGTGCATGTATGGTATTATCCATGTTGATATTTCTTATGTGCATGCTTATTTTGGCAACCACAACATGATCAAGCACATTGCACATTTATACTCACTATTTTTCAGTAGGTTTTGCTTTAAAACTTAGGAACCACGTGTGTATAATTTTTGTTTTCATATTGTTGTAGGGAGTTGGTGTCAATATTGACCTACATAATGTTGCAATATCTTTTGTCTCACACCATCTTTCCTCACCACTTTAATCTTGGGATCTAGGATTGATAGCCTAAACACTCTCATGAAATATTATGGATCATATGTTACAATGTAATCCCTCCTATAGGAAACTGAGTGTTTGATTTATATTGTGGGTCATATGTTACAATGTACTCCTTCTTATAGAAAACTGAGTGTTTGATTTATGGCTTATAGCTAAACATTGCGATGACATACCCACAAAATCTAACTGTGATAATCTCTTTGTCAAATCGAGGGGCTTGGAGGATGTGATGGATTAAAACCTTTCAAAATGACTCTTTAAACCAATTCAAGTCCTCACGTTTATCTCACCACTCTCCATATAAGTCTCCAGTGATGTTGTTCCATGTCATTTCTTCAAGATTCAATCTTTCTTTTCAACCAGATTTGCTTTCATTTTCTCTCTTAAATATGATGAAGGTGAGGAGCGAGAACCCATTTGGTGAATGCGATATCTCATATCCATTCATCTACATTAATTAGGTTTGCTAAAAAAATTGTCATGGATTATTGCAACACACATTACAACCTTGGGTCTCTATCTGTTGGCTTCATTTTTATTCAAGCTTGCACCATCATCATTTGCTTGAATCCCAACCTATAAATTTATATAAATCCAAACCCTCCTGTTGTTATATATCTAGTTGTTGGTATTTTTGCCACATTAAAATTTTGTAAATTTTTGCCTGAAATATGTAAACAATTTTATTAGCAAAACTTCATAAATCCATTTTGAGCATTTTCACCACATTAAAAAGTTAGTTTAAAATTTCTAAGTGTTTTATGGGTGCAGTTTTGTGCAAAATCTGAATGAAAAGCCTTTTCACTCTCATCCACAGCAAAAATCCTTTTTTGGGCATTTCGTTGGAGAAATTACTTCTTGGCCATTTCGCTGGAGAAATTACTTTTTGGCCATTTCGCTGGCGAAATCACTTTACCAACAGTTTCGCTCCCATTAATAGTGAAATCCAGTTTCCAAGATGGGCCCCAATTTTGGCAACACAAGCTTTTCCCAAGTGAAGACATAGCGAAACTCCATTTCACCCAGGTTTGGGGTGAAACACCATTTTTGAGTGCATCTTGGGCATAAACATTGGCAAGTATACATTCCAAGCACAAGTCTATAGGCCCAAAATGGCCACATACTTAGGAAAATTTTGCAAATTTTGCCTAAGTTATAAAGTCCTCATTCCACACACCTTACAATGTATTTTGGAGTGGATCCACGATAGGAGGCATGAGCCCGCCCGACACTTAGTAAATTTTCATGCTTGGAGAAATTTCATAAGACTTCTTTTGTTTTTGGCTCCGGACTAGCGACGCGTCTCGAATCCATAAAATATTTTAAGAAGAGATGACGTCAACAATAAAAAAGTGTGGATTGGCGACCGCTTGATATTTTGAATACTTCACGAGTGGCTAAGTGTTGGAACGCCCGATTCCAGAGAACACATAGAGTATTTTCACCCGAAATGGTGACAAGGCGGAATGTTGTGAACAAAGTAGATGCGGATTCATGACAAGAGATGATTTTGACTAACTCCTTTCTAAAATGGTGACAAGGAATGTTTTATTCTAAAGACAAAGTAAAATGGAGAAAGAGTCACTTTGCATTGTGATGGGTTCAGATTGATGATCATACACCAATGCACTTGCTCAGCCCGGAATGGAATCCATAAAAGTTTTAAAGAAAGGATGATGTCATCAATATTTTTGTGTGGATTGGTGAATACTTTGCAGATAATGAAGGAACTTGAAGAACAAAGAGCAGATTTGATCCCGCTTAGCCTTCAAGTCATTTGGAAGCTGGATTGGTGTTCCATAGTTTCTAAGATAGAAGGATGATATCACCAATATTTTAAAGTGGAATGGCATTGTGTTCTCCCTACCATTATAATAAGCTTATATCTAGATAAATCATAGCCATACGATGGGGGAGATCAATGGTGGAGATTGTGTCAAAGAATCTAAAGTATTTAAAGGTAATTCTTCACCAGAGTTGTAATAGTTAGTTGGAGAGGAAGCCAAAGCATCGAGGGTTTTCAAGAAGATAGAACCAGAGGTGGTTACAGATCGATGGCAATAGATGGCTTCCAAGAAGGATCAATGATGATGCATAATCTCCAACGGCCTAAACTCCAGTTTGCACCAAGCGACCAACAAGTTGCAGAGGCCCCGAGCTGCCATGGTGGTCCACTTGCAACGGATTTCTCGAAGGGTGTACCAGTAAGCAAATGCCAACAAGAACTCTCTACTATGCTATCAAAATTTAATCTTTGTAATGTTCTTTGTAATTTTAATTCTACAAAACTATAAATAGAGGTCAAACCCTCATTTTTAAGGGTCGGCTCTAGTGTGTTTTCCTGTGCTACTATAAATATTCCCAAGAGCTAATGGAAGGAGCATTACATTGATCTTCACCTCAAAATTTGTATCTTCATGCTTGATATCAGAGGTTCAAATTCTTTAGCTGCATTTCTATGAATACTTAAGTGGTTAGTTTGTGCCAAATTAATGGATTACTAGCTATTAAAGTAATTGAAATTTGCTTCTGAGATTGATCTTTATTGTTAGGAAGTGCATTTCTGTAGAATCTAGATATTGGTGAATTTTATTATTTGGATTATCATTGTTTGGATATTGAAATCATTGTCTGCAATATTTCTCTATTATGCATTAATGAATGAAGAATCATCCAATTTGAGATAATGTTGGTCCGAGTTATGTGCCTTTGGGTTAGTTTTTTGGAGCTTTTTATTGTGGTGCAATGTTGTTAGCCTATCCATCCACTATTGTTCACATTTCTCTAACCCTAACCTTTTCTTACCCTAATATTCAAACCCTAAGTGAGCATAATTGTGTCAACATCCTGTTTAAGTTGACAAGGAACCAACCTACTCTGGAGGTTGGATCGAAAACTCTATTTTGGTCCATCCAATGTTGAGTGTTGAGCTGTAGCTATCGGGTGCAAGCCTGGATAGAAAGTAGGAAGATAGATAGTCATAATATTGAGTAAAACTTGATGCAATTTAGTGCCCAATAGTTTTTGGCATGCTCGATGGGACCAGTTCACAAGGAACATGAAAACCCATCATATGAGTTATTGTTTATCTCAACCTGAAGGAATCAAGATTTGGTGAATTGTCTTGACCTTGTAAGCAGAGAAGAGCAAGTTCACCTGGTGACTCCCTGGTCTTTAAACCTAGAAAAATAATCATCCCTATAGACTAGTGTCCTTTCATGTATACCAAGTCTTTCAAAAGGAATAACCCTAACTCCTATTTCTATTGTGAGTTACCTTATAGAGGGGCTGTTGTTGCCTAAATTTTAGACCAATATTTCCTCTCAGAAGAAGATCTAATTAAGGAAAATCTTGTAGTTAATCTAACAATCCCTCCTATAAGACCTACAACTAGAAATATGGCACAAAATGCAGCTCCTAATCAACCATTATAGAAGTATCCCAGCTGGAATACAATTGGTCCTCTGAGATTAGCCCAAATGAATGCCATTCCCCAAGTTGTATCTAAAGCTATCCCCACTTATGATGGATCTAGGAAAATAACTTATGAGCATTATCAAGATATCTTGAATCTCAGCTATTCACAACATAAAAGAGGAGGATATTATTGTAAGAATTCTAGCCCTATCCTTTAGAGGAAAGATATTGCATTGGTTTAGAACTCTGGAAGATAATACCATCACTTCTTGGCAAGCATTAGTTGAGCCTTTTGTGGAAGAATTCAATGAATCTGTTGACCCCTTTTCTCTGCTTAATCATTTTACATCTATGCAAAAAACTCAACAAGAAACTGTCTCAGATTTCAATTTGAGATTTAGCAGAACATGGAAAAGAATTCCTCCCATAGCCAGACCAGCTACATGTTTAGCCTATATGTATTATATCCGAGCTCTTGGATCAGAGCTAGGGCTACAGACACAATAATTAGGAGTAGAAACCTTCCCCCAAGTTTATAATGCAATAGTTCATGCTGAAAATATCCTAATTAATGTCGAAAGACTTCCCCCCAAAACTGTGCTACCTTATAACATAAAAACCACTAATAGTCAAAGTCTAGCAGCCAACCCATATTTCATGGATCCCCTTTATTTATCATCTCCATCTCCATAAATGAATGCAATCCCTCAACCAAAGCCAATACCCTCTGCAGCTCCTTTTCCTCCCCTTCCTTCTCAACCATCTCAAGAGTTTTCTACTATCCTTGATATACAAAATACTCTAAAAACTTTGAGTAATAGAATGAATTCAATGGAAAAGAGAGACCAAGAAAGGTCACAATAGAGGAGATTCCCATATGTGAACAAATATCAGAGACCTGGTCCTAGTAATAGTACTGGGGTTAGAGTGAATGCAGCATATGAGGAGCCAAAATGTTCTTCAGATACTACTCTTGCAAATATCTGGTGTTTAGTATGTAATGACCCCCATGACTTGCAGTCTTGTATTATGTACCAACACCATGTTCAACAAGCTATGGATCAAGCTGAAAGAAATCAGAAAGGGAGAGTTAATATGCTATGGCAACCTGATCAAATCATGGTTGGGAAAGAGTTGGATGAAGAAAGCCCAATTGTTGTCATGACTAGGACTGGAAAGAAAACTTTGCAAGTAGATCCCCAAAAAATGGGGCAATTCCAAGTCCCTTCCCAAAAGAGAGTTGATCCCCTTCCTCAAAGTAGTGATACTTTCCCCATTCCTCAAGCTAAGGGAAAAGAGAAGACTGATAGTCTTCCTAAGAGATTAAAAAAGGAAACAAAAGGAGACCAAATGAGATCTAAATATGAAGATCAAGAAAGGCTTAGGTTCCCCTCTATTACTAAAAGACAAATATTAGAGGCCACCCAAAAATATAAAATAAGATATGGTGAGCTAGAAAGAAGGCTAGAAAAACTCTCCTTGACTAAGTCTGAATATAACATTGTTGAAGAGATGAAAAATATTCCATCAAAAGCTAGCTTGTATGACACTCTATTCATTCCCGGTCAGATTGATCTGCTTAAAGCTTCCCTCAACAAATATCCATATAATAGGTTGGCCACTACAATCTTTAGTATGCCATAAAAAAATAAATAAATGACACCTATTGTTCTAAAGAATAAGCCCCCTCCTTTCTATATATCCCTAAGAATGGAAGGTTGGGTAGTCCAAAATTGTATGATTGACTCAGGAGCATCAACTACAGTCATGCCTAAAGTAGTCTGTGAGGATATGGGTATGGAGTATACCCGATCTTGTCCTGGAGTATTACAATTATATGGGACACCTGTTAAGATAGTTGGAGTCATTAAGGATGTACTAATGAGGTTGCACAGAGCCCCTAAGGTAACAATAGTGCAAGAAATAGTTGTGGTTGACTTAGAACCCTATTTTGGATTATGTCTTTCAAGAGAGTTTATTGCAAAACTAGGGGGATGTATGTACATGGATTATTCTAGTATGGTAATTCCTTTCAAAGGAAAGAGAATAAGGATAACACCTGAAAATCCAGTAGCCTATCATATTGAAAAAATTGAGGAGGATATGTGCAATCTTAATCCCTTGGAAGAATTTGAGCTAGTAGAAAACATTGAAGAGCTGGATATAGAGGATGAGATGCCTTTCAGAGAATATTACAGTCAGTTTGGAACTGGTATGGGGACATATAGTATCTCAACTGAATCAGAGAGGAAAATCCCCACTATATCTAATCAATCCCTGAGAGAAAAAGAGACATGGATCATGCACTTTGATGGTGCTAAATGCAAAAATGGTGCAGGAGCTGGTGTGGTCCTACAATCCCAATCAGAAGGGACAAAGAATTTTGCTTACAGACTGACATGGTCATGTACTAACAATGTTGTAGAATATGAGGCCCTGTGTCTCGGATTGATACAAGCAAAAAGTATGGGCATTAATATTTTGAACATATATGGTGATTCTGAGTTAATAGTCCATAAAGTAAGAAATAAGTGCAGCAGTAAGCACCATTACTTGAAAGCTTACAGAAATAGGGTATGGGATTTAATGGAATCCTTCGATACCCTAAATTTAAATTTTGTTCCCAGAGAAAAGAATACTCTAGATGATTCATTAGCAACAAAGGGAGCTAACTTCAACCCTTTTGTAGAATTTGGAATCAAGAAGGCCAAGGGAATTAAAATGATTTTTAGACCTGCAGTACCAAACAAGCAAATTTTTTGGCAGGTTTTTGAAAGTGATGAACAAATAATTGATTTTCTGGTGAGAGAAGCATGTCTCTCCACTGTCCAAGAAGAGGATTCAGAAGAAATTGATCAGCAAGACATTATCCAACTAAGAAACAATCATATCCCAAGAGGGTTGGTCACCCTCGAGAGCTTGTTTGATAATGAGGATAGAAAGAAGACTAGAGCCATGAAGGTCAGCGAAAAAATCTATAAAGAAGTTGAAGTCGGTATAGAAAAGAAGCTCAATGTTGGAGTCCTATGTTCACTAGAGGAAGCAGAAGATATCAAAGCTTTATGCTTAAAATACCAAGACATTGTGGCTTGGTCATATGAAGACCTTAAGGTGTATGATAAAAAGGTCATCCAACATACCATTGAGCTAGAGCCTGATGCCAAGCCTTTTAGGTAGAAGCAAAGGCCTGTAAATCCAAGGATCGAAGCCATTATGAGAGAAGAGCTCTTAAAGTTGTTAAAGGCTAAGATCATATACCCAATAAAACATTCTACTTGGGTAGCTAACTTGGTACCCATAAGAAAAAATAATGGGGATATACGCTTGTGTGTGGATTTTAGAAATATTAACCAAGCATCCCTTAAATATCACTACCCCCTTCCTCATATTGATCAAATTTTATAGGTAGTGGCAGGGGTAGAGAGGTTCTCACTACTGGATGGTTACTCTGGATACAATCAAATTTGGGTGAAAGATGAAGATCAGTATAAAACAACATTCACCACAAAATGGGGTACATTTTCCTATCAGAGGATGCCTTTTGGGTTGTCCAATGTAGGAGCCACTTTTTAGAGAGCTATGGACTATGCCTTTGGGACACTAATAAATAAAGTCATTTTGATTTATTTGGATGATATGACTATATTTTCCCATGATAAGCATGATCACTTAGCACACCTTGAGCAAGTTTTCCAAAAGTGTAGAGAATTTGGTATTTCACTCAATCCTAAGAAGTCATTCTTTGCAGTTCATGAAGGAAAGCTACTAGGTCATGTGGTCTCAAAAGAAGGTATGGCCATAGACCCAGATAGAATCAGATCAATTCTTGCTCTCCCTTTACCTACAAATAAGAAGACCTTGTAGTATTTCCTAGGCCAAATCAATTTTGTCAGGAAATTCATTTCTGATTTTGCACATAAAGTAAGGCCTATATCTGAGTTACTCAAGAAAAATGCTGAGTTCAAGTGGATTGAGGTCAGGAAACAAGATTTCGAGATTATCAAGCAATCCATTACAATAGCCCTAGTATTGGTAAACCCAGATTTTAGTAAATATTTTATTCTTTATGCATATGGAGCTGAAGAAAGTTATGCCTCAGTACTCACTCAAAAATATGATCAAGGGGAGGAACATCCTATGTTCTTTTGGAGCCAGACACTCCATGATTATCAGGTCAAATACAATTTTATTGAAAGACAAGTATTTGTTGTGATGAAGTCACTGAAGAAGTTTAGGCAATATTTGGTTCAAAGCAAGACCCTAGTATATGTGGTTCATCCGGATGTAAGAAGTTTTATCCTACAGGGTGATCTAGGAGATAAAAGAGCTGGTTGGATTACCAAAATCCAAGAATATGATGTAGAAATACACCCCACCAAGCTAGTGAGAGGTAGAGCCTTGTGCCAAGGGTTAATATAAGTTGCAACATTGGCAGAAGTAACAACTTGCCAAATAGCAAAAGAAGATCAGGTGGAAATAGTACAAACTGTAGACTCTGATTGGATTGACTAGATGATCAGGTATTTCCAAACTAGAATATGCCCTCCCAATATAAATGCATCCCAAAGGAGGAGATACAGGCTTCATGCTTTGAAATATGTATTATTACCAGAAGGCCTATACAAAAGAAACTTAGATGGAGTTCTTCTGAGATGCTTGAAAGAAGATCAACAAAAGAGGGTCATTAAAGAGTTCCATGGAGGACCAGCTGGTGGACATAGCTCAGGCAGAGTTACAACTTTGAAAATCATAAGAGCAGGTTATTATTGGCCTACTATATTTACTGATGCTTTCAAAATTACTAGGACCTGTGACAAGTGTCAAAGATATGTTGGGAGGACAAGGAATGCTTCATCCCCCCTCAAACCTATACAAGTGGAAGAACCTTTTCAATAATGGGGGTTAGACTTCATAGGGGTCATTAATCCTAACTCTTCAGCAGAGCATAAGTTTATCTTAACTACCATATATTATCTTACCATATGGGTAGAGGCTATTCCTACCAAGAAATCAGATCAAGATGTAGTGATCAATTTTATGGAAAATTTGATTTCAAGGTTTGGAGTTCCAGAAGCCTTGGTGAGTGACAATGGTCCAACTTTCATAGGAGCCAAGTATATTGAGTTTTCTAGCAAGTATGGCATTACTCTTAAAAATACTTCAAATTATTATCCACAAGGTAATGGACTTGCAGAATCTACCAATAAAAACCTATTAAGGATTTTGAGGAAATCACTTGAAGGTAACAAAAGAAGTTGGCACCTATTGTTGGACCAAGCTCTATGGGCAGACAAGATTACTATAAATAAATCAATTAAGACTTCCCCTTATGCACTGGTGTATGGCAAGGAGGTGGTTCTACCTATCCATTTGGAGATTCTAACACTTAAGCTTATCAATATAGAGGAAGAGTCAGAGGAAGATCTAGTAAAAATAAGGTTGACCCACTTGTTGTAGTTAGAAGAGAATAGAGCTTAGGCATATGATAATTTTCAAAAGCATTCATTAGATATAAAGGCATGGTTTGATAAGAAGGCTAGATTTAGAAAATTCTAGGTTGGAGACTTAGTTCTCAGGTGGAATGTTGATAGAGCAAAACTAGGAAAACATGAAAATTTTGATTCATTTTGGGATGGCCCTTTCAAAATAGTAGAGGCCAAGGAATCTAATGTATTTCAGCTGGAAGGTTCGGAAGGAAACATACAACCGATTCCAGTAAATGGTTTTCATCTCAAGCTCTACTATCTATAAAATATGAGCACATTGTAATATATGTATATACTATTCCCCTTTCTTTTTGCACTTTGTAATCAGTCCTTCTTGAAAAGGAAAAATATTTTGTAAAAATAACTAAGTGTTGACAAAGTATCCAGTAATGCTCCATTCCGCACTCAAAATACACTAAAATCCTTATGGAATGGTGTAAAGGTTTTTATCCCATGTGATAAGAGAATCGATGGTCAAAATGAAGCAAAGGCATTCTCAATCCGGGAACCTTTTGAAGCTAAGGCAAGGCAGAGCGGAACCAAGACAAAATTTCTCGCATGAAATTTACTAAGTGTCAGCAAAATCAAAAGGCTCTTAATTTAGGTTTCAAAACCAAAGTGGGGCCAAGTATCAATTTTGTAAGTGTGCCACATGGAAATTAGAGAATGATCTCGCATTCAATGCTAATGAACTCGTGCCATAACCAAAGAGTAGCCGAAGAGGTGCAGTGAGGTGGCAGCGCAGTTTGAATTTTTGACCAATGAAAATGTAGAATGCCATCATTGAGCCATCAAAGGGAATGATTAGAAGTTGGAAAGTGTGCCAATGGGTAGGTCATGTAGTAGCTGCATTAATGGTGGAAGATACGTGCGCTCCAAAAAATAAAAGTGATGAAAAAGCATACATGAGGCTCATTTAGTAACTATTTGCATCCATAGAGTGGTAAGAAGGTGAAGTGATACTCTAAAGAATTTGCTGCAAATTATAGAGAGAACAATATTTATCACTATCATAATGGCTTCAAAAGATGTCCAAGAGTTTGAAGCTCCAAAGAAAAAGACGGTAGCATCATACCTTGACAAAGTTGAAGCTGTGGCGAACACGAAAATGGTCCTCATAAAAAGAACAAAGCTCAGGAGGAATGTGAATGATAGATACAAGAAGAGAGCTTGTTTATGGAAGGTAGATGTGTTGTCCTTTCTTATCTCTCTTTTTATATTTATGATTATGTTCATCCCTTCCCTGAGTTGATAGCTGTAATAGTCAAGTTTTATGACCCAATGGCCAAAGTAGTAAAAACCTCTGAGGGCATAACCCTTTTTAGTATTACTGCCTCTTTTTATCATAATCTCTTTGCCCTAGGGTCTGAACCATCAGTAAGACCAAAACCATTTAGGTTCACTAAGAAGATAGGGTTTTACTCCTTGGAGAAGTGAGCTAATGATGGTGAGTCATTTAAAATATGGGTTTATAAGCAGCTTGATACTAAGCCCAAGAAGAAATTACCTGATGTCCCTATCTCTATTGATAAATTTGCAAACCCTGTCTTATTTTCTATGTTGGCCTGTATGGAGGGTCTAGACTCTGATAGAATGGTATATGGCTGGAAAATTATCGTGGCATATTGTATTTCTAATGAGAGAATGTATGAGAAGGGTGCAGAGGAAAAGGGGACTAGGGTAATTTATTTTGATTGGCCAACTTTTCTCGCCTAGAGGATACATGAACAGTTGGTGAGTATGAAAAGGGGCTCTGATGCTCCTAGTTTTAGGCATTGCTCGAGTCTGGTATGGATGTTCTATGCTACCATCAAGGATAGAATGCCTTGGATCTCGGTCAGGGATAAAACCAATGATGGAGAACCCTTGCCAGTTTATTACTGGACCGGTCACCTGAGAAGTAGTGAGTCTTACTATAGATTCAACTTGGAATTTCTTGGACCTGCCTTGAAAATAATGTATGGAAGGTGCCCTAGATTGCCACCCCTAGCTAAGCAGATTCTGAGAGCAGAGGGTGCTGAAGAAGGAGATTGGTATTTTTTGATTGAGGGCACAGTTATCAGATTGTATGGTTTCATGGGTAAACCTTTCCTCCTACCCCACTTTGTTACGGAGAGGCTTTTTGCCCTAGAATATTTAAGGTAGGTGGAGTACATTGATGCGAACTATGGTTCTGGAAGAAAGAGAAAGTATTTACTTACCCATCACACTATGGAGGATATTACCATCACCAAGAAGGGGCAGAGCCAACTAATTGACCAATACCTTGATAGGTTAGGTCTATTTTATATCCCCCAAAGATGGAGCTATGACCCTGATGGCATTTTTACTGCAAGGAATATAGCCCTAAATGGAGAAAAGGCCTATAAATTTGAAAAGAGGCCTAGGGCTCATTTTGAATAGGGTAGAAACAATGATGAGACTGCTCTTTTAGAGTGGAATGTCTCAAATATGGGTCAACTACCTCCATGGTTGGATTTTTATGAGTAGATTGTTGATTTTGATCCTGATAAGAAGCCAAGTCATCAGATTACTGAAGCTACAATTAGTAATATTGAAGGAGAGACTTCAAATAAAAAGGATCCTCAGCCTGAGGGAGATGCTGCTGAAGAAGTTGAGGAAGAAGAACAATGGAATGTAGCAAAAATATCATATTGGTGGAGAATGAGAATTGAAATTGGAAAAACTAAGTCCAGGTTTGGAATGAAGATTGATAAAGAATTTTCAAAGAGATATAATGAAAACATTGGAACCTGGAGATAGAAGGATGTCAGAAACATAGTATTGATGGTTGAAAAGCCCCAAAATGGCTCTGAATCCCTTTCTCCACCCATAGATCAAGAAGCTCAACTAGAAGAGCTAGAAACTCCTTTGACAATAGCTAAAGTATTGAAAACTTTTCATCCTACCACTGAGCAAGTGGAGAAGTTTCCTAAGGGGGCTCAGCTGATGAGAAAAATGCAATATTCAGTAGAAAAGGTTGTTAAGACTCCAGTCATAGAAGTAGTATCTAGGCCTAAATGCTTAGCTCTGGGAGGTCAACCTCCAGACATAGATATCGACTAGAAAAAGAAGGATGAAAGTTTTAAGTTCAAACCCCTTTCTTTTACCCCTACAACATCAGTTGAATTACATCCTATTTTTGAGCAAGCATTACTTTCTGGAGTAGTGCAAGGAGATGTGTCTGAAGAGGATTCTGAGAGTGAGATGGCTTCCTTTCAATTAATTCATAAAAAAATTAAGAGAGCCCCAAAAATAAGGGAAAAGGAAGTTTCAAAGAAACAAAGATTAGATATAGAGGGAATTACCGAAGAGGTAACTATTTCTACTATAGAAGAGTTGACTCATCAAGAGCAATAGCAAGAAATAGAGGTAGAGCAAGAGCACCCTACATCTGTAGGTGAAGGTATGGTTTCTAATCCCTCTTCTCCTCTACATCCTCATGAATCCCCAAAGAAGTCTCCCTCCCTTTCTGATCAAGAAGATATGACAAGTGTACATTCTCCCTCTCGTAGTCCACCACATGTGTCATCGGTAGCCACTGAAGTACAAGTCACTTCTGTTTCATCACAGTCACCCCAAATTCCATTTTTTGCATCTAAGGTTCCCACTTCATCATCTCCCATCATTTCATCTTCATCATTACCATCACCAACATCTATGGGACATGTTGTTCCAAGTACCACCAGTCATCCAATTGTTAGTCTTGCATCGGTTTCTATAAGTCTACCATTAACAACAATAATAGTAGTTATAGAGTCCACTATTGTCACAGAGGCTTTTGTAACTATATCCACACCCCCATCATCAGCAGTTCAGTCCGCCCTTTCATTTTTGGTATCTTCATCTCCCCTGGCTGCTAGTATTTCAAGACCTATCACTGTACCTAAAGAACAGACAGCCACTCAAAGCATAAATGATTATTGGGTAGAGAAGCTTGCTAAGCCTTCCAGCAGGATGGTTGTCATAAGAAGAAGCATGTATGTTGACCCTATTTCTAGATAGAGAGTATCAAGATCTATGACTCCACTGGTGAGCAAGCCTAAAACTGAAATGATTGTTCAAGATTATCGAGTGGAGGAGGTCACAGAAGATATTGACAAGCTTCCTGAGGAAGATGAGTTGATTATAGCTAAAGCCCACTTGGATACCTTCTATGTGAAAAATGATATAGTCAGAGAGAAGGTGGACAAATTGGAGAAACAAGTTGAGAAGCTCAAGAAGAGTCTGAGTAATCAAAAGGAGGTGGAAAAGGCTCTGAGAAAAGAGGCTAAGGGTTGGCAAGAGAAATTTCAAGAAGCCAATAAACTAAAGGACCAATTAGAAGAGCAAAAGAAGCTAAATGAAGATCAAGCAAAAGAAATTCAGAATTTAAAGCATCAACTTCAAATTGAGAAAGCTAAGTCTTCAGGATTTTCTAAGAATGAGCTAAAGAATATTAGAAAAGAGTTGCTTTCTAAGGTCCAAGAGAAATGTTCAGGGCTTCAACTTATTATTGATTATCTTGATGATGCCAGCCACCTACTCTCCAATATTCAGAAAGAGCTAGATCAGATCACTGGAGAGTTGTAGCCTATGGTGATTCCGATAGAGAAAATGTACAGGTTGGTTGATAGCAGACTCAATGATTCCACTAAACCAATTCCTAATAAATAATGGAATCTCACCAGAGTTGCTACCATAATCATGGTGAAAAATCACAAGGCACTTCAAAGAGCCTGGTTGTTGTTCGATAGGATTGAAAGGGTGATTAAGGACATTGTTGAATTGAACAAAGAAATGGTTCAAGTTGGCTTCAAAGGCCTATGGATGGAGGATCACATCTTGCTATCCATGGAAGAGATCCAATAGAGCATTGATGAGAATTTGTAGGATGAGTCTAGAATAGATTCTCTGGAAGAGCCACTACCCCAAGAGCAAGTTGTCCAATTGATTATTGATTTTACCCGATTGAGAGATCTCATGGAAGATCTGATAAATAGAGGGAATGCTGCTAACTATGAGGACATTGGAGAGCTACAATATGTCTATAAGCAGCTCAAAGAAACATCAAACCCCTCTAAAGCATCCTGGAAATAGGCTCTACAATCTTTAAAATTGATGGTTCAGTTGTTTGGTGATACTTCTGGAGGAAGGAGTCAGAGAACACCTACTCCAGAAGAAGAAGAAGAAGAATAAGAGAATGAAGAAGAGGCTAAGGAAGAGGCCCATGAAGAAGAAGAACAGGATGGAGCGGTTACAGGCCCAGAAGGGGCCCACACTTAGCTTATTTTTTGTTTTGTACATATACACAAGTTTGGCATTTTTGTTTTTTGCCCTGACAAATTGTCAGAAATAAACAATAAAGGCATGAAGCCTACAAAGCAACAGATTTTGTGTGAAGGCATTTTTTGAAATAAGGCCTTATAAAAGGAGTAGAGTTGTGTCTAGTTTTTGAAGACAATGGCAAGACCTACATTTTTGACATGACCTCTATAGGAGCGAATGAATTCTAAATATTTTTGGCATCACTTCCATATGAACCTTTACTCTCTAACCAGATTGTCAAAAATTTTAGAGAGTAGTGTTTATATGGAAGTTATTCTGTAAAATATGTTTTTGAAGATGAGTATGTTTGACTCCTAAGGCCCAATGGATAAGACTCTGAGTTCGATTGGCTTTGCAAGCAAATCCACCCGGGAGGCGAGAATGTAGGCCCAAAATGGCCACATACTTAGGAAAATTTTGCAAATTTTGCCTAAGTTATAAAGTCCTCATTCCGCACACCTTACAGTGTATTTTGGAGCGGATCCACGATAGGAGGCACGAGCCCACCCGACACTTAGTAAATTTTCACGCTTGGAGCAATTTCGAAGACTTCTTTTATTTTTGGCTCCAGACTAGCGACGCATCTCGAATCCACAAAAGTTTTTAAGAAGAGATGACGTCAACGGTAAAAAAGTGTGGATTGGCGACCGCTTGATATTTTGAATACTTCACGAGCGGCTAAGTGTTGGAACACCCGATTTCGGAGAACACATAGAGTATTTTCACCCGAAATGGTGACAAGGTAGAATGTTGTGAACAAAGTAGATGCAGATTCATGACAAGAGATGATTTTGACTAACTCCTTTCTGGAATGGTGACAAGGAATGTTTTATTCTAAAGACAATGCGGAATGGAGAAAGAGTCACTTTGCATTGTGATGGGTCCAGATTGATGATCATACGCCAATGCACTTGCTCAGCCCGAAATGGAATCCGTAAAAGTTTTAAAGAAAGGATGACGTCATCAATATTTTTGTGCGGATTGGTGAATGCTTTGCGGATAATGAAGGAACTTGAAGAACAAAGAGCGGATTCAATCCCGCTTAGCCTTCAAGTCATTTGGAAGTCGGATTGGCATTCCGTAGTTTCTAAGATAGAAGGATGACATCACCAGTATTTTAAAGTGGAAATGGCGTTGTGTTCTCCCCACCATTATAATAATCTTATATCTAGATGAATCATAGCCATACGATGGGGGAGATCAATGGTGGAGATTGTGTCAAAGAATCTGAGGTATTTAAAGGTATTTCTTCACCAGAGTTGTAACAGTTAGTTGGAGAGGAAGCCAAAGCATCAAGGGTTTTCAAGAAGACAGAACCAGAGATGGTTACAGATCGATGACAATAGATGGCTTCCAAGAAGGATCAACGATGATGCATAATCTCCAATGGCCTAAACTCTAGTTTGTGCCAAGCGACCAGCAAGTTGCAGAGGCCTCGAGCTGCCATGGCGGTCCACTTGCAGTGGATTTCTTGGAGGGTGTACCAGTAAGCAAATGCCAGCAAGAACTCTCTACTGTGCTATCAAAATTGAATCTTTGTAATGTTCTTTGTAATTTTAATTTCTGCAAAACTATAAGTAGAGGTCGAACCCTCATTTTTAAGGGTCGGCTCTAGTGTGTTTGCCTGTGCTACTGTAAATATTCCCAAGAGCTAATGGAAGGAGCATTACATTGATCTTCACCTCAAAATTTGTATCTTCATGCTTGATATCAGAGGTTCGAATTCTTTAGTTGCATTTCTGTGAATACTTAAGTGGTTAGTTTGTGCCAAATTAATGGATTACTAGCTGTTAAAGTAATTGAAATCTGCTTCTGAGATTGATCTTTATTGTTAGGAAGTGCATTTCTATAGAATCTAGATATTGGTGAATTCTGTTATTTGGATTATCATTGTCTGGATATTGAAATCGTTGTCTGCAATATTTCTCTACTATGCATTAATGAATGAAGAATCATCCAATTTGAGATAATGTTGGTCTGAGTTATGTGCCTTTGGGTTAGTTTTTTGGAGCTTTTTATTGTGGTGCAATGTTGTTAGCCTATCCATCCACTATTGTTCACATTTCTCTAACCCTAACCTTTTCTTACCCTAATATTCAAACCCTAAGTGAGCATAATTGTGTCAACATCCTATTTAAGTTGACAAGGAACCAACCTACTCTAGAGGTTGGATCGAAAACTCTGTTTTGGTCCATCCAATGTTGAGTGTTGAGTTGTAGCTATCGGGTGCAAGCCTGGATAGAAAGTAGGAAGATAGACAACCACAGTATTGAGTAAAACTTGATGCAATTCAGAGCCCAACAAAGTCTAGCTGAAAGCCCATTTTGGGCATGACTTGGGTGAAATAAATATGAAGACCCGTTTTGGGTGAAACTTTGAGTGAAAGCTCATTTTAGAAGCAAACACCATCGTCCCTATGTTTTCAATGTCAATCTTCTTTGGGAAAGGATTAAGGTTGGTAGAATTAATTTATGTGGCAACACAATAATTATTTGAGATCACTGCTGAAAAAATATTGAATTTAAGTATTGCACCCTTGACTCCGGTGTAATCTTGTTCATTTTTGAAGCATTGTCCACTTTGGTGGGTATTCATTTCCAATGCACCGTCATGGAGATTGAAATTAGACCGATTATTTTCACCAAAGCCCTGATATACAATGTGATGAAATCGCTAGACGTTTTCCAATGCATTTATTTATTGGTTTGTTGTTATTGCCAAGGAGGAATTGTTGTTGTTTGATCTATGACTAACTGATATTTTGTTTCAATGTGCATTTAATTACAAATTTGCAACCCTCTATAAATAGAGGCTATCCTTGCAAGTTGTGATCGATTTCTATGTTATTCTTTCGGTTAAATACTGGTAGAACTTGATGTGGTTGCTTAGTTGCTAGTTTATCCCCATCCTGTGTTTCTAGCTCATAGCCATATTTTCCATTCCTTTCTATCATTTCCCATATCTTTTTGTTACCCTAAGCTTATATTGAATGTTAGATTAGTACGAGAACCAGACCTCTCTAGAGATTGGTCCGAATGACATCTCTCTCCTTCGACCTTTCAATGTTGGTCGGGTCTAGGGCATACATATGTTATTTACTTAGGCAGATTCATGACCAATAGTTTTTGGCATGCTTGAAAGTTCCACTTTGAGCAGTATTAAGGTTTGATGTGTCTTTTTTTGTATGATTATAACATATGATAGCTCCTAGAAGCCTCCAAACGTGAAGTGAGAAAAATTTTTACTTCATGATCACAAAAATCAAAGGCCAAAAATTCCAAAAATCCCATTGAGTTCTTTGATCTTGACACCCAAGTGTTAGAAGAACATTCTATATTAGTCACCCTGACTATCCCATCCATTGCAACTTCTTCACAGGTAGCTGGTGTGTTTTTTGTCCCTTAAAGTCCCGCTAGCATAGTCACTAGATTTCCTCCTAAAGAAAGCACTCCAACCCAAATGGCCCAAAATCTACCACCTCAAAAATCTAGACAATTATCGTCTTGGAATCACTCCAGATCTTTGAATTTGCAAGATCAAAACTTGATTTTGCAAGTAGTGTTTAATGATTTGCACACTTATGATGGTACAGGTAAGATGGATTACGATCATGTCCAAGATGTGGCTTCTTTGGAAACCATGCATAGCATCACAGATGAAGATGTCATGGTAAGATTATTCGTGCTCTCTCTTAGAGGGAATCTTCTTTATTGTTACCGATCTTTACAGTCTGCCACTATTACTACTTGGGACTAGTTGGTTGAATTATTGATCAAAGGATTCAATGAACAAGTGGATTTATTCTCTTTGTTACATCAATTTATCACCATTCAGAGGCATCCATAGGAGGAAATTTTTGACTTCAACGTCAGGTTTACCCAAACTTGGTAGAGTCCCTAATGGTCTCATATCAACTCTCGAACCTTCAATACCTTCAAATCTTCGATTCTAACATTATCATGGCCATACATCAGTCTAACGTTGATATATTTCTAGTCATATACTTTGCTACATAAAAGGTTGAGGCTGATCTGATTATTATTGGTAAGTTTCCATCGAAGATGATGATTCCTATTTTTCTTGATCTCTCGTAGTATCCATACTCCAACACGTTTTCTCAGTCCTTTCTAATGTTCCCCATGTATCTGGTCCCCTCATGGAATTTGAGTTCATCTCAAACCATAATGATAGTTTTTTTCCCGCAACTACCTTCTCCATCCATTTTGCATCTACCCACTCTAGTTCCATTCCTAGCCCTGCCATCTCCACCTATACCACTTCCATTACCAGCTCCTACAACACCCTCAAATCCTGATCCCCAAGAGAAGTTACTAAAAGAGATGCAGTCAATGAACTCATCCATAAGAGCAACAAGCAATGATATTACGGTGATTAAAAAGAAGTAGGCTAAAATGAATTTCTAGCCTAGGATATTTCAATCTCTACCAATCACCAAGGAGCAAGCAGCTTCAACCAGCACAGTGCCTGAGAGAAATTTGATCGTATTGACAAATAAATAAGTTGGCCCATCGAATAAAGCATACTGGTGCTCTACCTACAACGATCCACATGGCAAGGAAACTTGCATCTGAACTATGTGTAGATGTTTGTAGAAAGCTCTTTCGATGGTCATATCAACATGATTACAGAAGTCAATCATAATTTCATGGTCCCTTTCGAAGAACAAGTTTTATTTCTCACGAGAGCTTAAATAAAACTCATCATCATAGATCCAGCTAAAATGGAAGGTACCCATTGACCTAAAGGTGCAAAATAAGAAAAAATAAGCACAAAAAAAAGTGCCTATTCGAGTGCCCAATTCAGATGCACCTATCCTTCTAAAAGACCTCTTACCTTTGTGAGCAAAAGAAATATTGCAAGAAAAGAATTCAACTTCGCAAACCAAAGCTGAAATGGAGGAATAGACCAAAGAAAATATCAAATACCCACCCTTGACCAAGATTCAAAGGGTAGAGGCTATGTAGCAGTATCGAAGTAAGTATGAGGCTGCCAACAAAGGGAATAATTCCAGCGTATCTACATACAACATTGTTGAAGAACTAAAGAGGATTCTAGCCAAGGTTAGTCTCTATGATGCATTGCAATTGCCTGGACAAGTTGACCTATTGCAAGAATCATTGAAATTTGTTAAAGATAAGGGGAAGAATCCTACTCAAATATTTTCCTCTCAAACACTGACTACTTCAGCTACTAGGAATAATAGATCATCTTATTTCTACTTGTATCTCAAGATGGAAGGTTGGATTGTGCACAATTGCATGATCGACTTCGGCACTACGACAACTGACATGCCAAAGGCATTTTGTGACATTATGAGTATGGAATATACAAGAAAAAACCCTGGTATTTTGCAATTAGATGAAACCCCTATGAGGATGGTAGGGACCATCAAAGACATCCCCATTGTGTTGCATAAAATACCTTAGATTTTTGTGATCCAAGAGGTGGTTGTGGTTGATTTGGAGTCGTATTTCAGCATGTGCCTCTCAAGGGAGTTCACTGCCAAGTTGGGAGGCTATCTTTCTCTGTACTATTCCCATTTGGATATTCCTATCAAAGGGAAGAGAATCAAAATATATAATGAGAAGCCTTCTACTTTTCATATAGAGAAGATTGAAGAAGAAGAAAAATCCATAAATTTTGTCAACATGATGATTGAAGAATTGGAAGAATTGGATTTGATGAAAAACGTTCTAGACGAGATTTGAATAGAAGATGAGTTTTCAATGCTCGATTTTAATGCCATGATGGTGACCGAAATTGGTTGTTACACCATTACCAAGCTTGAAAAAACTGAAGTGAAGGTGTCTGATGAGCAATATATTGTTCTAGATTAATTATGGAAGTTGTATTTTGATGGTGCCAGATGCAAGAAATGTGTAGGAGTTTATGAAGCAATATGCCTATGCTTGAGGAAAGTGAAGAATCTTAGGATTAAATAATTGCAGATCTTTAGATTTTGAACTGACTGTACACCAAGTAACAAACAAATGTGTCCCCAAGCAGCACTACTTTAAGGTATACTACAATAAATTTTAGGACCTATTTGAGGCTTACACAGTGTTGAACATCCAAGCGATATTGTGAGAGCAGAACAAGCATGTCGATCTATTAGTATCCCTTGGCGCTAACTTTTCTCCAGTTGAGCATGGTGAGATTAGTTTACAAACCTTCAGTCCCTAACAAAAATATCTACTGACAAGTCTTTGAC
Organism: Wollemia nobilis; assembly: GCA_028583015.1. Classification (NCBI taxonomy): domain Eukaryota; kingdom Viridiplantae; phylum Streptophyta; class Pinopsida; order Araucariales; family Araucariaceae; genus Wollemia; species Wollemia nobilis. The sequence goes on along the minus strand of JAQPPZ010000128.1, from coordinate 1,892,585 downwards.
AGTAATGAACATATTGTAAATTTCCTGACAAGAGAAGCTAGTATTGTGGAAGGAAGAGCAATTGATGAAGAAAAAACTGAGGGATCGATACAGCTAAAGAATAATCATATCCCAAAAGGATTGATTACGCTCAAAAGCCTCTTTGATTGGAATGATAGAGAAAAAAAGCATAAGATCAAAGTGGATGAGGAGTACACTAAACTATAGTTGGGACCCGAGAAGTCAATCAAAGTTGGTACCGATTGCACTCTGAAAGAGCTGGAGTAGATTAAGGAGCTATGCCATGAGTTTCTAGATATTGTCACTTGGAGCTATCAAGATTTGAAAGGCTACAACAAGGATGTGATCCAACATACCATTGAGTTGTAGGAAGGAGTGAAACCCTTCAAGCGAAGTAGAGGCCAGTTAATCCCAAGATTGAGAAATACAATCACACGAAGAGAAATACAATTTTATTGAGAAGAAATTATGTGGTTATGACATCCTTGAAGAAGTTCTAGCATTTTGTTTCCCAGAATAAAATAATAGTTTATGTTGTTCATCCAGATGTATGAATTTTTATCATTCAAGGAGATCTTGGAGACAAGAAAGCTGGTTGGGTTTTCAAAATCTAGGAGTATGATATTGAAATCTAAACAACCAAGCTATTTTGAGGTCGAGCACTATGTTAGGAGCTGCTACTTATGAATACATGATTTGCCAAATTGAAGATTCAGTAAGCGAAAGTAATTTCATTGAACACTCTACCATTAATCATGATTGGACAGAGGACCTTGTCGAATATTTTAATTCAGGAAGATGTCCTTCACATATCAATGCTTCACAAAGGAGGAGATTCAAACTACAGGTTCTTAGGTATGTGATGTTACCAAATGGATTGTTCCATAGACATATTGATGGAGTACTTCTTAAGTGCATCAAAGAATCAAAGAAGCAGAAAATCCTAAAAGAATTCCATTATGGATTGTCAGGAGGTCATTATGTAGGGAGACCCATGGTGTTGAATATCATCAAAGCATATTATTTCTGGCCCACTCTTTTTGCAGATGCTTTCAAATCAGTGAGAGTTACAAAAAGTGTCAAAGATATGTCGGTAGAAGCAAGAATGCATCATTACCCCTTCATCCAATTCAAGTAGAAACGGCATTTCAGAAATGGGGCTTAGATTTGATTGGGATCATTGATCCTAATTCTTCTATCGAATACAAATACATTATGAATATAACTGATTACTTCACTCAATGGGCTGAAGTAATCCCAACCAAAAAGGAAAACTAGGCGACAGTCATCACATTCCTTTAAGGGTTGATTACTCGCTTTGGTGTCCCAAATACAATTATAACTGATAATGGGACTCCATTCATTGGTGCTAAAATTAGCAAGTTCACAGGTAAATACGGTATTTATTTAAAAACCTCAAGTTATTATCCATAGTAAAATGGTTTGGCTGAATCCATAAACAAGAATCTACTCAGGATTCTGAAGAGGACTCTTGGAGATAACAAGCAAAGTTGGCACTTGCTTTTGAACCAGGCCTTATGGGTCGATCGCATATTAGTGAAAAAATCTATCAAAATGTTCCCCTATTCCTTGGTGTATAGTAAAGAAGTAGTCTTTCCCATTCACATTGAATTACCATCCCTTAATTCTTGCACTTGCTTGATGATGAAGATGATCAATTCAACCCCATGAGTGCAAGGTTGGCTCAACTTTTACAATTGGAGGAAGAGGGGGAAATCGTACAATGCCTTCATTGAACATACCCAGATGATGAAGTGATTCGGTAAGAAAACTTCTGAGAAGGCTTTCAAGGTGGGAAATATTGTGTTAAAATGGAACAAGAATAAGGCAAAGTCGGGCAAGCATCACAAGTTCAAGATGATTTGGGAAGGCGCATTCCAGATTTCCATTTTCAATCAAGTTAACTCATTTTATTTGCAAGATTTGGATGGTCATTCACTACCAATTTTGATCAATGGTCTTCATTTGAAGGCCTACTACCAGTGAAAATCGATATTACGAATGTAAATATGTACATATTTTTGTTTAATGTTTGTTTTTGTTTAAAAAAATGGCTAAGGATGGGAAGCAAAATTCTTTTTCATTGTAAATGGGTGTTTTCATTAACGGAATTCATTTTTGCCAGCGAAAAGCCTTCTTCGTCCCTTCTGCCTAGAAGAAAAAAAAATGGAGGTGAAAAATTGGTCAAAACCTGGGACTTCCTAGGAGGTCACCCATCTGAGCACTACTCCATGAAAAAATGCTTAACTCTAGAGTTCTTGAAGAATTGGAAAATAAAAATTCAACTTGTGTAATGTGTCTTTTGGGTTCAAGGTTTGGAGGTGAAAAAAAAACAAAGGGCTTACATTTTTACCCTTACCTTGAAACCCTTCTTTTTTTGTTTTTTTTGCAAATTTTTTTTGTGCTTCTTTTCGCTGGCCGAAAAGTGGTTTCGTTGGCGAAATGAAATTCCTTTTCACCCCTCCTGAAGAAAGGAAAAAAAAAAAGAACATGCTTTTCCCTAGAGCGAAAAGGCCTTTTCTCTAGCAAAAGTCATTTCACTAGTGAAAAGCCTTTTTGTGCTTTCTTTTTTGGGCCTTTCGCCAGAAGTGTTTTGCCTGCACTACAAATATCAAAAAGCATCCATGTTTTCAAAAAGTTTCATTTTTCTGGTGAAGAAAAGTAAAATCATGCCAATTTTAGAAGCTCGTCGCCCAAGTTAGGAAAAGCATTTTTATAAAAAAATGGGGGGAAGATAAAGAAAATAAATTAATTTAAAAAAAAAAAAAAGGAAGTTATTTTGCCCAAGAAAAGAATTTTGTCCATGCTTCCTTACTTTTTGGAGCAAAATTTATTTTTGCCCCCTTTCACTCATTCATATCTTGATTTTTAGAGTGAAAACTTAAGTTCAAAGCCATAAACCCCCACTTGCATGCTTTTTTGGATGAAAAACATAGTGAAGGTTATTTTCGGAGCAAAGGGGAGTGAAATGCCTTTTCACCTTGATTTTCTAGTGAACCCCTAGAGTGCATGATGTTTTGCCCGTAAAAGCAGTAAAATCCCTTTGTATCGTCCACATCAGTGAAACGAGCCGCTTATCATGCTTTTAAAGGTAGAAAAGCAATAAGGCGTATTTTCTAGAAATAACTGTTAACGGCCAGTGGTGCCCCCCAAGAAAGAAAAATAAATTTAAAAATTAAAGCAACCGATCAAAGCACTTGAAGAAGAGGTGGGTGAAACTGATAAATCATTGGAAAGCGTGGTGTATCCTCGAAATTAGCTAACGCATCACAAGCATTTATTTTGGTAGAATTTGAAGTGATTTGCTATCTTCTTAAAAGAAGTTGAATATGGAGAAGAAAATCTCAAATGCCAAGAAGGAGAAAGCTCGAAAAAATACTGAACCAGAAAAGAAGCAATGAAAAGCAAGGAAAGAAGAGGAGGAAATTGAGTTGGCGCCTTACTATGACTATCTGGTGCAGATCAGTGATTGTGTAATCACAAACAAAGGCATGGAGAAATTGCACCAAGATATTGAGTTCGCTCTAAAAAAGGTTTCTGTTGAAAGTTCCCATACCACTGTATTCTACTCTCATCTCTTCTGGTATATGTGTATGCATGTGCACCCATGTCCTGAGCTAGTTTGGACGATTACCCAGTGTTATAACTCTGTTTTGAGAACTTTTCAAAATGCCCAAGGAGATCAATTATTCAGTATTTTAGCCAAGTACATAAGGGATGCATTCGCTTATGGTGTGTGACCTCCACCTGACATCATATTTAAAAATATCAACCTTATGGAGGAGGAAAGGTATCAGTCCACTGTTCATATGCAACAATTTATGGAAAACCAATTATTGAAAATGCCACATTTTGGGGAGTTGCCAGAATTGTCTGTGCCACTGAGGTATTTCAAGACCTCATATTTATACTCAATGTTGGTGTGGTCGGTGGGATTGCCTTCAAATTCCATAGTGCATAAGTGGCAAGAATCATTGGTGCAGTACATTTCACAAGTGGAGTTTTACACCCCAACAACAATGACAACAACCACAAATCCAATTTTCTATGATTGGATAGGTTTCTTAGCACGGAGAATGCACTCGCAATTGCAAAAGGTGCAAATCAGGGAAGATGTTACTTTCAGGCACTGCTCTCTTTTGGTATGGTACTTTTTCTATCACATGCATTCTCATTTTTCTTTTATAGCGGTAAGAAAGACAAATGAAACAAGAAGAATGTTGCCAGTGTATTCATGGACTTAGCTTTTTTTCATAAGATAGTCCTATTATAACTTTAACAGAATATTTTTGGGGCTTGCTCTTAAGTTGATTTATGGAGTTTGCAATAGAGTACCTCGAGCAATTAAAGCGAAGGTGGTTGACAAGAAAAAATGTGATGTCTTTTTTCTGACACAAGGAGTGGTGGTTAGAATTTTTGGTTTCACTGGTAAACTCTTTTTGCTGCCATATTTTACCATCGAACATATATTCACCCTAGAAGTAGCCCAACATAGTGATTTCACAAATGATACATATGGGACAAGCAAGGGAAAGAAAGCTACATGTGTTATGCCTTTCCAGTTTGGCGATATAAGAGTTACGCAGTGCGGACAGAATGAATTGATTGTCGAGAAACTGTATGACCATGGGTTAATTGAGCTTCCTTAATGATGGTGGTATGATCCTTTAGGTGTTTTCATAAGTTACATCAAAGCCAATAATTTTTATTACTACCTTCGAGAACACATCTTACAACAGAGGAATATTCCCAAGGGGTGCGATCTTGAATGGCATATTGAGAATATGATGTCACTCTTTCCTTGGCATGATTTTTATGAGATGGATGTCGAGTATGATCCAACGAATCATCCAAAGCAAGTTCCTTCTCCTGGTCTATTCAATCAAATGAAAGTGAAACTTCCTGATTGGTCCAATAAAAATATTACCAATTGGTGGATCATGAGGGTCCATCGAAGTAAGCCTAGGTTAAATTATCCATTGGTCATGGATGAGGTATTTTCATTGATTTATGATGACCATTGTGAAAAGTACCAGCCCCTCTCCTTCGCTAACTTGGTGCCTCAAAGTATTTGTATCCCTAACAAGGAAGAAGACATGATAAGAGAGGAGGCATTGGTTGAAGAGAGGATATTTATCAAAGAATAATAGGAGCAACCGTTGCCCAAGAGCAGCTTTAACTCAGAAATAGGAGTGTAGGTATAAGAGTGTCTTTCCCTAGCATGGTGAAGAAGCCCATAAGTGGTGTAGTTTTTGTGCTTAACATAAAATTACTTCTTCATAGATGATTGAGCAGACTATTTTTTAGGAGATACCCTCTTCGTCTCAGCTGGAACAATCAAGCCCAATGGTGACCATAGTAGATTTGGAAGTAGAGGAGCAAAAAGTAGGGGAAAATCAAAAGTCTCCAATGCAACCGTCTTTACCACTAGCTCAAATGGTGTCAAAGCTTGTAGGTACGTATTTTATTTCCTCTTATCTCTAACAAGCACTTGGTAACCACTGTCTCCCTATTTATAGTTCCCATTTCCACTTTGTCTCCAGTTGTTGTACCCATCTCTTCGGTTCCCCTTTCTACCTCACAGTCGCTAGTCACCAACGCTCCCCCAATTTCATCCATTCCCTCCATTTCTTTATCCTTTAGTTCATTCGCATCCACCCTAAACCCATTTTCTCTTATGTTGTCCTTTGTTTCATTTTCCATTCCTTCTAATCTTGTTATCGTTGTAAGTATGCAAGTCCCTCTCAAAGTAAGTATAACTATAGTGCCTTCCACATTCATCCCTATTGTTGAGTCAAACCCTCAGCATGCTCGTTTCCTATCTTCCTCAATTTTTGTAGTGTAGAAGCCACTGGCTTCTGATATGGAGTTGCTACCAGAGCACCCCATAGAAGAAACAATCAACAGAGCATAGCAAAGTTCATCATAGTGGTTGAAGAATCGCAAGCAAAAGGATGCGCAAGCCCTAGCAAAATCGATGAAGAAAGTGACTTTTGACCCAGATACAATGGAGGCACACACAGTGAATATGGTTCCTTAGGTTTATAAACCTCAAGGAGAGATGGTGCCCAGTGATTATCCGTACCAAGTCATCATAGAGGAAGGTGGATATGATCTTAATCTACCTGCACGATGAGCATTATAAGGATCACTTCTTCCAGGATGAGGTAAAGATAGTGGAGTTAGAGGAAGCTTTGGCAGCACAAAGGCTCAAATGGATGCTACGCAGTTTGAATCTTAGTAGTGGTAGCAGAAGGTGATACGCTTGGAGGTCAAAATCAAGCAGGTAGCCACACAGTAGCAGAAAAGCACAATAGTAAATCCAGGCCTTGCAAGCCTAGCTTCAAAATTTGTAGAATCAGTTGGCAGCAAATTCGATGTAGTCAATGACCCTCACAAAAGAAAAATTAAGGAGGCTCGTAATTAGGTGCTGATTGATTGCAAGACGATGGCGACGTTAGTCCTCATGTTCCTCTAGGAAGTGTAGATAGTTATTTCATATGGCAGACACATAGTGGAGTATACATAGAAAAACCTGGAGCTGAATTTGGAGATAGCAATGAAGATTTAGGTGATGGTTCAAATGGATCTTCAATTTCATCCACTAAGTGAGATGGCCTGTGCTTGGGCAAGCATCAAAATCATGTTGCGCAGTTATTTCTCCAAGATAGACCTGGTTAAAGAAGCTCGTAAGCTGCAAGAGACATTTGAGCACAAGAGACACATTTCATTGGTTTACTTTTATACGATAACAACTAATGGTTTCCCTAGTTTCATTGATGATTAGAGGAATATTCTAGCAAATAAGGACCCGGATGCAGTATGGGTTATTTTCATAGATATGCTTCAAAAATTGATGACTTGGAGGAACCCATCATTGAAGAACATGTGATGCCATTAATGAGAAAATTCACCCGTATTGAGTCAGGTTTGTTGGAACTCAGCCAGAGGGCCAACTACATTGATCTAGAGTAGGTTGATATCTTTCCGTATATTGTGGATACACTAAATGCTCGTGAGGTGATTAGTATGGATGCTTGGACAGAAGCAGTTGCAGTGTATGAATCTACGACGTCACATCTTAAAAAGTAGGAAGAAGTTGGTCCAAGTAGCAGGTAATTATATGTAGCAGACAGTGGAGACTCTGATCCCAATGAATGAAGGCCTGGGACCGATTGCATTCAAGTGAGCTAAATACCCTACGATCCGCCAAAAATGTTGGTATTTTTACCACATTAAAATTTTGTAAAATTTTACCTGAAATATGTAAACAATTTTGCCAACAAAACTTTGTAAATTCATTTTGAGCATTTTTGCCACATTAAAAAGTTTGTTGAAAATTTTTCTAAGTGTTTTATGGGTGCAGTTTTGGGAAAAATCCGAGCGAAATGCCTTTTCGCTCTCATGCACAGCGAAATACCTTTTCATAGTGAAAATCCTTTTTCGAGCATTTCGCTGGCTAAATTACTTCTTGGCTATTTCGTTGGTGAAATCACTTCACCATAAGTTTTGCTCCCATTAATAGCAAAATTTCTTTTCACTTCATTTCTCAGCAAAATCTGGTTTTCGAGACAGGCCCCACTTTTGGCAGTGCAAGCTTTTTACAGGTGAAGTCATAGCAAAACTCCATTTCACCCAGGTTTGGGGTGAAACTCCATTTCTGAGCGCATCCTAGGTGAAAACATTGGTAAGTGCACATTCCAAGCGCAAGTCTAGGCGAAAGCCCATTTCGGGCATGACTTGGGCGAAATGAAGATGAAGGCCCGTTTTAGGTAAAACTTTGAGCAAAAGCTCATTTTAGAAGCAAACACCATCGCCCCTACGTTTTCAGTGCAAATATTCTTTGGGAAAGGATTAAGGCTAGTAGAATTAATTCTTGTGGTAAAGCAATCGATATATCTGGGATCACTACTAAAAAAACTGTTGAATTTAAGTATTGCGGCCTTGACTTTGGTGTAATCTTGTTCATTTTTGAAGCGTCATCCACTTTGGTGGGTATTCATTTCCAAGGCACCATCATGGAGATTAAAATTAGACCGATGATTTTTGCCAAAGCCTCGATATGCCATGTGATGAAATCTCTAAACATTTACCAATGCATTTGCTAATTGGTTCGTTGTTATTTCCAAGGAGGAATTATTGTTGTTTGATATTTGACTAGTCGACATTTTATTTCAATGTGCATTTAATTACAGAGGTGTAACCCTCTATAAATACTAAGCATTTTGATGTAAAAGGAAGAGGATAGATATTTTACTAAAAAAACTCTGAGTTTAAATTTCTACCTTAATCGAAAGATGCTGGACTCTGGTTCCTAGAGCAATCTTTGTGTGTATGCTTTCTGCTTGTTATTTCTATTAAATTTATATCTTGGTTAGATAAATTGAATTTTGCATTTGAATTTGATTGTTGATGAAGAGTGAATGTTGAAATGCTAACTGGAGGCTATCCTTGCAAGTTGTGATCGATTTTTATGTTATTCTTTCGATTAAATATTGGTAGAACTTGATGTGGTTGCTTAGTTGCTCGTTTATTGCCATATTACGTTTCTGGATCATAGCCATATTTCTCATTCATTTTTGTCATTTCTCATCTCTTTTTGTTACCCTATCTTATACCAATTATTAGATTAGTACGGGAACCAACCCTCTCTAGAGATTGGTCCAAAGGACATCTCTCTCCTTTGGTCTCTCAATTGGTCGGGTCTAAGGCACACATATGTTATGTACTTAGGCAAATTCATGACCAACACTAGCTAAGCCTTATTGATTTTGGAAACATTGCAACTTTCCTGGAAATTGCTCTCAATTGACTCTCACAATTGTCACTCATGTGTTGGTTGACACTCTTCTTTTCTTCTAGATTTGTTAGCTATGAAAATTATCTTGTGCATTGTTGTAACACACATTACAACCTTGGGTCTCTATCTCTTGGCTTCATTGTTATTTTAGTGTTGCACCATCATCTGCTTGAATCCTAATCTGTAAATTTACATAAATCCAAACCCTCCTATTGTTCTATATCTAGCAAAGCCTAATTGATTTTGCAAACATTGCAACTTCCCTAGAAATTGCTCACCTATCAATTGACTCTCACAATTGTCACTCATTTTGGTTGGCACTCTTCTTTTCTTCTAGATTTGTTAGCTTTTGTCTTGGCCTATAATGAGAATAGCCTATTACTCTATAAATGCACTATAGACATGAATATAAATTTTGAATGGTATTGGTTCCAGATCAATGATGAATACAAGGTGACAAGATATAGGGTGATAATGACAAGTTGGTCAATGGTGACCAAAGGGTAACAATGGACAAGACAACATTGGACTAAGCAAAAATGAGCAAGGTAACAATGGACACATATACAGGATCATATGGTAGAAATGACTAACAAAGACAAGGTGAAGACAATGAAGATGCCAACCAATGATATATGAAACGACGATAGACTAGCTACCTATAAAGTGGTATTGCATGAACAGTTTGCAAGAACTCAATTAATGAGAGGGAAAACTCAATCGATGATGGTGATAGTAAGATAAAACTATGATGAGGTTGAGGAGAAAAGTAGTGAATGTACAAATGACCACTAGGGATTTTGTTGGTGATAATAAACTAGTCAGCGATAGTGGACTATAGATAGTGGTAACTGGCAACAATGACTTTGTTGGTGAAAATATGATGTAGATAACATGGGTGGGAGATAGTGGATTTGACTCTAAATAGATGGTGATTCTTTTAGGCAAAAATAACGTAGTCTTCTTACAATCGATGATTTGGCCAATAACAACAATTGATGGTGGACTAAGGGTGTCAATAGATGGCAGAGCCAAAAAGATGTCAACAACATACTTATTGATGGGATGTTGACTTATTAGTATTTTTTGAAGGGTCAACTATCAACAATTTTGCTAATGGGTCATTGATGAACGATAGTCTAGTCGATCGATGACAATCAACATTGATGAACGATAGCCTAGTCGATTGATGACAATCTAGTTGAAGCATGTTGGTCGTTGATAGCTTGCTTGACTGAAAATTTATTCATGGGACACTAGCACACTACTAACCGATATAGTGTTGGTGACAACTAGTTAAAACCATGCATAACGACAAGATGACACAAAGAACAATGATGGTGGGTTTTATTTCTTCCTTGACAATGTCGACAAAACCTTCCTTGTTGATGTTGAAGAAACCCTAGCCAATGACAAACGCCCTCCCTCTTTATCTAATAGAATTTCTTATTATCAATGATAATGACTACTTTTGTAAGTAATAATTTAGCCATTGGCAAGGGTTTTTAGAACGGGTTGCGACAACGAATAAATTTTCCTCTTTTTCTCCTCTTATTTATATGGTGTGATCTTGGTTCATACAAGCTCTTTGGATTTTGTTTGTATGATTTTCATGGAGCTATAGTTCTCCACACTAGACAATAGATGGCTTGAAAAATATATGGGTTGATCTAACCCATGACTCCCTTCTTGCACCAAGCCACCTCTAATTGTGAAATTTGACACATCGACATGGACAAAATTATGTTTCCCAAACTAGGAAAACCAAAATGGGCATACAAATCAGCTTAAGTTGCTCAAAGCCCTGTTAGTGCTCCTTTGTCCACCTAAATGGAACACCTTTCCCTATTAATGCATCCAACAAATGGGATAGTTGTGGAAAATTCTTGATAAAGCATCGATGGTATCGCACGTGACCCAAGAAAGAATTCAACAAACTATCATATGGTTCTTCCATGCTAAGAACGACTCAAATCTTGTTAGGAATCATCTTCAATCCATTCTGACATACAACATACCCAAAAAATTTCCCATAGGGCACTAGTAGTTTGTATTTCTTTGGATTAAGTGAGAGGTGGGTATTTTATGCACAATTGCATATACTCTTCTAATGCCTACAAGTGTTCTTACTTTTGTCCATATAGTGACCAATCATCTTGAAAAAATTTAAACTTTCAAGTGTACATTTGTGCAAATATGTACAATATAATCCATTAAGATGTGGCGGGAGCATTACATAATCCAAACAACATCCTATTATATGCATATATTCCATTTTCAATGACAAGGGTGGTCTTCAACTTATCTTCCTCTGCTATATTGATTAAATTATATCTATAGAATTTATCTATAAATAAATAAATCTCATGGCCCTAGAACTTCATCCCCAATTGAATCAATAAAAAGGATCAGGAAGGGATAGCATTCAAACTTTGAAAGTCCACATAGATCCAGATCTGCACACTTTCCTTCTAATGTAAATTGGTAGTGCCCATTCATTTACAATCACTTCAAAAATGATGCTTGCATCCAATATTTTTTCAATTCCACGTTTACCAATGTCGCAGACTTAGAATTTATGTGATATAGTCTGTCATATTTGTGCCACCAACATCAAAGTAATCTAATGGACACATAGCTCAAGCAAAATTTCTTGGAGATACCTATAGGCCCATGTGAAAACATTCTTCATGAAAATTTTGAATGCTCCTCCATTATATTTTGGATTATAATGAAGTTTGAGATAATGCTAATGGCTCCTCCATATTTTTCTCCCTTGGTCACAATAGTTGTTTGTGTCTTTTTATTTTGTTATTTTTTCTTCGATGTCATCTCTAGTTTCTTTGTAATGAACCTCTCTTCTCATACCATATATCTTTCAACAATTTATCAAAATATTCAACATGCATCCACAAATAAATTAATTGCATAATAAATTGCTCAATAAAATAGATATTGATTATACCCTTGAGGTAGGGGAACACCATACAATGCTCCTTTTGGAAGGAAGCCACTCCACAAGATCTCTAGATCCACAAGCCAAGACTTCTTCAAGAATACATCATAGATGTCTTTCACAATGGGGGTACATCTCTCTTTATACAAGAGTGTGATGGTTCACCTTCCATGAGTTACAAGATCACACATGTGGAGGTTCACCTTCCATGAGTTACAAAGTGCATAATAATATGACAATATTCCTTGTGGTTACATATGACAATATTCCCCTAACGGTTACAAATATGATTCTATGACATACCTATTTCTATTTTGACATGTAGCTTTCCTTACTCAATAATTAATTTATGGCTCATACCATTATACAATACAATATTAAATTATTCAATATTAAATACCTATCTTGGTACCTAACATTTCATCCCCCTTACTAATGTTTTATCCTCGAAACATTAGAAGAGTCTTCCTTAATAATTAATTTATGGCTCATACCATTATACAACACAATATTAAATACCTATCTTGGTACCTAACATTGCATCCCCCTTACAAATGTTTCATCCTCGAAACATTAGAAGAGGCTAAATAATATGATCTTTTCAGCCATGCTTAATAATGGTACCAATCTCGAGCATCCATCCAAGTGGAACTATGATTGGTGGTGGTCTTTGTTGATGCCAATGCCATGTGTTGGAAGCATAAATTTCATTTTTTTCATCCATACCTGCTTGAATTTATGACTTGGAGCATATCCAATGTTTTGGATCCACTAGTTCCCTCTATGTCCCTCGCTACCTCAAGCCCTGTCTCCATGATTGTTGCCTCTCATGGTGGTGTGGATGGTGATATACTCCAACCTTAGCCTTTTGTTCTACCTGTTTTCGCTCTTCCTTTTTTTCATTTGTTTTATCTCTTTCTTTTACTTCTTCCTTAATCTCTTGTTGAGATTCTCTTTCAGGTTCTTGTGATTGTTGTTTACTTTGTTTCTCTGCAATCACTACATGCTTTTCCTTACACTGAGAAATGTCTTGTAAGGTTATCTTCTTTCGATACCATCACTTCATGAATTTCTTTTGCACATAAATGTTAATAGTACCCAAAGAATGCAACCAAGGATAACCAAGAACAATATTTGTATCATTCATCTAAGTAGCATGAAAATCTGAATGTAAAACATATTTATTCATGGTGAGCTTCAAATCTTCAAAAATCTGAAAATTTTGTCCTTCAATTTGTATGTCCTTGATTTTCTTTTCTTGAACTTGCAACCTCGTCAAAGATATTGATAAAATTATATTTGCTACTAGGGTTAATGGAAACAATAATTGTTTTATTTTGAATGCACCCATGAACTTGCAAAATAGAATTTTGACATTCAAACAAAGCTTTTTGATCACTATTTGGCCCTAACACACAAGGTGTAGTTTCCATAACCTGCACATTATTATCATTTTTCTTTGATGCCCATTTGCTTAAAAATGCAACTTGAAATTCTTCCCATGTGTATGGATGAGCAAAGTTGAAATACCAAGATCGAGCTTCCCCTTGCAAGTAAAGCCAAATATTAGACTTAAAATAAGAAGAATATAAAGACTTAAAATTTTCCAACCATTCCCTAGCATCAATATCATCTGTTCCAGAAAATTTTGGCAAATTCATGATTTTTTTTAAAGTAGCTAGGGTTTGAATAACCCAAATTTCTCAAAAATTAAAATTTTTGAAATCTCATCTATGTCCTTCTACAACCATTAAATCTGCAAATTATCTTCAAAACAAAACAAACGGCAACTGATTTGCTTACTCGGATTGAAAGTTATGATTTTTTTTCCTTTTTGCGAGCAACTCCAAATCCAGCACCAAATGCCCAACTTGCAACAGTTATAACTCCCTCATTACTTATCAGAATTTAACAAGTACTCATTGGAGTACTCCAAATAACCTGCAGGCTGATGCAAAAATATTCTGAAAATGATTACTAAAAAATTTAATACAATTTTTTTCTTTTTGAAAAAAAAAATCGCGCAAACAAAAAACAGCTTGAACAACCCAACTTCAAACAGTTGTAACTCTCTCAAAACTTATCAAAAATCCACAAATGAGCAGTCATTTTTATAGTACTCAAAATAATCTATATGGGGGTGCAAAAATATTCTATAATTGACTGCTGAAACATTTAATACGAAATTTTTTATTTTGAAAAAAAAATTGCACGGCCAAAAAACAACAAAAATAACTCAACTTTAAACAACCATAACTTTCTCAATACATATCATAATTTAGAAAATGAGTACTCAAAAATATCTACACGATGGAGTAAAAATATTTTGAAAAATGACTGTTAAAATAAAAGATGACCTCTGCAAAATGTGACATTTTTTTTTCGAAAAATGTGCCCTAGCTCTGCAAAAACAAACCCACTTTGCCTAAATCGCTGCTCTAATACCAAATGTTATGAACATCTCTTCTCATACCATATATCTTTCAACAATATATCAAAATATTCAACATGCATCCACAAATAAATTAATTGCACAATAAATTACTCAATAAAATAGAGATTGATTATACCCTTGAGATAGGGGAACACCATACAATGTTTCTTTTGGAAGTACGCCACTCTACAAGATCTGTAGCTCCACGAGCCAAGACTTCTCCAAGAATACATCATAAATGTCTTTCACAATGAGGGTACTTCTCTCTTTATACAAGAGTGTGATAGTTCACCTTCCATGAGTTACAAGATCACACATGTAGAGATTCACCTTCCATGAGTTACAAATGACAATATTCCTTGCAATTACATATGACAATATTCCCCCAACGGTTACATATATGATTCTATGACATACCTATTTCTATTTTGACATGTGGCCTTCCTTACTCAATAATTAGTTTATGACTCGTACCATTATACAATACAATATTATATTATTCAATATTAAATACCTATCTTGGTACCTAACATTCCTACTGTTTTTTACTCTCTATTGTAGGGTTAGGGTATTTATTCTTCTTTGATTGTGTCGGTGTTATTGTAAGAAAATATCTCATCTTTGCACTTCATTCTTCCTTGTCAATTAGATTGACATTTTAGTTGTTTCTACTACTTGCTACCTTGGGGCAATTTGTTTCCTTATGTGTCCTCGATCCATACCACTAATGTATTATAAGTGCACTGTTACCCACTACCACATTTGTACAATTTTGCATAAAGTGACCGTACTCTTGGCACTTCCAACATTGCATGATGGACCTCCTTTCACAATTGTTGTGGTCTTTCTCCACCACCAGATCTATTGTTGCCTTTTCCATCAACAACCCTCCTTCCTTGGCAGGTATTATGATATCCTCCACTTATCGCACCCTGTTCATTGTGACCGAATTCCTCCTTTCGCATGGCCAATGTCTGGTGTCTTCTGCTTTTCAAGTTAAATGTGCAATCTGCAATAAAATACCCATTAGCTTCTTAGATACCACAATATGTTTTTTTGGACAGTTAGTATGTGTCCTCTAAACATCAAATGTCTTTCTTTTCCTTACTCTCCTTTTCACTCTGCATTTGTTGAATTGTTCTTCCCAAACTCTTTTTTTCACTCTGCATTTGATGAATTGTTCTTCCCAAACTCTTCTTTTCACTCTGCATTTGATGAATTGTTCTTCCCAAGTCTTTCCATGAGCATATCGATTGTTGTGCCCAACTCATCACGATCACTATCAAAATCACTTCATTCTGACTTTCACTTGTAGGTGTCAACTTCATCTCTCTCCAAGTTTAGTATTCTGACTTCCTCCTTAATAATTTCTCTTAAAAGACGAATTTTATAACTAATTTTCTTAATTATTTATTATTATTATTATTTTATCCTTGTCAAACACGAACACAACCTGAAGTTCGTAACTTAGCCTATATTTAATAGCAAGAAAAAATATTATAACACTCCAACCACAATTGGACAAAAATAAAATCAACCACGTGATATAAACAAGGAATATTGATGTAAGCAAACCAAAGAATAGCCAAATGAGCTCATTAATCAAATTGATTATCCACCCTATATTTTACAAACTTAAATGTTTTAAGTCATCGATGATAATTAAGGCTATCTTATATATACTGGTAATATATAATATGATAGGAGCTCCCCATTTATCTGTAAACATTTCTTTGGACTTATAGTTATTTATACACACTAATAAATGATCCAGCCCACTGCTCAACTAAACAATGATGCAAGGATTCATCACTCATACAGGTCCTGTCATTCTTTCCATTAAAATACACAACTCCTATTCAAGCTTCTCTTATGGCCTTATGCAGTGGCATAGCCACTTCTTTTGTGCCACTTCATTCTGGTAGACCAATAGTTGAAGTTTCTTGTCTATCGAAGTAAGATCTAAATGATCAACAATCGTTCCTAAGGTTCCAGATGAATATTTACAATACTTGAACAATTCCAGCTTGCATTACCTTTATTGCTTAGCAGCAAATGTCTCATTCTTTTGGCTTAGAGAAATAGCACCCATTGAAGCTTCTGCCATGGCCTTCCTTAGACAGATAGCAGTCTCTTTCACATCACTTCCTTCTGCAATACCAACAGTTGAAACTTCTATGTGCTTCTTGTCAATTGAACCAAAATGGGGAGCGTGAACACTTAGTGATGCATGAGCTTCTGCCCTTGGATCACCAAATCTCTCAGAAACACCTGACACAGCAGCCACAAAGTCGCGTTCAACTGCTTCATTATAAACATCACTATCTTGTGATATGACTTCCCAGTTTTCGATGACTGGGACAGATAGGCACTCCTTTCTGTGTTCCTCAAACTCGGCTTTTGTTGGCAGAATAACATAGTCAATGACAGGATCATAGAAAGGATCTGGGTCCCCTGCCTTAAGCCAATGTTTAAGTATTCGAAAAACATGCTCATCGCAGATCAGTCCCCTGTGATCTCCAGGCACACCTATTCTTTCCTCCGCCGCAAGCCCATCTGCCTGAAAAGGTCAAAACAATGCGAAATATTAAAGAATTAACTGTGGAAATTCTTTCCTAAATTTGCATGGAAAGCCATCAGTACAGCATTCACTATGCAGTCAGCCATAAAATGCAAGCAATTTTTCCTAAAGCGACTGCTATATATGTCAACCATATAGCTCTACAACTACAGATAATAAAAATTTTGCAACGAGGATTGATTTGTAATGCAAATAAGTTATAAAAATATTACAAAAAATATAGATTGAAAATCCTTGTATCTAGTTTGTTGGGATGTTTGTACATATCCAAGAAAGTAGAGGGTTTAGGTACTTGATGTGTCAAAATACATACCAAAAAAAAAACATAATTAAACATTATAGCTCGACACAGGATTTCTTGGTTATTTATTAAGAGGTCAACAGAAGGACTCTAATAATTACTATTTAGCAAATTATTTATCCCATTATTGCAATTAACCTAAACAATCTAATTTGCCAAAAGCTTCACATTTTCCAAAATATTTCAGTTTTCCCAATTACAGCAAGAGATCCATCTGAAAGTTGAAGCCAACAAGGCTACAAATAAGTCCTACTTAACCCACAGTCCAAAAGGAAAAAGAAAGGTGCATGCAAGGGAAATGTAAAAGATTCCTAGTCAGAGATTTTAAAAAGACGTCTAAAATAATGGAATTACTAGAGTCAAAGATTGATTCTTTCAGATAAGAATAATGTGCTATTCTAAGATATTCACCGTATTCGTTTCCAGAAGAAGAAAAGAGATTTGAAAGAAACACTGCTGACTATAATATTAACACCCTACTGTCACTGTTACTCACCATAGCTGATTCCATAGGGACGGTTCCATCACCTTCAACACATGTGTACACAGCCTGAAATCATAAGACAGATGTTAGAAAGACAGCTTTATATGGTCATTACATACATAAACATATGATACAAATGACAGATGCAAAAGAATTCAAAACAACAATGCAAGGAAACTAAAGAAAAGCAGTCACAAACCACACTTCTAACATCCATTTGTCTCTGTTCAACCTCCAGAAATTTTACATATAGCATGAAACAGTGTTGACTTCAAAGAAGGCAAACGCACCATTTGCTCCTAACGTTGAGAAAGCCAAATATTGCTCTAATGGAATAGGTTATTGTATTACATATACCATTTGCTCCTAGTGTTGACTTCACAGATATTACAATTTTGGAAAAGTGTGAGAAGATAATTCTATTAATGTCCACAGATGACCAAAGTAGGCAAATGGTTCTCATCAAAAAGCCAGTGAGATTCGTCGAACAAAGATGTTACAATGCACTGTAGTAACCAAAAAGTACAAAAAAAATAATCTAAAGTAATGAAACTATTGTAAACTACATTAAAGTGAAACAACTGTATGCCATTAAATTACAGCCTCAAGAGTTGTACCCAAAAGGAGTAAATCCCTAGCATGCTAAAAATAACGATAAAGAGAGAACCAGCAGTCAAGGTCAACAAGAGATAGAAAAGAACAATTGATCCAAGCACCTACACTAATCTGCTAAAGTAAAGAAACTATTGTAAACTACATTAAAGTGGAACAACTGTATGCCATTAAATTACAGCCTCAAGAGTTGTACCCAAAAGGAGTAAATCCCTAGCATGCTAAAAATAACGATAAAGAGAGAACCAGCAGTCAAGGTAAACAAGAGATAGAAAAGAACAATTGATCCAAGCACCTACACTAATCTGTGGACGCTTGTTAGGTAGAAGCAGAGTTGTCATCATCATCATCAACCATTACAAAGGTTCAACATAGGATTTAATGATTCTCCCAAGAGAATGGCTAGAACTAAGGGGAACAGTTTGGATAATACTGGCAGGACATGGAGTCTGACCCTCAAGACTCTTCTAAAATCCATGGATGTGAAACCAATAAAAGAAGCTAGGAAATGGGTAAGCTGCGTTTGTCTTCAACTCCTAGACATGTGAAAGATGGCCAAAACCCAATGCCACAGAAATGCAGTCCTCCCCGCCACATGAAACAAGAAGAAAACGTTGAAGCTCAGCTCTAGTAGATACTATCATATGCAGATAAAGGCACACAGATCTGTCAATAACATTTTGGAGAGTTGTAGCTTCCAGTGAATGTTTGTTAATCTCAACAGATGAGATAGAATGAAAGAATGAGGTGATTAGTCAGGCAGTTGTCAATCTCCCCTGTAATAATTGACATCAAACAGTAATAACTTCCCAAAGATGCAGATCTAACTTGAAATTTGACTTTGCAGCTTGAATAATGCAAACTTTGACTAGGAACTAGAATTCTTGAATTTTTATATATTCTCTCAAAAAATAAATCCAGTAGGAGGAGTTATATGATTAGCAAAAGACCAAGTATAAATTCAACAAGTAAAGAGGCCAGTTCAATCCCAGAGTGCAAATTGATGAGGCAGAATCGTTTCGTAGGAACCACATTACAAAGAAGCTAATCTCAAATAGAATTCCAAACAGTTAACATAGCAGAAATAGGATTCCAAACAGTTAAAAATGACATGAAGAGATAAACTCCATAGCTAGAATATTCAAACATTTGGAATGGAATCATAGTTTTAATATTCTCAGAGTGAACAGATATAGACCTGAAGCCTCAAAACATTATTCTACTTTTATGCAGGACAGCATACAAAGTCTAATCAAAATTAAAAAGTGCAACGCATGAACACAAAAAAAAACAACATAGAAAACAGATACTAGACAAATATCATGTAACCTCTGAATGCAGTATTTGCTCCAGTTCTGAGATAGGGTTTTCCCTACTTCCATAGCTGTAAATCAACAAAAATGGCATATATATCACCCCATTGACCTATATGAAAATCTTCAACTCGAAGTGCTTAAACAAATCAATACCAATATCAAGAATAAGAAAATGCATGACAGAAAGACTGAAGATTAGATTATTCAGTAAGAGAAGGAAAAACTTACCATACACTATATGGTGTGTCATTGCAAGTGCCATATATATTATAGAATTTAACAGAGCAGGGGATCTTGGCAGATGACATGATTTTTCGTGTTTTGTTAGCCCATTTAAGTATTTCACAATTAAATGGCAGTGGTATTGTTCTACCGTCATATGTGATCTGTAATACAACATGAATGTGATTTGTGAGAACCACAGTTAGATATTCTAATGCAAAGTGATTGAAAATGCCATTAGACAGTAGTATTACCATTAAAATGAGAAAATCATATTAACAGATGAAGCTTCTCTTTGAAAAGTTGTATTATGAAACTTGATAATCATGCTCTATATATACCAAAGGAACTACCGTTGTGCAATAAATCTACATGAGATATTTGAGAAAATACCCTCAAGGTGTGGCAACACCAATAATATTACTAATGGAAGAAGTAACTCCAATAGATTTCAAAATTATAATTCCAATTCATTTATCACAAGTCATAACAATACAATGTTACATATGTCTATATATACTATACTATCTCACCTAATAATCCTGATGGAGGGTAAAACCCTTCACTGAACCTTCTAATATTGTCCAATATGACATCCCAATGCAATGGACCTTGGGTTATACATGGCCCATCCCAACTACTCCATGGCCTTAGTATACAATACAATAGCATATCCCTTGGTTCAATATACAATAAAATATCATAAGCCACCCTCCATTAACACGTGTCGTCTTCAAAACATGAAAAGAGACCAAATAATATGATTTTCTTCAAAATGTAATAATATGATTTTCTTAAAAATGTAGATGACTACTACCAAGCTTGATCATCCACATGAAATCTTCATTGGTGAGAATTTCTCTTATGCTTCCTTGCTTCTGTTATGCTACTCTAGGTTCATATATGTTGCTCCTATGGTTCCATATGCTACAATATATATTGTATTTTTGGTTCCACATAGGTCTAAACTAATCCATCCTATGGTTGCAAGTGTAATTATAGTTTTGGTTCCAAGTGTGTCCACGGTAGTTGTTCTTCCTTTGGCTTTAAGTATGGATAAAGTTGTAACACTTTTGATGCTCCATGCCATTTTTCCATCTCGTGACATAGATGTCAACTCGCTACATCCTTGGTTGCTCACTTCTCTTTCTTTAGCTCTTGAACCTTTTCTTCCTTCATTTTATTCTCTCCCATCTTTCGCCCTTAGATTCTTCCTCATGCCTTTCATTACATTATTCCTTATGGAAGCTGAAGAGAATCATTTTCAGGTGCCTTTATTACAAGATTCAAGGGAGATACTATTGCTTCTAGCCTTGTATAGAGATACCACTTTCTTTCGCAATCCTGACTAAAAATGCTTGGCTCTATACTCTCAAATATTACAAGAGAGACCGACCAACACTTGGATAATCACATCTCCCCCCTCACCCTCCCCCCCCCCCGACGCCACGTTGATTCCCCATCACTTCTTGGCTACTTACAACTTTTGATGGTTTTTTAAGCCTTAATACTACCACAAATATCACAAGATCAAATATAATATAGCCACAATATAATAAGGTCAAGATAATGATAAGAGTAGAATAATATGAGCAAATTAATATGTAAAATAAGGCTTATAATAACTCAAATAACATTCAATAATATGCAGCAATATGAATGTAAATCATAGCCTTAATTAACATGCACTAAGCATGCAATATAACTTACAATATTAAATCTTTATTAATCTCCTTATGATAGTACTGAACATGACTGTTTGTGATACTTCCTTATGGAGTATTGTCTCCATAATATAGCCATAGTAGTGTGACTCTTTGGATACTTGACTATTCTTTTCTATATGCCAAGTCTCATGACTCTTGGTTTATCTACTTGCCACTTGCATACTTGATGAACACTTGACTCTATATTGAATGCACACCTATACATGAATCTTACACTTCTATAACTTGCACACCTATCCTAAGACACTTGTGCACATCTTTACATTACATATTGTGCACATACATACAAGACACTAGTGCACATAGACTCAACTTACAATTACACTCTAACTCACATGACACTAGTGCACATAGACTCAACTTACACTCGCACTCTAACTCACATGACACTTGTGCATTTCTTGCACATTACAACTTTACATGACACTCATGCATTTCCTGGCACTTGCACATACACACTTACATGGAAGGGGAAATATAACTCACACTCTAAACTAGAACTCAACCCTAATCTATTATTTACAAATGTACCATGAAGGTACCATAGGGTACATTAGCATGTACCAAATAATGTAATATACTCCAACACTTTTTGGTTCCACCCCTTGATGTTGTACAATAGTTTCACTTTAGTATGGTTTACTCTAGTTTAGGTTCTCTTGTTAACACTCTTCTAGTTGCTGGAACACATTGTACAAATTTATTTCTGATGGGTCTTAGTGACCTATTTTGAACATCTTTGGACATTTATAAAGTATCTTATTTTATATTATGCTCTTAGTTTGACTCTTCCTTAGAATTTCTTCTTAAACTTGTCTTCTTTTTTTCTTTGGGTTCTTTTTTAAACTTTATCCTTCTCCATTGACCCTTGTTCTTTATACTTAGAAATGCAATGCAATAATATCTTGTTTTTCTTGAGCAAAAATTTATAAACTTCCTTTGAACACTAATGTTAACCGGACCAAATGAATTCAACTGAGGATATCCAAGAACAATACTTAGATCATTCATGGCTATGGCCTAAACATTGGAATGCAAGTAGATTTATCCACAGGGATCTTCAAATCCTCAAAACTGTCAGCCTTGTCACCCTCAACCTATCTGTCCTTGATATTCTTTGATTTGAAATTAAACTTTTTGCTAGAGGTTATAGAAATAATGACCACCGCCTCCTGAATGCATCTATGAAACTACAAAATAGAATATCTAGCTAGAAACAAATCCCTTGGACCTTTATTTTGCTCTTCTGAATCCAAATGCGTGATTCCTTATTACTACATCATCTTTCTCCACTTTCTCCTCCATAACTCCTTTTATTTTTTTTATCACAAATTCAAATGTCCTTTGCAGTAGCTATCTTTTTATCTTTGTTCTCCAGCTCTCCTTTGTGAACCTCAAACTCTTTATCCTCAAAATCTCAATTCCCCATTTGATTTAAAAATCTTGTTCAACTTTTTCACAAGTGGGTTCAGAATTTCTGTCCACACTTGATGAGCTTCCTCTTTCAACTAAATGTTCAGAAGAAATGGCAAAAGTATATTATGAAAATATTGAGATCCAAATTTGAACTACCATCCTCTCACTTATTCAAAAGAGGATTTGTTCATTAAGCATTAGTATAGTTAACACACAAATTTTGATCGTATAGTTATGCATAAGTCACAAATACAAATAGGTGAAAGTGAGGCTATAGTAGAAAACCAGTATACTCTTTCCCACATATAAGCAGACAATGCTACTTGCCTTGGACAATGAAACTCTGGAATCTTCCAGGTGTGGTGTTACTATACAAACTAACTCCATTGTTGTCCAAAAGGCTATTCTTAGTTTGGTGTTACTAAACAAACTAACTTCATGTTGTCCAAAAGGCTATTAATTTGAAAATATTACTAAAAATCTTCAGTCCAATACAATGCCACAAAATGTAACATGTGCCCTTACCGTATTATTAAGGAGAGCACTCTTCATAATGTCAACACAGTTCCACGGACCATACGACTCAAGTTCAATTGAAGAGTGGCCAAAGTTATCACTTTTCTTTCGCCACATTTCAAGAAGGGGAGGAGAAGACCAATCAAAATCAGGGCAAGCCATCAATTCATATATTGAAGGGCACTCCACCAACTGGAAGGAACAACAAAGTCAATTAAAATAACTGATAAACAAAGAAATTAAATACATCAGCTCTAGTTAATCAAAACAATCAATAGGCATTTGACAGGTCAGGTAAACATCATTAGAATGCACATCCCAAATCAAGTATAACTCTAAAACTAGCTCCAACAGTGAATAAATATCAAGCTGCTCAAAGAATGTTTCATGCTGGCATAAAGCATATAAACTCATCTTAAGATGTTATCAAACAATGGCATCCTGCAGCATGAAAGCTTCACAAACATCGGATATAATTCGCAGAATATGGCCTAACCAAGTTTAAAACATTTGAATGAGGAAGTACACTATTGCTCCCCAAAAATCATTGAGAAACATACATCACATCCATCCAAGATGATAATAATATACATTGGTCAGTGATCTTTAAACAAAAAAATGGTTACCAATTGATGCATGGTCCATTTAGAAATGAAGAGATCCTGCTCCCACCCTTCTATAAATGCAACTCCATTCAATAGGACATCCATTATAAATCCTGGAGCACCTGTGGCCAAAATTGAAATCTTTTAAACATGTGCTGACAATTTATTTTGAACTTTTTCAAATGTAGTTTAAAACAAAGAAACATACAGCTTCAAGACTGACAATTGTCTATTAAAGAAACAGAACAGATTTTCCCCCTTTTTTTCAAAATTTAAAAAACGCAGTGCATCCCTATCTTGTACAGTTTGATGCCTATGTCTAGATATGTAGCATAATACACACAGTCTCCTTTATGTTTCAGAGCACCTTTCACCTTTGGTCTCCACTAATGCCAGCACTAAGAGACCCACTTATACAAACAGTGTTTGCAACTGACAAATTTAGAGGAAAAAATAGTAAATATGCCACAACAAGAATTCATGATCTCCTGTCTCTGTCTAGAAATTGAAGGCCACTAGAAAGAAATTGTATTAATGTCCATAAGTGAAATCAAATGCCTGAAGCTCAATTGGTTAAATACAACAAGGCAGAGACCACGGTTCAAATCGGTTAAATACAACAAGGCAGAGACCATGGTTTAAATCTTGCCGAGTAATATATGCTTAATTGCCAAAAATGTTGTTGTACTAAAACTACATGGTTTGTTGATGTGATATGGGTGGAACCCATTTTCATCTCATATAACCAATTAAAAAAAGTGTGCATGAGTGACTCAAGTAGCTTGACAGGACTGAAGACATATATTATGCCTGCAAATCCATGGGAGGAACCAAAATAAGGGTTCAAAGTCAAGAATACAACATAGTACAAAGTCAAATAGTGTGTTTCACGTGGCAAAATTACATCTCAAATAAAGTACAACTATACTAGAAGTATTATACATCTTGGGCTCAAATGGCCCTTATAGATCCACTTTCAAGAGAAAGGAGAGTGAAGGAACTGTAGGTATGAATAATCCAAAGTCTATACGAGAGGACTCAACTGCAGCCACAATGAATGAACCAACAGATATCCTGTTGATATCTGGAAAGGAATGCTCCAAACTAGGACCAAATTGAATCGTAGAAGAATGTCTCACAGATGCTCTCCTTTCATTCAAGGTCAATTATCCCCCATATGCAAAGAAATCTTGTAACATGCACCTGTCTAGAACTCTTACACTATAGTCATGAGTGATATTATGGAATTCTCTATTTTTTAGCTGACCATATTGTCATCCAATGCTTGGTGAGAAGTAGTGGAAGAGATAGAAGGAACTAATTAGATGAATAAATTGTGGGGACTCTAATGTTACTTTAAGGACCTGTCTAAATCCCTATGCAAGCAAGTCTAAATCCCCATGCAAGCAATAGTGTCTTCCATTGATCTCATAGCACACAAGATACCTAAAATGTTCCTGATGGTAACTTTTGCAAGAAGCAAAACATGACATCTAGCCCCCTATGGGAATCTAGCAATCATCCTCAATCCTACCTTAGAGGGAGCATGCCCTCATATTATTGAAGGATATCCCAAGGCCATAGGACCAGTGATGCCTGACTAGCAATCATCCTCAATCCTACCTTAGAGGGAGTATGCCCTCATATTATTGAAGGAGATCTCAAGGCCATAGGACCAGTGATGCCTGACAATATCAGGGGAAGGAATGATGCCATTGAAAATTTAAATAAAATGTTGGATTTCACAATACACCAAATAGAACTAAGACATATCTCAAATCTTATGGCAAGAGGAAAATACAATGCGAAAAGAAAAAACAATAACACACAAGATGGAGGATGCTCTTAGGAACCCACAAAAGAAAAAACAATAATACAAAGCAAAAAGAAAAAACAATAACACACAAGATGGAGGATGCTCTTAGGAACCCACACAAAATGATCAAGATAATATATCACATCACCAAGTGGAACAAGTGTATAAATACCTCAATAACGGATTACAAATTACATAACCCTTAACTGACATAACATACATAACATAAGGGTAAGGGTATAGTAAGCTTAACAATCATAAGGTTAAATTGTTGGCCTATAGGATAAATATATTAATCCTCATTAAACATCATACAATGCTTTGTTGATAGGCTTTCATATGATTACATCATGCAATGTCGACCTTGAGCAAATAAGGTCAAAATACATATTTTCAACTCCCTTAATGGAAGCTCTAATGGGTGGGTTCACTCCAACATTTGGAAGCCTGCCTCTTATCTTCTTAAAATCAGCTTCAATCCTTTCTAATCTCACTAAACATTTCTTAGTAGGATGACCTTCCCTTTTGTAGTGTATCCACAAGAAGTTTTTGACTTCTTTGAAGACATCAATTGCCCTTGGGCTGCACAGCCTTAGCTTCCGTAACCGTGGATTTGAATTCCTTTGCATGAGCCTATACCTAATTTCACATAGTCAAGAGAACAAGAAGAGGAAAGAGAGAATCAAGACATAACTTTGTGTACTCCTTTAAGTACATAAGAACCACATGAATCACTAGTCCAATAATCTGAAAGAAAGAAGAAAGATTAGACGAGACAATTTGGACAAATTCTGCATCATCCTTCTTCTTGCCTCTAGAAGATCCAATATCTGCAATTAAAGCCTCGAATCTCGAAATATAGTCCTCAACGTTATTGAAATCCAGCAGAGAAGAGGAAAGATCTAGCTCCAACCGACTTTTGTGGGCTTTCCATACAAATCTAGCAATTTGGTCCACACCTAAAAGGATCCACTTTCATCTTTAATGTGGAAAAGTATGTCAAGCACCAAAATTACCAGGTGCAATTCAGTATGCAAGTTTGAAAGGGCAAAATGATCAAAGGTTCAATTTTTTGAGAGGTTGAGTTCAGCTCGGATGTATGTATATATACCCATACAATATATTCATAAAAATATATGAAAAGAAAAAATAGAAAAGTTTACCTTCTTCCATATTTTCTACATTCAACTATATTTTATATTTTATAAATGTATAAGTTATATTTTATAAGCGATACTTCATGTTTTTCAAAAAAAATTGAGTATATTTTTTTTTATTTTGCAAATTAAAAAAATTAAAATTGAAAAACTAAAAAAATAGGATCAAACCAAACCGAACTAGTTCAATCCAGTCCAAAGAGCCCAAACCAGACCAAACCCAATCCAAACCTAGTAACTATGTCATGCCCAAAGGCCTCCTCCATCTTTTCAACACAGGTTTCTTTATCAAGGGATTTCACTTTTTCTTCCTTAAAGATGCATCAAAGATTCTTACTTCTCAATAGACGTTCATTTGAATTGAACACATATTGTAATTTCACCCATTCAAGCAAGTAACATAGGCTAGAGGATCCATTTCACCCAAATTCATCCTTAGCACTCTAACAAACCCTTGAATTGCTTTCACCAATGTGAAGAGCTTGAAAAAACAATGTGATCTAAAAAAGGGGTTCAAAATGCTTCCATATGCATAAGTTATGGCCTCTAAAAGTTTGGTCAAACTAATCCTCCAAGTATGAAAAATAATAAACCCCCCAAACCTTAGAACAGCATCAATAAGCCCAAATCTGCCACTTGGCATCCATGGAT
Source organism: Wollemia nobilis (assembly GCA_028583015.1). Classification (NCBI taxonomy): domain Eukaryota; kingdom Viridiplantae; phylum Streptophyta; class Pinopsida; order Araucariales; family Araucariaceae; genus Wollemia; species Wollemia nobilis. The sequence goes on along the minus strand of JAQPPZ010000128.1, from coordinate 1,864,970 downwards.
ATGATGGAGTTTGCCACATGATTGATACCTATCTACCAACATGCAAGCCATGCAAGCAACTAGATGTCACCAGCTTCAATCTGATTGGTTGGCCACTTCTGACTAAAAATTATTTTTTTAGTTAGATTGAACTCCACATCATTCATCACATTGGCCTCGGTTTCCACTATGAATTGCAAAGGACCCATAAAGGGGCCAATAAGAATCGAATCTAAGTCTCTTGGGCAGAAGACACCCTAGGCTAGCTAAGGTGCAAGGGGAGTGGGGCACCTTATACTCGTAACAAATGTCATCCAAAAAGCCTGCCATGTGAGAAGAGCCCGTACATAGGATGTATGACTCCTATTTAGACACCAACAAATGCTCCTACTAGCCAATATGTTGCACCATGTCATGATATCACAGGGAAGAATTTCTTGGATAAAATACACTCACCTATAATAGCAACATCCAAAAGCATCACAAAATTGGAAGAAAGTCATGCAATTCAATCTCATGACCCGCATATGCATAACCATCACCAACTAGCTAAAAGAGCAAGGCACCTACGTAGGACGAAGAAGCATGTCACTTCTTGAAGCCAATGTCCCTCATACCCAACAAACAACCCACTCCTCTAGCCAAAAACAGTAACACCTCCACATAAGAGAGACATAAAAGCATAATCAGACTCACAACATAGAGTCAACAGTCCTACAATCCACACAATAACCAAAACACAATGGCACATGATGAGAGGAAAGTGCTCAGTGCTCCTTGAAGACACCAAAACCAACTCCCCTTTTGGCATTCTCATAGACAATATCAGTCAATCACAAATGGGGTTCGAACCCATGCATTTCAATAGGATGTTATCTCAATAAAGCCACCATACCATGAAGCCAATCTTCCTTGACATGTTGCTGGTTTAGTCTTCCTTGAAGACACCAAAACCAACTCCCCTTTTGGCGTTCTCATAGACAAAATCAGTCAATCACAAACGGGGTTCGAACCCATGCATTTCGAATAGGATGTTATCTCAATAAAGCCACAATACCATGAACCCATGCATTTCGAATAGGATGTTATCTCAATAAAGCCACAATACCATGAAGCCAATCTTCTTGACATATTGGTGGTTTGGGCTTCGGAGCCTTGTGCTTGCATCCATAGCGTCATTTTGGAAAATCAAGGACACAAAAAAAAACGAATCAAGAGGGGGATTTGAAAATCTTACAAAAAGCTTTCCATTTCCTTTGCAAAAAAATAATTTTGTTAATAGTGGAGTAAAAAATTTCTTCCTTTGCCCCTTAGTCCAGAAAAGACTCATGATGCTCCAAAAGGTAATTTGCCATTATGATCAAAAGAAGTAAAAGAGACCCTGAGAAGTTTTTATCGACTGATGTAAAGTCCTTATCTACTTTAATACCATGTTGGATTCACAACAGTTTGATAGAATGAACAAAAGTAAACCATAATTCAAATCTTATAGCAAAAGGAAAATAGGAAAATAGAATGCGAAAGGAAAGAGCGATAACACACAAGAGATGAAGGATGCCTTAGCTGCAAGCTTATTGCAATGGTAAGGGCTTTGGCCTCTCTTTGGGAGATCCAAGGTTCAAACCCCACTCAATATGAGGGGATTGGGACCCCTTATAAAACCTGTGTAAACTCATTGAAAAAAGAGATGAAGGATGCCTTTAGGCACCCACACAAAATAATAAAGATAATAGACCATACCAATACAATAGATCGGGTGGATGAGGTGTATAAATATCTCAATATTTTAACTACAAATAACATAACCCTTGACTGACAAAAAATAAGGGTACGGGCATAGTGAAGTTAACCATTACAAGGACAAATCATGGGATCTATTGAACAACAAATTCGTCAAGTGTGATTTGTGCTCATAACTGCAGTTCAACAAATGGATGGGGCATGGGGAGGGTTTTACTTTCCCCAACCTTTGGATCTTGGCCTGAATATATAAAAAAAAAAAAAACTTAAGTGTGCAGAAATTGAAATCCAAGCTAAGTGCATGAAAAGTAAATCTAGTCTACTTTCTTGGAGAAAAGAGTGTGAGAAAGAAGAGAAATACAGCCAAAGTCGAAGCAAGATTTCGGAGTTGGTACAATTAGCAAAAACCAACAAGGACTAAATAACTTCAATGCAATCGAATCTTCAAAGAAATCAACAACATCATGAAGGACAAATAGAGGGAAAGTGAGCAGAGCTACTAGTTCCATGCATCCATGAATCAAAAGTCATAGACACAATCACTCATGAATGTCGAGCACAATTCTTCACTTTATTGATTTCAAAATGTTAAGTACAGAGAGTAGCTCTAGTATGTTGGGTTAGCCAAAAGACCCTTACTCTAGTATGTTGGGTTAGCCAAAAGACCCTTCCAATGAGAGTCACTCTGTTATTTATAACTGAAAAGTAAAACCCTAATCTTATTTTGGACTAGTAGCTCAAAATTTCATGCGGGCTCATTATCCTTATCCACAACGCAAAAAATAGAAGCATGACCTAAAGCAAGGCACAAAAGGCTGAGGGTGAGGCACTCTACATTAAGCAAGGCACACCGGTCACTCCGAGTGGGTTGCTCCAACAAGCAAGGCACATTGGTCACTCTGTATAGGACACTCAAGGAAGCAAGATGCACTCAGAGCCAAGTGCATTCTTTCGAGCGAGGTGCCTTTGAAGTTCTAGATTGGTATCTTTGGCATTTCTCCAACTCGTTCTACATGGTAGGTGTTTGTTCGGAAGTGATGGTAGTAGTTTACTACTACAAGATTATAGCCTAATTACATAACTCCACATTAAACATCATAAACTGCTTGCCCATAGGCTTATACATGATTGCATCATACAATATTTGTGTTGGCCAAATAAGGATAGATTACACATTTTCAACATAATTCCTCAACACAAAAGGCCATCATGTCTTCAAGTGGCTGAAGAGGAGAGATCCACAATCTGAACACATCGTAGATCCTAGTTGAAAAAATTGGCGGAATCGCCATTCATTCGACCAACGAGTCAATCGGCATCGTATCGTTACATTGCCAACTCATTAACAATTTTTTGCCGATTTTTTTAAAATATCGGCATCGACGTTTTTTGCCAATTTTTGGCCGCAACCGTGCGGGTAGAGGCTATGGCCGATAAAAGGAAAAAGTAACTCTTTTTTTCATTCTTTCTCCTAAGCTCCTTCAAAGAGAAAAACAAACCCTTCCACCTTGCTACCACCCCGACCAACTACGCCAAGGCATCCTAGGAGCACGATCAATTGCAGTGTGAAGGAATACGGCAACCAACAACATCCTTTTTGAAAACTCTTTTTTTTTTAAATAGATTAGGGCTTGTTTGAAATTAGATAAGGGCTGTTTGAAATTAGGTTAGGGCTGTTCTCAAATTTAAAACCCAAAACCCTAGTCTAGGGTTTTGGGTTTAGGGTTTGTTTTCTCCTTTTAAATAGATTAGGGCTTGTTTGAAAATAGATTAGGGCTGTTTGAAATTAGGTTAGGGCTGTTCTCAAATTTAAAACCAAAAACCCTAGGGTTTAGGGTTTTTTTTTCTCCTTCTTTTAAATAGATATGCAAACCAAATTATTAGCTATAGATACTAAATTGATATATGCAAGCCAAATTATTAGCTATCCTAACAATATTTGTTAAACATTAAACGGGTTTAGGATTTTCTTTTATTTTCTTTTTAAGTAAATATTGTTGCCTAATAACTATGTATGCAAGCCTATTTTTCAGTTGTCAATGACTCAATGTTTCAATTTTAAACCCTGAAGGGCCTAAATCCTAGCCTTTTGGTTTAGGGTTTTGTTGTTTTTTTTTCCTTTTTTTTAAGTGATTGCAACTTTGTTGTTACTTGTTACTAACTTGTTTCCATGTGCAGGCATATAAAAAATGAAACCACTGGATCCAGCATGGGCATATGGAACGCAATTGCAACCAATAGGGCATCTTAAATGCAATTTTTGTGGCAATAATTATAATGGAAGCGTTTATCGCCTCAAATTCCGTTTGGCACGGTTAGCAAGAAATAATATAGCAATATGTGATAACGTGTCAAATGATATTAAAAACAAAGTAAACGCCATGATCACTGCGGCAGATGAAAATGCTAGTAACAAAAGAAGTTATAGCAATGTCATTTCATCCCCCCCTCCTGAGGTGGTCGTACTAGTGGCAACCTTAAGCGGAACTTTCAACAGAGTAGTTCAAGTCCTTCAAGTGCACAAGGAGCTAGTGGGACGGGAGAGTCCTTTTTTTGTAGACCATTCTATGCCAAGGGCACAACCCACCCTTGAGGGTATGGCCGCGTGGAACCAAGAGAAGCACAGTGCAACGAGGACAGCCATTGCCACTTTTTGGTACTATTTTGACATTCCCTTCAATGTGGCAAGGTCTCCATACTAGCGGCGCATGATAGATGTTGTCGCAAGTTGCGGCGCAAGATTTAAGGCACCAACATATGATGACCTTAGGGGCCCTCTCCAACAATCTGTGGAGGACGTGGAAGACATTCAGGTTGTGTCATTATGCTTAACTAAATTTATATTTATATGGCATGACTAAATTTTATATATATATATATATTAATATGATAAAATCAATATGCAATGTGTGTGACTAAATTTTTTTTTTATACTTCAGGTTGTGCTTGACAACCAACGTAGGGTTGTGGAGCACCAAGGGTTGCACCATAATGTCTGATGGTTGCACAGATGGGACGGGAAGAACCCGGATTAATTTTTTGGTTGCATGTGAACTGCATTCCTTAGGTCCGTAGATGCATTGACACATGTTAAGAGTGACCAAATTCTTGCAAGGTTGTTGGAGGAGGTTGTCTTGGAGGTTGGGGAGGAGAATGTTGTCCAAATCATCATGGACAACGCAACAGCATATAAGGCAGTCGGGAGGATTTTGGAGGAGAAATTCCCCACCATTTTTGGGACCCCATGTGCAGCCCAGTGTCTCGATTTGCTCCTCGAGGACATTGGGAAATTACCTTGGGTGGCAAAGGTTGTAAGGAGGAGTAAGGCCATCACAAAATTCATTTACAACCAGTGTTCCATGGGGACGCGTCCCCCCCTTGGGGGACGCGTCCCTCCTTTTCCCACGTCCCCCAGGACGGGGGGACGGCAAGGGGGACGTTTCCCCCCGTCCCCCTTTTGGGGGACAGCTGGGAAACGTCCCGGGACGGCTGAGGCCTGTGGCCTCCCGTCCCCCTTTTTGGGGCGTCCCGGGGACGCCCAGCCGTGGGGGATGGTTGGGCCCCATGGGGGACGCCCAGCCGTCCTTTGGGCGTCCCCGGGGACGCCTAGCCGTGGGGACTGCTGGGCCCCATGGGGGACGCTCTAGCCATCCCTGGGGCCCATGGGGAACGCTCAGGCCGTCCCTAGGGACGGCCCGAGCGTCCCCATGGGGCCCAGCCGTCCCCCACGGCTGGGCGTCCCCACCAAAGGGGAAAATCCAAAAAAAAAAAAAAAAAATTACTTTTTAAGTTTTTAAAAAGGTAAGGGGTGGGACCCATTTTGCAGCACATGGCGATTAGAATCTTATCTCAACCATGTAGCTTTTCAGGTTGTGAGCGCAATTGGAGTATGTTTGAGCACATATAGTCCAAGAAGCGCAACAGACTTATTTTATAACATTTTGGTTTCTTACTTGGCTTGAGACCACCAACTATCATCCAATGTTTTGTCTCTAATTTTTTTGCCCTCCTCTGTCCTTGATTCTGGCCACCTCTTCCACTCCGTGCATACTACCATGGATTGTAAAGCATCTTGCACCTCAATCATCCTCTCCAATAAAATGAAGTAGGTGGCGTATCTAGTGTCTCCCGGTTTGATGAACTCCTTTGAGAAGGACCGAAAGAGGGCTAACGAAGTGTGATGGTTGCAAATGAACATTTGCATATCTCTGGCTTGTGCAACCATCTCCTTCACCCAATCTATCCTCCCAATGTCTTTCAATGCATTGTTCAATGCATGAACACAACACGGGGTCCAAAAAATATGTTTATATTCTTGTTCTATCATTTTGCCTGCACGTTGGCAAACAGGGGCTGCATCTGTAACTACCTGTAGTGTACGACAAAAAATTAAAATGGTCTCATTTAAGTTTTTAACAGCCATTTAGAATCTAGATTTGTAATTTTAAAATTTAAAGATTTTGATTTTCATAAAAAAATCTGAAAAAATTAAAACTTAAAACTTAAAGTAAAACATAAATTATCGAATTGATTACCTGTACAACATTGGAGGCTCCAACCTCCTCAATAGCCTCCTTCAACTGAAGGAACTGGAACTCAAGCATCCTTTTTTTTTCCGTGCAATCAATGGCTTTGAGAAAATAGGGACTCGCTTTACATGTGACGATGATATTGATGAGTGGACGTTGACGAATGTCAATCCACCCATCCATGATGATAGAACATCCATTAGTCAACCATGTGTTCCTCATCTGCTCCATAACCACACTGCATTTGGAATAGTGTTTGTCTAAAAGAGAGGTACACAGCCTATTTTCTCCAAGCGGTAGATATGAAGTCCCTGCCTTGGTTATTTCTCTTACTACGTCCTTGAAGTAGGGGGAGCGTGCAATATGGAAAGGCAGCCCATGTGCAAAAAATTATTTTGCTATAGCATCATCTGCTGATTCTCTTCCTTGCACATTAAACATTTCATTTACAGTTCCCCTTTTCTTTGAGGGCAGCGGTGGCATATTGGATGTTTGGGTTAATTCTTGTGGTTGTTCTAAGGAGGCCCCAACGTCCTCTCTAAATGATGGGCTGCCTGTAGATCAAGACAAACCAGAATTTTTAAATCTAGACTCTTGCACAATCTTATGGATTTCATTAACTTGTGCCCGGGTCATTTTTTGGCAAGCCCTAACCCCTGTTCCTGCCTTATCCGTGAGATGAGACTCAACCCTAGTATAGCTGCCCTTAAATGTAGTTTTGCAAATATTACACGGCCATGTTCTTGAGCCCCCAGAAATTTTATTCCCTTGGTCACAATTGGTTACAAATTGCAGCGAGTGGTTTTTTTATATTAAATGGGCCCCTGGCATATTCTTTAAGTAACAAATATGGGTATTCAAAACTAGGTTGAGAAGCAATGCTATCCCCTTTGGAAGTTTGGGGTTGGATGGTAGAGGAGGAATCCCTAACAGCGACGATATTCATGTTTATGTTTGGATTTTTAGTTTGGTATCCCTCCTCCAAATCAACCTCAAAAGAACCTGATGCACTGCTGGCCATGTTTTGTGTTGAAATTAAAATATAAAATTTCAATTTGAAAACTTCAAAACCCTAACAGCTTGGAAGAGGTAAAAAAAATTTAAAAACCTAGTGCTGTTGCTGTTATTTTTTCTGCTGTTGTTTGCTGCCTTCTGCTGTTGCTTGCTGCCTACTGCTGCTGCCCTTGCTGCCCTTGCCTTTTGCTGTTGCTTGCTGCCCTTGCAGTGCTGCCCTTGCTGCCTACTGCTGCTGCCCTTGCTGCCTACTGCTGCTGCTATGCTGCCCTTGCTGCCTTTGCTGCCTACTGCTGCTGCTATGCTGCCCTTGCTACCTACTGCTGCTTTTTCCTTTTGCTCTCCAGCTCTCTTTTTCTACTCTTGAAAAATGAAAGATGAGTGTAAGTAGTTTTTACTTTTTTGTTTTCACTTTATATAACATAGTTTTAGGTTTAGGGTTTTGGAGGGGGGGTGAGACTCAAAATGGGTCCCACCCCTTACCTTTTTAAAAACTTAAAAAGTTAAATTTTTTTTTTTTTTTTCCCCTTTGGTGGGGACGCCCAACCGTGGGGGACGGCTGGGCCCCATGGGGGACGCCCAGACTGTCCCTAGGGACGGCTGGGCACCTTTTTCCGGGGACGCCCAGCCGTCCCTAGGGACGGCCTGACCGTCCCCCATGGGGCCCGGCCGTCCCCGGGGACGGGAGGCCACAGGCCTCAACCGTCCCTAGGGACGTTTCCAACCGTCCCCCAAAAAGGGGGACGGGGGAAACGTCCCCCTTGCCGTCCCCCCGTCTTGGGGGACGTGGGAAACGGGGGTACGCATCCCCGTGGAACACTGGTTATTACTTAAAATGATGACTGTTTGAACATTGTTTGCACTTGATATCCTTGGCTGAACCTTCAAGTTATAGTTGTTGAACTTGAAACAATTAAATGGCTGCAAATTAGTAACTAATATGAACATGAAAATGTTAAATGACTCAATTATGGCTGCACTTATGTGTTAGTAACTAATCTGAATATGAATGGCTGCACTTACATAATTGATTAGTAATATAAACTATCATTTTTGTTGGGTGTAGAATTTTGAATGTGTAGATTATTCTAAATTTCTAAAAAATTTCATTTTTTATAGTATTATACCAGCCGTCCCCGAGCCGTCCCCCGCCGTCCCCGGAAACCCGTCCCCCGTCCCCAAGGCTCGTGGAACCTTGTTTACAACCATTCATGGGTCCTTAGCCTCATGAGGTGATTTACCAATGGGAGGGAGCTAATGCGGCCTGGAACTATACGCTTCGCAATAAACTTTGTGACATTGTAGAGCATTTATGATGCAAGAGGGTCACTAAAAAAAATGTTTGCAAGTGATGAGTGGAATTCTGAAGTAGCTACAAGATATCGAACATCATATGAGAGGCAAAATGTTTATACTTATTTGTTTGAGGAGGACTTCTGTATGGCCATGGACGAGGCCATCAAGGTACAAGACTATGCTTATTAATTTGTTTTATTTTATTTATGTTGTAAAATATTGTTCTTTAAATTATTTTTTCTTGGTTTTTTTCAGGTTTCAGAGCCATTGGTGAAGATTCTTCGTCTTGTTGATGGAGAACAATTTCCAATGGGATTTGTATATGAGGCTATGGATAGGGCGAAAGAGGCCATTGCTTCATTTTATGAACATAACCGCACCAAATATGATGCCATTTGGACTATCATTGATAACAAATAGACATCACAACTACATAGCCCTCTTCATGCAGTGGGTTACTATTTGAACCCCAAATTCTTTTATACCCCTACATTTCGTGTTGATTATGAGTTCAAGATTGGCCTTCAAGATTGTATTGACCGCGTGTACTACGTGAGTCAACAATTGCACAATAAAACACCTGTCGAGATACAAGATTATAAGGCATGTTGTGGTCGCCAATTCCCATCTCAGCAATGCAAAAATGCTATTGAGTATATGAGGCTAGGTTAACCTCATCGAATTATTATTTATTATCTTTTGATTTTGTTATAAAATTTAAACTTTTTAAGTTTGTTACATGTGAAATATTAATTTTTTTGTTGTTGTTGTTGTTGGTTCTAGATTTATGGTGGGATGACTTTGGTGATTATACGCCCAATTTGCAGCACATGGCGATTAGAATCTTATCTCAACCATGTAGCTTTTCAGGTTGTGAGCACAATTGGAGTATGTTTGAGCACATATAGTCCAAGAAGCGCAACAGACTTACACAAGAAAAGTTAAATGATCTTATGTTTTTGCATTACAACCTTCGTCTCCACCAAAAAACTTTTGAAAAAACAATTATTGAGCTCATTGACCTAAGTGGCATTGATCCGTCATCTGAATGGATCACAGATGCAGCAGCACAAAAGCAGCAAGAGCCTCTATTCAGCATGGAAGATTTACATAACTATGAGAACCTAGCAGAGGAGATGGCAGCAAGGGACCAAGAAGAGGCCTTAGCACGAGAAGCGGCACAAGCATCTACAAGCACACATCAACCAAGAGAGACTAGGGCTTATGCTAGGACAAGGGGCAAAGGAAGACAATAAATAGTGGACCTATTGAGGCATTTTGACACATTTTGTAATTTGTACCTTTTCATATTATAAACAATACAGGATGTGTTTTGTCACTTTCATGTGTACTTAAACCTTGAGCCTTGTATGATGTCTTGATTTGAATTGTTGTTTTTATTGCAATAGTTGATTTGCATAATGTTAATTCATTGTAATATGCATGGAAAAAAATCAAAAAAAAAAATCGTTTTCTTCGCCGATTTTTTCCCCGATTTTTTGCCAATTCCAATTCATTGCCGATTTTTTAACCAACCAATTTACTACCCGATTCCAATTTTCTTAACTATGTCGCAGATAGATATCCTCCGTAACAGACATAAATTATCCCTTTCTTAGAGAAAGGATGAGGGGAGCATCTAACGAGTACCAAAACAATGAGGGGAAAGTCATCTATGGCAATACAATTGGATTGTTTAAGTTGGCAAGACTCCAAGTGCCTCTCCTCCAACCAAAGATGATTTATAAAGGAAACACTATGCAAAGAAAAAGGCTAGGAACAGATATCAATCCTGAAATGAAGCATGACTTTCCATGCACCATAACAAATGGAGATGGAAGGTGTCCAAAGATACTCTCAAGACAAAGAGTGGGTTGCAAACTCCACCCATGCACTAGAGCTAGTTGAAACCAAAGAAAAAAACATTGGAAGAATTTCAAAATAGCCAGACTTTTCTGCTTGACATTAAAAAAGTGCAACTCAACAATATACTGAAACCTCACTAATTCCTCCTTGCCCTGGTTTAAGAAATCTACGATTGGCCAATACAGTTTAAGTATTGCCTATAATTCCAAACTTTAGCTTCCTTATCTCTGAATTGCATGCACAAACAAAAGAAGAATATACTCTGTCAGGCAGTTGAAACATTATAAAGTTATCTTGTACTGTTTCAAATTACCTTTGAGGGTGCACCAATTGCAATCCCACTACAAGGCAATGAAAACATTAGTGTGTATGTGTGTGTATCAATGACACTGTTTCAAATTACCTTTAAAAGGTGCAGCAATCGCAATCCAAGTACTGACATACTTCTCAAATTCCTGCAAAATAAAATTGCATGCCACTAAACAATATATCATCAATTGTAATAAAACCCAGAAACAATATAAGCAGTATTATCTATTATTTGGAACCTCTCCGTGCACAACCGATAAGGAAAGGTCCACCTTACAGTCAAGACAACATGGACATCTTCCTTACATCTTTGTAGAGGGAGAGAAAGCATTTTACAAGAACACCTCCCATTGAATGGCTCACAATATTCACTTTCTTTCCTCCAAAGGCATTATATATGGCTTCCAACTTTACTCTTAGGCGGTCCATTGTTTCTTGAAGCCTGAAAAACAAACAGGCAAATAAATGAAATATCTTACTTTTCAGTTCAAAGTCACTCTTCAACCTTAATTCTAATATTGAAAGAAATATCCAAAAAATTTATACAGAAGTATGGTATACAGAAGTATGTTGAGCCATACTCTGTTGTGGAAAGGTAGCGGAATAAAATCAGAATTTGTTTTTTTTTTTTTTTAATTAACCTAGTGGAATCGGTAGCTGCCACGGTAATCCGCGCAGTCCGCCCCTATAACCACTAAGTCGTATTCATGTTGAACCCTTTTACGCCACTGGAAACACATTGGAATACGGAAAAACGCCCAGTCCGGCGAGGCCCGAGATTTGAACCTTGGACGTCCATCCCCCTTACGGGGTTTCGCCAAACCAATTGGTCTACACCTCAGACCTGAATATGCACAGTTGTTAAGCTTCAAAAAGCAGATCAATTATCCATTGGCATGTGTTAGTTATTTGATCAATGCAGGAAACAGCGATCTTTTAACTGTCACCTAGTTTATGGACATATTCAAAATGGCCATAAAATGATCTTTTCTCTTTTAATATAATACATTACATGCAACCTCTGTAACAAGATTTCACGAATTTGATCCTTGAAGTTCATATTTCACCAAACTTGATGACTGGTCAAATAAAATTGTTTAAACTTGTTGATCATGTTTGCCTCCTGAACTCCAACTCAAATTTAATTAAATAATCTGAGTAAATTCAATTAGTATCTCCAAAAATTACCTTCCATTTAATTAAAAATATCAATTTGAAATGATTGCAGTTAGCACAAAAAGTGAGAAAAATTCATCAATGACAATTAAGTAACTCATGTGGACATAAGTTACACATGTTCACATACGTCCTAATTTGCATTACCAAATTATTATTTATCTTATAATCTTTTTTAATTGGTATTATATGTCTTAAAATTAATTCTAAGAAATTACAAATATACTTTGAATAATTTTAATATCTCAAATCTGATGCTAAACTCTATCAAATATTTTTATATATCAAACATCTTTCAAATTTCAAGCTTGCCAAATTTTCGATCACAAACCTTGTAATCTAGGTAACCGTGTTTGCCATATAATATCCATAGAAGTTGAAATTCCATGAACTTTGCAGGTCCTCAAATAAATTCTCATGAAATTCACATAAAGTTTGTTCAGTCCTATAATTAATTATTCCAAGCCCCCAAACACAGAAAATACAAAACAGAGGGTGGGCAAAAGTCCTCACCTCCTCTGTAAAGGCCCTTCCAAGGAAAATTAAAATGCAGTCGAAGAACCAGTTGCCACAACATACTGTTCGAGTCAAAAACATTGTCTTAGAGAATGGCTTGCGTTACTATTTGAAGAAGAATGAGAAGCCACATCATGAAATTCACATAAAGTTTGTTCAGTCCTATAATTAATTATTCCAAGCCCCCAAACACAGAAAATACAAAACAGAGGGTGGGCAAAAGTCCTCACCTCCTCTGTAAAGGCCCTTCCAAGGAAAATTAAAATGCAGTCGAAGAACCAGTTGCCACAACATACTGTTCGAGTCAAAAACATTGTCTTAGAGAATGGCTTGCGTTACTATTTGAAGAAGAATGAGAAGCCACATATGCAAGCTGCAGTTGCCCTGGGCATCAAGGTATTACTTTGAGCATCTTCTCATCTTCCATTCCGAACCCTCCATTCTGCCTCTGTGGTTTTTGATGAACTGCTTCATGCCCAAGATTATATTTAATGTTGTCGGCATAGCAGCACCCGTTTGAACACTCAATCACTAGCTTAGTATAATTCTTTCTTTAATCGATCATATAGAATTGAAATGGGCTTCATCCGTATAACATTATGACTACACAGTAGTATTAGAACAGCTTGACAATTATGCATGTATCTCTTGACAAGATTTAACCTGGACTCTCCTTGTAGTTCTCCAACATTGCTTCTAAAGGTGGGCTATACAAGTTCCTGAGTGTAATGATTTACAAATGCATGGCCTTTCATATTTTCAATCTACCATTTATTATTCGATGTCATTATATACTATAGTATACATTCTAATATATAATCATGATGGATAGTATTAGATATTATTATATATCAAAATGTATGTTATAATACATATATCTATTACATGGTATATCATAATTATGCATGATAATACTAGTCCCTGTGAGAATTTACCGGCCACCAAAGGGTCTTAAACCAATAATTTGCTCTTCTCCCAACCAATGGGATTTTGTATTTACTTGTCGTTGTTACCAACTTTAAACTTTTCCTAAGTTCGATATTTTCGTATTTTTAAATTTTCTAAAAATGTACTAAGGAGATCAAGAATTATGTCTCATCGCTGCTGTCTTTCAATCTCTCAAACAATAAATGATAGTTTTATTGAAACAAGCCATCACATCAAAAATGCAGTCAATCAATTATTTCAAACTTGCAGCCAATTTCTTCAACGATAACATAAATTATGATTTACCTTTATTAAATAAAATCAACGTGGTATTTATTATTTGAATGACTTGGCTAAATGGAAAATTATTTGTTAACATGCTGTGGATGCTCTATATGAGTACGTGGGGGTTCTACCAACTGCTGGATGCATATCCCCTAAAGATAGCACTCCTGATATGGTTAAGAAATGTAGGAAATTGCATTCTTAAAATAAATCACATGGCCTATACTGTGTTAAAAAACCCTTGAGCTTACATTCAGAGATTCCAAGTATATACAGATTGTAAAGCAACATGCTGGTCCAACTAAATGCAATCCAAAGCGAGACAAAATATAAACTCTAACAGTGTGGATCTTGTCATATATATTATAGTATTACACACTGTATAAAATTGTGTTTCTAGAACTTAATGTGAGCTGTAAAGATTATCTGAAATTTATCATTGCTGAACACGAACGCAACTTAGCTTCTGACTATGCATGAAACTAAAGTTGCAATACTTTTCTTTAAGGTGTTCCAGTGTTCAGCCAATCTAATAAGGTCAAAAGCATTCACAAGATAGAACGAAGTTGCTGGGAAACAATCACCTCTGTTGGATATCATCTCAAAGATACAGTTGGATGTAATTTCTGAAATCTGAATTACTAACATGATTCCATGGCAAAACTTCAGTTTGTTTTTAGTTTTTTAAATTTGAACATGACTTCTATCCATCCAACCAACCCCTTATAACATTAGCCTTCTAAAATGCAAATGCAACTCCTGACATGTTGATTATCCTTTGTTTTATAAGCCAATATCCAACAGAAATGGTTTATACCTTTATAATTTGTGGCATTCACATGCCTTTCCATTGTATATTTGTTTTTTGCATTAGCAAAGAGTCATTTTCCAGTTCAATCATCAAATGCTCTAGAACTATTGTTACTAGACAATACTGGATCTGAGGGAAAAAAACGGCCCTAGTTGAACATACAATATATACTTGGAACCTGTCTAAATTGTTATCACTAAGAGGCTATAATTGTTCCTTCCATTCATGTCACAAAAGGAAAGCATCTTCATAATAAGAGCAATCGCTTAAACAGTTTTAAACGAAGCATTTACATGGCTTTCAATCTGATATTTGTTCTTTGAATAAGCAAAATGTTTTGCATTGGCAACTTGTAGAACTTGAAAAGGCGATTGATTGTTTTCATTTATCATGTCTACCATCACATATTTGCATTTTTCCTAATTCAAACAAAGCAGATGGCTTTTATGTGGATAATTCTAGAAACACTGGAATCACCTAATAAAACACTTGAAACTTATTATCTATGGAGACTTGCCTTAGAAATTGGGTGTTGTCTCAAAGACACATCCCTACGTCCTGCAAATGCATCCCACCACCTAAAAATGTTGTCCCGCTGTCCCCATACCAAACTTTGTGGAACATAGCTTTATACTCTTTGTCCAAAACATCAGTGGGCACAATTATATGTAGAAAAACAGATTGATTGATATTTTTTAATTATCAAGATATGATGGGCATATTACAAAGACAGAACACCTCAAAATGGTACTGTAAGAAAGGTGAGGAAGATGAACGTAATGAAGTCATCAAACAAGAATGATACTTACACTCCACAAGAATAATAGGCCCTGATGCTCCTTAACTGTCAATTATAGATGGAAAGTTGATTGAGGTTTCAAAATCTAGGATAACCTCAAAACTATACGGTAAACTGAAGGAGAAGTATTAGATGTCAAATGGGAAGAAGGGCACCTTTTCTAAATAAACTAGTCTCCTAAAAACAGAAGAGGATTCACTTCAACATCACCTACTGACGAACAAAGACGACAGAGAACATTTAGATCTCATAGACCAGAGGTTTGAAGGGCAAGATTTAGTTGTTATCACATGGGAGTTTGTCCTCTCTTAAAAAATTTGTTGAAACATTTAATCAGACCTCGAAGTATGCTAAAAAAGACAGGTAGGGTGGATAAAGCGAAGAACAGTTGATACACAAGAGGTACCTCTAGTGCTAGGACAAACAAGGGAAAGGCAACGATGTAGGTCACTTCTCCTCTACCATGGGTAAGCCTATCTTCAAAGATGTTAGATGTTGCTATTGTAGCAAGATGGGTCATCTTAAAACTGTTAGAAAGAAATGAAATCAAGCACACAGTCACACTGCCACATAGAAGGATGAAGAAGAATATGATTTATTTGATTCTCAACATTCAACTAAAAACAATGGTAGATGGTATTTTGATTCTAGTTGCACTAAACACAACTGATTTGCCAACTTTTTGGCAAACAATACTACACAGTTCTGACTCTGAGTAATGACAAGACACACCATGTGGAGGGTTATGGAAATGTGCAGATCAGGATAACAAGTGGTACGAAAATCAACTTCTACAATGTATTGTATATTCCTAGTAGGCTAGTACGTGTGATAAATTCTTTTTACAAGTCAAATGACTAGACAGCATCATGTGGAAGTTACATTTTGTAACAAGAAGTGTGTTCTAAAAGATAAATGGTTTTAAAAAGTCATAGCCACTATTATTAGAGAGCAAAATTCCACAAGTTTCAGAAAGATGTTCTTCATTGCCATTGCCAACACAATTGTGTTAGGAGGTGAAGTCAATATCCAGATCTCCAATGTTCTTCAGCAGAGAGGTGCATGGTGGTGCAGCTTATAAAGAGGAAACAAACAGTATTCTGTAGTCTTCCTTTGGGAGAGGAAACAAACAGTTTTTGGACTCTTCCTTTGGAAGAGGAAACGAACAGTTTTTGGACTCTTCCTTTGGAAGAGGAAACGAACAGTTTTTGTTTTTTCTATAAAAGGGGAATGACCCCTTGCATGTAAATTATGATTGAATGTAATTCTGCCAAAATCAATAAAAGATCAAGCTGCCATTGCCCCGTGGTTTTTCCTGCACATTGCAGGTTTTCCACGTAAAATCTGTGTTACTGTTTTTCCTGTGTTATTGTGTTTTTCTGCTTGCACATAATTTTGCTATATTTTCTAACATCTGGTATCAGAGCCTAGGGTTTTGTGCGAGTGGGAGCTGCAACAATGATTGGAAGTGTAACCAAGTTTGAGATTGAAAAGTTTGATGGCGGGAACTTCGCCCTATGGAAGATGAAGGTGGAGGATTTGTTGGTTCAAAATGACCAAGCCCTAGCCTTGAAAGGGGTCGCGAGTAAACCAAGCAGCATGAAAGATGAGGAGTGGGCAACGCTGGATAGGAAGGCGGTTTCTACAATCCGTCTATGCCTAGCGGACTCCGTCTTGTTCAATGTTGTTGAAGAAAAGACCGCGGAAGCCCTTTGGAAGAAGCTTGAAAAGTTGTATGAGACGAAATCTGCAACAAATAAGGTTTTTCGAAAAAACAGCTTTACAGACCCTAAGGATGAAGGAGGGCTCATCTGTGGCGAGATCACTTGAATGAGTTTAATACCCTTATCGATGAGCTGGTTTCAATTAATGTGAAGATGGAGGATGAGGACAGAGCTATCACCCTACTTTGTTCCCTCCCGGAGACTTGGGATCATTTGGTGATGACCATCGGCAATTCATCATCAGGAGCTCTAACTTTTGATGATGTGGTAGCCGCTTTGTTGGCAGAAGAGTTGAGGCGGAAAACGTCTTTGGAACCCTCAACCAATGAAGCCCTAGTTTGTGAGAGGTCGATCTTTCGAGAAGAGTCAACAAAGTAGATCACGGTCCAGATCTAAGTCTAAAGGACGCAAGCTGAAAGGGAAGTGTTGGCATTGCGGGAAGCCGGGGCACTCAAAGAAGGATTGTTGGCGAGTTAAAAAGGAAAAAAATGGTGAAAAGCAATTTCAGCCTTCGAGTTGAAGCCGGTACGATAAATTACGGAGAGACGGCAACATGTGAGGCTTTATGTATCGGCAAAAATAGATATGTTTTATATACCTAGGTTTTGGACTCGGGTGCATCTTTCCACATGTCTCCTCACAGAGGCTGGTTTGACAAATATCAGCCATATAGTGGTGGGAAGGTCTACTTGGGTGATGATCACCCTTTAGAAATTGTGGGAAGAGGGGACATAAGGATCGAGGTTGGACGATGGTAGAGAAAGGATGTTATATGATGTGCGACATGTGCCCAGTTTTCAAAAGAATTTACTCTCAATCAAGATGATGGATAAGCTAGGGTATTCTGTCACTTTCGGTAACAACTATTGCAAAATTACTAGAGGTGCTATTGTAGTAGCAAAGGGAGAATCTTATGGGACCCTATATCGTTTATGCGGTGATACGGTGACAAACCATGCAGCAGCAACAACTTCAATTCAGGATGCAGTAATGCTATGGCATCAACGCCTAGGCCATATGAGTGAAAAAGGTCTGAAAATTCTGCATGACAGAGGTATGCTTTATGGGATTAAGTCTTGCAATTTAGACTTGTGTGAGCACTTGTATTTTTGGTAAACAAAAGAGGGTTCGGTTTACTGCAAGCCCTGGTAAGAGTTCTGATTTTCTGCAACTTATACATTCGGATATATTTGGACCAGTCCCCACTCGGTCCTTAAATGGTGCCATCTATTTTCTGACATTTATAGATGATTATTCTAGGAGAGTGTGGGTTTATTTTCTGAAGAAGAAGTCGGAAGCTTTGCAGAAATTTAAAGAGTTCAAAACTCGAGTAGAGAAAAGTTTGGGCAAGCTTTGTTTTATGTCTTAGGTCGGATAATGGGGGTGAATATTGCTCCAAGGAATTTGATAAATTTTGTACGCGAGGAAGGAATTAAGCACCGAAAAGACTGTACCATATACTCCACAACAAAATGGTGTGGCTGAGCGGATGAATCGCACAATCATGGAACGTGCAAGAAGTATGCTCAGCGCATCCATGTTGGATAAAAGGTTATGGGCAGAGGCTGCTAATACGGTTGTTTACCTCATTAACGGGTCACCTACGAGCTGCGTTGGATGGACAGATTTCGAGAGGAGGTTTGGTGTGGTAAGCCATTTGATTACTCTCATTTGCGTACCTTTGGCTGTGATGCATTTGCCCATGTGCCTAAAGAAAAAAGGTCCAAACTTGACCCGAAGTCAAGCAAATGTGTTTTTCTCGGCTATGGAGATGCGGTAAAGGGGTATAGACTGTGGGATCCTACTGCCCACAAGGTAATTATTAGCCGAGATGTTATTTTTGATGAAAAATCCATGCAAAGGAAGGAGGTACAGCAAACACCTAATGTTGTACCGGTTGAAGTAGACATGAACGAAGATGAAAATGAAAATCAGCATGCTGAAATTTTTGACTAGCATGCTGAATTTTTGACCAGCATGCAGAACAGCAAGTAGAGCAGCCACAACGGTCACAAGACCAAGAGCCACAATCAACAGATCATTGGGTTAGAAGATCTACACGTCCACAAAAGTGTCCGGAAAGGTATTCTCATGTTTATCAGTCCTCTTTTGCTTTGTTAGCTGATGATGGTGAGCCTAGTTCATTTCGGGAAGCTAGAGAGTACGAGAATGCGAGAAAAGTGGAGGAAATCCATGGAGGAGGAAATCGAGGCACTTCGCAAGAATAAAACGTGGGAACTTGTGGATCTCCCACTTGGAAGAAAGGCTGTTGGAAACAAGTGGGTGTACAAAGTGAAGAAGAACAGCGATGGGCTGTTGGAACGCTATAAAGCTCGCTTGGTGGCAAAAGGCTATGTGCAGAAGTCAGGTATTGACTTTAATGAAATTTTCTCTCGAGTTGTGAAGATGACTACTATTAGAGTTCTACTTGCACTTGTAGCTGCACGGGATTTAGAAGCTGGAGCAGCTTGATGTAAAGACTGCTTTCTTGCATGGTGATCTTGAGGAGGAGATTTATATGGATCAGCTTTGAGGGCTATGAGGAAAGAGGCAAAGAGCATCTGGTTTGCGAGACTGAAGAAATCTCCGTACGGGTTGAAACGGGCGCCAAGGATGTGGTACGGGAAATTTGACACCTTCATGAAGAGCCAAGGTTTCAGCGGGAGTGAAGCTGACCATTGTGGATACTATAAGAGGTTTGATGATGGCAGTTTTATTATTTTGTTGTTGTATGTTGATGATATACTGGTTGCAGGTCCCGACATGAAGAAAATCATTGATCTTAAGGCTCGGTTGGCTAGGACATTTGAAATGAAGGATTTAGGAGCAGCAAACCAAATTTTAGGGATGAAGATACACAGGGACAGAAAAGGAAGAAAGATCCGGTTAAGTCAAAAGTCATATATAGAAAAGATTCTGCAGCGCTTCAATATGCAGAATGCAAAACCAGTTAGTACCCCACTTCTTTCACACTTAAAATTGTCTTCCAACAGGTGTCCTAGAACAGAAGCGAGAGAAGACAAGCATGTCTCGTGTACCGTATTCATCAGCGGTAGGAAGCCTCATGTATGCCATGGTGAGCACCAGACCGGATATTGCCCAAGCAGTGGGAGTAGTTAGCCGGTACATGGCAAATCCTGGTAAGGAGCATTGGAATGCGGTGAAGTGGATATTTAGATATTTAAGAGGCACTTCGGATGCTGCTATTTACTACGGATCGGATAGTTTGCAAGTTAAAGGTTTTGTGGATTCTGATTATGGTGGAGATAGAGATGGGAGAAAGTCCACTACGGGATATACTTTCACTCTTGTTGGAGTTGTGAGTTGGGCTTCTACGTTGCGGTCTGTGGTGGCTTTATCAACCACTGAAGCGAGGAATATATTGCAGCGACTCATGCCGGCAAAGAGGCAATTTGGCTAGAGCGACTGTTGGGTGACTTCAAGGTAATGCGGGGGAAAATTACGTTGCATTGTGATAGCCAAAGTGCTATTCAGCTAGTGAAGAACCCAACATTCCATGATCGCACGAAACACATTGATGTCAAGTACCACTTTATAAGAAATGTGGTGGAAGAAGGTAGGATCCTGTTGCGAGAAAATCGACACTGAAGTGAATCCTGCAAGATATGCTTACTAAGCCGGTCAAGACGAGAGAAGTTTGAGTGGTGCAGAACTTCTCTGGGCTTGCTGAAAATGTGATAAGGGCAGCATTGGGCAATTGGCACTTGGATGGAAAAACATAGGCAAAGAATTCTTGTATATCGACTTCAAGTGGGAGAATGTTAGGAGGTGAAGTCAATATCCAGATCTCCAATGTTCTTCAGCAGAGAGGTGCATGGTGGTGCAGCTTATAAAGAGGAAACAAACAGTATTCTGTAGTCTTCCTTTGGGAGAGGAAACAAACAGTTTTTGGACTCTTCCTTTGGAAGAGGAAACGAACAGTTTTTGGACTCTTCCTTTGGAAGAGGAAACAAACAGTTTTTGGACTCTTCCTTTGGAAGAGGAAACGAACAGTTTTTGTTTTTTCTATAAAAGGGGAATGACCCCTTGCATGTAAATGATGATTGAATGTAATTCTGCCGAAATCAATAAAAGATCAAGCTGCCATTGCCCCGTGGTTTTTCCTGCACATTGCAGGTTTTCCACGTAAAATCTGTGTTACTGTTTTTTCCTGTGTTATTGTGTTTTTCTGCTTGCACATAATTTTGCTATATTTTCTAACAAATTGCTCCCTAGCACCAAATGCATGGTCACTTAAATTTCTGGTACTTGCCTGCTTGAAGAAGAGTGAGATTGTATATGTTTTGCCTCACATGCAGGACAACAAGGAGGTTTGTGAACCATTGTTCATGTTTTACAGAAACAAACAATAACAGAGGAGGTTGCTGGCAATGCACAAGATGTGCAACTACCAAAAAATGAAAGTGGGACTCACTTAAAGATGCCACAGGATGAAAGTAAGGCTTTTATACATGTACCATAAGATGATGACATGGCTAATTTTTATGGCCTATACACCTCATGCTGAAGTTGCTCACACTTCAACTTCAGAACAGCAGCTTGCTCCAGTGAAGAATAGGCCCCAAATGGTACTATTCTATCACAAAAGGAACAAAAACGAGGTGAGTTTAAACAAAACACATCAGCCAAAAGGCCAAATAAACAAAATAAGGTGGTCTATAAGGTTTTCAATTTCCATTATAATCTTACAGTTTTGACTTTGCTTTAATGGCTAACATTCCTTATAACTTATCATTGGATGAGACTTACTCATATCATGAGGCAAAGGGGGAACAACAATGGTAAGGAGCTATGCATGTAGCATATTATCTCTTGATAAAGAGACAAAACCGGACTCTTGTTGAATTGCTTTTAGAGATGAAGCCTATTGAGTGTAAACAGGCATATAAAATAATGTGATTGATGAGTTCTTAGATAAATAAAAGGTGAGAGTGGCAACGAGGTTTGCACAACAAGACGGTATAAACTATAAAGAATTATGTGCTTCAATAACAAAAATGGTGACAATCAAGTTGATTCCAGCCACTACATTGCTACATTGCAATTTGGCCAAAAACACTGCCAAATGGATGTCAAGGGTGCACTACTGACTGGAGTTTGCAAGTATATATGGATTAAACACAGCCGTTCCAGGTTGCAGGAAAGTAACACCTTGTACATAGGGTGGTGAAAATTGTTTATGAGATCAATACATAAAAAATTGATCCTCATCTTACTAGGTCTAGCTTTTGAAGTCTTTCCAATCCAAATCTAAATGTTAGAATTAGCGGTGATGATGATAACGTCATTCTCGTTGTATATGTGAAGTTGAACAATTTAGCTATCAAAAGCAACAAGACAAACACTGTTCAGTAGCTAAAATCAGCTGTGTACTCTACTCTTGACATGGCACAACAAGGTCTTTTCCATTAGTGCACATCTGTAGAACTTTGACAAATCGTTGATGGTGTTCTCATTTCATAATTGAAGTACGTCAAAGATTTGTTGGAGGAGTTTCATATGGGTGATTGTAATCAGGGATCTACTTTCGTGGAGGCTAGTCTAAATTTATCAACCTATAGTAACTATGGGAAGGCTGATAACTTGCTTTTTTGGAAGTTGGTGGACAGTTTTATATATCTTACAGCTACAAGGCTCGATTTCGTTTTGTTGTTAGCTAAATTTCTAGATTCACAAGAAAATTAAAGATTTCTCATTGGAAAGTAACAAAATGAATTCTAAGATACATACAAGGTATAATAGAGTTTATGTATTTGAGGGGTATAGGTGATACTTTTGCATTCAGCCTAAGCACAAGAATTGTTTCATGGCCTAGTAAAAAGCAGTAAACAGTAGATCATTAAATAGTATAAATTTGGTGCCCATAAAGCTTAGGAAGCAGTTTAGTTAAGAATATTCTTGCTCATTTGTAGGTGGATCAAAATATATCAATAACATTGTGACAGTCAAAGTGTGATAAAAATCATCTATAATCCAGTATTCCAAGCATGCCCAAATCAAATTTAAGTATCCCACCATTACATTTGACAACTTGTGGAAATCAAAGTCAATCTATGTTCAATATAATTTCTGGGATGGAGATGGAACGGGATTGTGCAGCGCATTTCCAAGACGGCACGACATGTTTTTCAGCCACCTCACAAATTCCAAGACACATTCCCATGGAATATAGAAGCCAATTGAATTCCTATATTATGTAACTTAAGAGTAAAAGAGATTACATCTCGACGAAAGCCTTGTACCTCTTATATTCATTAAGTTTATCCATAAGCTTATGTAGCTTTTCATATGACTGTTAAAGAAGGGTAGTAGAATATTGTAATGGTCATGAGTGAGTTAACACTTAGATGAGAGATAGGAGTTAGTTGATGAACACTAACTGGCAAGTCAATGAGAATATAAGCTTTTCAGTTCTGAAGTTTTCCGTTCCCCATTCTTATCATGACTCCTTTTCGCTTGTAAATTGTTTAATACATAATACTACAAAACAAGTAAGTAGTTATTCTCACCAATCAAAGACCTTGATTTTGCATTTTCAATGGATAACATGGGTATTTCTTAGTATCTAGACATTTTTCCACTTTTTACTTGCCTCCTATTTTTTCCCTTAAACATAACTCTCTTTTTCTTAATAAAACCACTTTGCTCCAGACAGGATACATAATTGCATGGTGCATACAAACTAATTTGCATGAGCATTGTTGCCATAGCCACTGCATAATTGTGGAGGACATAAGCCCACCGATTTAAACCTAGGCCATCTTTATTGGAAGTGCCAACGATTACAACAAGGTCACAACTTTATAAACTAAACTAGAACCCTCTTACTTTCCCTAGCTTGCTTCCAATTTTTCTTGTGCTAAATTCCACACATGAAAATGGAGAACAAGAAGAGAGGCCCAGCATGGGCTTTTTATAGGGAAACTAAATAAAAAGCAAGGTGCTATGTAATTACTGCAACAAGTGCTTACATGGGGATAAACTAGATGAAATACCACCTTGCACAAATTCTGAGCCAAAACACCAAATGAATGCATACTAAGATTTCATTTAAAGTACAAAGAAAGGAGAACTGGGGCTAATATTGGATACGTGTACTCCTATGTTGTCACGTAATGTGATTGGACTCATGGGTTTACTCATGGATCTTCTCTAAATCCTTATGCTCCTCTATTATGAAACTTTAATTGCAAAAAATAGAAACCATCCACAGCATACTGAAATATCAAATAATTCAACCACAAATAACAATCCACAATGTAATAATCCATAGAATGAGACACAGACAGATAATACAATTAGGGTAGGGCAACACCAATAATACTCCTTACACAAGAAATAACTCCACAAGATCTACCAAAATGAGAGGCCACTTTTTGGGCAAAGACAGTTACAAGAAAATACTTGATATGATCAATGATTCATTACAATGACAATAACTCTTCTTTATATGCCCAACATCTAATACTACTTTGGGGAGAGTATAACACTAACCCTAGCCGACAACTAAACCCTTATCCAATTCATTATTATAATATATTATTTCAATACAATAAACCTTGGGTTATGTGTGGCCCATGCCAACTATCCATAACACCTATATACAATATAATATCATATCCCAATATACCTATCCCTAGGTACCATAGCATTCCACCCCCCTTGAACATGTTTCGCCCTCGAAACATGAGAAGAAACCCAATGACATAATCTTCGAAGCATAGCTGACAACCGGTACCAATCTTGATTATCCATCCATCCAAGTAAAATCTTGATTGGTGATGGTCTTTGATGATGCCAAGTTGTTGTTGTGCCGCTCTGATATCCATTAGTGCTCCTTTGACTCAATGCTTCTGCTACTACGCTTTGATATCCAAAATTATTGCTCTTGTGGTTCCATGCAATAGCTGCAACACTCTGACATTCATAATTACTGCTCTGTTTCTGCCATGCACTGCTATACTTGGTGCCTTTCTAACTCCATGTAAGTCCATTAGATATGGAATATTATGGTACTTGGGGATAGGTATAATGGGATATAATGTTATGTTGTATATAGATGTTAGGGATAGTTGGCATGTAAATGTCTGGCCCATGCCAACTATCCCTAACACCTATATAGAATATAGTATCATATCCCTATATACCTATCCCCAAGTACCATAACATCCTCATACTAGCTTATAATCATTACCATCCCTCACACAACTTCCAATGCAGAGGGCATGGTTGAAAGCGAACCTAAAAGGCACAAGTAAGGAATCAATCACCAATTTTAAAACTTTTCTCCCTTGCCATTCAATATGGCAGGGCCTCCATAATCTATGACAACATGGCTACTTTTGTTGTAAATATTTACATTATCAATTTGTGACTTATTGACCTTTATTATTTTAAATATTCCATTCATAGTGTATCTTTCCAGGCTCTTCATTTATTATGTAAATATTGGATAAAGATACATTGCCCGATTTTTAAAAACAGACTATCATAGCATTACATTTCTTTTCAGCAATTTATTAGATAGAATTATCATGAATGAATTTCTGATTCTTCCAGAAATGTAATTTATATTTAATTCAATGGACATACACATTATAGTGAAGGATATATAACTCCTAGAAGTCAACCCATGCAAACTCTAATCTTGGTATTTCTTCCAGAAATGTAATTTATATTTAATTCAATGGATATACACATTATAGTGAAGGACATATAACTCCTAGAAGTCAACCCATGCAAACTCTAATCTTGGTATTTCCTTGGCATCATACTTTCTGTAACTGGCAGGAGATGAGCCATTCCACTTGTGTCTCTCTGTTTCATATTGTAACTATTCCTATAAAGACATGTTGCCCGATTTTTAGAATCTGACTACCACCGCTTTACAATTGTTCTCAGAGACTTATTATATAGAATTTCCATGTGAATGAAATTTCCCACTTAGATCTTAGTATTTGATTATTTTTTCCCCTTTTACAAGTGTATTATATATTTACTTCAGTAGATAGAAAAATTCACATCAACCAAAGTGACCCCATACATCAAAATTAAACGGAATAAAATTGGTTTCAATTTTTTACAAAAACTTGAGCATCTGAAAAACTTCTCCATAATGAGGATAGCAAGAAAGAGTTGGCTTTTGTCATGCCATTTAATTAGCAACAAAATAACATTCACACATTAGTTTTATGAGATAAAATTCACTTCATAAAACTCTCGTATATTCACTCTTTATCCCAAATTAATGAGGACTAAGCTTAAATTTAGATTCTAATCAGCAACCAGTGTAATATGTTTGTTGTTGCTTGTGCATTACGAGATAAATGGTCAAGAGTTCGATCTTGGTTAAGGCTTAGAGGTCATTATTTTTAGTCGGTGATGATGATGACTATGCTTCTACTTGACCTCTCACTATAGATTAGTGTTGGCATTTGGATCCACTGGAGCTCATTTTTATCCCTGTTGTACCTTGAATTCTAGCTCTCTCTTAATCATTACTTTTGGCATGTTAGGGTGTATCCATTTTGGGTTACCCTCGAGGCTGTAGTTTTATGCCACATAGTTGTTCCACATCAGTGTAGCTTACCCAAGATTCTTTACTCTAGTTTAAATTATTTTCATATTACTTTTTGGTTACTACAGTGCATTTAACAGCTCTTTTCAATCAATCCGATGGGCCTACCTTGACCATCTATGGACATTGATAAAATTATCTTATCTTTAATTTTATAAGATTTTAACTCTTAACAAAAATCTTCTGGTGTGCAGGTGCAGAGATATGCAAGGTACAGATACGGAGTACCAAGTGCAGATCTCCAAAGTTGGGATATGCATGTGCAAGGGCATAGGAATATGAGGGTGCAGGGTGTGGAGATGGTAGGATATGGGGGGTTTGGGGTGCATGCTTGAAGCACCTAAACATTGCCAAAATGGCTCTTGGTGGGCAAGCGATGCACTCAATGGATCACAAGGTGTGTCAACAGGATGCAGTACACGTGCCCAAGCACGAAGTGCAAGTGCACATCCCAGTACACGTGCCCAAGCACGAAGTGCAAGTGCACATCCCAGTATGAACCCAAAATAATGCACAACCAAACAACAGCGCTCTTAAGTTATGACCACTTTTATTTCAAATCCTTAAGAGATTATGGTGATTTTCCTATCACACTATAAGAACTTTTTTAATTAAAACTTTACTGCACCAATGGATCACAAGGTGTGTCAACAGGATGCAGTACACATGCCCAAGCACAAAGTGCAAGTGCACATCCCAGTATGAACCCAAAATAATGCACAACCAAACAACAGCGCTCTTAAGTTATGACCACTTTTATTTCAAATCCTTAAGAGATTATGGTGATTTTCCTATCACACTATAAGAACTATTTTAATTAAAACTTTACTGCACCTTCACAAGTATTAATTGCACCCACCTTTTATATGTAATTGAAATCCTATTCTTTTAATTTTAATTTATGGGCTTTATTTAAATTTAATTCATTTGTTAAGGGTGAGTTTCTATATCTCCCTTGGATATTAAATAAGATGATTTTATTAATATCCATGAGAGGCCAAAGTAGACCAATGGGACTCATTGAAAAGAGTTGTTGCAAAAGATTGTAGTGACCAAAACAACCTACAAAAATAAGCCAAACTAAAGTAAAGAATCTAGTGTAAAGTACACTGGAGTAGAACAACTAAATAGCATAAAGTTACAGCCTCAAGGGTTACCCAAATGAATAAACCCTGACATGATAAAAGTAGTGATGAAGAAAGAGCCAACAGTCAAGGTGAAAAAGAGTTAAAAAGGAGTTCCATTGGATCCAAGCAGCAACACTAATCTATAGTGAAATGTAAAGTAAAAGCACACTCAGCGTCATTACCAACTATCCCAAAAGTGCCAACACAGGATCTAATGATGACCCCAGGAGAATGGCCAGGACTAAGGAAGCTTGGTTGGATAATATTAGGTGGTCATGGAGTTCAACCCCTCAAAAATCTTTAGCATCCATGGCCATGGAACCAATAAAAGAAAATAGAAAATCGATAAGTTGCGTCTCTCTACAACTCCTCAGTACATGAAAGGTAGCCGAAATCCATTGTCAGGCAATTGTAGTCGTGTCCAACCACATCAAAGCCCTAGTAGCCACTCTTGTATGTAGACAACATTCTTGAGAGTTTAGCTTCAAATTAACACTTATTACTCTCAACTGCAAAGACAGAGTGAAAGAATGAGGTAACTCGTCGAGTCAATCTCCCCTATAATAACTAACAATGAAGACTGATAGCTTCCTAGAGGTACAGAGCCAATCATCTTGGTGAGGGGCACAAGATAGCTGAAAAAATTGGCAAGTGATCCACCTGAATCTGTAGACAAGCAATAGTACCTCCATCGAATCTCATAATAAACAGGACACCTAAAGATAAAATGTTCTTCAAACTCCACATCCTGAAGAAAGCAAAGGTGGCATACCCTATCTTCTTGTGGAATATGGTGGTCTATCTCCACTTGCAACAGATGTGAGCACACTCTAAGCTGACCAAGAGGAATCCAAAGGTTGTACGTCCAATATCACTAGACATATTCAAGACAAGTAATAAAGCCATTCTCAATCCTCATGAAATGTTTGCTGTAGAAGGCAACCTTAGGACTAAGAGGCTGAGATGGAGTGACCCAAGTGATTTAAATATGCTGTGCATAAACATCATTTCTAACTGCTTGATTAATCACCCTCTTATTAGGAAGAAGGTTGGAATGAGCATTTAAATAGCATTTGAATCGAAGTAATCGATCCATGGAGATGCCAAATGATTGAAGAAGAGAAACTACTTCAGTACCATCCATGATGACAACTAGAAGAGATCCTGGAGGTGATCCATTCTAAGTAGCATAGTGCCAATATAGGTAGGTCTCTTGGCCCATGGATCTAAGGCAATGAAGCTGAAAAATAATTCTGAAGATGCTCTCAAGGCAAAGAGGATGAGTACCAAACACAGCCTGAACAATACATTGGGGAATTGATCTTTTATATCGGATAAATCACTGAAACAAAGTAGCTTGGACCCTCTCAAACTGATCCCAATCAGCACACACTAAACTTAGACCCCAAATCTCAGATCCATAAAGGACCGTGTGTTTCATGATGCAATCAAAGAGATGCATCTTTATAGGTATATCTTGGAAGTGTTGCTGGAAACATTGGTGTTCCGGGACTAAGAGAGAAATGTAACCCTTTGCAAAGTTGTGACTATAAAGCTGGCCAAAGATCTAAGGCAATGAAAATAAATAATTGATTATTTCTTTAGAACATTTGACTCGCTTAATTTTAAAGCCAATTCTCTAAAAGTGTGTCTTTTAGAAACGACACCATAAAAATCAACTTCTATGCCTTTTACAAATATCCACCTTACAACATCTAATAGTTCTTTTCCTACGGAGTTTTATTGGATGTCTTTCATTGTGAAGATTTAACATTCACAGCATTTTGGCCACTGTCTATGCAAACAATGACAAAGGCTATGCTTACATTTGCTCCGTATCTCAGTGTTTTTTTTCCACAATCCTGTGTATTTTTCTTTTTTTTTAATTTTGGCTTTCCATCAAATGGTATTATATTTATTCATTGTTAATGCTAGCATCTCAAAGCAGTTATTGTAAATGTGTTTCTCTGGCAGCAGTCGCTCTAGGATAACCACAAATAGTGGCTTCCAGATCTAGAAGATCAATAGAGATATATGCCAGATGCAATAAAAATAACTAGCAACTTACGTATTTCTTGATTCCATAGAAACCAACAACTTATTTCTTGATCCTTGGAAGTGAAAAAGAAGAAAATTTTGACAGCAAGACAAAGTAAAAAGCAGCAGAAGATGATGACTCGACTTATTTTAGTCGCTATGAATGGCCTCACAATCTTTTGAGTCTTCCCTACAAAACAGCAAACCTTTTCCCCTTGTTAAATCTGCTTTTTTATTTATTGCAGTTATCATATTCTCGGTTTCTATATACTTTTTAACTGCTAGATGATCATCAAAATTGTGACGATTTTTTTGGGTCTCGACGCTTTTTTATGCAGAACAGTTTTTTTCTATGATGGTAGAAAATAGAAATAAAACTGCTGCAACCGTCAAAGGGGTGCTAAAAATGTGTCAAAGAAATTGTGGAACAACAGCAAATGGATGCAATCGTATGAAAGCAACCCAAGTTAAAATCTTTGTGTTGTAATGGATGCTTCCATGATAAGGCGGCCCATGATATTATGGTTTAAACTATGATAGTGTGGTCAGTTGAAATATCGCAATAATGTGGTCATGATGTAATATACATATGGTCTGTTTTAACACCATAAAACCAATAGGGAAAAGAAAACTGCTAAAAGAATAGGTTTCAGGACTTATGGCTGTGATACCACGTGATGCATGCCACACGGAACATAAGGACATTACCCAGTAGGATAAATAATTAATAAGATAGATGTCTCACCATGCTATGAATGTGTATGCATATATATATAATTTACTGAAAGGACATAACTCTATGAAGCATTAATTAGCCAAAACAGTATAATATTAGGGTACATAGTTCACAGATCCAAATCAAATCATAGTTCATAGATTGGAATATTATATAGTGGAATATTACGGAACAGCCTGCAATCAAATTATAGTTCACAATTGTCCATGGGGCTTGGAACAAGTGGTGGGGAGTAATGAGTTTCACAACATAAACAAAGGTTCCAATTCTATGGGTGAACATTACCATTATAACCAATTGGTATAAGCTTAAGTGGTTAAATAAATGGGCAGACCAAGGTTCACATCTTGCCAGGCAATATATGCAGAATTGTCAAATACCACTATGAGGTTTGTTGAAATACCGTGATGACAATGTCATGATGTAATATGGATGGGTTCCATTTAAATCCCATATAAGCAATTAAAAAAAAATCCAATCATATTGCAGCCTAAAACTATTATCTTAAAGATCAATAAGGATCTCATCAAAACCAGCCATTTTAAACTCTGTTTTCAATATTTCGAAGACAAGTATGGTACTCCTTGGAATGCTGACCTTTTCTTTTGCAAAGATTTCAAAAAGGATAATTTTTCTTAGAGGATTTGGACTCATCTGGCTTGGCCTCCTTGGGTTTGTCTGTCTTAACATCCTTGGCTTTTTGTGCATGCTACCTCCAATTAGGGTCTCGTAAATCTATCTTCTGGATAGACCTTAACAGCAAAACAAGTTTACATAGTTGCAAACTCATAATACGTGTTTAGATTTTTGTATAACTCAGAGAAACAATAGACAGATTTTTGTAGATACCTAACAGGGCAACCTTTTGACTACGATCTGCATAGCCCACTTCATTGATTCCTAGTCTGCAGTGGAGTTTCTCTCGTCTTACATATGTATTGATGTATACATGACACATGTTCTATGATTTAAGCCTTTTGGATTACTCCTCAATTGCATTTGTTTATTAGTTGTCTTTCTCTTCAAATAGTTTTTCTTCCACCCTCATCCTTTCTAAAACTACATTGAAGTACTCTCTAGTCTCATTGTCTTCTTGTAGCCATCTGTGGATATCAATAAAAATTCCTTTCAGTTCAGTTCTACTTCTATATCATATTCCCCCACAGCATAAACTCTGTTACCAGAATTTAAGAAAACAAATATATGTAACACATCTATACCTGTTACTTTGACGAAAGTCATAGCCAAAACCAAAAAGGGTGGTACCTTCCTCATATCCCCACCCTAGCATCTTTTCTATCATGTCATGGAAGTAGTAAACAACGTTCATCCGAATAATCTGCAATCATGAAATGCAAGTTGAATAACTTCTGCTCAAAGAGACCCTAAATTAACAAATTATCAAATGATTTTTTATTTGTCAATTTTCTGCCCAGTCATGATCATGCAAAATAAACAAAGCACAAAAGCAGGTCCAATCAAATGCAAGACAAAAAAAAAAGACAAGTGATAAGACAACTTTGAGATGAAAGCAATACCAAATCCGGATCCAGTATGTCACAAGCAGCCAGGCCAAACCTATCTTCTGGTACTTCAATCCTCGTTTTTGGATCCAAAGACTCAGATTTTCCTGTAGCAAACAAGAATAAGCATCTTTAAGGCAACATAGCATGCTTTCCTGACAAATTCGCTTAGCTAATCCATCATACCCTGTATAGAGACTTAGTATGCACTATGCAGACAAGAAGGAACCCATTTGCATGTAAAGAAATTACAATATTAAGTTCCAAAGCTTCTGCATAGCATAAACTGGTATAAATTGTAAGAGTTGTTAGTCAAGTTCTATTCATAACTGTCACTTGATTACAGTAGGTTCCTCGGTAGAAAGCTCATGTCTTTTCTAGGTTTCAAGAAGATGCTTCCTGATTGCAATTGTGGGTTCACAACTGGAAAAT
The DNA here is from genome assembly GCA_028583015.1 of Wollemia nobilis. NCBI lineage: Eukaryota > Viridiplantae > Streptophyta > Pinopsida > Araucariales > Araucariaceae > Wollemia > Wollemia nobilis. Next base: position 1,832,546 of record JAQPPZ010000128.1, on the reverse strand, counting down.
TTACCACCTTTTCGATAAATCATTAGTAGTCCCAACAATCCATGAACATCTGTCTAAAAAAATGTTTTAACCCCTCTATTCTTTAGAGAAATAACTGAGTCTTTCAAGGGCCATGCATTCAAAGTGCCAGTATCTCTGAAAGAACCTGGAACATGATGACATGATGTTCATGGGTATAAATATGTCTCAAAAGGTTCAGGTTTGAATTTGAGTTTGAGTTCAGCAAGGATGAAATTCAACACAAATTTGACATAACCAAAAATGTCAGAATAAAATGCAAATATATTTATAATTTTATATATTTAAATAAAAATAAAATCTTAAAATAGCAAATTAATAACAGCACTTAATCTAAAAACGTTAAAAACTACAAACTTAAAAACTAGAATTAAAAGCTAAAATGGAGGAAGATAAAAAGCATTGAGCTCAAATGGTTTAAAATGTGTACTTTCAAGGCAGAGACGCAGGTTTAAATCTAGCCAGATAATATATGCATAACTGCCAAAATGTTAAAGTAATACCACTATGCTGAAATACCATGGTACCATGGCCATGAAGTAATACGGATGGGGCCTGTTTCAATCCCATTTAAACAATTTAAACAAACAAAAAATTTCAAAAAAAAATCTAGAACTAGAATTATTAAATTCAACTAATAAAAACAAAGTGTTATGTTTACTAATTACTCCTCAGATGTTAAAAGCTATGTTCTGTGAAATTCCAGGACAAGGATGGTGGGATGTGTTTTGGGACAGCAAAAACCTTTTTGGGATGACAGGATGGCCCCGTATCCTAGGACAAGACTCCGTGGAACACAGGTTAAAAGTCTCCAGTTGTATACCATCCCTACTTCCTGGTAGATAAGACCTAGACTGGGGGTGGGCGCAAGCGCGGACATGTTGCTGCAAGCTGTGTAGGAGGAGACCACTGAGGCGACATGCAGTGCAGTCGACGAAGCAATGGAGAAGACCTTGGTGAAGTCTAGGGATGTAGAAATTCCTGCTTTCAACAGCAGCATGTTCAGCCCAGATCCCAACATGCAGTGCAGTGGATGAAGCAATGGAGAAGACCTTGGTGAGGTCTAGGGGCGTAGAAATTCCTGCTTTCAACAGAAGCATGTTTAGCCCAGATCCCTTACTGGCCAATCACATAACAAACCACTCTACGTTTAAGAAAAACATTAAATGCTTCCTCTGGATACCAGTGGACCTACCTAGGAGGTTGCTCAAGAGCTGCAGAAGAAGAAAAATTGCAATTGCTGTCGTCCTTATCACAGCAATTATCAGCAACAACTCAGCAAAGAAAGAGGACCCTCTGTACTATAGACACAGCAAGGTAACAAACTTTCTAAAGGCACCAAGTTTAGATATGCCTTGCAACTGATATCGTGCCAATTTTTATTGAATTAATTTTGATTTGAAGTAAACTCGGCCAAAAATGTTAAAATTCGCCGAATCCTATGACAACAGGCATGAATCACGTAAGCATAAAGAGGTATTGCCCACCCCTTTACTCTCAAGATACCTTCTTCTTGACATTAGCTATTTTTCCTCAACCAGAGTTAACCCTTGTTATGCACTCTGTGCGGCCACCTAAGTACCATTCTACAGTCTTTACCAAATAGTTGCCCTGTTCTTTGAAGATGCCAAAACAGGATTTATATTATTTGGGGGGTCGATACAGCTTATCAATTTCTGGCACAGTAGTCCATCTAACATTTGGATCTTGAAGACGCATAACCAGCTTCCTTGCAAGTTGATGGGAAAAGTTACAAATATCATAGAAACAGCAACGGGACAAATTTTCTATGGGTATAGAGTTTGGATTATGCCCTGAAACTGATATCATGCTGGTTCTTATTGAATTACTTTGGGTCTGAGGGAAGTTCAGTGAATTTCAACTTACAAGTCAAAATCTGCCAAATCCTATGACAACAGGTATGAATGACATAAGCATAAACAGGTCTTGCGCACCACTTACTCTCGAGTTACCTCCCTCTTAACTGCTAAGTCTTTTTGTGCAGGCACCTAGGTAAAATTCTGCAGTCTTTACCATACAGTTGCCCTGTGCTTTGACGATGGAAAATTGGATTTATATTATTTTGAGAAATGATGCAGCTTATCAATTTCCGGTACAGTAGTCCCGTCATCTTGAAGATGCGTCACTAGTTTTCTTGCAAGTTGATGGAAAAAATTACAAATATTTGTCTTTATGGCAGCCTTTAAATCATCTGTGCTAGCAAATACCACAAACATTTCCCAATGGCACCTCTCATCACTAAGAAGGAAAGGCCTTAACAATCCAGAGCGACAGTCTACCCCCTATGATCCTTATTCGAAGAAGCCCTTTGAGAAACTAGACAGGGGCACTGCACCACCCCGTTTGCGCTCATTCACTTCAACTGAAACTCAAAGAAAAGCCACAAAGGCAAACAACAGTGAAAGATTTAGGCTGGACAAAATAGGACATCCCCATCCTATAAATTTAGGGTCCAAATGTACCAGGCTACCCAAGGGAGTATGAATCAGGATCTATGATATGTTGTATCTGTGTGCTGACGTTGTATTAGTGCGAGATACCAATTGAATACTTATTATCAAACATATCTAAGTCTTCATCACAAACTCACTACCATTTCACAAGCAACACCAGCTTTACAAACAAATTTCAGTATATTGCTCTGTTCTCTATCAAACATTTTATTAAGAAATCTTCACTCAATATTGATATTCACGGACATGTACACCAATCAGAAATGTTCTTTTAAGTGAGACACTTCATTCCCCATACTAAGACATTACTGCACTTTTCCACGAGATGTCACTTGAACTGGGTTGCTTAAAAATGATACAAAAAACAAAATTATGTCACCGTAAAACAATGGCAAATGACCAAACTTGCCCTATAAATGTGTCATTGGTGACTAGGGTGTTCAGCTTGAATGCCAAAATGTCCCACCAAACATGGTCGCCTAAACAAAAAATATAAGTATTTCTCGCATCTGCAGAATTTATCATTGTGATATGTGAGAATAGATGTACAATGCAATGAATTCCAGTTCAGATAAACAAGCCATGTGTGCATGTAATAAGGATTCATGATCTCAAAATTCCCTTAAGCAGAAGACTGACAGGATTTGAAGAGCATAGTTATCACATAAGGTTAGGTTTGTCGGTTCGGAAGGCCAAAATCTTCAGAGGTTAGTTTTTTTCAGGGAGGTTTGGTTCAGTTCGGAAAATTTCGGATAACTAATATATACATAATATATATAAATCCATACAAAATATTTATTTAAAAATATAAATATATACAAAAATGCATAGAAAAATTCAGATTCTTCCATATTTTCTACATTCCAATATATTTTATACTTCATAAATATACAAGTTATATTTTATGTTTGAGTATATTAAAAAAAAACTTTGCAAAGTAAAAAATAAAAAAGAAAAAGAAAATAACAGGAATCTGGTTTGGACTCATGGGCCAGGTCTAACACTATGGTGAAGAGGCTACAATGCTGTGGTCCGGAGAACCACGATGACTATGGGTTCTTGAATCACAAACCAATTAATTATGTGGAAGAGCCTCAATATCTATTCAATGCAAAAAAATAAGCTAGCCAAAGAAAAGTGTGTATCCCAACTCAGTTCCCACCAAGGATTGCTTAAAGAAAGCTCAACAAACTGTGAGGGAAGCCCAGGTGATGCAAAGGAGCAATGATCAAGAGATGAGACATTTTGTCACTTTACTCACAGGAATTTCCCTCACTTTATTCACAGGACCATGGCAAGGTGATTAGTGAGGGTAAATCTCGTATGTTATTTGTTCATATGAATGGTGGTACACCGAGACAAATGTTCTGAATTATGGGATACCAAGAGAAAAATCTCCCTTTGAAATAATTAAGTTTAAAGATCCTGACTCAGGTCCAAAGGATAAAAGACTTGCACATTCTCCTGACACAAATAAGAAGTGACCTGGGGGAGTGTCTCTTAGATGTCAGAAGCAAGAAATCTCACTCTCATCAAGGCCATAATATAGGCATAACAGCCATTTTTGTTTTCATGAATTTCTTAGATAACTTGCTAAAATCAAATGTAAAATCTTTTGGCAAGACCCCAAGACACTAAGAAAATGGAGTCTTGTCAAATGGTAATAGGTTACCCCCAAATAAAATGGAAGGCCTAGGTATTAGAGTTTAAAATTTGTATTCCCTCATAATGAAGAACGCCAAAGAAGCACCATTATTGATCACCTCTAAGGCCTTTTTTGCTGAAAATTATTATTGGCAGGAGGGCAGCGGACCTTCAAAGTTAAAATTGTCGAGCTTGTTATGGAGGATTAATTCATGACCCTAACAGGAATGTACAAGAGTGGATCTTCAGACGATCATAGTGCCATCAATTATCATGATTGAGGCATAAGCTATTGAACAAATAATGTAGAAAAGCCTCACATGAATTAATCATTTAATTCTATATTAATGATTGATAAACTCAACTGCCCTATCAAAATTGACTTTGTGAATAAGATCCTTAGTGGCATCACAAAAAACATCCATATGTTGCACCCCATGTCGATAGTGTGGTCTTTTTGCATGTTATTAAGACCACAAATAAGGTATGGTGATTATGGGTGACTATCATATGTTTATTGTAGAATTTCACAATACTTCAAGGAAACAAACAAAGTAGAAACACTACCACAAAACCACATAAAGCATATAAAAGTAATGCATAAAGAAGGGAATAAGTATAGCAAGGTGCCCTTGGACACCTGATATGAAAGATGGGTGAGTGTGGAGCATTTATACTTCCATAATACAATGGCACATATCCCAATAAATGTCAAATCGACATGTAATTGGTTGATATAATAGTACATCCATCCCCTTTGCAAGGTCTAAAGTATCTCATAGGCATATATAATATATTACATCAAACAATGTTAGTCATGGCCAATAAGTGAAAGATTAACACATTTAGAAGTTCCCTCATAAGCTAAATGGAAGTCATGAAAAATACACATTACTCAACATCCCCACTTAATGGAAATCTCCCACACCACTACCCCCCCACTACAAAGGGAAAGTAACCTCTGGTATGACACCTTTGTGAAGATATCCATGATCTGGTGCATTGAAGCTACATAAACCAGTTGAAGCTAGCCCTTAGAATGAAGCTGCCAAATAAAATGCATTCAAAGCTCAATGTGCTTGGTCTATTGATGCTCCACAGGATTGCAGATCAAGTGAACAGCTACTTTGATTATCACAAAAACTGAGTATTGGGGCCTTGTTGAGGACGATGCAATTGCTCAAAAAACATTTGCATCCACTTAAGATGCTTTCAGACTTTACCAGCATAACAATTCTGAATCTATGAAAGACCATCAGCATCCTGCTTTTTGGTACTCCAAGAAATGGATCTAGAACCAAGAGTAAATAAATAGCTCAAATTGGACTTATGCTTGTCCAGATCACTAGCCCAATCTTCAATTAAATCACGTTGCAAACAATAGAAGCTCTGTCACATAGTGAATATGCATGTTAATGGAACCCCTAATATGACAAGACATCTACTTGGCAGCCTTCCACTTACTCTCATGAGGCACCTGCATATATTTGGAACAAAGAATGACAGCAACAGCATTTTTTGTCCAAGTGTGGGTGAGATAGAGGCCACTACCCACCAGTGACTAATACAGAGAAGCATCTGCCAGAGGGCATTTAGCCTCAAGCTTCAACCCTAAGCAAATAGGGAGGGAGTTGGCTTACAATCCACCATCCAAAATCACCGCAGTAGATCCAATGCATATTGTGCTTGAGAGATACAAATGCCTAAAGAAGGCTGAGAAATTTGACAGATTAGACAATAACGAAGTAGGCCCAAGTTTGTTATCTCAAATAACTCCTAAAGCCATAGCTTTAAATGCTGAATCATGGGGGAAGAACTCCTCGTAATGATCAGGTCGTCAACATATAGAAATATTCGTCCAAGTGTGGGTGAGATAGAGGCCACTACCCATCAATGACTTATACAGAGAAGCATCTGCCAGAGGACATTTAGCCTCAAGCTTCAACCCTAAGCAAAGGTGGAGAGAGTTGGCTTACAATCCTCCACCCAAAACCACCACAGTAGATCCAATGCGTATTTTGCTTGAGAGATACAAATCCCTAAATAAGGCTGAGAAATTTGAAAGATTAGACAATAACAAAGTAGGCCCAAGTTTGTTATCTCAAATAACTCCTAAAGCCATAGCTTCAAACGCTGGATCATGGGGGAAGAACTCCCTGTAATGATCAAGTCGTCAATATAGAGCACAACAATAAGAATCTAACCATTCATATGCTTGACGTAAATTTAACCTCACTTCAAGAAAATCCACATCTAAGGAAGGAGTGACTTTTCTCATATCAAGACTGATGTGCCCACTTAAGCCCATAGGAGGACTCTTTTAAGTCTGCTAACCGGAGATGTAGGGGCATCCTCAACAAAACTTGGTGGGTCCTGCATATAGATCTCTATCCCTAGAAAGAAATAGGCTCTTGAGATCTATCTAGTGAACCTCTCGACACTGTGAAGCAGCAATAGGGAGAATCATATGAATGGTGTCCATGTGAGTAACAAGAGGCAAGATTCAGTATGGTTAACTCCCTTTTTGAGAAAATCCCTTTGCAACAAGACAAACCTTATGATTCTCAATCTGACCATCAAAATCAAACTTGGTCTTATAGACCCATTTACAGCCAACAATATCCTTGCCATTGGGCAAGAAAAGTAACTCCCAAGTCTAATTCTTAATGAGAGAATAATACTCAACCTACATAGTTGCTTCCCAATCAAGACAGCCATTCACTTGTTTGCAGGTAGTTGGATCTCCATCAACATCCAGCTTGCCAAGCAAAGCAATATGTGGGGGAGGAAGCGGCACACTTCCAATGACATTCCTACTAAAGAATGGACTCAACATCCTGTAGAGTTCTCCTAACCTACTTAGGCATAGAATGGGCTACAGGAATGGAGTCTCAAGCGATGCAAACTTGTCACTAGAAGAAATATTGGCAATTGGAAGAACTTGCACATCGTCAAAATCGAAAAAGATATCAGTAAATAGTACGTTTGGAGAGGTGGACTAAACCTCCACAACCCTAGAACCAAGAGAAAAAAGATCATCACCAATATTTGAAGAACTTTGACTGGAAGATGGATCAAATAAGCGCTTAAGAGAAGCAGTTGAGGAGAGGAGATGGAGAGGATTCATTAAAAAGAGTCAAAAGAGGACTTAAGGTGTGCAAAAGATGTATCATCAAACTTGACATCTAGCCTAGTAAAAACCTTCTGAGTAGTTGGGCCATAAAGCTTGTATCCCTTCAACACCATGTTATATCCAACAAAAAAGCAACACGATTGAAGCCTATTCTACAACTTAATAGGAATATGAACCCAAACAACCTCCACAAACACTCGAAAATGTAAAACTTGAGTCTTCTCTCTAATCCATCTCTCAAAAGAAGTCATGCCCTTGACAGCATGAGGAAGCATCTTGTTGATGATATATGTTGCACAATGTACTACATCTGTCCAGAGCCTAAAATCCACTATCCTCATAGTGAATCATACAATAAGCCATCTCCATGACAGCCCTAGTTTTTAGTCAACTACCCCATTCTCTTGAAGTGTATACCAAATAGTCCACTACTAAGAAATGCCACAATCCTCAAACTTATTGTTGCCATACACTCCTCACTGAGCAATTCTTAAGCATTTGATATTTCTCTCACATTGATTTTCCACTAGTGCTTTGAAATTCTTGAATTTGGCCAGTGTTTCATCCTTGGATTTAATGTTGTAGACCCAAAGAACCTTGGTAAAATCATCACTAAATGCAAGAGAATAACAATTGCCTATAAAAGACTGAGTAGACATAGGACCATAAATGTTACTATGAATCAACTCTTATGGTTGAAAGGCATGTCGTGCTTTGTCCTTAGAAAAGGACTCTCAATGGTGTTAATATACATCCCTCACAAACTCTTGAAGATGGACCAATCGATGGAAAATCACAAACCATGCAAAACCAACACATGTGCCTCAAGGAATTAGCCATAGGACCACAAATGTCACCATCAGTCAACTCTAATGGTTGAGAGGCACATCATGCTTTGACCTTAGGAAAGAAGACTCAAAGGTGTTTTCTAAATACACATCCCTCACAAAATCCTGAATGTGGATCAATCAAAGCAAGACAATTAACCATGCAAAAACAACTCATGTGCCTCAAGGAACCAAAATTAGTATGTCACAACCATTGATGCCAGAGCTCACTAGCATCAGCCTTAGCCACCATGGCAACAAAACTTTTCTGATTGGAAGATGTTGAAGCATGACCGAGGTAGGAGATATGATCTATCTCATCACAATACCCTAACACAACAACCTAGAAATCATCATCGATGCCCTTAACAACTAATTGGTCCAACTCTAGGAACAAGGACTTCTCCAACTTTGGTGCCAACACAAACTGAAACATGTAAGTTGACTCATCACCAATAACAACCCGCTCTTTTTCATGCAAGTGACTACAATTAGAAAGGAGACGACTATGCTTAGTCCTATATGCCTAGTCATTCCAAAACCTGCAATCCACTCTTGAGTAGAAGTGGATTACCAACAAGCAAAGAGCACCATAACATGTGCACTATCAGAAGAAGTTCCCTTAGTGTCCAAAGGTGTATCAAGGAGAATTTCATCAAGATTCGCCTTCTTAAACTCAGCCTCAATATTTTGAAGGTTCACAAACTAATTTTTGGAACTGTAACCATCCCTTTTATAGAATCCACAAGCAAGGTTCTTTTTCTTTGAAGAATTGACTCCCAACACCTATGCTTCTCCGATATATTCTCCTTAGGGTTTAAAGCAGGTTTCAAATGAGCCTATTCACAAGGAAGTTCACCATAATTTCATAAACAATCTAAATGTGCACCACAAGAGAAAAAAATTCAATCGCAGGTTAGTGCAGTATATCCCTTTAGGAACATAGGGACAACATTACACATCAATAGAAGCATCACATAATGAGAAGAAAGATTGGCAAGGGCAATCTTGACTAATTTAAGATCACTTTCAATGCCTCCAAATATCTACCCTCAAAGCCTTAAATTTGGTAACATAGTCCTCAATAGTAGCAAAATCCCCCAATTTGAGAGTAGTAAGTTCCATCTCCAAGTGAATGACTTTCATAGTAATTGCTTTTCCAAACAGATTCTACAGAATTGTCCACATTGTGTTAGAAGCCATTTCATCCTTAATATGAAAAAGCGAATCTGGCTCAATCAACAAGGAGAAAAGACCTAATGTTTCTTCTTTATTAACTTGGGGGTGTTTGGCATCAAGTTTCACTACGGTCTTCTCATTAAAGGAGCTCCATAGGTTCTCACTTCGCAACAATCTAATCATCTAGATACACTACATATTTAGTTTTTCCCATTCAAGTAGGCAACATAAGCCATGTGGTCCATAATGTTTCTACACAAATTCACCTCCACACTTGTAGAAAAGCCAAAAACAGATACTAGCATTGCATAAAGTACCAAAAAACATGCAATTTGAAAAAACACTTATGTTGCAAGAAACTCCTAGGGTGCCCTCATTTCCCCATTTTGAATACTCAAATCTCCTTGTAAACTCCTTGAACACTCCTAAAGCTCGTCATCTTGACTTCCATGTTTCCTAGCATTCCTAATACATGTTAACAAGGGCGCTTCCAACGTTTTTTGTCACTTTGAACCAAAGGAAAAGTCCAAAGTTAAATATTTTAGAGGTTTCATATGTATTGCATAAAGCCCAGCAATGGGACACACATGAACTACTTTAATAAAAATTAAGTTACTATGAAAAAAGATCCAAGAAGAACGAAAAAGAAACAAAATTAATGATAACATGGAAATAGTTATAGGTTGGGATCAATGAGCCATAGAATCTCAAACTAGTGGCAAGTTCTTCAGCAACAAAAAGGAATTTAAGTGCATAGTGGTTCACTCACTTGGTGAAGCGAAGGGGATTTTGTATCTAGCTTTTTTGAATTTTAATTTTTGTCTTGTACCTTGCAAAAAAAGAACTGTACACGAGAGCAAACAAAATATTGGGATGTGGATTCTAAAAATTCTGACAAGATATATCTATGGTTGCACCTGATCTTGAGGATGATGAAAGTCCTCATACACCTATTGTTGAATCCACAAGAGTTGTCTTTTCTTTCAGTTTTGATATTGATGTTGATAACATTGAAGATTAAGAACTCAGTTTATAGTGTATCCCAACTCGTCTATTTTGCAAGACATGTATAGCCTGATCTATAAAAGTAAAGCTTTGACATTAACCATTATACTCTGTATAAGATTAAAGAATTTAAATGTGCTTTCATTCTTTTGTGATCTCTATATTTCAATTTTGTCTACAAATTTAAAAATACTGCATATTTTTTTAATTACGCATTTCCTTTGTCATTTCCACGTTTCCAAACAATTTTGAGGACTTGTGTTTCCTAAGTCGCTTACCCATTTCCAAGCTTCATGAAACTTAGCTTCCATACAACAAGGTTATGCTCTCCAAAAGCATAGCCCTATAAATAGCTCCTAAGAAGAAAACAATTTGAAATGCCAAACCTTCGAATCCCCTCCAAAATATCAAATTTGCTACCTTGGCCTAAAAATGGACTGCCTGTAGCCAGTCATTGTCTGCCACTTGTTTGCAGCAACAAATGAGAGGACATGTTTTGCTTTGTAATTGGGCAAGATATTCATCATATATAGAAAAATTATGAACTTTTACTTCATGTGCTGCCACATTGTCCATGCTGAACTACACATCATAAGCATTGAAGCGGGTTCTCCATGAAAGGGGGAGACATTGGAATTCGAACCTACAGCCCCCAAGCCAAGAACAACCAAACCAAGATAAGCTAGTCAAGCACCCGTGGCCATGAACATATCGGTTAGAGCTGTTTTCACTTAAAGTGGGAGCATCAACCAAGCCAAACACAACTTGACTCAGTCAAGCACAAAAGAGGTCAGGCATTTGAACCTAAAACCGCTTGGATCCAAATGGCTTGGGAACATTAGGTACAGCAAGTCACCAGGGCATGCCAATCGGTGGAAAGACGGGATTTCAATTAGAAAAAAAACCCTATCTTAACAGCACCCAAACAATGCCCCAAGGTGTGCACAATTGCGTCCAAAGAAACCATAGCAAGCACAAGATGGATAATCAGGAGCCGTTGGCAGGAAAATTTGATGCATGTGTTTATTTGTTGTGACTGAAAATTGGATATCTATAAAAATTCAACAAAAGAGATGATCTTCTCTAATTCAAAGTTAACATCTCAACTTTGGAAAAGCCGACCAAAGATTGATTTTTCTTGCTTGATATAGAGCATAGATCCAATATGAAACTACATATGAAGATGGGAGATGAAGAAGAAGCCGATCAAGTGATAAAAACTCACAATTGCCTTGATACCATATAGAATCTCACAATACATAAAGAGCAACAAAAACAGTAAACATATCACCCATAAAAATCTGCACAAGGCATACAAAATGAATGCAAAACAAAAGAACAAAGAATATGGGAAGGCACTCTTGGACGCCAAATATCTTTGATAACAAATGAATTGACCTCCAACCAATATGAAAAATGGTTAGACGTGAAGTATTTATACTCCTACAATACAATGGCACAATATCCCATTTAACGTCAGACATGTTACTATTTAATATGATAGTATATGAATCACCTTTGCAAGGTTTAAATTAGCTTGTAGCCATACACAATATATTACTTCATATAATGTTGGTCGTGGCCAATAAGTAAAAGATTAATGCACTTTCAAATTGATCACAGCATTGAGTTTCTTTAGTTTTTGATGTCCCTGGGTTTATCAAATTATATTTAGGTAATGTGAATGGTTCTGTCTAACTATAGAGACATTCTCACTTCGCATTTAAGAGATTGGTAGATAGTTTAGCAGATTGTATTCTGCTTCGACCATGAAGTTTTCTCGTTCTAAGATACTCTTTTAGATATGTGTATAGGTTTATAAATATGAGTGTGTATTCCTGATGAAAATAACACAAGTTCCCTTATTCGCGTAAACATTGGCAAACCCAACAAATGGAATGAAATATACATGGATTAGGAGATATAGGAAGTTACTCGCAAATGTTAGTCCAAGATTGTTGAAAACTTCCACAAAAGAAAGCACGTGGTTGTTGAATTTGTTAGCAAAAGTGCAAGAGGAGCATCTTGGTTGATGTCTATGGAGCAATAAGTTGCATATTTGAGTAGTTTGCTAATCAGAGAAGTCGAATTTTAGAATCAGTTGGGGAAAGTTTTCAAAAAAGGCTATCACCATGCAAAGCAATAAAGGTTTTGACTCAGCTCAAACTGCCTGAATATTTTCCATGTATTTTTAAAATATTTTAATGTTTATTTAGTTTAAACAAAAGAACAGCTGCAAATATTTTACAAGAATGTTTACTTTACAAAAAGGATCAAGCAGTTGTATTTATAGAGGCATAACTTAGGGGTTAAGTAACCCACATTTGGCATTCTCAACACTGTTTTATATATGTATTTATATATAAGTAACCTGCTTTTGGCATTGTATTTATAAATGTTGTATCTCCAATAATTTCAAGTATCTATCCAAAGAGATTGTTTAATGAGTGTAATCAATTCATGCAAGTTGTAATGAACAAGAATGGAGTGAAAAATTTATAGGTAAAGTAAAGTAGATTTTAACATCCATGAGGCCATTGGCCATATGGGACGATCCTTATAGAGGATTTTATTACCCAATATATGGTTATCCAACCATACTCCGGTTACTGAAGCATGGTGTACAACCCTACCCCTCACACGATTAAAACGTTGGATCTCCTCTTTAGAGTTCCAGAGTCTTTTGCGATGTTATTGCACTCAATTTTATATATTGTGCCTTGATCTGTTAGTGTCGCATATATTAAAAATTCTTTTTAGTGACTTCCAACATAATATCAAAGCCTTCGTATACTGCACAAAGGAATGTTTGTGATTAGGGTGAATGTGGACCCTAGTTGCTGTAAACCCTTGTACGCAAAGTCATACTAGTGAAGGCATGCTTAAATTCTTCCAAATTACAAGTTGATTGAGATATAAATATTTTTTTTTCATTTTCATTTTCAGAATGGCTTTGAGATGGAAACAGGTGGCATTCCTCTTCCTGATATCAAAGTGAATCGAAAAATTTATTATGATTGGGGGTTTCTAGAATAGAGATATTCTTAACTCTGAACAGTTGTTAATGAGTTTGTGAGGGATAGCAATCAAAAACTTATTAGTCCAAGATATTGATAATAGGGAAAGGAGAGATATATAATCAGTTGCATGGATAAAGCTTAGACTCTCTTCTCAATAATGTGCTTCTTGAAATTCATAATGAAAGTAGAGTTGAAGTTTGGGCTATGTTGATAAACTTTTATGAAAACTCAAGTGATATCTAGATACTTAATCTTACTACAAAGTTGCATAGTATGAATTTTTTCAGATTCAAAAGATATAGCTCCTCATCATACTAAAATGTAGAAGAAGAAAAGTGCACTTGCCTCGCTTGGTAAGATGATTGACAATAACAATTTTATTTACATGATTCTTAAAGTCTTCCAGGATCCTACCGACCATTTACTAGAGGTCTTGACACTATCCACAAATTGGAAAGGATTATATTTGAAGATGTGTGCAGAGTAGTGTAGAAGGAAAAGAGTTGCCAAGAAAAGAGAAGCCATTGTCGATGATGGTCGTGCTCTTGTGTCTAACAGCAAACAAGTCCGTAGGAAGAACATTTGCACAAAGCAGGACAAAGATGTTTCCAAGCATAATTCATCCAAGACTTATGAATAATTCAAGCATAAGCCCAACTTCTACATAAAGTGCAATTACTACGGGAAGAAACGGCATAAGGCCAATAAATTTTGCAAGAGGACCAGGGACATGGAATGAAAAAAGGACAAAACTTCAAATTCCAATGGGTTAAAAGGTAATGCTCTTGCTATTACTCTTAAAGCTTATAACTCCTATAGTGAAGAATGTGTGATCGTTCTGCAACTTAGCATATGTGCCAAAATAAAGAAAGGTTTGTCATTTGATGACGAAGAAAAAAAAATTGCAAAGAGAAATGTTAGTGTGAAGAATGAAATGATAAACAATGTCATGCTTCCTCAATCATTGACAACAAACTTGTTTCATGTTTCCCACATTACCAATCAATGCCATAAAGTTCCTTTATACTGGGTGCATGGGAACTTGATGGGTCCAATCCGCACTCCATCGATGCAGGTCCAAGGTGTGTGTTCGCATTCATTGATGATTATAGCAAAAGTATTTAGCTTTGTTTCTTAAAAAGTAAAGCTTGACTGTTTGATGGATTCAAGGAATCCAATGCATTTGTTGAAAAGGAAAGTGGAAAATTTATTAGGATATTAAGTATAGATAGAGGCCTTGAATTCAGAAATAAATCTCTTCAATTATTGCCAAAAAAAAAGTCATAAATAAATAATCTAGTGTTGCTGATACTCAGCAAAATGGAGCAGCAGAAAGAAAAGTTAGAATATTGACGAAAATGTCTAGGTGTATATTGCATTCAAGGAAGATGGGTCTCAATGTTTGGGCTGAACCAGTCATTACAGCTGCATATTTATTGAATAGAACCACTACCAATGCAGTTAAAAACATAATGCCTAAAGAAGCTTGGACTGATAGAAAACCGGATTTTTTCCACTTTCAAGTTTTTGATTGTGATTCTTATGTCCAAGTTACTGATGCCATGAAAACTAAGCTAGAAAAGAAGAGTGTCAAGTGTATTATGATTGGTTACAGTCAAGAGTCCAAAGTCTATAGGTTGTATGATCCTCAAACCAAAGAAATCTACATTAAGAGATGTATTGTTTGATAACAAATTTCAGTTTCTATTGTCGACGATAGTGCTCATAATAAATCTTCTGTTCCTTCAATTATGGTTGCTGTTAATGAAAGTGAATATGTTGAGACTAACACTAGCTCAAGTGCAGCAAGGAATCTTCTACATGTACAACAAGTACATCTTCTATAGGTGACACAGAAACAGTTGAAGGTGCATAAAATGAAGATACCGAGGCTCCTACAAGAAAAAAGGATTTTCATGATATCTATTAGGAAGGCCCAAGAAGCCACTTTGTCAATTATGCTCTCATGATTAGAGTTATGCATGTTGATGATCCATAAAGATGTGAAGAAGCACAAGGAAAGCCTGAATGGAAGCAGCAATGCAAGATGAGTATAGTACATTGATGAAGAATGATACGTGGAAGTTGACAAACACATCCAAAAGGAAAAAATTAGGGTGAAGTGTAAGTGGCACTTCAAAACCAAGATAACTTTTAAAGAAGTGGAAAAGTATGATGCAGAATTGGTGGCCAAAGGTTTCTCACAAAGAAAAGGTATTAACTACACTTAAGACTTCTGTTCCTATTGCAAAAATGACTACCATTCACAGTACTATTGATCTAGCTGCAAAGTTTGGGTGGGAGATTCATCAAATGGATGTGAAATGTACATTCTTGAATGGAGAAATTGAAAGAAGCGATTTATATGTCAGCCATTAGGATTTGTGAATCCTCGAGAAGAGAATTTTCTATGCAGATTGAAGGAATTACTATATGGCCTTTAAACAAGCTCCTAGAGTTGGGTATGCTATCCTATATATGTAAGGACACATAGGTTTCAAAAATAGCAAATCTGATCCAAATCTGTATGTGAAGAATTTTGGTGGAAACATACTTCATGGTGTGTTGTATATTGATGAAATAATCATCACTGATAGTCGTCTTCAATAGATTAATGATACTAGGCCACAACTAAAGAAAGCATTTGACATGATTGATTCGGGTTTGATGCATTATATGCAAGTTTGGCAAGGAAAAAGCACAATACTTCTCTCTCAATCCAAATATGCATTAAATGTATTAAAGAAATACAGGTTGCTTGATTGTAAACCTGCTGATATGCCACTTGAAGTTGAAATGAAGTTAAGTGCCAAATTTAATTCAAATAAAGTTGATAGCACCCTGGATAGACAGCTTGATGGTAGTCTTTTGTATCTCTTTCTAGACCAGATACATAGCAGATCCTCATAGAGACCACTGGAAGGTAGCAAAAACACTTTTGAGATACATTTGAAGCACCATCCAGATTGGTATCGAATACAAATGTTGTGGAGATCCTATATGTGGGATACACAGATTCAGATTATGCAGGAGATTAATGACAGAGAATCCACTTTAGGTCATATCTTTCATCTTGTTTCAGGCCCAATTTCTTGGAATAGCAAGAAGCAGTCCACAATGACTTCCACAGAAGCAGAGTATAGTGGTTCATCAAAGGCATCTCAAGAAGCTGTAGAAGACTGCTAAGAAGAGTCATCCATCAGTCATCCTTTTGTGAAACTCAAAATACATTAATTGTCAAAGAACAACTAGCCAGTATGTTCACCAAAGCATTACCATTGACAAAATTTGCTAAAATTCAAGACATGTTAAGCCTCTATTGTGCTCTAATTCAAGAAGGATATTTCAAGTGATTCCAACTTCCTGAAGTGTGTTGTAGTATTCTTTTTTGTTTAGTCCTCTAGCATTGAAAAAAACTTCAAAAAATAATGATTATCACGTGTATCATGATTTTTCCTTCCCTCTGATTTAAGCAGGAGTAGAAGACTTCTTCAAAAAAAATGTCAATGTTCAACACAAGGACATGGGAAAGAACCAAGGGTGTAACCAGCAGAAACCCGAACACATGTATCCACACAAAGCACTAGAGAGCAGTGTTCACTAAGGAGCTAGAGAGGGAAAAAAAACATGAATTTTGCTGACATTTTCCTGATTAGTTGTCAATCCAATTTTTCCCAGGCTTTGTCGATAAATTGCTGATCATGGATTTTTAAATTTTGTCCTACCCAAAATAAACATTTAAGTGGGGGTGGCAGAATATTTTAATATTTATCTTGTTAAAAAAACTGACAAAAAGAAAAAAGAAACAGCTGCAAAAATAAATAGAAGTGGAAATAGATAATTAGTTGTATTACAAAAGGTCTGAGTAGTTGTATGTATAGAAAGGCATGAATGACAAGCCAAATAATCAATTTTTGGCCCTCTCAATAGTGATATAAATTCGTTGTATCACCAACAATTTGGAGTATCCTCTAGAGATCATTCAATGAACATAATCACTTCATGCCAATTATAATGAAGAGGAATCGGATAAAAAATTGTTTAGAGGTGATATTGCACCCATTGCTATACATTGTGCCTCAATCTTTTAGCATCTCATGTTAACTTTTTTTGTGAATTCTGACTTCCAAGATGTATGGGTCCATCTTGGCATTTTGGACACTATGGTGTCAAACATAGACTCAAGGTTCATCATATTGTTCCGGAAACAGTTGTGGGATAACTTGACACACACACAGACCACTCAATTGCATTCCATCCACAAACAATTGGAAAGACCAGGGTGGCCAGTCAGAACTTAGTATACCTCCGAATGTACAATTGCAATCGAGCCTTGCACGGCTCCACAGGCCACTATCTCTTCCAAGAATGCCTTGAGTTTCAGCTCGGTGCCCCATTGTTCATTCCCTTCTAGGTCCCTGTCAATTGGCTTACACTAAGGATTTGAATAAAGTTGAGTGCTTCATGCAGTACATACAGCATATGCATCACCAATTTTAACAAAGATTTAAGCGCCAACAGCAAAAAATATAAGAAGTGCCATGATGCATTCTACTTCTCACAATTTTCAAGTTGGGGATCGGTTTTGACTCCATATTTGAAAAGAACGCTTCTCCAGTCCACACCGAAAGATCAAACCTTGGCCTATAGTCTTTACAACATATTGTGCTCAACAAGGGAGAAAGCTTTCCTCATCGACTTACCACCATACTTGGGAATGCATTGTGTTCTCAGTGCAACACTTCTCAATCCTTATGTTCTACCTCTGCTTAAACCAGCTGCTGTGCAACATCCTTCGAACATAGGTCGAGATCAATTGGCAGCGGTTTCAAAAGATCAGATAATCAATTCCATCACCAAACACACCTGCCAAGGAACTCACAACCTTGTAATGATTATGAAAGTTGGTCAGTTTGCAACTCATGCAAAGTTGTACACACTTGACCAGTCAAACAACAATTTCCTTAGTGGAAGTTAGATGCAATAGGGACCCCCTTCTCAAGGGGAGGCAATTGATAAATATGAGAGCAATTTTAAGGCTTACCACCAAAGCCATTGACCCTAATATAGAAGTAATCACACAGATGAGTGAACCAACTAGTTCTGAGTTCTATGAACATCCTAAACTCATAATTGTTTAACAATTATTTTAGGACATTCAAAACAAACCCATGCTGTATCATTGGAAAAACCTTTTTGTATGTTATCCTTTAAAACTTAAAGTAAAATTCATAGGTTAAATGTTTGTGGTAACACCATGGATGGAAGGCCAATTCCTAATAATAACATAATATGTAAATTAAGTATTATAAAAGAATGTTTTGGTCTTACTAATAACATGGGACCAAGTTAACTTAGCAGGTTGGTTCCTAAATACAAAATAAATGAAAAAGACCATGTCCTTGGTCATTTGTAGCATACCAAGATTTGTGGCTGCCTCCACTAAGGTGGAAATCCATAATAAGTCAGACTCAATATACCCTATTGCAGTATTATATCGATCATGAATTTACATAGGTCAATATATCTCATGTCAGTGTCACAAATCTTTGCCCATACACTGTTCATCTCCAATTTA
This sequence comes from Wollemia nobilis, assembly GCA_028583015.1. NCBI lineage: Eukaryota > Viridiplantae > Streptophyta > Pinopsida > Araucariales > Araucariaceae > Wollemia > Wollemia nobilis. Next base: position 1,813,668 of record JAQPPZ010000128.1, on the reverse strand, counting down.
CACAAACTGCTCAGAAACTACATACGCACATAGAGCACTCAGGCTTCTTTCTTATAGGCTCCTGTTGGGCTCATAGCAGCCCGAACTTGTCTGGATATCTCTTGGAAGATGACCCACGAAGGAACCACCACCCATATGCAATGAGTCATGACTTAGAGGAATAGAAAAAGTGGCATCCTTTTATTCTTTCCAAATTAGGTTTGGACAGTTATTGTGCTTTCTAACAAAATTCAACTTCGATATCACCCACAGCAATAGATTTTGGCGCCTCTGACAACACCTCCTTTCTGGTAAAGAGTGCTTGCTCATATCACTGATGTGACAACCCCCTCCCCCCTCTGCTCTTAGCTTGCAACACTCAGATTTTTTAATTTTCATGGGAGCTTGGTGAGAATATTCAACTTGCCAAAAACACATCTTGCAGGTAGCCATTTCAAAACATAAGACATAGTCATTTTAAAGACTTACCTATGGCATTGTGTCAAAATGATTTTCCCCTTTTCACTTGTTTGCCCACAAAATCATGACTTTTGTCCAGCCAACCTGCCCCGATGTTCAATATTTTTAAGAATTGCACCTTTTGCTGGCAAGATGTCAGGACAAAATTGCCTCATGGAAACACAACTTATAAGGCATTCAACCCAATGTCCAGTACTTATAAAGAACTCAAGAAAATTTGGTGGGCTATCAATAAAAAATCATGTTTGCATTTCACGATATCCAGTTTTGCTCATGAAAATGTGAAAATTTCTCTGCTTTAGACAAACTTACGGATAGACTGACAAGGACTTTGAGACATTAACCTTATACTTAGGTTCTCTCCTGAGGAATTGAAAGTTCTAAGTTCCCAACCTTATATTAAAAAAACATCTAAGATTTGGAAAATTTACTTTAAACTCAAATAAACAACAATAAACAGAGTGTGTATCCTGTAATAACCTGTTGTGTGCAAAGACCAGCAGTAAGCATTTTGGAAGGAAGCACCAGTTTCATGGTAACTATTACTAGTTTAAGAAACTAGGCCTCGATCCACTGAGATAAAAGAAACAATGCTCAAAGGACTCTTTGTTGCTTATTTTGACTCCTCATCAAGAATCAAAATGCTCTACCTCAGAGAGAAAATTAATTTTGAAGGAAAGTCTTGTCATATTGCTTGCAAATTAACCCATTCTAAAGATCACAAACTTTAAAAGCACATAGTTTCTTTTCTAACCACGAAGACTTCAAAAAGGCCATATTACGAGGCTATTGAAAACTTTTGACAAAAGCCACCAATGCAAGGAGAATATTCTGTTAAAGAGCTTTCTTGTCATTTTTTGTTTCCCATTTTTCATAAGAAATCCAATAAAATCAGGAAATTGATTTACAAAATCTCAATAAAAGGATATATGAGCAAACCATGATAATAAAGTTTGTTGTAAAACCATGATTATGCGATTTCCTTAAATACCATGTTCTTGTGCTCAAGCTGTAATACAGGTGGGGCTTGTTTCAGAACCATATAACCAACATAATAAAATTTAATAACTTAAAAAATTTAAAGGATATTTAAGAAAGTAAGGAACTATTAGGTAGCATGTAGACCCAATAAATAACCAATACCCCTCAGACTAACAAAAGCAAATTTTTCGAAAGAAGGAAAAAAAAATCTTCACATGGGAATATTAAGACTGTAAAGTTAGTAAGCAAGCAAAGAAAAGGAAATGTATGTACGCTAGAACTTATGTTTTGTAACAACTCAGTAATCAGAGTGTTCTGACCTGTGCTAGGGTCAAATAAAGACCAAAGCTTTGTTTGACATTCACGCTCAGCAGCAAAAAGACGAACCCAGATTCGCTCCTTTTTCCCCTTTTCATTCACAGCATTTAATATAGAGCCTCCTATGCCAGGTACAAGCAAGACTGGATCCAAATCAGGATTCACATATGGCTGTTTTTTCTTAGTCAAATGAAGCAACTCTTCAATCTTTTCAACTATTTCCTGCAATATAGCAGCCATTTGTTTTGACTATGTCTGAAGAGCGTTTGTGGCGAATAATACCTGCATCCAGGAAAACAAAATGCTAATCTTTAACCTGGCATGTTATACAAGTAAACTGATTTCTCCAAACAAAAAATATGTTCCATGAAGTTTCTGGAACAAGGACGCTGCAAGACAGTGGAATGTGTTTCTGGGACAGAAGGACATGCTTCCAGAACAACAGAACACCTCTCCAAAACAACCCCAAAGTCGAAGACACATCCCCATGGAACATAGATGTCTTCAAAAAATGAAATCAAAAAATGAAGAAACATTAGATAGAATATCTCTCATTTCAATAAGAAAGAAAACTCCAACATATCAGCAGATTCAGCACTCTTAAATTTAGAAACAATTTTTTTGCTGAGAAGAATACCCTTGAAACACCATTCCCTGCATTTCCAATTTCCAACCACAAATGTGGGAATGACACAGGGAACATTACTAAAACAGTTCCCCCAATTTGCCAAGAGCTTACAGGGCAAGCAGAATTGCACATTATAAGAAGATGGTTTCAAGGTAGTTTTATGAAACATACATGGCTCTGTTGGACCCACAGTTTGCCTACCAATAATGTTCAAAGAAACACTTCCTGTATGTATTTAAAGTAAATCAAAATGAGAGAAAGTTAAAACACAAAAACAAAGTTACCAAAAATATAAAAAAATAAACATATACCCCAAAGCAACCCAAAAATATATCCTATGAGTGTGAAGTGTTCTGTGTGCTGCAAGAAGAGAAGGAGAGGCGTGTGAAAAAAAAAGCTTAATTAATCTATAAATTTATATTTTTTTCTGGATTCAGCTTTTGCTATTATTGCTTGTGTTTAATAATAGTTTGTTATAAGCTCAAACTTATTTCTTCTATATAAACTGTATTGTATCCAAAAATTGAGGGCTGTTGTTGACAAATTGCCAAAGGTCAGGGACTTGATGGAGTACATGGCAATGAATTGGAAAGGTGTGTAGAAAAATTGATTTGAGGGTTGCCATTTGAGGTTCCTTTTTTGCTATTTTCACTTCTAAGGAAGACCAAACAGCAATCATGAGATGTTCATGGTGTTTAAAATCTCAGGGCCCTTCATGAACTGATTTAGCCAATCCTGACATTTTGCAGGAAAAACCAAGGAAAGCCTCAGGGTAGGTATGCCTATTCAACCTAATCTGTGGAAGAAATTATTTTATTGATCAAAATTTGGCAAAATGATGGGGGCATGCTTATGGGCCCAACACTACAAAGGTAATACTACAAATAGGACATTGCCACTAGCATAAAGCCAAAAGCTACCCTACTGCACAATAGATCACCAAGCCAGTTGCCCAAGGATCACACACTAGACTCCTCGCCCAGAAGTATTGCAAGTAAACCTATCTCATTAAATTTTGCATCATTTGTGCATCAAAAATCCCAAATAAGCCTTTTAAATTCAACCTTCATCCTTAAGTAGGATTGGACAAGGACACTAATGAATGAGATGGACAAAAAAAGTCTCCTCCACCTCCCCTACAAAATAGGCCTCTAACACCAATGGATAACTCCACTAAACCAATATTAATGGCATGACTCACCAATAAACGCCCCCGCCTCTAGCATTTAGCAATCAATAGGCAGCTTCAGCTACCCTCATTAACAATTGTATCAGGAAAGGAGATTGGGCACTTTGTTGCCTAGACCCCAATTCCTTGAAGGTGATACACCAACTGTCTGACTCTAAATAGCGATGGAGATCATGCTCCTTCAAAACATAGCTACCGATGTTCCAAGAAGCAATAAAAATGGCAAATACCATAGAGGATTGGCAATTACTAACCTGACAAGACTCGGGACACAGAAGACACATACGCCTTGCCCACTTGAGTAAGAACCAATCAAATCTAACACCTCATGAAGGAACCGCCTCAGAAGCCTACAGATAATTTGAGAAACAAAGCTAATGGGGACTACCACATCAAACGTAACCAAAGTATCTTCCTACAAATCTCAAACACACTCATTTTACAATTAAATGCCATAAGAACCCAAGACAAGCCTCTAGTTCACAGCCAAAGGTAAAATTAGATAGGTGACCAGAATCTCATATGAATTCACCTCTGATAGAATCTGAGGAGTGCAGATCAAGTAAACTTCATGGTGAATCCTTGGATCTTACTTTCTCCACTTCAGAACACTGAAGGCTAACAAAAAAATAAAGAGCATTTAAAGTTGAAACATTAAAAGGGGCCAAAAGGAAAGGATAATTCAGAAGATATGCAGTGGAAAGAGTTTAAAATCAACAAATAGAGAAAAACTGAAAACTTGGATGGAAGATAAAAATACGGTTCAGATAAAAACAAGGGATTGCTAAGCAATAACAGGTTGCCAAGAAGAGAATATGCAAATCAGTTGATTTGGGATAGAGAAAGGTCAGGGGATTACTTGGTCATGCTAGGGTCCGTTCAAAATGAAGCCTCAAAGGAATCAAAAGAATAGAAGCAACTGTTGTCAACAAAAGAATGGCAAAAAACAAGGTTTTTCTATAACATGTAATGAATACTTACTCATCACAATCTGATTGAGCAAGGCTGTTTCATGTGCAATAATCATTTGGAAGGCACAGGTCACTTACTTCATGCCAAAGACATTCGGTGCAGGCTGATAAGTCTCCTTCAACTTATTAAGGCTATGCTGACATCATTCCAAGACTTTATTAGAATGAATCCAGGTGTGATGACCAATAAGGACTTTGAAATTAGGTAGATTATTAGCAAAGTTCTTATCCCCTGGTTAATTTGGAAACATATTATGACACTGTGAGGAAGAAGATACACTGGAAAAAGTTCAAGTCTAATTTTAGTCTATTCACATTAGGGAAGAAACTTTAAGATTATCCAACCTAAGGAAGACAAAACTAATTATCCCATAATCAAAAACTGCAAATGAAGGATCTGACATGGGAACCGCCTCCAACAAAGATCCTAAAGATCAAATTGATGGTACTGCTCACAGTAACTCTGGGGCATAGCAGATGTTGGAGGGATGTGGGCACTGTACAGATAGTGAGGGCAAGTTAGTAAGGAACATGTTGTAGAGGCTACATAGAGGAGGTACAGAAAGGCCTTCAAGCCATGTTGGACAAAGAAAATCAATGACTGAAAGAGAGCATACCAAGGAGATATTCCATGCAAGAAAGATGCAAATATGCTTCATTATAGATTTTCAGTCATCATCAGCAAGGCATACTTCATTATAGCTTTTCAAACATCATCAGCAAGGTCTCCTCATGATCCAAGGGTAAGAAGATTACCTTCCTAATAATAGTCAACATCTAGACAGCCTCACGACACAAGGGATGATCGATAGACTACAAAGACAGTTTGCAAGTAAGTTTTCAAATAATAGCTATATCATGTTTGTTAGGAGCCATGATTGACTATTACGGGTTCTCAATTGGCCCATGGGATATTGTAAGGATATCATTGCTTGAGATAAACTCATGACTTACCTCGGGTGGCACCGTCTTGTGCAATAACATCACAATTCTGATGAAACAGGCAATTGTTAAGAATGTGACATACTCATCACATCATTGTGTAAGAAGGCTTGTTAACAATAGCTTCTCACTTACCTTGTGCTGTGTGACATCAAGATCAATAGCAATAATTGATGGCAGAACTAAATCTTGGTGTTTATCAAGAAGCCCGAGATGAAGTTAGTGTAATTATGGAAAAAATAGTTTGAAGGTTACTTAAGTCTGCCACCCCTACACAGTATTTCCATTTTAGTTTGGCTTGAATGTGCGTTAAGTACTGGCTACTGTAACTTGGCTTGAAAATTTCCTTTGAAAGAACAGAATAAAAATGGGTCTGTGTCTATAAATTCCAAAATGAAATTTGAAGCTAGCAACAAATGAGCACCACTCACACGCCCTTCATCACCTATTAATCAATTGATAGAATCCATATCTTTGCTCAAACCAGTCAATAGGTGATTCTTTCATTAGTTTTATAGGAGATTTATTACCATCAAATGATGTTATAAGGAGGGTTCTCGAAGCAGTGTCAGACAGAAATGACTATACATATTATTAACTCTATAAAAGCCAAGAGCTTCTCTATGGTATGGAAGGTGACTTTTTTTGTGCATGGATTCTCTCATTGCAAGTGTACAAATTAAAGTCCTGGCGCAAATTGGCACAAGTGAATCTACAATGACAAACATCATTGAAAATTGGACAAAAGAGATAAGTCAAACAGCAGAAAGTAGCAAAGGCTATAGGATGGTGGGATGCATGAGCAGAGTTGTCAATGTCCTGCACATTCGCATTAAACAAATACATGCTCCTATCATTCACGTGCAAAAAGGTATTTAACTGCATCATCCAGGACACCACTGAAGCTTCATCCTGCTGCATGGCAAAGCTTATTTTCTTGGTTGTTATGCTTTTATCTGTTAGTTATGTTCTTCCTTATATGTATAAGCTGTTTAGCTTGTTATCCTAGTATATGAGTAGAAGCCCAATTTTGTAAGAAGGGTCTATAGTTTATAGTGTAGCCCAAGGGGCGGTCAGTTGCCATTAGGTGTAACCCAAGGGGCACTCAATTTTTATGGTTAGATCTTGTGTGCCAGTTTCAAGTCAATTAAAAAATAATAATAATTCTTAACATAGAGCACATAAAATGTCTCCACATTCCTCAAATTTAATGACCTTTTGTTTGGAAAATTAAACATTTACTAGTAATTTATTATATAGAAGGCACAAACTATTAGGGAATGTAAATTCCTAGTACATGATATGGAACAATGACAAAAGTGCATCATGTAATTACTGTTGGAAAACCAGTTGTACATCCAACCAACATGCAACTGCATTTACTACTTATATGCCATTATTGCTTTGTTCTTTCCAATTTCTAGACATTAGAAGTTAACTTGCTTTTAATGAGATGCTCCTCTAGAATGGTCAAGACCAAAATAGTTTGCCCATATATAAATGAAATTTAGAGCATTGAAATTCATGGAGGAAGTGGAGACAATTAAGAGACACTACTGCCCTTTGTGGACAGCCATTCTTTGTACCTTAATGAATATGATTTATGTCTTCGGAGTTATCTCTATATATTTTGCATCTGTTTTGTGGATAAATTTTTATAGCTATAAATATAGTTTGCCTTGTTTGTTGCTGAATTGTAAGTTGCACTTGGCTGTAAATTTCTACTTTCAGCTCACAAAGCCCCATAACATGGTATTAGAGCTGGGATGTTTCTGTGGCTGTGGTCTAACAAAATCAATAGGAAGATTAAACAATGTTGCAATATTTCCTATTTCCATCAGCATTTCAATTTATTGTATGCCTTGAAAATTAATGCAAATAAGTTTTGGAAAAAGCAGAGTCTTCTATGGGTGGACATGCTGGAAACTGCTGCCAGTATGTGTTTGGATAAAGCGCATAGCTTTGTGAGAGGGAGAAACCAACTATCACATTTGAAAAGGTAACCAAGGAAGTTCTCCAAAATCCTTCAAGCATTGTAACAATTTGTACAGTGCTTGAAGGTTTTGCTTTAATAAGTTTCAAATCTGGCAAAACTGCAAACTGTAGCTCAGTTTTTGAAGAACCACTCACTATATGAATGACATTTTGAATAGGATTAGGAAATAGACCTAACAAAAAGGAAAACAACCCAAAATAAGAACTGAAGGCTTATCACAACTGTCATGGAACAAATTATCGCAAGCTCAGAGATAGCTCTATTTTTGTGGAGGATATATAAAGCAACCTTGTTTTGGACCTTGCTAAGACTTTTGTGCTAAATTGCAATCTAAATATATCAAGGAATGTTTGGCATCCTCCAACTACAGTGTTTGGGTATACTGACAAAATACCAAAGTTAATAAAACAAGCTACCAAACCCATCAGACAAACATGATTGGCTAATTTAAAAGACAATATGGATAGATTGGCATGAAGTGGGTTATAGCTCATAACAGAAAAGAAAAAGCAAACCTCGTCCCCATGAAAATAGAAAATTCCAATGGCTAATAGCTGTCAATTGACTTGCTTTTCAACTTTATCCCTTGTTTGTTTCATAAATTAAAATATTTAGTCACTTTGACTTTCTAGGAATTCAGGAGAAGTGCAGATGTATCTGGCAATGGTTTCACTTCTCTGGCATAAAAACTTTGTAGCCATAGGGCTTTCCTCCTGAAAAGCTGTGACTGGGAGGATGATTGCAGAAAACAGAAGTTGAAAACCAGAACCCTCTCTTGCTCCCCCTGACATAAAATGCTCCCAACATGAAAGCTGAGCTTCAGATTGTTTCAGTTTCTCTCTGGAAACTTTTGCAACCCTGTATTCTTCCTACTATGCTCCTTCCTATCAATCACTCATAAATTAACTACCTAATTGGTGTCAAAAAACTTTGGGGACTGCATCTTGAGGTTTTTTGGATGCAGGTTTATAGACGTTGAGAACATTTTGGAAATAGCCACAAATCTTGACATGATCCGATCACTGCCTAGAAATGACCTTAAATAAAACTTTGGACTATGACTTTCTTCTATGACTTTTGGATAGTAATGATTTCTTCAAACACCAACTAGCTTCTCAACCTACCCACGTCCCAGGGAAACATATAACTTCATGGGCTCTCAGGTAGAACCCAGAAACCAGGGGGGTGTAGAAGATCAACCTTCCACCAGCATTCACAAAACTTCTACGACTTACTCTCAGATCACACCCCAATTGACCTGCGTCACTTGGCCTTTTGTTTGAACAGTTGAACAAGAAGAGATCTAGACTCTCACTTTGGACGATGGAGACCTAGATTCTTCAATTTGGCTTCATCCTCAGGAACTAGTGTTGGATACTCTTTCTTGTTGCTTTCATTGGCCATATGAATTATTGATGTTTGATGCAAAATAGCTCTATGTTTATTTGACAATAATAAATTTTGTAATGGTTGTCGTCGATAGCTCTACTCTATGAAGCAGTGTATTAAGCCTGTTCAAATCATGTTCTGAGCCCTATGATGGAATTTCGTTCCTTATTTATTTTTACCTATTTGCTTTTCTGAATTTGGGCTTTAAAGAACATCAATTCTCTTCGTCTTGATCTCAAATAATGCCGGTTTCTTACAACTTCTATGTAAATCATTTTTTCTAACAGAATTATTTCAGCCTTATAAGATAAGCATTCTCTAAAATCATAGTAACTTACTGTGTTAGACGATCATTTGAAGAAATTCTCAGAAAAATATAAAAAACTAGTGTTTAGCTAAAGTTTCAGGCTTGCCACACTTCTCATGTACGGCTCATCGATTCTGAAAATTTAAAACGGACAGAAATTCGCCAGCATTTGTAACATAGAAAATTAAAATCTTAAGTTCGCGAACCCTGTACACTTATGCGGGATACAGACTTGACAGCATTTTAGGACTAACCCTCCGACTTAGGCAACATTGATCTGGATAAGACGAGATAAGATAACAATATCATCTTCCCTGAATTTACAGCAAAATCTTCCGTAAATGCGCAGAATTTATAACATTTGAAAGGACTTTGCCAAAAAATTTCGGATTTCCGAGAGTGACTTCGATAAAGCGTAAAGATCAGATAGAAATGTATTGTATGTCAACTCACTGCTAGGTCGAAACAAAAATTGAAACCCTTAACATATAATTAGATTTTCTACAATTGTTGTCAATTATGTGCAGACTTCACTCAAATTCACCAAACGAAATCTCAAATCTCAACATTCTGCGCTTCCATCGGAAATTTTAGCACAATCTGCTTCAGAAAAATAAAATAACAAAATCATACTAACCTCTGAGAGCAACGACTCAAAATGGGAAAGGTAATTAAAAATTATTAGATCGTGGTATATAATAGCGCGTTCCCTGCCAATTATATACCACACGCCATCACTATTTCTGCGTATCCGGCTCTCTCGGTCTCGGCTGTAACAACAAAATGAGAAGCATCGGTATATAATTAGTCAGTCCCTGTCGTAATTGCGATTACAGTTACCCGTACTTCGTGCAAAAGAAATATTAAAAAAAAAAAAAACGTAATTAAGTCGATAGAAGACCCTGAAGATTCCTCCTCTTAATGTTATATTCTAGCTTTCAGAAGTCGCTATCACCTCTCACATTATTAGTGGTTTCGTGCAAAGCGGGTTTTTGCTTGCTTTTTGTTTTCCTTTTTCTAATTCGACGTTTTCCTCGGGGAAGGGGGTTTTGACTGCTAATACACGTATTATTCTCACGTCGCTACCTTGTGTTTTATGTCCATTAAGAGAATTTAAAACTACCGGGGCTTTCGTGTGACCTACGAATTGCGATAGCTATCGCAAAACAAGGGAAAGTTGGATTTGCTAAGCGGATCGCTTTTCCTTCGATTTGGACGGTGAGAAAAACTCTAGGGTTGTGTTTTCTTTGTAAAAGTGGTGTGAACGACATTAGAAACTAAGGCTCATAGGTTGGAAATGAAATGAAAGATTAGATTTTAATTACGTCTGCAAGACCCAAATATAGTCTATGGGATCTCAAATATGGAAGTACAATTACTCAAATCATATCATATGATCTTTAATATTTTTGAGAATGTTGTTCCTTCTCCTACTGATTTGTGTTAGCAATTCTCCAACTTTTTTTATTTTCCTGTCTTCAAATAAATTTGTCATAAACTCGTTCCCAAGTGTTTTTTTGTATTTGTCACGGATATCTGAAAAACTCAAGCATTTGTAGATGAAGTGTTTCTCTGTCTCTATTGCCCCTGTGCTGCATAGAGTACATATCCTTTCTTCTCATTGTTCTTTGCACGTTGTCCATCTCCCTGTTTCACATCTAAGCCTATAAGAGCTAGTCCTTATCTGAGCAATGAGTATTTTTTTCTTCCACTTGATTTCAGCGCCTATATACGTTTTTTCCTTATGGTCATACGTTGGGTTAAAATTTGCAATATAATATTGTCTTTTCCTACTTGCATTTTTCCACATTCCACTTTTGAACTTTTCATTCACATAATTTTTTGTCTTTGTTGACATTTGGGCATTCATTTATGTTGATTTCCCAACGTTTCATCCATTTCTGATTTTGTTTCATCCATGTATTCTTTCGCCTATGCAAATCTTCGTCCCTAGTTGCCCTAGGCCATCTATCATTTGTCATGTTTTATGTTTTTTTCAAGTAACATAACAACTTGGTCATAGCAATTGCTTCTAAAGGGAACATTCCAGTTTCAACTAGAATAATTTCATAAGGGGTTGTGGCCTTAATTTTGAGAAATTTTGTGATTAGATATTTTTGAATCCTTTCTATTTGCCTCTATTTTGCATTTGTTGTGCCACTAGCCCACACCTCGCAACCATACAACAGAACCAGTGTAACAAGTACGCCAAATAAGACCTTGGTGGTCTTCCAGTCCCACAACTCGGCATTCCTACACCTGTTTTGAAGTGCATATAGTGCTCTCCAAACACTTTGAGTTCTTTTCATCCTACATTTATTCCAATTAAGTTTGTCATGAAAGTCTATGTCCAGGTATTTGTATTCTACTACTACATCAAGCAGTTCTCCTACAAACTGAAATTTGAGTTGTTGCTTCTTCTTTTTCGCTGAAAAAATCATAATTTTTGTTTTTCTCGTGTTCACCTGCATCCCAACTTCTTTACAAAAGAGTTCTAGATCTTGAAGGTGATCTTCTAGATCTTTGGATGTTTTGGCCACAAGAATTATATCATTTGCATACATGAGGAGTTTTACCACATATTTGGCTAAATGCACATCCTCTCCCCCAAATTTGTTTATCCATTCTTCTAACTTATCAATGTACAACCCAAATAAGTTCGGAGATAGAGGGCAACCTTGTTTGACACCTATGTCACTACCAAAACATTCAGATAACCCTTCCTGTGTTCTGATTCTAGCCTTTACATGCTCATATAGTCTGTGAATTGTTGCCCTGTAGTGAATTGGAACCTCTAGCTCTTCCATTCTGCTCCATAATTTTTTTCTTGGCACTGTGTCAAATGCCTTTTTGAAGTCTACAAAACAACAAAAAGCCTTCTCTTTTTTGTCCCATATTTTTTTCACTGTGTCTGAGCGTGATACAGTGATCAATAGTTGAGTGCTTGGGCCTAAAACTTGTTTGCCCATTTGCTCTCTTTCCCTTTTCTTCTACCCATATGCTGATCCTACACTCTATCATACTCCCAAACAACTTTGCAAAGAGAGGGTTGATCATGATAGTTCGATAGTTTGAGGGATTATTTACATCTCCATTTTTAAACAAAGGAATGGTCAAGCTAGTTGTCCACTCGGTAGGGAAGCCATCTTGTATGACCTCATTGAAAAATTCTTTGATTTGTAGTGCCAAGATATCTACCCCCCATTTTATATGCTCTACTTGAAGATTGTCTATGTCATGGGCTTTACCAGTTGCTAACTTTTTTATCCCTTGAATAATGTCTTCAATTGTGAAAAGTTCTTTCTTGACAATGATATAGGGGGTGTCTCCTGCTGGTTACTACGCTGATACAGTTGTTTTGAATACTCCAACCACTGATTAATTGTTATATTATTTTTAGTTTGCATCCTTTTCATGCTTAGTTCCTTCCAAAATTTCTTTGGTTCATGCTTCCCTAAGTAAATCAATTCTTTCCTCCTTGTTCTAGTGTATTCTTTTTTTTTGCCCTTACTAGTTTCTCATATGCTTTTTTGTTTGCTCTTGTTTTACCCATTGGTTCCTTTAGTAATCTTCGCATTTTTTTATAATCTTCATCGAACCATGGGTTGGTTGGGAAGCTATTCCTTTATTTCTTTTTAGGTTTAGCTCTCTTGCATTTGTTTAGAGCTTCTTGAATAACGTGCATTAACCATTCACTCTTATTGTAATCTCTACTACTGTGGTGTAGTTCTTCCCTTTCCTATAACTTGTTATTTAATACTGCTCTAAAATTCTGTCGATTTTCATCTGTTAAGAGAATGTTTCCCTTGTGAGGATATTTGTTTTGATTGCCTTGCAAGTGTTTTTCCCTTGGTTTGTCTCCATGCATTCAAAGTTTCATAACAATTGGGTTGTGATCCGACTTAAGTTCCACTGGAGAATCTTCCACTTCTAGCTCCTCTATTTTTGGTATGTAATTCTATGAGCATATTACATAGTCTATTACACTTTGTCCCTTATATGTTTTGCATGTATACTTTCTTGAATTTTTCCATTTGTTCATCCCATTGCAAATAATCAAATTGTATATGCTGCAAAGACCTAACAATTGTTCTCCATATTGCGTGATAGCCCCATGCTCATCTTCTGAAGTCTTGGTCCACTGTTGATTTTCTTCTTCTGGCATCCAAAGAGGATTAATATCAATATCTTCGTTACCTTCTAGAATGTTAGCTTGCTTATTTGTTGTCCTTGCATTGAAATCTCCAATTAATATAATCTCCCCCAACTTACTGTATATTGAAATGTCTCTTTTTAGGGAGGAGTATGGGACTTCTCTGTCAAGGTCATGTTTCTTATAGAATTTAAAATTCTTGGGAGCAAAATAACATGCTGCTATGCTATTAACTGACTTATTTTCTAAGATCTTTATCCAGATGTATTGTTTGTTTTCATCTCGTTTTTCAATTTTAATGACCCTATCCCATTCCTCTTGTATTAAAACCATAATACCCCCATGCCCTTTGCCATTTTCTACTGCTTTATTCCATATTGCTATTTTTTTGTATCCCACAAATTTTGGAGTCCTACATCCATCGTGTTCATGTGTTTCTGTCAATATGATTATATATTTGTCTCTAGCAATGGGCCTTACCCGGGTCCTCTTCTCCAAGGGAAACCTCTACAGTTCCCACTTACCATTGTAAGATGTTCCCAGGCGGGCCATACTCCCTATTTATTTTGGATTTGTTTAGATGTGATGTATGCCTTTCCATTTCTTAAATATGCGTATTTCCCTTCATTCCTTGCTGCCCTCACCTTTTCCCATTCCTTATTTCTTTCTTCCTGCTGTAAAAATGTTAGTTCATCATCTAAGTAAAATTGTGACCCTCTCAGCATGCCTCTGTTTTTAAGTAACCTTCTTTTATCCTCGTAGTTCATCAATGTGACCCGAATATGTCTATCTCTGCCTCCTTCTCTCAGCCTGCCAATTCTACTTGCTTTTTTAATCTGACCCTTCCCTTGTAATCGATCTAACAAGAAGTCCCTGGTGTCTTCCCTGTCCCCATAATCTTTCAACCCTTTGATGATTATATTTGATAACTTCTCATGTCTTTCTTTCTCTTCTGTTATTTGAATTTTTACTTGCTTCTCTATCAACTTTTTTTGTTGATTGACTGTTCTTTTACTACTTGAGACCATGTCTTTGCCTTTGCTAATTCATTTCGTAGCTCATTTTCTCTTGTTTCCATGTTTTGGAGTGTTTTCTGTACCTCTTTTATTTGATGTGCATTTGTTTTTTCCACCTCTATTGCATCATTGATTGGGTGGTGGATGGCTTGTTTGAGGACATGCCATTCGCGTTGACCCATGTTTGCAAGGTTTTGTAGCTTTGACACTTGCTCCTTGAGTTGGCTATTTTCCTTTTCCAGCATCAGAATGGTGTTTATAACCTCATCTAATTTAGTTTCTCTTAATTTCTCCCTCCTTTCCATGCTTTCAAGTTTCTCTTTCATCTTCATTACCTCTTGCACACAAAGTCTTGGTACCCCCATGAGTGGTGTAGTTGTGGGACTGTAAGTTTCTTCCTCATTTGAAAACTCATTTTGGTGATTTGCCTTTGATTGTTCCTTATTCTCCACCTGTTTATGTGGTAGAATATATATTTTTTTCAATATGCCCTCTTCATTGTTGTTACCCTTGCTCGAGCTTGTCGACGCCTTAATATCCTCCAGTACTGTTTCTCATTGACATATATTGGTTCTTGCAATTGTTGTTTCCCTTCTTCCATTTTCAAACCCTTTATAGTGGAACCCCTTGTACTATTGATCCAATGAAGTAAATGTGTAATAAAACCCTCCTTGCTCTGCAAACCCTCTACTGCAAACCCTTGCTGATAATAAAACCTTCTACTGCAAACCCCTATAACAAATGTATTTCTCCTATCTACTTAAATTGTTTTATAAATCGAAAGAGGACGAAAAATGTGTTTACCCGATGAAATAGATGTTTAATACAATACTCCGCCACAAACCCTCCTTGCTCTGCAAAAACCCTTTGCCGCAAACCCTTTAATTTTTTTGTGTTGATATTTCTTGTCTGGTTCAGTGTACAGTTCGAATCTTCTCTGTTCTATCGGCTCTACTTCAGTATCCCCACGCTTTACTTTAGTCCTGCTTCAGTGTGAAAAACCCTACAACCAACACATAGGGCTGAGCAGTTTCCTCCGAACCATGACCCCTCGTAAGGCTCTTGATTATAACATTTTCTTTCAAATAAGAGGAAGTATAATGGTTAATGTATAATATTTTAACAATATACTACAAAAGTGTTCATATAAGATGATTATAACATTTTGATAAAATAATAAGTGAAAGTAATTTGATAGTAGGTTTGAATTATTTGAATATTTGATAGTATTTTTTTTTTTTGTGTCTTCAAGAGGTTCAAGGTTCAAACTGTGGCCTGGGTGAGTGTGTGAGGGGGTGGGTGTGCGGTGGCTTTGTGTTAAATTATTTATTGATAAGTATAGTTTTTGGCTTTACGATGAATCATGGTTAGGAGAAGACTGCTCAGCCATGTACGTCGGTCATAGAGATTTCTCACAATAACCAAATAAAAAGATATTTTTTTTTTATTTTTTCAATTTTAGATTTGCATGTAACATTAAAAATAAAAATAATAATTTCATATGATTATTTGTAGCTTGATGGAGAATTAGTATGAGTATACAAATTTATATTTTTTAATTTTTTTTATAATTTATTATTTTAAATTAATTTTAAAGATAATTTTGGGATGTTTTAAAGGTTTATTTAATATTAATTTTCAAATTTAGATTTTGTAATACAAATTTTTAACATTGTAATAGTTTAAGGTGTGAGTATACAAATCCTTAACATTGTAATAGTTTAAGATTTTGTGCTCTTCTTCGGAAGGTCTAAGGTTTAGACCGCGGCGTGGGTGAGTGTGTGAGGGGGTGGGTGTGTGGTGGTTGCGTGTTAAATTCCCTATTGATAAGCATAGCTCTCGGCTTTACGAGGGGTCTTGGTTGGGGGGAGATTGCTTAGCCATGTGCGTTGGTGTAAGGGTTTCTCATACTAACCAAATCTTTAAAGAATAAAAAATTAAAAAAAATAGTTTAAAATTTTGTTTTTTTTTCATAAGCTTATTGACATAATTATGCAAACACACATTGTCATAGTTTGAACATGGGTCTTTAAAAGAAAGCCCAAAGCCTTAACCAGCATGCTATTCCACAAAACAAAATTAAATAAAAATTTATTTGAAGCTTGAGAATGGTTAAGAATACGTCAAAGCAAAATTACATAAAAAAGTATTTAAACTTTCTACAAGCAATTATACTACTCTTATGGTTTGCTGTCAAGTGCAAGAATGTTTGCTTTTATTATGAGTCCTACACACCTTGAGGATGCATTCATGTCTTTAGTTTCAAGGATAAGAAGGGTAATTGCAAGGAAAATAGTAAAAGGATATCTACTAAATTATATAAGCAATAATTTTGAATACCATATACAACTTTTGTATATAATGTAAATTCATTATTATTAAAGTTTATATCCATTGTCATTAGAAAGTGAATCACTCTATAATAATCATTAAAATTCATACGATAGGTTATTTCAATTTTGCTTATATAATAATTGGGTTGATGCGTTCTTCGCATTGAATGGATAGTTTAGTTAGTAGATTCATCACGTTATTCTCCTCTCAACGAATGTGATTAAAGGTGATTCAATGGAAAATCCTTGTTAAAAACTTGATGTCACTGAGTAATATAATCCTGGTATAGAATCAATATGTTTGAATTTAACTTGATTGTACATAACATATTTCAATTTTCTTTTATAGGCTTCCTTAAGGCTAAAGCATATTGTTGTCGTTGTTAAGTAGTTATTACATTATTTGCTCACGAGAGATTTTAAGTGAATGTGAAACACCAAAAGTCTCTTGAGACACTAAGAGACATCTTATTGTATCTATATATTTACATAATTTGAAGTTGAATGTGAAGTTTTTTTTCTTGCTTGATCCATCGTTGGTATCATAGAAATTATTTATGCTTTGCATTGAGTAAGTGTTACATACCTACAAAGGGGCTCAATTAGATAGAAGGATTAAAGTTGAGCGTTTTCGTGGCCAAAAATTGTTCAAACTTGGAGCATGTTAAACAAATTATCTTCATTTTCCATTGAGGCCCATGACCCTAGGACCCTCAAATAAGAGGAGTTTGTGTAAAAAAAGTCAAACATGATGTAGCTCGTGGTGAACACCCGTAAGCTAAACAAGAAGACAAAACCCACGGTGCTTCAAAATTTTGGAGTATATTACATTATTTGGTACATGCTAATGTATCCCTATGGTACCTTCATGTTCTATCTTATAAATATTATATTATGAGTGTGTCTTAGTTTAGAGTGTGAGTAATATTTTTTGTAATGTTGTAATGTGCAGGAAATGCATAATTGTCATGTGATTAAGTGTGTAAGTGTAATGTCAATTTATGTGCACAAGTGTCATATATGTAAGTGTGCACAAGTGTCCTTATATTAGAGTGTGCTAAGTGAAGAGTCACGTCTAGGTGTGCATACAAGATAGAGTCATGTGTATGCATATGTCAAGTAGAGAAGTCAAGAGTCATGCAACTTTTTTTTTAAGAGGTAGGGGAATTGGCAACAGTCTCTATCATATTATCCCAACGGGCACACTTCAAATCCAAAAAGCTACCACTATAACCCCATCCCACTTCGATAAGATTTTTACTCCAAGTGAGGGGTACCCTAGAGGGGCTCAGGATCGAAACCACCAACCTTAAGATGGCAAAAACTAAGTAGAAACTGATCAATCTACTACCTCTGCCCTCATTTTCTTAAAAAAGTGGGAGCATATCAGGGGCCACCCTTCCCGTGAATTAAACTTGGGTCTATGTTAAGAATAGTCAAGTATCCAAAGAGTCATTCTACTATGGCTATATAGTACTCCATAGAGAAGAAGATCACATCATATCATATCATATCACATCCCATCACATCCTATTACATCTCCATACATCCCAATATCATATCATATTTGTAAGAGGAAGAGGAGTAATAAAGATTGCATACATTTGAGCAATTAATATTGTAAGTCATGCTACATGCTTTTTACATGTATGATTCAAGCTATTTACATTCATATTGTTGCTTATTAGTGAATGCTATTTGATATTATTATAAGTTTAGATTTACATATTAATTTGCTCATATTATCCTACTTACATCATTATTTTGATTTTATTGTATTGTGGCTATATTATATTTGATTCTATGGAATTTATCCTTTGAGTTTTATGTTAGTATTAAGGCTTAAAAAACCATCATGAAAGGTGTTTGTGTAGGTTTGATAGGCCATTGAGAAGGATCACTTGGAGTTAAAATTTAGCCAAGCTAAGCTAGCAAAGTGGATTAATGAGAGGCTAAGAAGTTTCGAGAGAAGAAACATTTTTGGAATAGGGCAATTAGAGGCTTTGTTATTGGGGCTTATGTTTTGGGCTTGAAAGGTTGTAGCATTTCCTCTATGATTTCTAGTGGTGTTGCGCTAGCAGTTACTACTGCAATTATGGAGAAAAGTACTTTTTATATACTACTAGAAAGACCTCTGAATAGTGCTTGTGAATTTACCTGGCAGAGCCTAATGTTTGAGACATAATTGTGACATGGGTATTTTCCATGGATGAGTGAAAATAACTGGTATTTAGAAGCTAGATAAACTTTTTTTGTTGTAATTTTTTTGTTAATTTAATCTTGTCCTATGTGGAATCCCAAATAGAAAAATAAAAAATAATAAAAAAAGATACAAGGAAAAGAAGTACACAAATTGATGACTAGCAACATTAGCATCTACTTTAAAATTGAATTAAAAATATATTTTTAAATAATTTGAAAAGTAGGATTTTAAAAGGGTTGTCCTTTTCCTTTTAGATCATATCAAGATATACAACCTATTCGACGTTGTCGAGATTTTAATGTTGTCATGGGCTACATCATTTGCATGTCTCAACCATTGAACCAAGACCTCTTTGGCATTTGCATTAAATATTTTAAAAGGGGGTAAAAAAATCCAAATTTTATTGCCTCAAGAATTAAGTAGGAGAGTTGGCAATTTGAAACAAAGTAGAAAAAAATTAAAGCAGAGGTTAAGGGCTAAAACCCACCAAGACAACATTTGTCTTTTACTACCCTAGGAAGGAAATTTTTAAATTAATAACTATAGTGAATATTTTGCAAAATTGTGGGGTTTGGTAAAATCATTTGTAAAAGGTGCATTTTTAGCAATGACCAACACCTTCAAATCTTAAAAATATTTGCTTTAAAAAATTGTACTTTGCATACCACTAAAGTATGTGCTTAAGCACACTCGCAATATTCGATATCAATGGCACCTATGGATTTAATTTTACAGTTAAAGTTGTCACATTGAGCTATCGTATCTATAACCTAACCAAGTTACCATAATAACATCTAGACAACAACCCTTTAAATCGTCAGGAAGATCTAAGTTCATCAATATCTTGATACTTTCACTTTATCATTTCATACCTTATTCATCACTATCGTTAGATATAAACCTTACTTTCACTTTATCATTTCATACCTTATTCATCACTATCGTATATATAAACCTTAAAATTGAGAAAATTTGAGTATATAGGAAAGTTATATCCATGTACAAGGATTTCTATTTAAGCAGGTATCACTAATAGGGTGAATCCCTTTCCATATTGTTTGCATACCTCATATCATTCTCTTTCATGTACCTTAAAGTATCTTATATATGACCATATATATTAAGAGGATTAGCTTCTTCCATATATAAATAGGTATTTAGGAAGGGTGAGTATATAGAAAGGTTCGATATACCGAATTGATGGTATATGGAAACGGGGACCATTTGGGAGTTATAAGGAACACTCTCCATGTAAGCATCAAAATAGCTTTTTATAGAATCTCAACTACTCAAAGGTTTAAGTTTTAGACCTTGGAATACTATGAACATGATACAACCTATTATCAATATAACTATTTGAGTCAAGGAGATCAAGTCCCCAAATCTCCTTAGAAAAAGACACAATGCAAACCATGTGTAGAAGTAATGACAAGGTTATGCTATACATGAAGAATCAGAATCTAACTCCAAATAAGAACTTGGACTGACATATAAGATACTAATATCCAAGGCAATGACAAAACCAAAGGATGACATTTGGTACATTGATCCATGTGCTAGCAACCATATGACTAGAGACAAAAAATGGATTGACTCCCTCCAAGCCAAAGATAGGAAAAAAGTCATTATTATTGATGATAAAACCTATCATGTCAAAGGAGTGGGAAATGTTCCTCTCAGTATTCCCAGAGGCAAATGCGCCATTGAAAAGGTATTCTTTATACCTGGACTGAAAAACAACTTGTTGTCTATAACATAAATTCTAGATTGCAACATGGTGGTTGAATTTTGAGTTGAAGGAAAAAATAAGTGTTTCATTACAAAACATGACAATTTTGTGGTAACAAAATCCTATAATAATAATTTGTTTGCACTCAATGTCATATCATCTCCTAATGTCATAATGTTTGTATCCATGAAAGATGCTACCTCCCTTTGACATAGGAGATATGACCATCTAAGTTTTGGATACTTACTCTAGTTGAGATGGTGTTAGATCTACCTAACCTTTCACCCACATTGTTAGTATGCTTGGGTTGTTTAGTAGGGAAGTAACACTAAGTACCTTTTGAGTTTAGCACTCATAAAGACAAAATACCATTATATGTGACATACACTAATTTATGTTTACCCATACCAACCATTTTTGGTGGATATAGGTACTTTTAGTTTGTAGATGACTACTCACGAAAGATATGGGTATATTTCTTGCAATTGAAGTTAGATATACCTTCAAGAAGCAAGTAGAAAAGAAAGGTAGGTATTTTGTTCAAGTTATTTGCTCAAATTGAGGGGGAATATACCTCCAACATCTTTCCAATGTTTCTTGCATTTTATTGGATCAAGTAATAGCTCATTACGATATACACTCTACAATGAAACGGGGTTATTGAGATAAGAAATATTTTTGTCATGAAAATGGTTTGTTGCATGGTCATAGAAGCCAATTTGTACTAGTAGCATTGGGCTAAAGTTGTATCCGTTATAGTGTATCTTCTAAATAGATTACCCATAAAAGAACTACAAGGAGTTACACTTGAAGAAGCTTGGTATGGGAGGAAGCTTACAATTGTGCATCTTAGAGTCTTTAAAAGCAAGGTATACATGCATGTGCCAAAGTAAAAGAGGACCAAGTTGGATGCAAAGACCATGTCATGCATGTTTCTTGGATATGAAGATGCATCAAAAGCTTATTAACTGGTAGATCCAATCACTAAGAAATTGCACATAAGTAGAGATGTGGTGTTTAATGAAGAATTTGAAACTAAGACAAATATTGAGGATTCTAAGCAGTCTATAGATTCCACATCTCTAGTTATGAGCATGGAGTTAGATGAGGAAGTTTATGAAGAAGTTCTATAAGTTGAATAAAAAAAAGAAGTTCATAAAAATGTTCTAAAAGTTGTTGATGAATATGTAACAATTGCTCCATCATAAAAAAATTAAAAATAAAATGGCTCACTAGTACCATAAGATATGTTAAACTTGATGCACCACCTGACCTCACTTCCACACAACCACATACTCAGAGTATTACATGATAGGAAGTAAATTTGGACTTCATGACTTCAATGATGGAAAATTAAAAATTAACATCGATGATCGATGGTAAGTGGGCTAATTGCAATCTTGATTCATTGGGCACCACCCACACCCAGTATTCTTCTCCTAGCATGACGATCAATTCAAACCGAGTGGTCACTATGGGTTCTCTGAAGAACACAAGCTTATACTGAGAGGGGGGGGTGAACAGTATAAGACCTCTTTTTACTTTTTCCTTTATACTTCAAAATAGTAAAGCAATATACCCAAAGCAATATCAAAACAATGCACAAAATCATCCACAAAGTGACACCAATTTTAACGTGGTTCACCCGAATGCTCGGGCTACGTCCACAAAACTTTTCTCTAAAAGTTATCTCAAAGTTCTTTGGGAAACCTTCCCAATTACAATGTTTATGAGCCTCGGCCCAAAGGAGACACCTTCCCCCAATCTGAATTTATGAGCCTCTCGCTCAAAGGAGATACCTTCCCTCTCGCTTCTGGAAATGATCCCTCAGAAGATCAACTGCCTCTACCTCTTGCCAGACACGTGGAACTCCTTTCCACCGAAGACCTCTTGTCCTCAATGCTTAGCCTAAGAGACCTCTACCTTCTATGATCACGTCCACAATAGCTCAGCTACCTGTACCAAACACAGTCAATCGGTCTAGTACAAGTCTTCCTCTGTCTATCAGATCTGTCCAACTCTATGAACAAATCAATCCTCCGCACACAAGCCTTCTCAAAGACTTTCCAAATCTGTCCTCGGGTTCTTCTCAAAGAACCAATGCACCTCTATCCTCAAGTTCTCTGATAGAACTCTCAAAAACTCAGCTCACAAGTCCTCTGCTAGGACCTGTCCAAATCTGCTCACAAGTCCCCACCAGAACCTGTCCAAATCTGCTCACAAGTCCCCACCGAAACCTGTCCAAAACCTGCTCACAAGTCCCCACCGGAACCTGTCCAAAACCTCAGCAAGCTCACCAAGAAAAACTCGCTTAGCATGAACCCACAAAGAGAATTGTTAGAGACCCAATGTGATTCATAAACCTCATAGAAGCATAAAGAGAATTGTTAGAGACTCAATATGTTCTATACTTAACTCCCAATCTCAATCTCAAATCTCATAGAAACATAAAGAGAATTGTTAGAGACCCAATATGTTCTATACTTAACTCCCAATCTCAATCTCAAATCTCATAGAAACATAAAGAGAATTGTTAGAGACCCAATATGTTCTATACTTAACTCCCAATCTCAATCTCAACTCAAACTCAATCTCAAAAGAATAAGATAGATGTAGTATGCTTTTCTTAAGAATATGAAACACAACCCAACAATTGCCAACCATGCAATATCTCATATAACAATGATGCTTATATTCTTTTTACCAACAACTAGGGTTTCATCATCTCAATGCAAGTAGCAAGTCTTACTAACATAAACCCTAGTGCAAAAATGCTTCCTCTTACTCAACCAGAATTATGCATTCACCCAAAAATTCATCAATGACTTTAATGCATAAACAATCTTCAATATCCAGAAAATAAGATTTACACAAAAATACCTAGTAGACAACCTTTTCACTCCAAACTCAATTTCAGAAAATATACCATAAACAACATACATGGAAGAAGTTGCCCATACCTTTACTTTGATGAAGAAGGAGAACTCAAAATCTGTCACAACACTAACTCTCAATTTGCCACCAATTAGAGTTAGCAACTATACAATAATACACAATAATAAAGATCCAAATATAACACCTTATTTCTCCAACTTAGTAAAAACCACCAAAGTACAATAACATACAAAGTAAAACCTCTTTACACCTTATTACTCCACATAAACATTAAACATCAATAAACCAATGTCAAAACAAAAAATGATACCTTAACCTTATACCTCCCGCGCATTCACAACCACCATTCTTTGCACACCGCGACCAAAAGGAAATTCCCAACGAAGAGAATCGAACTCGGCACCTCTGCCGTCTAGCGCTTTCGCTTAAACGCCACCGTCGTTGGGTCACAAGTGCCCAACGAAGTAATACACCGCTGCCCTCTCTTTTATCTTCCTTTGATGCCAAGAATCTGGAAAACGTAAACGTCTTCCACAAGCCGCATGCAAACAATCCACTGCCGTCAAGCCAAAAGGTAAGGATGCAGCCCAAGCTCAAATCCGAGTTTGCCAAGCACAGTCTCCAAGACACAGAACAAGCACGATATCAAAGACGTCAAACGGAGATCAAAAACACAGAGCAAGCTCAACTCGAAGTCACCAAGCGTTGTTCGAAGGAAATAGAGCAAATGCAAATCGTGGACGCCAAGCGCAAATCGAACGAAACAGTGCAAATGCAAATCACGGACGCCAAGCGCAAATCGAACGAAATGGTGCAAATGCAAATCGTAGATGCCAAGCGCAAATCGAACGAAATAGTGCAAATGCAAATCGTAGATGCCAAGCGCAAATCGAACTAAAACAGAGTAGCCACAAATCACAGATATCAACATTAATCGGAGGTACTCACTTTTGAAAATCATGCCAACTTATATAGCAATTTTTCCTTCACTGTTTGACGTCGGCGCTCCTCCAACGATGGCAACAAATCGACGAAAGAATTCTTGTTTCTTCCATCGCTTAAGGGTTGAAAGACCCTTTAATAATAATTAAAATAATAATAATTATTATTTTATTAATAATAAATTAAACTTGGACCTTTGACAAAGGTTTGAGTTAATTTAATTATTAATAATAAACATGGACCTTTGCATTAAGTTAAGCTTGGTTTTAATAAAAACCCTTAATGAGTCCAAATGGTTTTAAGAAAAACCTTTAGCCTTGTCACCATGGTTTTAATAAAAACCCTTTAACATAATGAAGCTTCTCAAGATATTCTTGACATCACACTCTTTTGAAATCAACACAAAAATGCCTTTTGACATCAATGACAACTTATACATTTGAGCAAAGGCAATGTACCCAAAGTACCCAAAATTGCCAACAATCTCCCCCTTTGTCATTGATGGCAAACCTTTACTGACAACACTTCTCAAGAGCCAAAACTGAAACCAACTGTGCTAACAACTGAGAATCTTCCTTTGAAGTTTTGCTCCCCCTGACTTGAAGCTTTCCTCTTCACTTTGAAGCTCTCCCCCTTACTCATATCTCTCCCCCTTTGTCATCAATGGCAAAGGGCCACCTTTGGGGCTCGGGACTAAGAATTAACCTCTTAGCTTAGTCCCTCCCCCACCTCCTGATGAGGTGATTAATTCTGGGGTGGGAGTAAAACTCCCATTAGGCATTGATCATCATCAGCGTCTATAACTTCCTTGTCGGGCCTTCTCTTGAACTCTTTGTCCATATTCCTATTCCTATCACTGTTCTTGTTTTTGTTCTCATCCCTATTTTTATCCATGCCTTGATCCTTGGACCTGATCATGCCACTGTTCCTGTTCTTGTATTCTAGAATTTCAGCTCTACACTGTCTGACCGTGTGACCTTCATTGTTGCACTTATAACAAGTAACAATGTTATTTCTTTTAGGCATACCTGTTCTTTGAATCCACCAGCTTCGACCAAACCTATTTCGACCAAACCTCGTTTTCGACCAAACTCGTTCCCGATCAAACCTGTTCTCGATATTTGCCTTGTAATAAAATGCCTTGTGCCCAAACTATTGACAAGAGTAGCAATACCCTTGAAAGAAATTACCACCTCTGAAACTATCATTTACCTTCTTCACTTGAGCCATGCAATGTGAAGCTATGTGACCAAACTTGTGACAAGCAAAACATCTCGCCTTGAAACTTTCCTTTATTTGACCTCTTAGGCTCTCGAAAACTTCTTCTTCTCATTCTGAATTCTGTTTTCTATTTCTGTGCATCTATCATTCAAGGACTCATGATCTGAAATACTTTTCTCATCGAAACTCTCTTCCTTTTGGAGTCTCTTACTAGACTCTCCAACTTGTTCCTTGTGAGGCTTAACAAAACCAAGGCCTATTTTATCTCGTTGTCTTTCTTTGACCTTTGATGAGAGACTTAACCTTTTTGGAGCTATCTTGAAACCCGTGAAGCTTATCCTTGTACCCTTTAGTTTCCTCTTTCAAAGAAGCCATTTTCTGTTCTAACTCACTATACTCAAGAACCTTAGACTCTAACTCATCCTTGAGTTCTTGTGTCTTAGCTATAGAGAAGTCAAGACTTTCTATAAGATCATCTCTCTCCATACAACATTCATCCAACTTATCCTTGAGTCTAGCATTCTTCTTTCTTTCCTTTTTCAAAGCACTAAGAGCACTAATAAGTTCACCTTTAAGATCTACTTCACCTTCCTCTATATGTTTGCTTTTAGAATCATCAAAGCCTTTTTCAGATTTCTTATCACTAGAGGTGCTACCCTTTTCAAAAACCATACATGCATCTTCCTTATAGTTTTCTGAAGCATCCTCATACATACTAGAAACCAAATCATTATTTGTGCAATCATCCTCAAGGTGACCAAAATTTCCACATCTAAGACATTTCATGATAATGAATCTATGTTTTGGTTCTTCCTCTTTTTCTGATATGAACAACATCTCATTTTCATTATCACTTGAAGAACTTTCACTATCACTACTAGAACACTTACTTGCTTTGTCTAGGTAGAAACTCTTCTTGTGTTTGTGAGAATACCTCTTTCCTTGATTGTTGTGCTCATATTTGTTTTTCCTATGATGCTTGTGCTTTTCAGAATCCTTGCTCTTACAATCCTGTTTATCTTCATCACTTTCATCCTTGGCAATGATACGATCAGGTAGCATAATGACCAAACTTTCCACAATTGAAACATCTTACATTTTTCATATTTTTGTGCTTTCTAGAGAACTTGCCTTTCTTGTTGTAATATGCCTCTTCATCACTAGAAGACTCATCACTCTCTTGAAGTTGTTTACCTTTGGATTTCTTGGTAGCCTTGAAAGTTGCCTCCTTCTTGACATCAACCTTCACTTGAGTTCTCAACTCAAATGCTGCAAGTATACTATGGAGCTCATCCTTTTTCAACTTATCCAAATCTTTAGCTTCCTCAATAGCAGAAATATTTTCACTAAATCTATTAGGAAGAGATCTTAAAATCTTATCACAAACATCATTTTCAGCAAGCTCAAGACCTAAGTCTTTCATGGAGTTAACAACCTCATCCATACGAAGCATGTAGTCACTAATATTTTCATCATCATTCATCTTGAGTTGTTCAAACATACCTTTGAAGTGTCTCAACTTGGCCTTTCTGACATTTGTATCACTTGTATGAACCACCTTCAACCGATTCCACATTTCACTAGTTGTCTTGCGGTGAATCACTTTGGTGAGATCTGCTTTCTATAAGCCTTTCAGGATTGCATTCATTGCTTTTGAATTGTTGTGATGTAGGAGCCTTTCTTCTTTAGTATTAGGACCATGTTCGGGAATAGTGTACTCATCTTCAATCACTTCCCAAACCTCATTCCCAAGTGCCATTAGATGAACCTTCATCCTTGCACTCCAAAGACCAAAATCTGACCCATCAAGAATAGGTGCTGCATTGCCACTTGAATGATCCATTGTGTTCTTTACTAGCTTTTCCTTCAAGCTGTTAAACTTTTCGAAGGCACCTGCTCTGATACCAATTGAAGAACACAAGCTTATACTGAGAGGGGGGTGAACAGTATAAGACCTCTTTTTACTTTTTCCTTTATACTTCAAAATAGTAAAGCAATATACCCAAAGCAATATCAAAACAATGCACAAAATCATCCACAAAGTGACACCAATTTTAACGTGGGCTACGTCCACAAAACTTTTCTCTAAAAGTTATCTCAAAGTTCTTTGGGAAACCTTCCCAATTACAATGTTTATGAGCCTCGGCCCAAAGGAGACACCTTCCCCCAATCTGAATTTATGAGCCTCTGCTCAAAGGAGATACCTTCCCCTCTGCTCTGGAAATGATCCCTCAGAAGATCAACTGCCTCTACCTCTTGCCAGCACGTGGAACTCCTTTCCATCGAAGACCTCCTGTCCTCAATGCTTAGCCTAAGAGACCTCTACCTTCTATGATCACGTCCACAAGCAGCTCAGCTACCTGTACCAAACACAGTCAGTCGGTCTAGTACAAGTCTTCCTCTGTCTGTCAGATCTGTCCAACTCTATGAACAAATCAATCCTCTGCACACAAGCCTTCTCAAAGACTTGCCAAATCTGTCCTCGGGTTCTTCTCAAAGAACCAATGCACCTCTGTCCTCAAGTTCTCTGATAGAACTCTCAAAAACTCAGCTCACAAGTCCTCTGCTAGGACCTGTCCAAATCTGCTCACAAGTCCCCACCGAAACTCGTCCAAATCTGCTCACAAGTCCCCACCGAAACTCGTCCAAAACCTGCTCACAAGTCCCCACTGGAACCTGTCCAAAACCTCAGCAAGCTCACCAAGAAAAACTCGCTTAGCATGAACCCACAAAGAGAATTGTTAGAGACCCAATGTGATTCATAAACCTCATAGAAGCATAAAGAGAATTGTTAGAGACTCAATATGTTCTATACTTAACTCCCAATCTCAATCTCAAATCTCATAGAAACATAAAGAGAATTGTTAGAGACCCAATATGTTCTATACTTAACTCCCAATCTCAATCTCAAATCTCATAGAAACATAAAGAGAATTGTTAGAGACCCAATATGTTCTATACTTAACTCCCAATCTCAATCTCAACTCAATCTCAACTCAAACTCAATCTCAAAAGAATAAGATAGATGTAGTATGCTTTTCTTAAGAATATGAAACACAACCCAACAATTGCCAACCATGCAATATCTCATATAACAATGATGCTTATATTCTTTTTACCAACAACTAGGGTTTCATCATCTCAATGCAAGTAGCAAGTCTTACTAACATAAACCCTAGTGCAAAAATGCTTCCTCTTACTCAACCAGAATTATGCATTCACCCAAAAATTCATCAATGACTTTAATGCATAAACAATCTTCAATATCCAGAAAATAAGATTTACACAAAAATACCTAGTAGACAACCTTTTCACTCCAAACTCAATTTCAGAAAATATACCATAAACAACATACATGGAAGAAGTTGCCCATACCTTTACTTTGATGAAGAAGGAGAACTCAAAATCTGTCACAACACTAACTCTCAATTTGCCACCAATTAGAGTTAGCAACTATACAATAATACACAATAATAAAGATCCAAATATAACACCTTATTTCTCCAACTTAGTAAAAACCACCAAAGTACAATAACATACAAAGTAAAACCTCTTTACACCTTATTACTCCACATAAACATTAAACATCAATAAACCAATGTCAAAACAAAAAATGATACCTTAACCTTATACCTCCCGCGCATTCACAACCACCATTCTTTGCACACCACGACCAAAAGGAAATTCCCAACGAAGAGAATCGAACTCGGCACCTCTGTCGTCTAGCGCTTTCGCTTAAACGCCACCGCCGTTGGGTCACAAGTGCCCAACGAAGTAATACACCGCTGCCCTCTCTTTTATCTTCCTTTGATGCCAAGAATCTAGAAAACGTAAACGTCTTCCACAAGCCGCATGCAAACAATCCACTGTCGTCAAGCCAAAAGGTAAGGATGCAGCCCAAGCTCAAATCCGAGTTTGCCAAGCACAATCTCCAAGACACAGAACAAGCACGATATCAAAGACGTCAAACGGAGATCGAAAACACAGAGCAAGCTCAACTCGAAGTCACCAAGCGCTGTTCGAAGGAAATAGAGCAAATGCAAATCACGGACGCCAAGCGCAAATCGAACGAAATAGTGCAAATGCAAATCACGGACGCCAAGCGCAAATCGAACGAAACGGTGCAAATGCAAATCGTAGATGCCAAGCGCAAATCAAATGAAATAGTGCAAATGCAAATCGTAGATGCCAAGCGCAAATCGAACTAAAACAGAGTAGCCACAAATCGTAGATATCAACATTAATCGGAGGTACTCACTTTTGAAAAACATGCCAACTTATATAGCAATTTTTCCTTCACTGTTTGACGTCGGCGCTCCTCCAACGATGGCAACAAATCGGCGAAAGAATTCTTGTTTCTTCCGTCGCTTAAGGGTTGAAAGACCCTTTAATAATAATTAAAATAATAATAATTATTATTTTATTAATAATAAATTAAACTTGGACCTTTGACAAAGGTTTGAGTTAATTTAATTATTAATAATAAACATGGACCTTTGCATTAAGTTAAGCTTGGTTTTAATAAAAACCCTTAATGAGTCCAAATGGTTTTAAGAAAAACCTTTAGCCTTGTCACCATGGTTTTAATAAAAACCCTTTAACATAATGAAGCTTCTCAAGATATTCTTGACATCACACTCTTTTGATATCAACACAAAAATGCCTTTTGACATCAATGACAACTTATACATTTGAGCAAAGGCAATGTACCCAAAGTACCCAAAATTGCCAACATTCTCAAGGTGGAGTATTAGTTTATAATGGTGGTTTGACAATTCCATAACCTAGTCCTTACTTATATTAGCAGGGCTATCCCAATTCTCCATTCGAGTGTGTCTTAAGGTATCCAAAATATTCGTCAAACTTCAATTTTACCTAGGGCTTTTATAATCCATATGCAACACCTTAGTTTCAATAAGTACATGTTGAACCAATAGCAACAATGTATCCTCATGCACAAGTAACACAAAGTGCAACTGACTACCCTACCTCACTTGGATATATTATGCAAGGACCACATAGTGTTCAATATAGAAAACCTGAACTAGTGACAACAACAACTACATTACTATAGTATGCAAATGAGGCATTAGTGCCAAATGCTACTTAAAATTTAGGAGCAACACCCCAAAACCATAGCCTAGAGCCAAAATCCAAGAGCCAAAGCCAAGAAACTTCACAAATAATGTAATAAGAGGGGGATGTTACTTGATTATTATATTATTTACTCACAAAATATTTGAAGTGAATTTAAAACACCAAGAGCCTCTTGGTACAATTAAGAGGTATCCTATTGTATCTATATATGTGCATGATATGAAGCTAAATGTGAAGTTTTCCTTTCCTTGCTTGATACATCAATTACTTTAGCATGGTTATTTTTGGTATGGCCTAAAAGAGGCATGAAACAAAAGATATATTTTTCAACCTAATTTTTGCACATGCATTCCATCCTTCTAAAATTTAAATTGCTCTTAGATGTTCCATCGATATTGATATTAACCCACTCTTGTGGTGGCCTAGTCCAACACACAACACAAAAACTTATTAAGCTTTCCTGCCTTATAATTAGGGAGGTGTGGATCAACTTTAATCTTAAGCATATTCAAGAGTCTAACCTAAATTAGGACTAGGACCACAATCTTTATAGGAAATTTGTCCTAGATATTTACTATTCGTCTATACTTTTCTCCATCTATGGACATAGAGGAGTTAAATATTTTGGAAGATCCTTAGATTTCACTCTAACCAACTTTTCTACCATATAAAAAGGGTCAATTTTATGTTTCAAACACAAATATTTATGCTTAGATATCAACAATGCTTGAGAGAGTAAGAAGGTCCCTTAGTTACCCTTCATTCATTATTTCACTCATACTTATTGTCAATACCAAAATATAGTTTGAGTAAAGTGATATTGTAAGAATATGTGATCTCTATATTTCTCAAATTCCCTACAAAATAGGAATTGTGATGGCCCCATGAACCCTCTTCTTTTCAAATTTTCTTGAGTTAGAAATTGATTAAAATTGGTTATCCAAGTAAGCCATTTTTTTCTCATATATAAGTTTCCAAAGAAGTTTAACTTTTGATTACAAATTTTGGTCCAACTCCTTGTATAAGGAATTGATTATTTATTGGCCAAAACTTCTTTTCCATTCACATGACATCCTCATAATATGCCAAGAAACTAATCTAAAGTGAATTATTCCCTATAATTGGCACTGCTCTTTCTCTAAGTTCTCTCTTTGCCATTCAAAAATGCCTTTCTAAATCCAATAATTAGTGCTCCCAAAGATTCTATGAGTTTGGAAATCTACAATGAGTATCTAATATTTTACTACAAAACCCTCTTGGAATGAAATGATTAGTACTAAATATTTGGGTGTCGTTAAAGTTGAGTTATACCAAACTTCACCCTCTGACCACCTTGATAAATATCAAAAATATTAAAATTATTAAGATTCTAACCAAGTTATATTGCCATATTAGTGAGCCTATTAGTGAGGTGATCGATAATTCTCAGACCAATATTTTAGGCCACTATGAAGCATGATTTCACACATACCCTTGAGCGCACTATTTACCACTCTAACAATACAAGAGGGTAATCTTCTCGAGTGTTGTACTCGATGCACTATGGATATATACACAATTGAATGCTTCTTAAGGCTAAGGTTTCTCCTAAATCTAAGGGGATCTCCCTATATACTTGAGAGTATGTAGAAGCTCAATTTGTATATAGGTGTTGTTTGAGGCCTAGGTATTAGAGTATGATTACCCTCACTTCACTAGACTCTTGATGGAAAATCTAGCTTAACTAATAACAATATCTCCTTCATGATATTTTTAAACACGTGACAATTATTGCATGGAAATGAAGGATAGGAACAATTGCATCTAAAATAGGACGTGACCCTAAAAAGCACTTTGATACCACTTGTTATGAACCTTCCTATTAAAATAAGCACATCCACACAAGTATTGCAATAGTTATCAAATTAATGGAAATGAAATCATAAATATTGCAATACAAAATGGAAATGCAACAGTTATACTAATCATAATAGAATCATAATACAAAATCATTAGCCTCTTTGAGGGATCAACCTTCTTAGAAGAAAAAATTTGATATAATATGCAAAAAGAGCTACATCCATTTATGCCCCTTGCCTTTTTAAAGACTCTTCTCAACCTTGACCCTAATGCTCAAATGTTGGTTTCACATGCAAGTGGGGACCCAAGCCAGAATATTCTATTAATTAAATAATTACATTCTTGATAATAGTTACATTAAATAATCCCATTTATCTAGGTTTATTAAGTGCCACATGCACATTAGAATGCATTGCAAAATAACATTAGGAAGGGGGTCATTACATATTAATGTTAGGATGGGATTCTAACATGATGTCATCATCCTTGATGTCACACTACAAAATTGCATTCTTTTCATTTGTATTTACATTTATATTTACATGTGTATACATTTCACACTTATTTCTACTATATACACAACTTTTTTTTAGGCTAGTAAAAATTGGCTTCTACATCTGCCCTCCCTTTTAAATTGGTCAACACCTTTATCAATGACTACTTCTATTAGAAATGGACTACTACATCATTTGGATAATGTAAATGTACCTTTATTGGTACATACTTAGGACATTAGATTACTTGAGGGGAAAGTTATCTTGTTACTACATGCAATGTAATAAATGCACAAGTGTCAAAGTGTAAGTTGTCCCTTGCACATCTAGGTAGAGTGTTGGCCAAGGAACTTATTTCATATATAAAGGGCCATAGGTAGTCATAAGTCATAAGTCATTGTCATTGTGTGGTATAGACCAAAGTGGCATGATGTAGCAGTGTAATGTAGTGATGATGTGTAATATGCTTAATGCCCATTCTTGAGCTATAGTCATATTCATGGAGTGTTCTTTTCCTACACAACTACTTTTGTAAACATCTCCATAATTTCTATTTATAGTATATTTTCAGTCATCTCGTAGATTTACTTTATTTCATATTATTTTGCATCTTGTGTTTTGCTATCTCCCATTACATGTTGCATCAAAATCTAACAGTGGTATTAGAGCCATGGTAGGTCAATAGGGAAACCACCATTATTATTGACTCTGAGTTTTTTGAGAACCTAACACGCCATTAGACCAATCACTGTCAAAAATACTTAGTAGAGTCTTGGTGGTAGAATTAAGGAGAGCCACAAGTAAGAACTGAATGAAATATTAGATTTTGGAATACTGAGATTGCATATGGCTAGAGTATTTCCATAGAGTTTTAAGGGAAAACTTGTGAAGACTACGACTCAACACTTGATCCACTAGGTTGATGAATCAACCAGTGAAGCTCATCTAAGATATTTGGAGAAACTAACCTGAAGGTTCTTTTATTGTAGGGAATTAATCCTCAGATGATTGGGACACCTCCTACAATAGAAATCTAGGATATTTCAACTTCATTGCCCGAAGTTTGAGGTGCCTTCATAATGCAGAGATTAGTTGTTACAAGAGAAGATCACTACAAAAGAGACTTATGAGCAGAATTGCAGTGAAGTTTAGAGATAAAATATCTCCATTAATAGATTGTAAACTTCATAATAAGGAAAGGCCATAGGAGCCTTGATCCAAAAGAATTGGCCATATAAGCCTTGATCTAGAAGAAAAGGCCATGAAGGCCTTGATCCAAAGGAAAAGGCCATAGAAGCCTTGAAGAGAAGGCCATAGAAGCCTTGAAGAAAAGGCTACAGAAGCCTTGGTACTGAAGAGAAGGCCACAAAAGCCTTGAATAAAAGGCCACATAAGCCTTGATATTGAAGAAAACTCTAGGAGGGAGTATCTAATTCAGAAGCAAATTTTAGTACTAATACTTTGTTGCAAGAAGATGTAGATTTAGTGAGTTAGAAAAGCTTCCTATAAAAAGGTTAGGAAGAGTATCTTCTTCATAATCAATCTAGCACCTGAAGCAAAAGATATTAGAATAAGATATCATTGATGAAGAAGGACTAGAAGAGTCCTACTCGAATATAGAGGAAACAAAATCAGAGATCCAGGAGAAGATCTCACCACCAACACTTCCATGAGAAAAAATTTGAAGATAAGGTCTCAAAGAATACCAAACATAGTTGTAAGGCCTTGGAGAGGCCTCCACAAGCATCCAATAAAAGGCTTGGAGAGCCTTAATGAAGAAATCATCAAAGGAGTTCCAAGAATAACTCATTGGAGAAATTCAGTATTAGAGATAGTGAAAGATTTGGGACAATTGTTGCCATTTGAAAACAAGCCCAAGAAGAAGAATTTGGCAAGGAGTACCAAATCTTAGAAGACCTCAAGACATTCAGAATCTTGAGAAGATCCTATTTGAAGTCATAATTCAACAAGAAGCTTGAAGGAAGATTTCAACACAATAAGCCTACCAAATCCAAGAGATTTGGAGATTACCTCTCACAACAAGAAAGCACCACTTTAGAATCGAAGATCTCTTCTAATCTACAACAAAAAGGAGGATACTACAAGAGGAGAACACGCCACCAAAACTAGGCTCATGAAAGAGAGTTGAAGACCATATTTTGGTGAAGACGAAGCTATTCAAGGCATCCTACAGAGAGATAAATGATCTTACTCAAGACAACAACTTGGTGATCTTAAACACCAAGATCTACATTCTCTACAGAAGTGGCAAAAAGGATTTAAAAACAAAAAAGGTAAGCAAATATTGGTGCAAGTATATTCATTAAGTGGATTACTTTTTAGATTTGTTTAAGCACCCTGATTGGAGTAAAGTTGCAAAAAGGAGAGTTGAATTAAAAGTATTCAAATGTGCAAAAAAAAAGTATTCTTTAAGGTTCATTTGCACTTTAGAAGTTGAATAGATTTTAGAATCTTAAACTATCTATCAACTACCTATCATCTACTTTGGAAAGAAAATGAAGACTAACTCCTATTATTTTGCTTATGAAGAAATTTTAGAATAATTCTTGATTATTCTTAATTAGTTGTAGCAAATTATTTAAGTGCATTACTTTTGAGAGTTGATTGGAGTGATAAGGTGAAATTGTTAGTGCAATATTATTAGATTATTTTAACACTATTATATTGCTCTCAAAGATTATTGTTTGTGTTTCATTAGAAGGGAACAAAAATATTTTTTTGTCAAAGTGTCTATAGACAATGTTAATGCACTATGATCTGCAACTTTGGAGTGGCCTAAGGAAGCCACAAAATTAGATCAATCCTCTAAGCATTGGAGAAGAATGTAACCACCATAAGAGCATCAAAAGAAACTTCGAATGAGACTTGGTGAGTCTCAAGTTCAAAGCACAAGAAAAAAGGGCAAAAAATAAGCTTTTATCATATGGTTACAAGCTTGGATTTGTTTATAAAATATCCAAGCTAACAGGGAAAGGTGTCTAATCTAGAGACAACCTCAAAATCCCTATATTGCACTTAATATTTTGCCTAAAAAAATAAAATTTATGAATAAAAAATAAAAGTGCAAAAGGAAATGCAATAAGGTCATCTTGTATTAAAACTATTGTACATGATAATGCACTTGATCTAATTTGGTTATACAGGAAAAATAGGTAGATTAAAAGGTGCCTAAAATGCACTACTCTTGTTGGAAAAACTAGCTGAGAGTAGTCGTACGTAGGAAGCCAACCAAGCCTAGCTTGAAAGCCATACGAAAGGCTCATACTCCTCACACTCAAGAGCATCGAACCTACAAAATACACATACAGAAGCATGGAAGCACAATGCTATTAAAAAGCAAGAGAGTCTACGTAAGGAAGGCAAAAATCAAGTACAAAGCAAAAGGGATTTGAAGCACCATTTGGACTACTACTTACTCCATGTACATCCATTGAAAGTGGTGCTCAATGGTCTCCATACTCCTGTTCCATATCCTGATAGAAGACTATGCATACGAATGAAGGTAAAAGAGGAGGATTGCAAGACTAAAAAGGTCTCAAAGGATCCATTCAAACTAGTAATAGGGTCTACGTCCATGCAAAGAATAAAGTGACACTTGTCACTCAAGGGAAACCCTAACACTCAATTCAAGAGAGCGCTCATCTTCAAGAGGGAGTTACATGTACAACCTAGAGCAATTTGGTGCATTAGATACACTTGTCAAGAAGGAATATCGAATGTTTCACTAAAGAACGTAACGATCTTACATTACAAGAAGGAGAAAAAGCGTTCGTTGGCACCAAACTCTCCTCAAGTGCTCAAAGGTAATGGTCATGCCACTTGGCGCATAAGATATGGATCATTCCCATTTAAGGACGTCAATGACCAAATTCAAGCATAATTTTTTGACGTCAAAATCACTCACGCTGTTCGAGAAAAAAAGGGTCGAGTTACAGTAGTCAATAAGGTGTTCGAGCCTTTAATTCTAAGGCAACCGAAGTCAAAGGAAGATAATTGAATATGCCAGATTTGGAATGCATTAAACTCAAAAGAAATTCCATTGGAGGATACATCCAAATCATCCATGAAATCTTCGTAGAACCGCGGTCCAAGCTTCTCTGAAATCAGAGTCAGACAGTGCTTGAAGAAAGGTAAAATTATTTCCATCAATATGTGCTTTATTTCTTTAGAGTTATAAGTGTTAAATCAAAGGAATTTATCTACATTGAAAGCCATATATATCAAGGGAAATATTTTATCAAATCCAATCAAATATTTGCAATATAAAACCTAGGAGTAATAAGGTTTTCTACTTGGATAAATATTGAATATTTGCACATATTAATTATGATCTAATTCATCCAAATATTAGGGAGTCATAAGGGCTACTACATAAAATTATTTAATTGGAAAATTAGATACACATAACCTAATTCCCAAAGGGTTATTCATAAAGAAAGTTTTCTCATAAGTTGGATATTCGTAATATTATTATCTCATTCCTTTCAAAAGGAGACAAAAGATCCAATATTATAACCTTTTTAAAATTTGGGAACAATACTTAGTTCAATAGGAGTAATAAGGGATATTAAAAATTGATTTTGGTTTAATGCAAAATCTTACAAAATCAATCAATATTGAACTATAATTCTACAAAAGCACTATATCTTATTCATAGCATACTAGGGAGTCATAAGGCATTCTACAAAATTTGAGGATTAACATTAGGGTTTTTCAAATGGCTTCAAATAAATTCTTCCTAGCAGAATCTCAATTATTCAAGGGTCCTAATTATTTTTCTTGGAAGAATAAAGTGAAAGCTATCTTGGTATGTGAAAAACTATGGGAAAACACAAATACCTACCACATATGATATTGAAATCCAAAAGTTCATAGAAAATGATTCAAAGGCACTCATGATAATAACCTTTGCAATCACTGATGAAATTCAACCCTTTATCAGTTTAGAAAAAAATCTCCATATGCATGGAAAAGCCTATAGAAAATATTTGACAAAAAGAATAAGCCTACCATTCTCCATCTTCACACTCAACTTCATTCATTAAAAAAGAATAATGGAGAAAGCATAAAACTATTCCTAAGGAAGGTAGCAGATATCAAAGAGAAATTATTTACCTTAGGAGAAACAATCAAGGATGAACTGAAGAACACAAGCTTATACTGAGAGGGGGATGAACAGTATAAGATAAAACTTTTCACTTTTCAATCTAAATGATAACAACAATAATATCAAGGTAGTAAATAATACACAAATCATCACACACATGAGAGACATAGATTTAACGTGGTTCACCCAATGTGGGCTACGTCCACAGAGAAAATATTTCTTATAAATTTTCTCAACAAAACTCTTGGGAACCAATTCCCTATTATAATGTTTATGGGTACCCACCCAAAGGAGACTCCAATCCCCTATGCTCAAGTTTGTGGAACTCTGTCCATAGGAGACCTCTCTCCCCACTACTCTAGTTTGACGACCTCTATCCACATGAGACCTCTGTCCCCAATACACTAGTTTGTGGACCTCTATCCACATGAGACCTCTATCCCCTATGCGCTAGTTAGCTCTAAAGCCTACTCTCAACTCTGCTCAACTCTGATCAAATTTGCTCACAACTATGATTAAATCTTCTCAACTACCTGTACTAATTTGTCTAACACCTGCTCACAAGTCTGCCTCAAACCTTCTCATAAATCCTACTTAGAATTGCTCACAAGCCTTCTCAAAATAGCTCACAATCCTGCTCTAATTTTCTCACTATCTCTGCTCAACTTTGCTCTAACAGATGCTCAAAAATACTTATAACACATTCTCAAAATTGCTCATAACACATGCTCAACACTACTCATAACACATGCTCAAAAATGCTCATAACACATACGCCTCTATTGCATTCTTTGAAACCTATGCGAAAGGATGTGTGTGCTCCCTCTCTCCTCTATTGCACGCTTGGAAACCTATGCGAACGAATTTGATTTATGTTTTTTCGCACTCAACCTTAGCTCAACGAAATATTTTCCCTTATTAATATGCAATTCGATTTGTCTTAATGCGTCGGCTCACGATTTTGCATTTGAAATTTTTCAAAAACGTTGGCGACAAGGGTTTATAATATTTAATAAATATTATAATACTTTCTTTGGAACCTTTAGCCTTTAAACCTTTGTCCCAAGTGGCTTTTATTAAACCTTTGGTCCTCTAGATTTTTGATATTAAACTTTGCCTTCTAAAGCCCTCTTAAACCTTCTTTGTCCTTCTTATTTATAATATTTAAACATAAATATTATAAACCTTTTCTCACTAATTATTTTACAACCGACCAAAATCGTGAGCCCTTTGCGTCGGCTCACGATTTTGCATTGGAGATTTTTCAAAAACGTTGGCGACAAGGGTTTATAATATTTAATAAATATTATAATACTTTCTTTGGAACCTTTAGCCTTTAAACCTTTGTCCCAAGTGGCTTTTATTAAACCTTTGGTCCTCTTGTTTTTTGATATTAAAATTTGCCTTCTAAAGCCCTCTTAAACCTTTTTTGTCCTTCTTATTTATAATATTTAAAAATAAATATTATAAACCTTTTCTTTACAACAATTTTCTTTGCTTGAGATATAGCCTACCTTGCTTAGTTGTCTAACCATAGAAGAATATTTCTGCCTTACCAAGCTCTTTGACATCAACCCTTTTGACATCAATCCTTTGACATCAATGACAACTCAATATGCTCAATATTTCCAACAATCTCCCCCTTTGTCATTGATGGCAACCCTTCTAAAATATTTCCTTTTACTACCATTGGATTCCAAATTTGCTCCCCCTGAGAAGCTGCTCCCCCTTACTGATTTCTCTCCCCCTTACTAAAACTCTCCCCCTTTGACATCAATGGCAAAGGGCTCCTTTGGGGCTAAAAATAAGACTCTTAGCTCAGCCCCCTCACCACCTCCTTTCCTTGAGGTGATCAATTTTGGGGTGGGAGTAAGACTACTCCCAAATTTCCTCTAAGATACTCAAAAGTTTCCTTTGGAAGTGGCTTAGTAAATATATCCGCAATTTATTCCTTTGTAGTAACATATTCCAATTTGACTTGTTGATCCATCACCTGCTCTCTCAAAAAATGATATTTGATTGGAATGTGCTTGGTCCTTGAATGCATCACTAGATTCTTTGAAATGTTTATGGCACTTGTATTATCACATAGTATGGATATGGGATGATCATGCTCTATTTTAAAATATTTTAAAGTTTGCTTCATCCATAACACTTGTGTACAACAAGAAACTACTGCAATGTACTCTGCCTCTACCATGGATAAGGATACCGATGCTTGTTTCTTGCTTAGCCAAGAGACTAAACAATCTCCAAGAAAGAATGCTCCTCCACTTGTGCTCTTCTTGTCATCAATATTGCTTGCCCAATCTGCATATGTATATGTTGTGAGAGTGAAGTTGTTACTTTTGGGATACCAAAGTCCAAATTCCATAGTTCCTTTTAAATACCTGAGGATTCTCTTTACTGCTTGTACATGTGTTTCCTTTGGTGTTGCTTGAAATATTGCCACTAGTCCCACTACCTGCATTATATCTGGTCTTGTAGTTGTGACATATAGTAAACTTCCAATCATGGATCTATACAATGTCTGATTTGCCTCGGGAGATTCATCATATTTACTCAACTTGCATCCTGTAACCATGGGGGTACTCACTGGTTTGCAATCCTCCAGTCTGAATTTTTTCAACATTTCTTTTATATACTTGGTTTGTGAGAGAAATATACCTTTTTCTAATTGTGAAATCTGCAATCCAAGGAAGAAGGACAACTCACCAAGCATTGACATTTCAAATTCATTTTGCATACACTTTGCAAATTTCTGACACATCTTATCATTACTACCTCCAAAAATGATATCATCCACATAGACCACCACAATCAACAAGTCATTTCCTTCATTTCTGATGTATAAATTGTTGTCAGCTATTCCTTTTTTGAAACCCTGTTCTTGAAGATACTTATCCAACCTTGAATACCAAGCCCTAGGGGCTTGCTTTAGTCCATAAAGAGCCTTATTTAATTTGCATACATAATTTGGCTTATCAGTCAAGTTGAACCCCTCAGGTTGCTCAATGTAGACCTCTTCTTCTAAGAAACCATTGAGAAAAGCTGATTTTACATCCATTTGATATACTTTGAAGTTTTTGAAACTTGAGAATGCTAAAAATATTCTTATGGCCTCAAGTCGTGCAACAGGAGCAAATGTTTCATCAAAATCAATCCCTTCAACCTGTGCATAGCCTTTGCATACCAGTATTGCTTTGTTTCTGACTACCTGACCATCTTCATTTAACTTATTTTTGTAAACCCATTTAGTGCCAATTATATTCTTGTCTTTTGGTCATGGGACAAGTTCCCAAGTCTCACTTTTTTCTATTTGATCCAACTCTTCATCCATTGCCTTGACCCAATATTTATCTTCTCTTGCCTCATTGAAATCCTTGGGCTTGATTTTAGATAGCAAAGAAATATTTGCATGTTCACCTATTCCTATTATCTTCCTCCTTGTTTGTCTTTCATCTGGATTCCCAATAATCAGGTCTCTTGGATGATTCTTTTGCACATACCTGGATGGTGTCTTAGGTGGTGTTCTTTGTGTTTCATCTTCTTCTGATTCTTCACCTACTTCTTCTTGGCAACTTTCTTCTTCTTGATATACAATTTCTTGAGTTGGTTCTCTTGACCCTATTTGTTCATCAACTGTTACATTTGTACTTTCCATAATTGTATGTGTCCTTTTATTATAGCATTTATAGGCTTTGCTCTTAGTGGAATAGCCAAGGAAGATACCCTCATCACACCTTGAATCAAACTTGCCCAAAATTTTCTCTTCTCATCTAATGTAGCATTTGCTTCCAAAAACTCTGAAATACTTTACAGTAGCTGGTCTTCCCTTCCAAAGATCATATGGGATTTTGTGATGATTTACTCTTACTTGAGCTCTATTGATGATATAGACAGCTATATGAACTACCTCTCTCCAAAAACCATCTGAAATATTAGACTCACTTAGCATAGCTCTAGTCATATTCTCAATAGTTCTATTTTTTCTTTCAACTACTCCATTTTTTTGTGGAGTCCTTGCTGTTGAGTATTCTCTTTTGATTCCATGTTGTTCATAGAATTCTATGAATTCACCTGAAGTGAATTCTCCTCCTCTATCTGATCTTAGACACTTGATCTTTTTACCTATTTCATTTTCTACTAAAACCTTGAATGCTTGGAACTTCTCAAAAGCTTCTAACTTTTCTTTTAAGAATGCCACCCAAGTCATTCTGGAGAAATCATCTATAAATAGCATGAAGTAACTTTCACCTTGTAAACTCTTTGTCCTTGTAGGACCACATAAATAAGTGTGAACTAGTTTCAATGGTTCGGATGAAGAAAATTCTTTTGACTTGAAACTTGTTCTTGTTTGCTTACCATGCTGACATTGTGCACAAATTGTGCTTTGGGGTCTTTTTATCCTGGGTAAATCTCTGACTGCCTATTTTTTGCTTATTTTCACTATGTTGTCAAAGTTTAGATGACCCATTCTTCTATGCCATAACCAACTCTCATCCTCTTGTGATAAAAAATATTTTTCTCCTTTAATTTCACTCAACATGTAGAGATTGTTTGTAGTTCTACTAACATCTGCAATAAGCTTTCCTATCTTGGATTTCCTGATCTCACATCTATTTGGGTGAAAAGTGTATGTGTGCCCCTGATCACAAAGTTGACTTACACTTAGTAAATTGTGCTTCAATCCCTTAACATACAATACATTTTCTATCTTTGATTTTCCATTATCTAAACTCAAAGTCCCTTTTCCAACAATTTTTGTTGAAGCATTATCACCAAATTTTACTAATCCTCCATTGATTTCTTTAAGTGAAAGAAATTTACTTTTGTCACCTGTCATATGACTTGAACAACCACTATCAACATACCACTAATTTCCCTTATCTTGTGCATGAAGAGCTATTTGTACCAACATTGACTTCTCCTTTTCTTGTTCCTCTTTCCTTTTCCAAACTTTTGAGGTTGTATTCTTTTGAACCTTCTGATCCTCCTTCTTTTTGCTTGATTCAGGAAACATTGTTTTACACCATTTGGCCTTGTGCCCAAAATTATTACATTTGTAACAGATGATATTATTATCCATGAGAGGTGCAAATGAATTGAAATTTCTATCAACATTATTTCTCACATGGACCATGCAATGTACAACTTTATGACCATATTTGTTACATGAAAAATAATAACCATGGAAGAAATTTTGTAACCTGTTAGATTGCCTTGAATGATATGGTCGCATGATTCTTCCTTTGTTATTTCTGTAATTGACTTATGTCCATGATGTTTCTCTATTTTCTTCCTCCTTGATACTTTTGCCTTTCAATATATCAGCATAGGTCATGGGCTCTTCTTTCTTTTATATCTTTGTTCCTTTGGAGCTTGACTCCTCTTTCTGTTTCCCTAACCTTATATTTTGTTGTAACTTATCCTTAGACTTTTCAACTCCCTTTCTTAGAGAGATAATTTCAAGTTCCAATCTTTCACATTCTAACTCTTTTGCCTTTAACTGTTCAGCCATATCTTTTTCAATTTTCTTTGCCTCTTCAACCTTCACCTTTAAGTCTATGAGATTTTGTAGAAGCTTTGTCTTTGTTTCCTCATCCTCTTGAATTTGAGCCTTCAAACTTGAATTCTTCTCTCTAACTCTTTCCAAATTTCCAAGAGCAGCAATAAGTTCCTCTTTCATGTCAACCATGGCTTCTTCTCTATTTTTTGGATCTCTCTCTTTGATTTCAACCATAGGGGCATCTTCTTTCATTTCAGTGGTCATGTGTGTTCTTGTAAGATCTTCCTTCAAATTGTTAGGCTTTTCACGAAGGAACTCGCTCTGATACCAATTGAAGAACACAAGCTTATACTGAGAGGGGGTGAATAGTATAAGATAAAACTTTTCACTTTTCAATCCAAATGATAACAACAATAATATCAAGGTAGTAAATAATGCATAAATCATCACACA
Organism: Wollemia nobilis; assembly: GCA_028583015.1. Classification (NCBI taxonomy): domain Eukaryota; kingdom Viridiplantae; phylum Streptophyta; class Pinopsida; order Araucariales; family Araucariaceae; genus Wollemia; species Wollemia nobilis. The sequence continues at coordinate 1,769,476 of JAQPPZ010000128.1, read as the reverse complement.
CATGAGAGACATAGATTTAACGTGGTTCACCCAATGTGGGCTACGTCCATGGAGAAAATATTTCTTATAAATTTTCTCAACAAATATCTTGGGAACCAATTCCCTATTACAATGTTTATGGGTACCCACCCAAAGGAGACTCCAATCCCCTATGCTCAAGTTCATGGATCTCTATCCATAGGAGACCTCTGTCCCCACTACTCTGGTTTATGGACCTCTATCCATAGGAGACCTCTGTCCCCACTACACTAGTTTGTGGACCTCTATCCATAGGAGACCTCTATCCCCTTTGTGCTAGTTATATCTGAAGCCTGCTCTCAACTCTGCTTCAAATCTGCTCACAACTTTGATTAAATCTACTCAACTACCTATATTGATCTATCTCACACCTACTCACAAGTCTACCTCAAACCTACTCATAAATCTTGCTTAGAACTTCTCACAAGCCTTCTCAAAAGGCCTACTCAAAATAACTCACAATCCTGCTCTAATTTGCTCACTGTCTCTACTCAACTCTGCTCTAACACATGCTCAAAACTACTCATAACACATGTTCAAAATGCTCATAACACATGCTAAAAACTGTTCATAATACATTCTCAACACTCCTCATAACACAAGCTCAACATTGCTCATAACACTTGCTTTGATAAAAGTACTTTAGACATATTCTACCCAGATTTCTTGTTCAAGAACACATAGAAAATGATATGCAATATAATTTCACAATATGTTCTTTCCAATATCACTCAAGTATTATGCACAAAACTTGCTCTTCAAATTCTAGCACAAGTGTTTCCAATTTCTTTCAACAATGATGCACAAATTGTTCTCAAACCCTAACACAAATATTTCCAACACCCTGAAATCCATATTTGCTCAACCAAACACCTTAAAGAAGGAATAATGTCACCATACCTCTTAATTTTCTTTGATGAAGTTGTGCCCTCAAAACCTGTCTCAAAATAATTTCCCTTTCAAAGTGCCACTTCAAAAACTGGTTAATAGCTCTCTCTTTCAAATCATCCACATTAAATTTTTCTTCAAAAATGTGCTCAATAGAATCTGAAAATAATGCTCTATGACTCTCCTTTTGTTCTCAAAAGATAAAGCATCAAAAGCCTCTCCAATTTCTTTTCCACCACAAAAATTACAATAAAAAATTGAACCACAATAACACCTTATAACTCCTTTTACTTACAAAATACTTCTTAGAAAATACAACAATAATCCCTTAATCCTTTTTCACTAATAAAAACACTTTTTGCCCTTATAATTTCTAGAGAAATCAAACCATATAATTTCCAAAATATCAACTTTCATCAACCTTTGTAATTTCTAGAAATGTCAATTTACATAGCAAACCTTATGACTCCCTATCTTTAATTTTAAATTTAAAACAAAATTTAATGCCCTTACCACTTCTACCATCGAAGAGAGTCAAACGTGAAATCTCATGGAGCCCACGCTCTAGCACGAGCTAGAGTGCCAGCTAGGTTGGCCCACCCGCTGGAACCAAGGGTGCACCAACAAAATTTATCAACCTTTCTTCTACCCAAACGTAACTCAAAAACCAAACTGCCACTGTGACTCAAACCCGAAACCTTCTCACTATCAACGTCTTGCGTAGGGTCTGCTTGCCACTTGGGCTAGCTGCCCACACGAAACTTCAAGCCACGTGCATCACTTCTTAACATCTTCAACGATTTCCTCCTTGGTTAAAATATCAACAAAAATTGGAGCCACCATGATTTGACCCCCTGATATTCTATCTGCCAACGCCTTAGCTTCAGCTAAGCTATCGCTTGGGCTAGCCACTCGGTTAGGAACACAAAGGCACTTGCTTCAATTTAACTTCGATTTTTGTTTCTTCCCCAAACGATGTGTGTGCTCCCTCTCTCCTCTGCTGCACTCTTTGAAACTTATGCGAACAGATTTGATTTACGTTTCACCACACTCAACCTTAGCTCAATGAAATATTTGCCCTTATTAATATGCAATTCGATTTGTCTTAATACATCGACTCACGATTTTGCATTGGAGCTTTTTCAAAAATGTTGGTGCCAAGGGTTTATAATATTTAATAAATATTATAATACTTTCTTTGGAACCTTTAGCCTTTAAACCTTTGTCCCAAGTGGATTTTATTAAACCTTTGGCCCTCTTGCTTTTTGATATTAAACTTTACCTTCTAAAGACCTCTTAAACCTTTTTTTCCTTCTTATTTATAATATTTAAACATAAATATTATAAACATTTTCTTTACAATAAACCTTTCTTTACAACAATTTTCCTTGCTTGAGATATAACTTGCCTTGCTTAGTTGTCTAACCATAGAAGAATATTTCTACCTTACCAAGCTCTTTGACATCAACCCTTTTGACATCAATCCTTTGACATCAATGACAACTCAATATGCTCAAATTTCCAACATGAACTTCTTACTCAAATACAATGAAAACACTTCCATACAACTATAAACAGTTGGTAACATCTTTACAAGTTCTAAGTAAAGATACATCTTTTGATGAATTAATCAATATTCTATAGGAATAATAAGTGAAAAATACAGGTAAAGATGACATGTCTAACAATGCATTGTCATCTAAGGAAAATCCATAGGGAAACATTGCTACTTCATCAAAAGGATGGAAAGCATGGTACAACAAGTATTGTCAAATATGCAAGAAAAAAGGCCATTGCACCAACTACTGCAAGTTCAATTCCAAAAATCAAAATCAAGGGAATCAGATGAACAATGGAAATTAATTTTAGGTACGACAATATCAAAATCCTTGTCAGCAACAATTTCAACTTCCAGTTAACTACCCTCATCTGGAGTATCAAAAAAGAAATAAAAAAGGACATCTAGCTGAAAGGATAGAATAAATTGAAGAACTGGAAGAATTGATAGATGATTTTGAAATCAAAGCTCTCTCAGCAAGAATGGTAGATTATGAAGACACTAATCACTTGCTTGATAAGGATATAGAAAACAGAGAAGAAGATTCATATGATCAGTTGGAAGAAGATCCAAATTGAAGACTAAAGTCTTCAATATCCAAATAATGTAATACAAGGGGGTGTTAGAAATAGACTATTACATCATTTGGATAATGTAAATATACCTTTCTTGGTACATACTTAGGACATTAGAATACTTTAGGGGGAAGTTATCTTGTTACCACATGCAATGTAATAAATGCACAAGTGTCAAAGTGCAAGTTGTACATATGCAAGTTGTCCCTTGCACATCTAGGTAGAGTGTTGGCCAAGGAACTTATTTCCTATATAAAGGGCCATAAGTAGTCATAATTCATTGTCATTGCATGGTATAGACCAGAGTGGAATGATGTAGCAGTGTGATGTAGTGATGGGGTGTAATATGCTTAATGCCCATTCTTGAGCTATAACTATATCCATGGAGTGTTCATTTCCTCCACAACTACTTTTGTAAACATCTCCATCATTTCTATTTATTGTATATTTTTAGTCATCTCGCATATTTACTTTATCTCATATTATTATGCATCTTGTGTTTTGCTATCTCCCATTACATGCTACGTCAAAAGCTAACAACTTCTGCTCCTGGAAAATTAGGTTCTATTGAGACATGGGAATAGAAAAATTTTCTAGCTCCTAGATTTGTAGCTTTAGGGCTTCTGTCTCTTTGTTTAATCTCTTGGTATAGTCTTGATATCAAGTCCACTACACACCCTAGTGATTCGATCTCTGCTTGAATTTTGCTAATTTTTCCAATAGGTCATCCTCTCTTTTTGCAACTTCAACTTTAGCTTTCTTCATTGCTTTGATGTTATGTCTAACTTCACTTGCTAGCTGCTTATCCCTATCAACTATCAATTGATAGCAATGAGTGACCTATTTATTATTCACCTCTAGCAATTGCTTTCTCATCATACATTCTAATTTTATTTTATTTTATCAACTAATCATATTCCTCCTATTCTTTGGTCTTCTCCTCAACCTCCTTCAACTTTACCAGTTATTCTTTGGCATCCTCCTACACTTGTCAAAGTCATGCCTCCATCTCCCATGATTGCAAAAATAAAATTTAACATATTGAAACTCAATTCAATTTCTACTTAAATAAACCTATAGATATACCTACAACAATTAGCAATCATAATATACATATGTAACATATAATACCAAAAATAAATGATAAATGAATGAGAAAATTTGTATTAATAATAGTCTATACAAAAATAGCATTACATACACAATCTGCAACCCTATGTAGAATCTCCTTCATGCCAACAATCATCTACAATCAACAATGCTCACATACACATGTCGATCAACTCCATAACCATCTAATTGCATTCAAATGTCTAAATGAATGAATGGTCTTATTTATACAACTAGAGAGTAGTTGCGCCCTCTAACTACTCAACACATCATCATTTTCTAAATTACATTTGACATGCATTTGAGTCATTTACATTTCATTTCCTAGCTCACTACAAGACAAACTAGTTTATGACTCTCTTGATGACTTTTCCATACATACTAACATTACATATTATTACATTGCCACTTTATAACATTACTAAAAATATGTATGCATGTTTCGTCAAACACTTTGTATATGAACTAAAATTTATTCACTATTTTCATAGACATCAATTTGTTTATCTACATCTATCCCCTTCTCGAAACTTGTCAGTGTCTTCAACAACATTGATGACTTTTGAAGCCTTAATATTAATGTAAACTCATAGGATAAATATCACAAGATCAAATATATGATAACCACAATATAATAATATCAAGATAATAATGTAACCAGAATAATATGAGCTAACTAATATGTAAATCAAGGCCAATAATATATCAACTAATATCAAAGCAATATTTTGTAGATTACTTCAAATGGAGGAGGCAAATTTGATAACAACTTATCTAGGGATACCTCTATTTGAGGGAAGAATGAGGATAGAATTATGAAATACAGTTATTAGTAAAGTTCAGAATAAACTACTAGCTTGGAAAGGTATATTTTTATCGTTAGTAGGAAGAGTGCAGTTAATTAAGTCAGTCTTACAGGCCATTCTATCATATTATATGTCATTGTATTCTATACCAAAATTAGTTGAATTTTTTTTAATCTATATTATGCGATCCTTTTTATGGTCAAGTTTACATGATAAAAGGAAATTTTATTTGGTGAAAAAAGCAAGGTGTGTGATGATAAAACAGGTCTTGGTTTAAGAGATCTTACAAATGCAAACTTAGCTCTTAGGAAAAAAGTAATATGAAGATTGTACAAAGAGAGCCAAAGAAAATGGGTAAGAATTCTTCTAATTTTGTTGATCCCAATGACCCAAGTTTAATATTTATTGCATTCTCTCTACCAAAAAGTTTTGATCTTTGGAATGGTTTAAAAAAATCTATTGATATAATGATTAAAGGTTTAAGATGGGTGGTGGGAACTAGAGAAAAAAATTCTATTTGAATGGATACTTGGTGTGATAAAAAACCACTCAATTTAGATCCAATTTTAAAACTTTGGATGAGATTGCTTCAGGAAAAATATGGTGATAGGGTTTCAAACATATTGTACAAGGATCAAGAAGAAAGATACAAAAGGAAAGATTTTTTTTTACAAGTATACAATACATCGATGCTAGGGGGCAATTGAGTAAAAAGATAACAACTATGATTATTTTAAGGGAATCCAAGGATAAATTGATTTGGGAGTTGAATAGCTTAGGATAATACACAAAAATAAGTGAATATAATGTACAACACCACAAAAATAGTAATATCACTAGAATATGGAGAGATATTTGGGATAGCCCAAGCATTCCTAAAGTTAAAATGTTTCTTTGGCTAGTAGGTCATTGAAGAATTTCATCCTAGGATAACCTTATGAAAAGCAGTTTTCATGGCCCCTCTCAACGTGAGTTTTGTAAAAAGGAGGAGGAGAGTATAGACCATCTCTTAGGACATTGCTCAATAGTTTGGAAACTATGGCAATGGATTCTTAATATGTTTGGTAAATGCATGGTGATGAATAATATAATTGAAGATTGGTTAAAGCAATGACAAAACACTTATAAAAGTGAGGCTTTATATACAATATGGGATATATCAAAAGGTACAATACTTTGGACCTATGGCTAGAAAGGAATAAAATAATATTTAAAGGAAATGAAAGCAGTTTAAAGGTAATGAAAAGGAAGATATGTTTAGCCATAGAGGACTCTAAACCAACCCTATCAATTCAACCGATCCCTAATATGGAAGAGGAGAACCTTGATAGATGGAGTCAAATCATTAAATGGGATTATGATGTTGGGTAAAAGAGAAGCAAAAAGAAGACAAAGAATATAAAGTGGAAACCACTAGATGTGGAGTGGGTTAAATTGAAATTTAATGGAGCATCTAAAAGAATCCAGGACCACCAGGAGGAGGAGGAATAATTAGAAATAATATAGAGATTTTATCTCATTACGCTTTCAATATTGGATTTAAGAAAAATAATGAAGCTAAAGCTTGGGCGGCTTTAGAAGGGTTAAAAATATGTAAACAAATAAAATGGAATAGAGTATGGATGGAAGGTGATTCTCTCATAGTAATAAATACAATTTTGAGGAAAGTAAAGGCTTCATGGAACATACAAGAGATAATTATAGAAATTTAAGATCTTGCTAAAGAGTTTGAAGAAATCAGGTTTACACATACTTTAAGGGAAGGAAACAAATGTGCAAATAGGCTAGACAATAGAGGGATTTTGATTGAGGATTGTGAAGTTAAATTCTCCTTTCCATGGTTAGAGGAAGTAGTAATTTTAGCTAAAGTTGACAAGAAAATGTTGATTGCCTGAATCAAATAATGATTAAGATTTACTTTAATATTTTTCATTGGTAATATCTACGCTATTTTGTAACAATAATAGGTTTTCATATAAACTATTTATCATAATTTTTGTGGTTGCACTTGTATTTTAGGAAGGAAACTAGCGATCTAGATTTTGTAAAGCAGACTATGATAGTGCGATGTTTCAAAAATATTACTCTACTAATATGCAATGGATAGATAGTAGAGGTGAAGTTTTGGTATTGTGAAGACTACTACATAAAAATGTCAAGAAGGATGCTGAATTATAGAATATTTGTATTCAGACAAAAAATTGAAAATATCCAAAAAAATAAAATTTAAGAATTCAATCATTTTATGTAAAATGTTGTAGGTTTCTAGCTATAGCATCTCGATTGAGATGAGACGTGTATGTATTTGTAAACTCTCAAGCTCTAAATAAGAGAGTTGTAATTTATCAAGGGTGGGGAACCCGAGTACAATCCCTTATTTTTCAACCAAAAAAATATCACCTAACATTCCTTAAAAAGGAACAATATGAATTTAATAGCCTGAATCATACATGTAAAAGCATGTAGCACAACTTACAATATTAGTTGCTCAAATATATGTAGTCTATATTACTCCTCATTCTCTTACAAATGTATTATAAAACTCCCACACAATAACAATACTCACAATGTAGACTATGTAGACTATGTTGGCTATGAAGGCTATGTATGTGATATCTCTCTATACCTCTCCACGGAGTAATATATAGCCATTATAGGATGACTCTTGGGTTACTTGACTCTTCCTTTTCTTATGCCAAGTCTCATGACTCTTGGCTTCTCTACCTGACACTTGCATACACATGACACTATCTTGTATGCACACTTGGACAAAATCTTCACATAACACTTCCTAATCTAAGAACACATGTGCATATTTACATATGAGACACTTGTGCACATGTACACACATTACACTTGCACACTCATTTACATGACACTTGTGCATTTCTTATACATTATTATATTACATAAAATATTTACTCACACTCTAATCTAGGACACAACCCTAATATAATATTTACAAGGTTGTATCAAGAAGGTAAATTAGCATGTACCAAATAATGTAATATTCTCTGACACCCCCATGTATTAAATGTTTTGGTTATTGAAGACTCTTCATCTTCAGTCTACCTCCTTTAGATCAATAACTGAAATTTTATCATGACATTCTTCTTTGTCCTTGAATTCAGATTTTTTATTGCTCTCCTTGAAATGGTTTCTTCTTCTTCATTTCTGCAATTTCTTTTGAGGTGTATCCAAAGATATATCTTCTAAGCATTGAGTTAGTAAACCATCACCATAATATTGTCTTTATTCCAATGATTCCTTATTAAAACTAACATAAGCATCTTTCTCTTGTTTCATCCCTTTAAAAAACTCAAAGCTAATTAATGATAAATATATTATTAAGCATTCTTCTGAAGAAAATATAATAGTGTTTTGAGAATTCCACCATGTTTTGAAGAGCTTTTCATGAAGATAACTTATTAGTGTTGTAAAAATCTCTTCTTTTGCCTCCTTAAGAAACAAATAAAACTTATCTTTTAAACCATTAGGTATTTCTCTTTTTCCATCAAAGTTATCTATTAAATTTTGAGAATAAAACTTAAGTACATGCAATATTTCTTCACTATCCTCATTAAATGCATTCTTAACAATTTCTTCCATGATATGCAATCAATACTAAGAAAATATTTCCTTTGATGTAGTCTACCTTATGTCTCCCTAGGTTTTAAATAATTTTAAAGTTTCTAAGTTATAAAACCTATGAAGTAGAATTCCTTATATCTCCCTAATGTTTAGAAACTAGAAAATATGAACTTTGCAAAATTAATTTCCTAAATTTGAGGTTGAATACCTTTTGAATCCCAACTTATTTAATTTGCAAAAGTTCAATAATCAAATTATTTCAAAAAAAGGTCCAAGGTGTAGACCAATTGGTTCATCCAAACCCCATAAGGGGTGCGAAGGTCCAAGGTTCAAATCTTGGGCCTCGCCAGACTAAATGCTTGTCCTTTTCCTGGTGCTTTCAGCGGCGTAAAAGGTTTAAAATGATTGTGGCATGGTGGTTATAGGGGCGGACTGCACGAAGATCTGTGTGGCGACTTCTAGGGCGGATAGTGCATAATACTGTGGCGGCCATAAAAGCTGGACGACTTGCCCGGATTCGTGGCGGCTACCGATTCCACCATGTAAATTCAAAAAAAAAAAAAAAAAAAATTGTTTCAAAAAATTAAATAAAGCAAATTAATCTTAAAAAATTATAACTCCAAATTTAATAATTCTTTAATCTACCATTAATCTACTTATCTCTCCATTATATAAGATAATAAAAAAATAATTCTTCTATTAAGACACTTATCACTCCATAACTTAATTAAATATAAGTTTCTAACTTTATAAATTTCAAATATTAAAACCTTATACCTCCAAATTAAACTTAATTTAAATTTCAAATAAAAAACCCTAAATCTTTTTTACCTCCCTTCAAACTCACTCAGGCGCTTGCTCTCTTTCTTTGTCTTCTTTGCTTCATTGTACTGTTGCAACGAAGAACTTCTGACAATATTTTCTACCGCATGTTCCTCTTTAAACTACATGCTTCTCAAATGTTTCACCTCCTAATGCCTGGCATTTCACATCATATATGACAAGTGTCGCAGCTTGCATTACAAATTTTTTAAATTACTCTTAAATTGCACTTGAATGGTATTGGTATTCCACCTTTTTCACTTGTGCAAATGAATTTTTTAGGTATTCTAAGCTTACATATTGAATCGTTTCATTTCATATTTTGTGTTGAGCATTTTACCTTTGATCAAACGCTTGGCATTTAGCCCTAGAGGCATCAGATGAACGTTATATTACCTTCTACCACTAACATATTTGTCGCTCAAGCTAGCTCCATTACATTTGGCTACAATATGATTGCTAACTTTTGTTTGTTATATGAGGGTTTTCTAAATACCTTTCTCTATTTGCTTGTTCACTTTAATGCTTTGTCTCTCCTTAATTTTCTTTTCATGCTTCACTTACTTCTTGTTCCTTTGGTGCTTGCTTCCTTCTAGAACTTGTTTCCTTGTTGACTCTTCACCTACTTGCTACCACTTTTGCACTTCCTTACTCACTATCAGTGGACACTTCCCTTGCTTGCACGTTCCTTCTACCAGTGCATGTTGCTTCAACCTAAGAGTTCCTTTGCTCCTCAGACTTTAAACTTAACAACATTAACAAACAAATCTCTGCAATCTTTAGATGCCTTCTTTTAGAGCAATACAAACATAGATGCTTATTCTTCAACGTAGGCGTAGTATTCTCATTCTTCCTTGATGGCTATAACTTCTTCTTTTATTTTATTATCTAATGCACTTTCTTCGGATGGTTACCACCTAATATTCTGCCATCTATTTGCTAAATATTTCCCTGATTTGATGACTTCTATAAATCTTAGGTTTTTTTCTAAAGCCTTCCTTTGTAAGTCTTCTTCCATTGGTCTTCTTTGAACCTTCTTTCTCTGATTCTAGAAGCCTTATTTTCTTTGGTTCTATAGCCTCATTTCTCAGGACCTTCTACCTTTCCACTTATATAATTATATGGCTTAAATGATGCTTTCTATAATATATTTATCTATCTATATATATATATATATATATATACTAGGCTCTATTTCTTGAGCCTTCTTTCTCTTACATTCTTGTTCTTTATGTTGTCCTCTATAACTCAATCTCTTTTCCTTGAAGGGTCTCTTTCTTTAATATTGGCTTCTAGCCTCTTTCTTTGTTTCTCTACAAACTACATCTCATATATTCAAGCCTCATTTCTTTCATGTAATATGAGACTTATATATTATATATGACCTCTTCTATTTTCACTAATAAGAGCCACAAATATGCATTATAGATCTCTTTCTTTGAAGGATCTCTATCCTCTAATATTGGCCTCTCTTGGACCAACATCAAGGTCTATATGACCTGAATCACTAAAACTTTTATCAAGGCCTTTTTCTTCAAGACCTCTATCTTCTCTATATCAATATCAAGGTCTACCTTCAAGACCTAAATCCTTCTCTGTCAAGGTCTATCTTCAAGACTTGAATTTATAATATTTTGCAACTCAAATCAATCCCTATTCATAGCAATGATTCTATGTCAAGGTGACTATAAAATTTCTTGATGCTCCAAACAATATAGCTTGATTCAACCAAATTATTTCAACTTTCTTCTAAATGTTGATAGAAATTAGCTGTCAAGAATTTGTTTGTCCCTAAAATCCTTTATCAATGTCAAGATGGATCTTTCTTGAATGACCAAATTTCTCTTGAGTTGGTTTTACCTCTATCAATCAATACTTATTCTCCTTCTTTTAGAGAATATCAATGTCAAGGGATTTTTATCCTTGAAACTTTCCTATCAATGTTAGGGTTAGCTATTTCCTTGAATAATAAACTGTCTTCAAGTTTATTTATCCAAATATTCCTTGTCTTCATTGGTTATCCTTCAACCTAGTGGAAAGACCCTAGCTTAGTCATAGTCTTCACTAGTTGCTTTTTAAACCTTAATATTAATGTAAACTCATAAGATAAATGTCACAGGATCAAATATATGATAACCACAATATAATAATATCAATATAATAATGTAACCAAAATAATATGAGCCAACTAATATGTAAATCAAGGCTAATAATATATCAACTAACATTCATTAATAAGCAACAATATGAATGTAATAACCTGAATCATACATGTACAAAGCATGTAGCACAACTTACAATATTAGTTTCTCAAATGTATGCAATCTTTATTACTCCTCTTACAAATGTATCATAAAAATCTCATACAATAACAATACTCACAATGTAGACTATGTAGACCATGAAGGCTATGTCTGTGATATCTCTCTATACCTCTCCATGGAGTAATATATAGCCATTTTAGGATGACTCTTGGGTTACTTGACTCTTCCTTTCCTTATGCCAAGTCTCATGACTCTTGGCTTCTCTACTTGACACTTGCATACACATAACACTATCTTGTATGCACACTTAGACATGACTCTTCACATAACACTTACTAATCTAAGAATACATGTGCACACTTACATATGAGACACTTGTGCACACTTACATATGAGACACTTGTGCACATTTACACACATTACACTTGCACACTCATTTACATGATACTTGTGCATTTTTTGCACATTATTACATTACATAAAATATTTATTCACACTCTAATCTAGGACACAACCCTAATATAATATTTACAAGGTTGTACCAAGGAGGCACATTAGCATGTACCAAATAATGTAATATTCTATAACAAACACACGAATTAAATAATGGGAATAGAAGCATTAAAAAATGTACTAGAATATCATGTTACACTCCTTCCACTTTCTTGTATTCCATACATCTTTTGCAGCTGACTTCACTTCAAACTACTATTAACAACACATTGTTCTCTAATTGATCACTCCACTTTCTACAATTAGGCACATCATTAGCTTGATAATCATGATAAACAAGACCAACATGATAGGTAATGCCCATTTCCACATGTGTAGGGGGTCAAAAACAAAACCATTAAAACAATTGCTACCTAAATGGAATTTGTCTTCACATTTGCACTTTGGTAGTCTTCACTCCACTCAAACAACTCCCCCTCAGCTTCAAATTACTTCTCTCTTGTTTCAATGGACTACTTCGTAGCCTTTGATAGACATCTCCCTCCTTGTACATCAACTCTTTGAATGACATCTTCTTGTATGGTGCCTCCTTGTATAATAGGTCCTGGTACAACACCTCCTTGTACGTAAAGTCCTTCTCCAACACCTGGTACAATAGGTCCTTGAATAATAAGTCCTTGTATGATAGGTCATTATAAAGCACCACCATATATAGTACCTCCTTGTATGGAAGGTTTGCTTGTATGATGTCTTCACTTGTATGACAAGGACTTGTATTGCACACTTTGTCTGCACATGTATGACATTCTTCAAATGACACTTTCTCATACGATACCTCCTTATATGATATTTCCTTAGACGATACCTCCTCAAAAGTCATTTTATCATATGGAACCTCCTTAGATGACATGTCCTTAGATGCAACTTCCTTATACTACGTTTTATTAGACATCACTTCCTTGGACAACATTTTCTTATATGACACTTCCTCATACAACACTTCCTCCTCCATCATATGATTGTGGTGTTCTACCATCATATCCCAGTTTGTACAATGATATACCATCTAGTCACCTTCTTGATGAAACTCTATTATTTGATGACCCTCCTAATGATACTCTACTATTTAATAAGTCTATCTATGGTGTTTTGTCATCGAACCAACCTTCTCACGACACTGTGCAACTTCTTCTTGTGCAACTTTTACTTATTGGATTTATGCCTCTTCGATTGAGATCAAATGTAACTCCTCAAATGCAATTAGTTTTATCAATTTCACCTCCTTAATTATAATCGATTTCACCCCCTTTGCTTCCTAGCAAGGGTTGTAATTCTTTTTTGATGCTTCAATCTCAATACACATCATTGGTTTATATTGACTAGTAACACTTTGATAGTCACATGTGAAGCACCCTCACAAATGACATTGCCAACATTGTACCATGGGTCTGCCCTCAATATCATACTTAATTTTTCATCTTCTATTTCTCTAATGGTTTTCATAGATCATATTACCAATAACATCCCTCTATATTATCTCCTTTTGTGTTGCACATTCCTATAACGATGAAATTATATTCTCCTAGCCACACTCATCCTTGGAGTCATCATTCTTCTCTTTAAAGTTGCTTCTTTCCTTGACTTATCAACCCCAAAACTTGAACAATGAACTACTATCATGCCAAAAATCATCACTCTCATTGTCTGAGTCATTCTCAATATCAAAATCATTTTCATCCTCAAGGTGACTATTGTTTGTATTAACATTATCCCAATACTTTAGTGATGATTTTGCATCACTTTCCAAATTCAAGGCTTCTTCTAAATTCTCTTGGTATTACATTGGAAGAACCATCTTGATCTTCTTTTGGTACATAAGAAGAAGTCCCTTATGAACCACATTCTCTTCAATGTATCTAATAGGTCTTCCTCTAGATGGGTAAACAACCCACTCAACCTTCAATTATATAAACAAACAATCTTGTTTTCACTTTGTTCCATTTAATAATTTTTAGCAATGACCACACTGTCATTGTGAAAAACGTGAAACTATTTCAAGAATCCATCATGCAATAATTCCCAAGTTTGGTACTTGCCCTTTGGAATTTCATGTACTTGTCTATTGCGACTCCACAAAATATTGTAGGGAATAACCTCCTCCAATCAACATCATCATTCTCCTCATTCGCATTCCACATCATAAGGCAAATTCTACAATGCTAGACTAGGTCTTCTGATGATCCTCCATGAAATAGTGGACACTTACACGATATGCCCAAACGAATATTTAGTTTGATAGGTTGGCTCATCATTAGCAACAATTGTTTTTGTGTATCTCCCTCATGCACAACATTAGACACACCACCCTACAACTTCCCTTTCACTGTACTTCTATTCTTCTTATTATGCAACATTTCCAACCTATAGTTGCTCCAATGTTGGATTCTCATCCCCCTCACCATCAAGCACACCAACCAAAAGTTTGCTCTAGTGTAGGACTCCTATCTCACACACTATTGGACATGCCATTTTCATTTGCACTTATGTCAGACTCCTGCCCACTCACCATCATGCACCATAAATTATAATTGCTTCAATGCCAAATATTCTTCATTGGCATGTAATTCCTCGTCAACACCTTCTAACAATACCTTGCTTGTATGGCCCTTTAACTTGTATGTATGGTTGCTTGCATTTCTACAAGTTCTATTTGTATGATAAACTTTGTTTGTACGATGCACATCACTTGTACAATAGACTCCATTTGAACAATGCCCTTCATTCATACTATAAACTTCATCATTCATACGATAGAGTGCAGTTGTACTGTAGTCTTCCTCGTTTATACAATAGATTGCATTTGTACTGCAATATTCCTTATTTATGTGGTAAAGTGCCCTTGTAGTACAATTTATGTTTCATCGTACACACCCTTTGTAGTCTGCCATTTCCTCCCTATTGTGTGCTTGTCATATGCATCCCATTGGATGACCTTTCATCTATGTCAACAAATAAATCAACTTCTTATATGGATCTATAACTATATTCCATCATTGTCATTATGTACCTTTCCAAGTGACTTGATTCTCACAATTTGTGTAGAAATAAAATTTAACATATTGAAACTCAATTTCATTTCTACTTAAATAAGCCTATAGATCTACTTACAATAATTAGCAATGACAATACACATGTAATATAAAATACTAACAACAAATTATAAATGAATGAGCATATTTATATTAATATAAGTATGCACGATAATAACATTATATACACAATCTATTACCTGTGCAAATTATCCTTCATGCAAACAATCATCTACAACTAATAATGCTCACATGACCCGACACACACATCAACCAACTCCACAACCATATAAATGATTGAATAAATGAATTAAGGGTCTTATTTATGCAACTACATAATAGTTGCACCCTCTATCTACCTAAAACCTCATCATTTTGTAGATTATATTTGAATTGCATCTGAGTCATTTACATTTCATTTCATGACTCACTATAAGACAAACTAGCTTATTACTCACTTTATGACTCTGTTGTACATACTAACATTACACATTATTACATTGCTATTTTATAACATTATTAAATATATGTATTCACATTTCATAAAACACTTTACATATGAACTAAAACTTATTCATTGTTTTTATAGACATGTCAATTTGCCCGTCTATAGTGGTTAGCTTGCTTGACATTTATTTATTGGAATTTATCCAATCATGTGGCTAACCATTGGATCATGTATTCTAAGAAGGTCATTCTTGCATACGAATTCACCATCTTAGGTGCAAGATTTATTTACTTGACACTTGCTTCCTCATCTAGACAAGATACCAAACTTCCTTTATCTATGTATACACATGGTGGATGTTTGTAGAGTACACGAGTTTACTCTAGAAGGTTCCTCAATCCCAACATTAATTTGACACTGTGTTTTAGCTTCCATGTCTGCATTTGATGAATTTTGGCAAATGTCTTTATGCACTCATCATCACGAGCCAAATGCACTAGTTTTCCCAATTTATTCTCCAATCTCAGTTGTTGTAGTTGAAAATATCCCATACATCCCACTTTGAACTCACTACGAACTCTTTCAAAAAAATTGATCACCTTTAAAAAAGGATCAACCTGCTCATTAACATGTTCTCCTAGAACTAGTCTTCTCCTTATAATTGACACTTCAATGATGAAATGCTCACTTGTGTATTCTACTAGCTCTATATGAATGTCATATTTAGTGGTAGTTTCCTCCACATCCTTCCCACTGTGACCTCTCAGGTTGATAGGTTGTTTGATTACCTCAACCTCTTACACTGTCTATGTTGCATCAATAGTTGTGACTTCTGCCACTACTTCCCATTCTATTTTTACCTCATTCTCTAATGGTTGGATCCTCTCACTTTTTTTCCACCAACTAAATTGTGATATATTTTATTTCCATTATCCCTCCTATCATTTGACATAATTGGTGCTGTAGATGTGATTTCAATTTGTACATCCTAATCTAGTGGTAGTGATCTACATGGATCCACTAGTTACATAAGTTGTAATGGTGTACTATCAAAATTGTCAAGTGAGTTAACATTATCTACCTACATACTCCTCACACCTTCCTCTTGTATTATATCCACTCTAGTCTAGGTATTCTCCTCCACATCTACAATAGTGATAGGAGAATTAAGAAGTATGTCCATTGCAATCTAGTTTTCTCCTCTAGCTGTTGTGCTTGTTAGCGTACTTTTACTATTTTGTTAATTTGTTAAATTAACTTAGCAACTAGTTATTTTAGTTGCAGCGGCATCCTGTTGAGATGTGCCCATTCCGGGCTAATCCAGGAAGTCCGTTTGTTATTGCAGTCTTATTTAAACTGCACAATATTTCAATAAACTATTGGTTCGATTTTTACATGGCATCAGAGCCAGTGGCGTGAGAAGAGAGGCTGGAGGCGGACGCTGCTTGCTTGGAGAAAAGAAGCAGAAGAACCTGAGCGCTGTTTTTTTCCCAGTATTTTTTTCTTCCTTCCGCGACGTGTTTTTTTTAATCACGCTATCGCGTGATTGCATTTAAAAAAAAAAAAATTGATGCGACGTGATTTTTTTTTAATCACGCCGTCGCGTGATAGCAGTGAATATATATATATATATATATATATATATATATATATATATATATATATATATATATATATATATATATATATATATATATTTATACGAGACGCAGACGCGAGCATCCCCACGGGACGCGAGCGCGCGCGCCCAAATTCTGGACGCAGCGCAGTGCGGACGCCGCGCGCGCGCCCCCTGCCTCCCTGTCCGCGGACGCGCAGGACGTCCGCTGCCCCCCCCGCTGGAAGCGCTGCGGACACGCAGGACGTCCGCTCCCCCTCGTCTGGAAGCGCTGCGGACGCGCACCCCCCGCCGAGCGGACGTCCGTCCGTGCCCCCCCCGGCCCTGCTGGAACCGCTACGCCACGACGCGAACGGGGAACCGCTGCGGATGCAGCAGACAACGGAACTGCACTGCGACAACGGATTTTTAAAAACAAAAAAAAAAAAAAAAAAAGGAAAGAGTTTTTTTCCAGCGACCAGCAGCAGAGGCCGCGCTCGGGTAGCAGACTGGGACCCTCCTCAAATACGAGGGGGCCCCTTGATCCTTTCGGATCAGCCCGCTGGCTCACGTGGTCGTGAGCCGTGCGGTAAGGCTCTGGGAGCCTGCAGGTCGAGGGTTCAAATCCCGCCGACTCCCCCCTTTCAAAGGTAAAAAAAAATTTCAAAGTTTTTTTTTAATTATTATTTTTTAGTTAAAATTTTTAATTTTAATTTATTTTCTATAGTTTTAAAGCTTTATAAATTAAAATTTAATTTTAATTTATTTTTTCATAAGTTTTTAAAACTATATAAATTAAAATTATTTATTTTAACTTTAAATACATAATAATTATTTAAAATGCTTTGTTAAAGAGAATTTTTTTAAGGGGGATATTTTTTTCAAAAAATCAAAGGGGGAATGTGAGTAATTTTCTGAAAAAAGCAAATTTTTGGCATTATTGTAAAGGTGCATTTTCGTCTGTGTCCGACACCTGGAGGGTTAATTCTTGTGGGCACTTTTTATGTTGTATGTTGCATATTTCATTTTTGCACTACTTCATTAAAAGTTAAAAAAAAAAAATCAAATACACTCCCTAAGTCCCCGGAATAATTAAAACCCATCCGTGCAATTTATTGCACTGCAGCGTTCGGTATTTGTGATACCTCTCGCCAGCACTTACAGGTAAAGCTGTCGTGATTGCGCTACCGTATCCGCCGCCTAATATAGCTGCTACAACGACGTCTGAGCTTGTTCTCTATAAATCGTCGGGGAGAGATAAGTTTGCCATTTTTGCATTTTTTTACTCCATCCACTACCCTTAATCGCTCTTGTGTTTAGGCGTAAATCCTGACGAAGTATTCTTCATAGTGTTTAGGGGAAGTTACGCCCCACGCATGAGAAGAATCTTCTATGGTAGGTGCCATCAACAAGGCGATTCCCTTTCAGTACTGCTTATGTTCCACGTATCGTATGATCTCTAAAACTCACCTATAGTTTCCCTCACGTAAGGGCGGGTGATTTTTGTTGATCTTTCTAAATACCTATAGTTTCCCTCACGTAAGGGCGGGTATTTTGTACGGTATAACGGCCTAGCAAAAGGTATATCGAAAGGGGGACCAATTGGTGTTATAAGGAACCTTCACTATGGCCGTTGTTGCAAAGTTGATGACCGATCCTCATCAGTTATTAAAAGGTCCAAATTATACACCATGGAAACATAAGATGAAGGCAATTCTCCAAATGGAAGATTTATGGGATATTGTTATTGGAGTAACACCTAGGCCTTCACCAGCATCAGGATCCACAGCTCCTACTGCTGATCAGATAGCTTTTGACAAGAAAGACAGTCGAGCAAAGGTGCTCATTTTGTTTGCTGTTTCAGATGAAGTGCAACCTCATATAGCTGACAAAGCAAGTGGTAAAGAGGCATGGGATTCCCTTAAAACCATCTATGAGGGAAAGAATGATTCCACCATTCTTCATCTTCAACAACAACTTCATAACCTGAGTTTGAGACAGGGTGAAACAGTTGAACTCTTTATGTGCAGAGTGTCTGAATTGAAAGAGAAATTGAATTCTTTGGGAGATCCTGTGGACGAAAAGCTTCTCATTTCAATTGTGATGAGAGCTTTGCCTTCTTCATTTGATATGTTGATCACCTCCATCCAGGTGTCTCAACGACAAATTACCTACATCGAGTTGGTCAATCTGCTTCAACAACAGGAGGCACGCCAACTTCACAAGGATGATTCTTCCAATACAGCCCTATACACCAACAGGCAGGGTTCTAGGAAGAAAGGTAATGGGCAAAAAGGAGGCAACTTTCAGAAAGGAGGAAATTCTCAACAGGATATGAAAGGAAAAGGAAAACAACCTCAACAGAAGAAGAGGTGGTGCAAGATCTGTGAGAAAGACAACCATGACACCAACAAGTGTTGGCATAAGAACAAGCAGAGAGGCCAAAACAAACCACAAAATAAAAACAAGCAACCCCAGGTGAATGTTGTTGTTGAAGAATCTGACTCAGATTCTGAATGGGCACACAAGGTGCTCATGACTACCACAGATTCCACACGGAGGGATCCTGTTTGGTATGTCGATTCCGGAGCTAGCAAACATATGACTGGCGACAGATCGTGGTTTGAATCATTCGTGGCCAAAGAGGGCAAACTTGTCACCATTGCTGATGATAAAACCTACAGGGTTCAGGGAGAGGGTACAGTTTCAGTCACTCTTCCTGATGGCAAGTGTCAGATTGACAAAGTCCTCTATGTTTCGGGATTGGCTAACAATTTGTTGTCGATCACACAAATCCTGGATAGAAATATGGTTGTCAACTTTCGTGTTGAGAATGGCAAGAAGTGTTGTACTATTACCGGGAAGGGTAAGCGATTGCAACAGCTTCATATAAGCACGACTTATTTGCCCTAGATGCTATCTCTACTCCACATGTTGCCATGACTGTCTCTACCAAGGAGGCAACTTCCCTATGGCACAAGAGATATGGGCATCTTAGTTCTGGCTACTTACTTGAGCTCAGTAAGTATGAGATGGTAAAGGGTCTTCCTTCCCTTTCTGCCACATTGCCAGTGTGCTCTGACTGCTTGGCAGGAAAGCAACATAGAGTACCATTTGAGAAGAGCTCAACAAGAGCACAAAAACCTCTGGAGTTAATTCACACCGATCTGTGCGGTCCTTTCACACCCAACAGTTGTGGAGGGAAGAGGTACTTTCAGTTATTCGTAGATGACTACTCACGAAAGATGTGGGTTTTCTTTCTCCAACTGAAATCCGAAGCTTTCGCATTCTTCCAGCAGTTCAAGAAATCCGTTGAGAAGGAGTCAGGAGCTTCTATTAAAACCCTCTGCTCAGATCGAGGGGGGGAGTTTACCTCTAAAGAATTTTTTGCATTCTTAGATAAGCATGGAATCAAGAGACGAGTTAACAACTGCCTATACTCCTCAGCAAAATGGAGTTGCTGAGAGAAGGAACCGTTCTATCATGGAAATGGTTCGTTGTATGCTCACAGGAGCTACTCTTGGGCAACAATATTGGGCAGAAGTTGTCACCACTGCAGTATATCTGTTGAATAGGGCACCCACAAAGGCCCTAAAAGGAATGACTCCACAGGAAGCATGGAGTGGTCGAAAACCCTCCATATCTCATCTACGTATTTTTGGATGTCACGCTTTCATGCACATACCAAAAGAGAAAAGGAAGAAGCTAGATGAGAAAACACTGAGATGTATTTTTCTTGGTTATGATGAGCACTCTAAAGGATATCGTTTGATAGATCCTTTGACCAAGAAAATTCATGTCAGCAGAGATGTTGTCTTTGATGAAGCTTTCACATCACAGAGCACATCTAAAGTACACCTAGATCTTGTGGAATCTAAGGAAGAGAAGATTCCTTCGTCAACACAGACAGGAGGTCCTTCTACATCTTCTTCAACACCACCGAAGAAGAATCCAAAATGGTGTACAAATACAATCAGAGACGCAAATTTATCCACTCCTCCCAATTTGAACTTGGATAGACCTCGTACACGCAGTATGGCTCAAAAGGAAAAAGAAGCCAAAGAAACTGGTGAGGTTGATGATCTTTGTCAATCTTTTGAGGAACTTTCCGTAACTCCACGTACATAAGTAGAGGATATGGATATTGATGATGACAGGGCGTTCATGTCTACCATAGACGATCTTGAACTCGCATCAGTGCAAGATGCTCTTAGTGAGCCTCAGTGGAAGGCCGCTATGGATACAGAGTATGAGTCTTTGATGAAAAATAAAACTTGGAAGCTTGTTGATCCGTCGCATGGAAAGAAACCCATTGGCTGCAAATGGGTATATAAAGTCAAGTACAAGGCAGATGGAACAATTGATAAGCATAAGGCCCGTCTTGTTGCAAAGGGCTATGCTCAAAAGGAAGGCATTGACTACGAGGAAACTTTTGCACCTACTGCTCGGATGACCACAATTCGAGTTATGTGTGCTATGGCAGCACAATATGGGTGGAAAGTTCACCAGATGGATGTCAAAAGTGCCTTTCTAAATGGTGATCTCCAAGAAGAAGTCTACATGACTCAGCCGGAAGGATTTGAAGTGGAAGGCCAAGAGCGAGAAGGTTTGCAAATTGGTCAAATCCTTATATGGTCTGAAACAAGCTCCTCGAGCTTGGTATATAAAAATGGACAATCACCTTATGCAGCATGGATTTAAGAGATGTCCGTCAGATGCAAACCTCTATTTCAAGAAACAGGGTTCTGAGATAGTGTTGCTTGTACTCTATGTTGATGATCTGCTCATTACAGGGAGTTCGAAACTATGATCTCTACTTGTCAAAAGAAACTTGTGTAAATATTTTGAGATGACGGATCTCGGACTTCTCCATTACTTGTCTTGGTCTGGAATTCAGCCAGAAGGAGCACTCCATCAAAGTGTCTCAGAAAAAATATGCCAAGACATTGCTAGAAAAATATCGCATGATCGATTGCAAGCCAATGGCAACTCCGATGGAGACCGGACTTCGATTATCGCGATATGATGATTCACCTAGGTAGATGGTACTCTCTATCGACAGTTGATTGGGAGTCTCATATATCTGACCAATACTAGGCCAGATCTCGTATTTGTTGTCAACTATCTTTCGAGGTTCATGCAGGAGCCTAAGACCACTCATTGGAAAGCAGCAAAACGTGTTCTTCACTATGTCCGTGGCACAATGGAATATGGCCTAGAATACAAGAGGAACAACAAATTCTTCTTGCAAGGATACACGGACTCCGACTATGCCGGATCATTTGATGATCGCAAGTCAACTTCAGGATACATTTTTCATCTGGGATCCGGTCCTGTCTCTTGGCACAGCAAGAAGCAACAGTTGGTTGCTATTTCATCAACAGAGGCAGAGTATCGCGCCGCACGTGAAGCCGTGTGCGAAGTGATATGGTTGCGTCGCATTTTGACAAGTATGGGCCATCCATCAAAATCTCCAATACACTTGTTTTGCGACAATCAGGGTGTTCTGAACCTCGTCAAGAATCCAGTCCATCATGAAAGAACAAAGCACATTGACACACAATGTCATTTCATTCGAGATGAAGTTCCAAAGCACCGAATTCAGCTTCAGCACATTCCCACCGATGCTCAAGTTGCAGACATTTTCACTAAGGCACTTGCACGTGTCAAATTTGAATTGTTTCGCAGCTCTCTTTGTATTGCAAAATGATGTAATCAGGGGGGATGTTAGTATAGCTAGTAGTTTAGTACAGCTATTAGTTATTACATTACCCAAATAATGTAATAAGGGGGGATGTTAGCGTACTTTAATATTTTGTTAATTTGTTAAATTAACTTAGCAACTAGTTATTTTAGTTGCAGCGGCATCCTGTTGAGATGCGCCCATTCCGGGCTAATCCAGGAAGTCCGTTTGTATTGCAGTCTTATTTAAACTGCACAATATTTCAATAAACTATTGGTTTGATTTTTACAGTGCTCCTCTTCATCTCTTATCCTGCCTATGCAAAAAAATCCCTTGGTTGTAGTTCTCCCATTGTAGCCCTTTCTAAAATTATCCACTTGATACCTAACCTAGTATCTAGAGTGCCTTCTTAAACAACCTAACTATCACATTGTGCAAGATCTCCCTCTCACATTGTTGCCTATGACATCCCATGCTTCTTGCTTCTACCCTCCATCATTCATTGTAAACTACCACCCACTCTTATTGTACCTTTATGTGAGGGTTTTGGTTGTGATTTATACCTTCCATCTTGTTGATCTTGGGCTTTGGGTTGAGCTTTTATCCACTTCCAATCTAACCTCCTATGTTGCTTCTCATTTAGTACTAGCTCCTATATTCATGGTTGCTCCTTAAATCCCTATGAATCTTTACTCACCTCATCTTTCAAAGCCTCCTAATACTTCCTCTTCTTCAAGGTACCCTTCTTCTTTGGGGTACTTGGCTTCATTAGTAGCATCAAATGGATCCACTTGAATATAGTTGGTGTATGCTTTAGAATCACTCTAGGTAGATTCAATATTGGAAATTGTAGTTTCTTCTCTATCACAACATTCATCATTATGACAATGGCATGGAAATCCATCATTTTTGGTGTACCACATAAAAAATTGCTAATGCAGTATGAAAAGTACGATGTCAAGTCATATGCAATTCCAACCATTATCCCTTCCATGTATAGTATGATACAGGTGGGCATATTCAAGGTATTCTACTCTTATGAGAGTTTTGACATAATTATATTCATTGCACATTGTAATTTTGGTGTCTTGAGCTGCTATTTATTTAGTCTACGAGTCCTTTGCTTCAAAAATTTTGTCCCTCTTCTTGATTGATATCAGTAGCCCTATCCACAAACTCCTTTTACTAGTATAATTCAACCTCCTCCTTTCCACCTGTATGCCCAAACTTGAAAATTCAAATGTCCTCCAAAAATTTCTAGGTGTGAACACTACTTGTAAATCCTTGTCATCAATTGTAATTCTACTCATGTACTGCTATAGATCGTACATTTGTAGCATCTATAATTACTTCTTGAAAAACTCAAAATTTGGAATCTATAGAATATAGTGCACACTTGCATTCTTGAAGATAGTATATAATGGAAAATTTGGTGAATTCTCTTAACATTATTTTTATACAAGATTGTTTTGTTGGCTATTGCCACATCATCTCTAACAAAGGTATTGCAATTCTTTCTTATCCTTTGCCCTTCTCCTCTTGAGGCAAAGCATCAACTTCTCTTTCCTTAGGATTGTTGGTTCTTAGCCTTTCTTTGGAGTATGCACCCTATTACCTCTTGTTGTCCTGCTTAGCATACTGACAACGTTCTCTCACTACTATGCATATGTTCCACAAGTTCTCTCCTTATAACTACTTTGATGCCCTCTCCTCGTGAATGAGATTTTGACTACAACATGGGATCATGTGGAACTTTTCTCTATCATATCTCCACCTAGTGTAAACTCTCTGTAATGCTTAGCTACTCTTGTATACTATTCACTTTCAGCAACTCTAACTATGACTACACTTGCACTTGGATGACCTCTACCATACATATCCCCTACTTGTATGGTAAACTTTCACATTTGGTTTGTATGATAAAGTTTTCAAGTCTCTACATGTACAACCTTGTTGTACATGTCCCTACTTATATGACACTCTTCCTCAGGTATGCACTTGTATGACAGTTTCATCAAGTGTTTGTATGACACATTGCTTTTACTTGTATGATACAATCTATGTAATAACATTCTCACACTTCTCTCCTGTGTGATGCCTATGTCACTATGCCATCTAACTCCAATAATCCATCCATATGACTCATATACAACTCCACAAACACTCATACACCTCTACAACTACAAACCCTCACTTTAGTAGTTATGCATAAAACTGTATGGTCCATCCATACACTTGCAATTTCCTCCTTTTTTAGTCACTTCCTTGTAGCACTATTTGCCTTTAGTACCTTCTACTATAGTACTATGACAACTTCCACCTCAAGGAACATCCATTCAATATTCATCTCCTTTCATTGAAATTTCCTTCCATCTGTGTCAGTTATGCCTTTTCTTGTAGTTTGCATACCTCTCCTCCATACATAAATATTTTTACAACCACCTTGAATTGTATGACAAACCATTGTATGATAGAATGGACTTGTACGACTTGCTCCCTTGATCGTGTCTTTGATATGTATGATAGTCTAGCATATGTGTCTTCTTTACTTCTTCCACTTGTACAACAAGTTGCTCTACCTCCTCTTCCTTAATTCTATTGCTTTATCAATAGGATAGAGGCCAAATTTTGATTGGATTTGCTTCTAATTTTTCCATGAGGACTGAGAAAAATTCCAAATGTCACCCACCAAAATTATTCCTCTTTTGAAGAGACGCCTAGCAAGAAACCAAGAACTTATGCCAAGAGGTTGTGCATCAAGGGTGAGGAGGGATGACCACCATAAGTTATGATGGAGGAAATATATGGGGCCTTGCTCTAGATGTGTCTACCATGAAATAAATTTATGTAATTGTTGCCAGGATTTCCAAATCCCTTTGAGAATATTACAACCTTCTATAGAGAAATAAGAGGCTTGTAAAAGAACGTTAGTGTATGACATATTTACCCAAATTTTACCATCCACTCGAGGGATTTTCAAATGCTCCCTCACCAAAACCTTCCATGGATCATTCCTATGATCACATTTTACATCTATTTAGTCATGAGTGCATATCCTTGTGCTTTAAGGTTGGGTATTCATAGCCCACCACATGAAACTAGTTTGCAAAAATTGTTCTAGGAGACCATTGAAAGGCCTCGTTTGGCTAGGTTTCTTACCAAAAAAACTCCTGAAGAATAATGTTCATCTTATCATACCCAACCTTGCCAGGATTCAAAAGAGAAGAGATAAACATGGATGGAAGCTAAAATTTTTCCAGTAATCTGGATTTTAATTGCTTAAGACATTTCTAGAGATTTCTAGTATTCCATTTTTTTGGTAAATTTATCCATACACCAATCCCACATAGATTTGGGTGAAAGGTCAACATGAAAAGGAAAGCCCAAATATTTAGATATTTATCCTCTTTGCACCCACTTCCATGTGGGTATCAAATATGGCTTATCATCAAATCCAAAGAGAATAACATAGTTCTTAGATTCTTGGATTCTTTCACCAGAGGCCCTATATAAGATGTGAACTATCTCAAGGATGTTCGTAAGATTTTGCTGATCTACCAAAGGAAAAAGTATAGAATCATCTGTGAAGTGAGAATTGATAAGCTGGGAGTCATCTGGAAGGGGAATACCTCTTATATTCCCCTATTTAATTGTAAATTCAAATAGATAACCAAGGGAATCAACTGTAATTACAAATAGCTAGGGGGGCAGTGGGTAGCCTTACATAACTGATATTTCCATAGAAATGTTGTTAGATAATTATGTAATAATAACCACTCTTGCAGAGGCATTTGGAAAGAGGGAAGCAACCATATTGATGAATCTGTTGCCAAAACCAAGCCAGTGGAGCATGCTGAAGATGAAGGACCACTCTAATCGATCATAAGCTTTGTCAAATTAAGCTTATGGAAAAGGCTTTTGAGCCCCTATGTCCGAGCCCACTCCATCTCTTCCCAATATGTAAGAAGATTATCCAAAATGTAGTAACCTTTAAGGAATCCTATTTGCTTTAGGTGAACAATTTTTGTAGCCATTGGGAGGAGTCTTATGGCTAGAGCCTTGTTCAAAATTTTATAAGAGGAATTGAGTAAAGTAATGGGATGTCAACAACAAGCAGATATAGTTTATATTTTTTGGGAATGAGGCTGATCAATCCTTGATTAGTGGTCCCCCCAATACCTCCAATAGTAATAACCTCCTCACACATCTACAGAAAATCAGCTCCTATAGTCTCCCACATGGTCTTAAAAAATTCACTTAGAAGCCCATCAATGCCTGGGGCTTTTTAATTCACCAAAGAGAGGAGGGTAGAATGTAGTTTATACTATTAAAGAGGTTTGTCTAGCAATGCTCTATCTTCTTCGAAAACTTTGGGAGATATGCACTGTTTGCAACATTCTCTAAAAAACTCAACTTTTGTGTTGGACCCTTCACTTTTGAAAAGGGTTGCAAAATGCTCTTGGATAAAGAATGGGAGGTCCTCCAATGGAATTTTTCGGCTAGATATAGGATTTTTAATAACCTCTATCCTCTCTGATCTATTCTTCTTCTTAATGGCATTAAAGAAAAATTTAGAATTTTTATCACCCTCATGAATCCACTGAAGACATGCCTTGATTTATGCCCCATGGGCTTTATAAGCTTGGAGTTGCCTTAAATATGCCTGTTTTCACCCAACTACTTTTGAGAAGGGATGCTACTAATATTCTAGTTGAGGTGGTGGCTGAGTTGGTCAACTTCCTGCTCCAATTCTTTCTCTTTTTTCCTACAAAGAGAGGCTAGGATTTTTTCAAAATATCGAAGGTAATCCACTGTTCTTTTGATGGCTTCCTCCCACCACATAATCCACCCTCTCCCTCTCGAGGATCTTGGCAAGAGATTTCACACTTTATTGATTTCATTAACACAATATTTGCGCTTGAGCAAGGAAGTGTTTAACTTGAAAGGTAAACTAATTTTGGGTTTCCTTATGGGGGCACACCCAATACTCAAGGTAATGGGGAGATGATCTAAAGTTACAAATAAATAGATTGGATGAGATAAATCATTTTGTAGGATATCAATATTTTCTGCTACATAGAAGCGATCCAATATTACCATTATGAGAGCATCTCTGTTTTGTGTATTCCTCCAAGGAAACCAAGCCCTATGATTTTTAGCACTCTTATTCCAATTGAGATCATAAATATTCGAGGCCCTTCTAAACTTAGACCATGATCTAGCCTCTTCTAGCTATTTAAGTGGACTGCCACAACCCAATATGTATCCCTCCCACTCTACCATATTGAAGTCCCCTCCTATTATCCAATCTCCTTTAGACAAATTGAAGCACATCCAATCCCAGAGGGCTGCCCTTTTGGTTGCATCATTGGGTGCATAAACAACTGCAATACCCAATTTTCTTCCACCAAGTATTATTTTACACCACACTAATCTATGCATTGGGTCCTTTCCTAATAATAAAATAGAGTCCCAAAACTCTTGAGAGGCATAAGACAACCCTCCTCCCTTCATCATGACTCGTACACAAGGCCCCCAAACCCCCCATAGGGTCTTAAGGGTATTTTAAAGTCTGAAACCTAAAAGTTTGACTTCTTATAGTAGTAAAATCTATGGGTAAAATCTCTTGATGACTATCCAAATTACAAAACATCGCTCTCACAACATGATGCCATGCACATTCCAAGACATGATTCTTGCAGATATCAATCTAATATATTATCAGCTAAAGCACCATAGGAATTTTAGGTGGGTACGAATTGCATATAATCATGCAGAGTACCTATTTCCTTAGATTGATGTGTGGCTAAGGAGGTATTTTTGGAGTAAGAGTTGGTGGGCTTATGGCTCCATTCCTTATATTCTAGTTGTTGGTCTTTCAAGACACCTATGGAAGCAGGGGAGGAGGCATACCATGATGAGTTGTGTTTGTTTTTCTTGTTATGTTGGGTTACCCAACCCTCATCGATTATTTCATGAGGAGTTTGCTCCAAAAGAGCCTCAAAAGCTGGAGGGGGAGGGGTAACTGCCAAGTTAGAATCTTGGGACACTGAATGAGCAAGGAAAGAGGTCACATCATGAGAACTAGAAGGTTGTAAAGGCTAAAAATGAGGTACTATTTTACTTGCATGTTGAGTAGCTATAGTAGGAGTACTAGCAAGTTGGGTTTGTTGTTTGGTAGGTCTCACTAGATAACTTTTAATCATATGACCTTGCTATCTACAGTAGAAACATGAGTTTGGAAAGTTGAGATAATTAATTCGTTGTTCAAATTGGATACCAGAGACTCTAAATAAGATCTTACTCAAGATATCCTTAGAGACATCAGTCTTAATCAAGATGCATTGGTGGGAGCGCATGAAGTGTGATGACTTGGATTGCAAAAATAATGGCCTTCCAAACCTAGCAGCTATCTGAGGTAAGTACTTTGTGCATGTCATGTTTAAGAAAGGGAGTTCAATCCAAAGGGGGTATTTCATGTTTGACAAATTCTTAAGGTCAAATTGGAATTGCTAATGTTGAAGAAAGACCAATTGACCAAAAATCATCCATGTGTCGATTCTTAGGGTTTTTAAGTAAGAGTCTTTGGAGGTGAAAGTGATAGAAATAAAGGATTGACCAAGGTGATGACGAGAGGCAATAATTCAACCCTTAGATTCCTAAAATTTGACAAACCATTGATTGATCTCTTCATCAAGGGGGATTCTTCTGTAAAAAAATAGAACACCAATTTGATCTTCTAATTATTTTATTTCTTCAGTAAAATCATCTTGTAAGTCAAACTCAAAGGTACTTGACTCTTTAGCTTACAAATATTTATGTTCAAAACTTTGATTTCCTCTTATATGTCTAGCTTCGAGGGTTCTCGCTTTTGGTACATGTTGGTCACCATCTCCTTGTTTGGATCCTCTAGGTCCATGGGCTAAGGGTGTGAGGTCAACATTATTCTATCTTGTGTTGGAATGAAGGTCCTCCAGTTGAGCTATTGGGGATGCTTGAGAATTGCTACCATTGAAAGTCAAGTTGTTGAGTAATTTCTGGGTGTAAGGGGAGCTAGCATTGGCTCCCCCCTGTAACATGGCATCCAATCTAATGGGGGATATTGAATGGGAGTGTGGGTTACTACCTTTGGAATCTCACTTCTTTCATATTCCTCTCTTGGAGCTACACTTATTTGCATATCATGATAGTGGTATGGCTTAGATCTAGAGGAAAATCCATGAGTAGGGCTAGAGACTCCCTTGGGCCCCAAATGATCATCCTCCTATTCTGGTTGTTGGATCGATTTCTTCCTAAACTTAAATAGGGGGTATGCTAGAAAGTTGCTGAAAGGTGAAATGAAGAGCTTCTCATCCAGTGACTTGCCCTCTCTATTGGGATGAGAGATAGAACTAGAAGTCGGTGGCTCAATCTCATTATCTTTTTTATTGAGTGAAACTATATGAATCCCATCATAACTGGCATGTGATGCACCTTCTAGAGCAAAGAACCCTAAGTCAACTACTGTCTCAGTCTCTTTGGCATGAAATGACAATGTTGCAGTCTCTATCTTGGGTAAATGGTCACCTACAACACCCAACGATGAATTTCCATCATTTGATAAAGATCTTGGAGAGACACTATTTGCATCAATCTCCATGCTGCACCCATCAGAGAGCCCTATTTTTGCAAAAAAACCCTAGCTTATGAAAAAACCCTTTGCTAAAAAACCTTTGTCCATAAACATGTACGTTATTATTACTATTATTTTTACACACGTATTTTAAATTCACAAGACTCTTGACCTTTACTCTTACATAAAATATTCATCTCCTCACACTCACGGGAGTTTTAACTCTTCATATTTCTCAATACATAATAATATATCTCATAAATTTACATAAAGATAAAGACTCTCATGATTACACATAACTCATAACCTACACTTATTATCATAACACATAACTCACATAACTCATGCTTACTAACATGACACATCATATAACTCTACACTTACTCTACTATATACTCAAATATTAAACACACTCTAATCTAACATATTTAAATGGTCCTTGCATTAATATTGCAAGGTACCAAATGATATAATACTTCCAACATCCCCTCGTATTATATTATTTGGTATGAAGTTCCTTCATATATTTTTAATCTTCTTGATTTGACTTAGATGATGCATTTTGGCTTGTTTCGATTTTGGTACTAATAATGTTTCTTTAGATCAATTGTTGAAGAAGTTCATACACTTTTTACGGCCATATATTAAATTAATTTTTTTTTGAAAAAAACCATTTAGTGTTATCCTTGTTATCATTTCTTTCATCTTATTCCATTGGTGCATGCTTATCCATCCATAATTCATTTTCATATTATTATTTCCTTTGTACCAACAATATTTTTTAGAATTATTGTTACCTCCACAAATTTTACAACAATGAAGATCTTAACATATTTCTATCTTGTGTCCATGCTTGCCACAATGTCCATATTTGTTACTTGATTGTTTGAGGTTTTCATTTTTCTACTTTACAATATTCTCTTGCCAATATTTTTTTAATTTGTGCCACTATATCCTGTCAAAAACTGTATACCAATCTCTGTGTCATTGTTATTGATATCATTACAATGTCTATTATCACATATATTTTTTGCACACTCTTTTCCTTTAGAAACAATGTTCAAATCCCTTTTTTCACATGTTATATTTTTTCTTGAAACAAGTTCTCATATATTTGTTATCGTGGGTCCCAAATCATAAAGTATCATAACTTGCATAGGCCTTTATGGACTTCAAATCATAATTCTTGTTTTTCTTTTGATGATCACTAGTGTCACAACATGCATATGTCATCATGGGTTTTAAGTCTATAGTATCACAATTTACATCTTTTGAAGTAGATCACTAGTATCACAATATATACTTGTTGTCATATGCCTCAAATTATTTGTGTTACAAAAAACATCTTTCATTGCAGGCTTGTTATTCAAATTTTAAATTATTTCTTCTTGTATTTTACTTTTGTCTTTAAGAGAAAGTAATGTTATATACATTATATTTCCTATGTCAGTAGGTAATGTGATAATAGAGCAAACATAAACTTCATCATCAACAATATTGAAGTAGTATTTAAGAGTTGAAAAATCTTCATCTTTAACTTCTTCGAGAATTGTTTGTGAGTGCAATATAAATGTTAGTGACATATAATCTTCATCTTGATCATCTAAGAATTTTTCAACTTCTTGAAAATATGAAATCTTAACTAGTTTTCTCTTCTTCATTATTTTTAATAATTCATGTTGTATATCCATACAAATTTCTAATGAAGTATAGTTTTTATTGTTTGTTTATCTTTTTGTTTACTTTCTTTTTTTAATTGCCATTCTAGCAATATCTATAACTAGGGATATAATTTCCTTTGTAGTTATAATTCCAAAATTAATGTTTCTTCTTAAAATATTTTCCCTTCAATCTTCAACTCAATTTTCAATAATCAAATATAATCTCTTTCTTTAACTTCAAATTTTCAATTTCAATTAATTAAACAATATGTTTCCTTCAAATAATTTCTTCACCTTCAGATATTTCAAATTCTTTCTTCCCTATAATCTTTATCATTTTTTTTCAATTAATTCTCACTATAATCTTCCTTCAAAAATTTTCCTTCAAATAAGTTTTACTTATCTTTAATTTTCTTAAATTTTCAATTTAATATTCTTTCTTTAAATAATTAAAAAAATTTCAAATTATTTCTTAACTTAAACTTTCACTCTTTAGTCTTCTTCTATTTTTTTTTGCTGGATAATAAGGGGTTGTACTCAGGTCTCCCACCCTTGACAAATTAAAACTCTCTTCTTTAGATCTCGAGAGTTTACAAATAGATACACTTCTCATCTCAATTGAGATGCTATAGCTAGAAACCTACATATTTTTACATAAAATGTTTGATTTCTAGATTTTCATTTTTTGGATCTTTTTAATTTTCTGTATGAATACAAATATTCCAGAATTTAGCATCCTTATCAAAAAATTTCTATAGCAGTCTTCACAATACCAAAACCTTACCTCTACTATTTATGCCTTGCATCTTAGTAGAGTAATATTTCCAAAACATCGCATTATCATAGTTTGCTTTACCATATATGGATTGCTAGTTTCATTCCTAAACACAAGTGCAACCACAAAAATTATAATAAAGTCTATATGAAAACACATTACTATTACAAAATAAAGTAGATATTACCAATGGAAAACCTTAAAGTAAAACTTAATCATTTATTGGTTCAGGCAATCAACATTTTCTTGTCAGCTTCAATTTAACTTACTACTTCCACTTACCATGGAAAGGAGAACTTAACTTCACGATCCTCAATCAAAACCCCTCTATTGGCTAGCTTATCTGCACATTTGTTACCTTCTCTTAATGTATGTGTAAACCTAATTCCTTCAAACTCTTTAGCAAGATCTTGAATTTCTATAATTATCTCTTGTAAGTTCCATGGAGCCTTTGCTTTTTTCAATATTGCATTTATTACTATGAGAGAATCACCTTCCATCCATATTTGTTCCATTTCATTTATTTGCATATTTTTAACCCTTCTAAAGCCGCCCAAGCTTCAACTTCATTATTTATCTTAAATCCACTATTGAAAGCGTAATGAGACAAAATCTCTCCTCTATTATTTATAATTATTCTTCTACCTCCTGATGATCCTATATTTCATTTAGAAGCTCCATCAAAATTCAATTTAACCCACTCTATATCTGATGGTTTTCACTTTATATTATTTGTCTTCTTTTTGCTTCTCTTGTACCCAACATCATAATTCCATTTTATGACTTGACTCCATCTATCAAGGCTCTCCGCTTCTAGATTAGGGACTGGGTGAGTTGATAGGGTTGGTTTAGACTCCTCTATGACTAAAAATATCTTCCTTTTGATTACATCTAAAATGCTTTCCTTTCCTTTAAATTATCTTCTATTCCTTTCTAGACATTCAGTCCAAAGTATTATATCTCTTTAGTCTTCTTCAAATTTTTATTCTTCTTTAATTTTTTTTTTGTTTAGGTGGAAGAAGAGGTTTTGGAAGGGTCCTCGAACCTTTTACACAATTCTTCTTTAATTTATTAATTTCTTCTTATAACTCTCTAATTATAAATCTCCTTCCTCCAAAATAAAATTATTCTCCTCATAACTCCATTATTTTTCTTCACTTATAATAATACTTTTCCCAATAATCAATTAATTTCCCTCCAATAAAATAATTTCCTTTCAACTTTCCAATAATCAATATTTTAATGAATTCAAATAAATCATAGATTAATATTTTTTACCTTTAAACCTTAGGTATTCTAATTTTATTTTGCGTGTACTCCTTTTTTCATTGGTGCTCATGTTCTTATTGCATTGCAATAGGGATATTTATTCCAAATATTACATGATTCAATGTAGTTTTTGATATTTTTATCTGCTCAAAATACCTTGGTCAATTTTGCTATGACTAATTTGATTCCCATGCATCCTTTGCTAATTTTTTGCTCAAATTTTATTGTTATGTCTACATTTCAAGTATGCAAGTCTCATTTCTAGGTCTACAATACTATCAACCACAATAACTATTATTATTTCCTTTCTTCAATATTTTATTCTCAACACCGTTCCACTCAGGCATCAAAATTGATTCTTCGTCCTTCAAATGGGCTTCACACACAACTTTATCTACTGTCTCAAATTTCTTCCTTTAAAAATTCTCTTCTCCAATGGACCAACATATCACTCTCACATAATTTTAGCCAACTTGTGTAGATTCACATAGAATTTTGTTGACTCTATCTCAACAAGCTCACTCAAATTCATGGCTCTCTACCTCTCTCCCACCAGATGCACTTATCTTCTCTACTCAAACATGGATTTTCACCAGACACGCCCAATGTGGCTCTGATACCACCATTAGCAATCCAGTAATATTTTTAGATATTCTCATAATATAAACTTAAAACACTCACACGATTTAATCCATAACAATGAACAAAAAACAATAACTCAATGGATATTATTGATAAATATCTACTTTAAGCAATGCATAAAATGTAATGATTATTCGATACACTATTACAAAGCTTTGTCTTTAATATATACATACATGAGACTCTTCATATTTACAAGACTCTTGACCTTTACTCTTACATAAACTCTTCGTCTCTTCACACTCACGAAAGTTTTAACTCTTCATATTTCTCAATACATAATAATAATTCTCATATATTTACATAAAGATAAAGACTCTCATGATTACACATAACTCATTTAACTCATTAACATGACACCTCACTTATATAAGTGAGGTGTCATGTTAATGATTTATATGAGTTATGTGTAATTATATAATAATAATAATAATAATAATAATAATAAGCTATGTGTGGCTTCTATTAGGGGCCACTCCCATTATAAAACAAAACATTACATTGCTCTCATTACATTTCTAACAAGTTAATCAAAGCATATCTAACTTTGCCTTTCTATCAAAGATATTCTTCATTTGCCTATAGTATATACTTAAATATTATACACACCTTAATCTATAATATTTACATTGTCCTTGCATTAATATTACAAGGTACCAAATAATGTAATACTTATAATATTTATTCCACATTTCACTCCTTCTAAACGACCTTCCATGACTTGGGATTGTCTATTTCTCACTCTAGACTATCCAATGTTTGTTCAAGATATCCTATATTTTCACCTATACATTCTTCTATTATGGAAACAACCACTAAATTTTTCTAAAGATCCAAATTTATGGTTGTGCTAAACTTGATTGTTTCTTACATAGTCAAAAGGTAGTCTTAATAGGTCATCACATTGACTATGTGAGCTAGGGGTAGCTAGAGGGAAAATTTTCCCCTTAAACTATTGAGAAAGAGGCCAACCAACCTTACCCTTTGACTAGGCAAATTTGTATAACCTAGGGAACTTGATGGCCCTCCTATATTGCCTAAGTTGCATACTTCACACACACACCTTTGGTTTCCTAACAATCCTTATGAACTGCTTTGACTCCCCAAGGAATAATTCATATTTGATAGCAGATCTCCTATCCTTCTCCTTGTCCACATTTCTTCATCGAAGTTAGTTTATTGTGTCTCGTTGCTCCTATATTCTACTTGAGAACTTTGTTATAGTATTGGTGTGTATCTTCTCCCTCATCTTATCAATACTATACTTGAGTGTCACTACTTGAGTAATCTCCATTTTTATTATCACTTATAAAGGACACACTATTGGAGTTTGTTCTCCATTTCCTTGCTTCACCTTCTATGTATGAGAAAATTTTAATTATATCTCTCTAGAGTATTTTATTTGTTGCTAGCCTTCTATATCTTTTGGATTGAATATTATTCCATAATATTACAATCTCATGGTATGCTTGTACATGTGTTTTTATATGAATTCTCTGTTGCTAAAGATCGACTCTTGCTAGTAAACTAAATATTTATCTTCACTCCCATTGCTTCGAGGCTCATGATTTGGTGCCTCCACTCCTATTACCATTGCTTTGTGTGCATCTTGCTCATTCAATGATCTCAATATTCCTTCTTCTTCTATGTCTAGAAATATTATATGCACCCATTTTCTTCTTTGCTCCATAGGAAGGGGTTCTAATTATTCTTGCTTTATTATGGATTGCTCTTCATTTGTATTTCAAAGTAACCAAACTAGATTTGGATCATTATCTTCTTGATTTGTACCATTTAATTTGGTCTAACTTGACTCTCCTTCATGGATCAATATTTATTTGAATAGTTTTGAATATTGATTTGGTGCTATGATTAACCTTCCTATGCTTTTCTCTTCTTCTACACAAACATTATTAGGTACACCACATCACAATTATTCTTCCACTACACTTTTATTCCTCTCACCATGAAATGTGCCAATCTATAGTTGCTTTAATGTTATATTATTGTCTTTGTGACCATTGAGCACACCATATTGCAATTTCCTTAGTGCTGGACTCTTGTATTATGCACTATCATACCATATTTTATTTGCATCTATTGGACTCTTGTCCCTCTCACCATCAAGCACCTCCACTTGTAACTACTGAGATGCCATACTTTCTTCATGATTAAAAACTAGATTTTTTCCTCCTCTTTTGGTGTAGATTTATCCTTCTTGCTGTTCTCTCCAATCTCATACACACTATTTTTGCTTCCATCATGGTCCTCATCTTCCTATTCCTGGATGTAGAGATAATTTAACAAAAAAAATTTGTAATCCTCTATTTACAAATGGAGAATATTTTTATCTAAATGCGCTTCATCTTCTATGAATTCCTCCAACTGCAACACACCTTCATTTGGTTCATGTCCATTACTATCATCTAAAAATGAAGTACTTAACTCGTTGAATGTAGTAAGATCATCACTTATGGATTGATTCTTCAAATTGATCATGTACTTGTGTTGTACCTTCTTAAATGTTAGGTGATCCTTCTACCAACTATTATTAACTTTGGCCATGCATAATAATCCTCACCCTAACATTGCATCATATGCTAGTTTCTACATGGTAATCACCACAAATTCCATGATGAACTCTTGGTTGGCTATATTTACTTTCTAAGTCATCAATATTTTCTTCATATCTATACCGTATTGGTTTGCACCATATAATTTGTAATTTAAAGACCATAAAAATGGTGCTTCAAGCTCTCACCAAGTCTTCTTTGACAATAAATTTATGCTTAATCCTTCATCCATGATCACTTGTGTCAACTAATGATTTAACAACTCAATATGAATTAATGTTGGTTTCTTTCCAACATCAATCATTAACATTGTTGGATCAATAAATTAGTCTCTTATCCTCATGGTTACTTCATATCGACATTACGACACCACTACTTTTTATTGCCTCATCATTTTTTCTACCATTACATAAAGCTCCAATATGGTACTAAGTAGACTAGATACCATTACTTCCACCATCATGGTCAATACTTGCATCACCAATTGTTGTGTTGACGACATCTCTCCTTCTTATTGAGTGATTAACTTCTTCTCTCAGAGGAGTCATTCTTGCCTGGGATTTCATATTTCTTCTAATTTATCACTTGCTTCCTATCATCTCTTCTCTATAACAAGATTTGGGTATTTCTCTACTTTCCTTTCATGAGCTCTCATTACTGCAAGCACATGTTATCCTTGTTCTATTGTTCTACTAGAGACTCCTCAATATATATGAAATTAACATTTTACAAGTTACTTAAACTTGTCTTCTTCAAGTAATTAGCCTCCATGTGATTACCCAGACCACACCATCTACACATTAATCCATTACTGTTGTGTTTGGCATTCTCTCTAACTGGTTGTTTGAACAATTCCTTGTGAAGTGCCCCCACTCTTGGCATCTTCAACAATAGATTATAGGTCTTCCATCCAAATCATACTATAGTTGACCTTGTCCTCATTGTTGTCAATTACCTTTATGGTTGTCATTCTCCTTTATGGTTATTTTGGTATTTTCCACTCATTGCTCCTTTCCCACTCTTGGAAGCACTCAATTTCTCTTCCTTTTATTATTTTTGCATCAATAGGATTTTGTGCCTTAAAATTCTCAAGTTGAATGAGGAGTCACCGACCACATGTCCTATAACTTTGTAGATATTACAAAAATTATTCTTCAAACAATTAATATGTTTGTGTCCCTTTGCCTTGCAATTTGAACACCAAATATCTTATTTTTATCATTCTTTGCATCATTCACCATCCTCTCCAGGTTCTTCCACATGGCCTAGAAAGCCACCTAAAAATAATCTCTATCACTATTTGAATCATTGCCTCTATAGTGATCTATTCCTATTTTTGTTTGTTTTGCTTCACTTTCTAAATTAATTGTTGTATGAAATAGTTCCTGATAGGTAGTACATGGTACTATCTTCATCTTCTTCTTATATCTTGGTCAAAATCCATCTAAGAACCATCACATCTATAAACCGTCTACCGATGTGACTTGATTTTATCAATGAGTTCCTTTAGTCTTATATTATAAGATTTAACATATTTGTCCTTATTTTGCTTGGTGGCATAATTTTTTTGATAATTTCTATATCATATTTGAGTAAACTAGATTCCTTTATGAATTCAGTTGTCTTGGTGGCATAATTGTTTTGATAATTTCTATATCATCTTTGAGTAACCTAGATTCCTTTATGATAATTTCTAATTCAACATAAAGGAAAACTACTTGCTGAAAAACAAACAAAAACAAAAACATTAATCCTTAAAAGACCTAATATTTAGCTCTACTTTTGCGCTACAAACCAATACCTTAACTTACCTCTTGACAACACTACTGCCTTTGTTGCAAGATCTCTCCATAGTCTTCCTCTTACTTATTTCTATTAAAGCATATCAATAGGACCATTCTTGAATTACAAATCAACTAGGCTAGCCGAAGCCAAAGAATAAGACCACCTTGAGTACAAAATTTTTGCACGAGATAGCAACAAATCAACTATAACTTATGTGGGCTATGAACAAGGAGATGTAGTTTAGCAATTATCTTACAAGCTCATTATTTGTGATATTATAGTTATAGGATCACCTTTACTTGTGACAACAATAGATCAACTATAGTTGATAAAAGATATGAAGTAAGGAGATATAATTTAACACATATCTATGGATTGACTAAGATGAATATTTACAAGAAGTATAATAATATCGAGCGATCTTAAAAAACCTCTTGCAACACTATATTCCCTAACAATGGCACCAAAAAGTGGTGAGTGTTATTAATAATGATCAAACTTTAAAAATTGTCAATCCAGGGTGGTGTTTGATGGTTGTATGCCCTAGAGAGAAATCTTGTGTTGGTATTGGATCTTCTAAGGTTTCCTAGGAAAAGAATTTGCTAAAACACACTAGCAGAAATGAAAACATACTTGCGTAAATAAAAATACACTTACTTAAAATAAAAATCACACTTGCATAAAATAAAATAACATACTTTGTAGAAAAATAAAATAACACTTGCAAAAAATAAATCTAATCTAACAACTCCATTAAATTATCTACAAAGTGCAATTAAAATAATAACAATTTAGATAAAACAAACTAAATAACAAAATAATAAATATAAATTATATGCTAAAATAATTTACAAAAGGATAA
Organism: Wollemia nobilis; assembly: GCA_028583015.1. Classification (NCBI taxonomy): domain Eukaryota; kingdom Viridiplantae; phylum Streptophyta; class Pinopsida; order Araucariales; family Araucariaceae; genus Wollemia; species Wollemia nobilis. The sequence continues at coordinate 1,729,395 of JAQPPZ010000128.1, read as the reverse complement.
ATTAAAATTATCTTAATGCTTGTAAAGGTAGCTTAACAACACTTTCCACCATGTTGTTGGAGTGGGCCCTTGCTCCATAGCATGGTGAAAAGTGAAATTAATTCAAAATAAAATTAAAAATATAACACAACTAAAAGTAGAGAATGAAAATTCACTTTATTGAGAAAAAGATAAAATATCACTTTACCGAGAAAACAACAAAATAATTTCCTTCTCTTTATTCATTCGCATCCTTCTCCTTTCTAATTCCCAAAACATTACTATTCATTCTCGTCCCTCCTCCTTTCTAATTCCCAAAACATTACAAGATTTTTTCTTTTATAGACGAAGACACTTAACAACCTCCCTAATTATGAGCTACAACTAAGGAGAATATATCTCCTTTTTAATTTGAATAAAAATATTTTTTTTTATAGGTGAAAACATCTAACGATCTCCTTCTATTATTTTCATTTTTATTTATTCAAGGCACACAATGCCCAACCATACAAGTTTATACTTGAGAAAAAAATCTCCTCCTTTGGTATTAACAAAATATAAAAAGAACAACTTTCTAACAAATATATCAATACAATTGTTATTCAAGAGAAGAATCTACTAACAAAACAATTGTTATTTAGGAGAAAAATTTACTAACAAAACAATTATTATTCGGGAAAAGAACTTGCTAACAAACAAAACACCCATATTTTTAGATGACAATAGTTGTGGATCAACCTTTGCACATAGATTTGACTATAGATTCCCTTCCATCTATTCTTTTTTAACCCTAACTTCACAAATACTAAGTCTGTTACAACCATTATGAGAATCTATTATTATTTATAGCTACAACTACATAATCTGTTATTTATTATGGGTGTATCTATTGTTAACATAATCTGTTATTTATGGTGGGTGCTAATGTTGTTAACATAATATGTTGTTGAAAACAAAATCTATTGTTATTTTTAGAAAACATAATTTGTTGTTATTTCCAAAAAATATAATTTGTTGTTAAAAACAAAATTTACTAGTATTTTCAAAAAATAGAATCTATTGTTATTGTTAAAAAATAAAATTTGCTAGAAAATAGAATCTGCTATAAAAAATAAAATTCCATTTTTTTTCTAAAGTAAGGTTTTAAAAGGGTTGTGCTTTTCCTTTTAAATCAACTTAGTCATGTCAAGCTATATAGCCTATATGGTGTCACCAAGATTTGAACCTAAGTATGAGCTAGGTCAACCATGTCTCAAACATTGAACAATTTCCCATTGGCAAAAAATAAAATTTGTTGTTCATTCTTGAGTTGATTGCTATTTATTTTATTTATTTATGGCATCATTCTAAGTGTTTTGTTCATTTTCAATGCTTGTTAGGATTATTTTGTTCATTTTTAGTGCATGCTTGAATCATTTTATTTATTTTTTATGCTTGTTAGAATCATTCTACTAATTTCTGGTGCCTACTAGAATCATTTTGTTCATTTTTTATGCTTGCTAGAATCATTATGTTAATTTCTAGCACCATTCTAAATTATTTTGTTCATTTCCGACATCACTATCACACCTTGGAAAATTCTTGTTATCTTTCAATGTTGACAATATGATACTATTTTACCACATGAAAATTTCATAGGATCTCTCAATATTTTTAGACGTAATCCATACAATAAATCTCACAAACAATTCACAATAAACTCACTGAAATATTTATTTAAAATACATCTACTATAGGCAATGCATAAATGCAATGTTTCTTTGATACATATTACAAGGCTTTATCTTCAATATATATACATGAGACTCTTCATATGCACATGACTCTTGACATTTATCTTATCATATTCATGGGAGATATTACTCTTCATATTTTTCTCTTACATAATAAATATCACATATTTACATAAAGTTAAAGTTTCATGATTATTCATAACTCCTCACTTCTAAACATGACACTTCACATATACAACTCATACTTACTAACATAACTTCATACTTATTTACATGACACATACTCACACTTTATATCATGATACATACTATAGACACAAATATTAAACACTCCCTAATCTAAACTATTTACAAGGTACCAAAAAATGTAATACCTCCAATACCTCTCCCTCGTATTACATTATTTGGTATGAAGACCCTTTGCCTTCATGTACTTTCAGTCTCTAATTTTTGTCTTGATTTTTTGGCTTTGGTATTAGTATTGCTTGTGATTCTAGCATTGAATCTATCCCATTAACCTATCACCTATATTTTTTCTTTTATGCTCATCAAACTTATTTTTTTCTTGTAAAAACTTTTTAACATTTTTATAATTCTTTTCCATTATGATTTTCTTATCCATCCATAATATACTTCAATTTTATTTTTCTGACAAGTCTTTAATTTGTTTCTTTCATAAATTTTGCAATTTTAGAGCATTGATCGTTTGTGTTTTGGTTTATGCTTTTTATTCTTTTCTTGTTTCTTTTTTTACAACTCTTTTTTTGTTATCAATATTATCTGTGCCATTACTAATGATAATTCCTGAATAGCTTGTATTATTTTTTTGATTGGTTGAAAGGGTGTTGAAAGGTCCCTGAACCTTGTACAAGAGGTTTTTACATGTTTTTCAAGCTGACCGAGGAGGCCCAAGAGCTAAATATCAAAGAGAAAGCAAAACACCACCCGAGGGAAGGTGTCGCGATATCGCGACCAGTAACGTTTTTGCGGCCCACAACAAAGGGAAAAAGCAAGGAGGAAAGGATGTCGCGATATCGCGACATGTTGCACCGTTGCAGCCAAAAGAGGAAGAGATGTCGCGAAATCACGACAAGAAGTAGCATCGCAGCCGAAGGAGAGAAAGTGTCGCGATATCGTGACATGTTGCAAGGTTGCTGCCAAAGGAGAAGAAGTGTCGTGATATCGTGACATGTTGCAAGGTTGCTGCCAGAAGAGAAGAAGTGTCGCGATATCGCGACATGTTGTAAAATCGCGATCGAAGAGAAGAAATGTCGCGATATCGTGACATGTTGTAAATTCGCGACCGAGGAGAAAAAGTGTCATGAAATCGCGACATGTTGCAGCAAGGCGGCCGAAGAGAAAAAGTGTCGCGATATCGTGACAAACTGCATCATCGAGGCCGAAGAGGAAAAGTGTCACGAAATCGTGACATGTTGCAAAATCTCGGTCGAAGGGAGAAGGTGTCGCGATATCGCGACATGTTGCAAAATTGCGACCGGAGAGAAAAAGTGTCGCAATATCGCGACATGTTGCAAAATCGTGGCCGAAGAGAAAAGGTGTCACAAAATCGTGACATGATGCAGAATCGCGGCTGAAGAGAAAAAGTGTCGCGAAATCGCGACATGTTGCAAAATTGCGGCCGAAGAGAAAAAGTGACGCGATATCGCGACAAACTACATCAACGAGGCCGAAGAGGAGAAGTGTCGCGAAATCGCGACATGTTGCAAAATCTCAGCCGAAGGGAAAAAGTGTCGCGATATCGCGACATGTTGCAAAATCGCGGTCAGAGAGAAAAGCTGTTTGCAAAATTACGGCCGAAGAGAAAAAGTGTCACGATATTGCGACATGATGCAGGATCGCGGCCAAAGAGAAAAAGTGTCGCGATATCGCGACAAGTTGCAACTTCGCAGCCGAAGAGAAAAAGTGTCACGACATCGCGACATGTTGCAAAGACGCGATCGAAGAGAAAAAGTGTCACGAAATCGCGACATGCTGCATCATCATGGCTGAAGCGGAAAAGTGTCACGAAATCGCGACATGTTGCAAAATCACGGCCGAAGAGAAAAAGTGTCGTGAAATCGCGACAAGGTGCATCATCACGACTGAAGCAAAAAAGTGTCACGAAATCGCGACATGTTGCAAAATCACGGTCGAAGAGAAAAAGCGTCGTGATATCACGACATGATGTAGAAACGCGGTCGAAGAGAAAAAGTGTCACAAAATCGCGACATGCTGCATCATCACGGCTGAAGCGAAAAAGTGTCGCAAAATCGTGACATGTTGCAAAATCGCGGCCGAAGAGAAAAAGTGTCGCGATATCGCGACATGATGCAGAAACGCGGTTGGCGAGAAAAAGTGTCGCGAAATCGCGACATGTTGCAAAATCGCGACCGAAGAGAAAAAGTGTCGTGATATCACGACATGTTGCAAAATCGTGGCCAGAGATAGAAAGTGTCGCGATATCGCGACAAGTTGTAACGTCATGATCAAAGAAGGAAGAAAAGTCACGATATCGTGACAAGTTGCAAACTTGCAGCCAGAGGGGAAAGAAATGTCGCGATATCACGACATGTTGCATTTTCGCTGCCAAAGGTGAAAAGTGTCGCGATATCGCGACAAGTTGTAATTCTACTACCGAAAGAGAAGGAGGAAGGAATGTCGCGAAAATGCGACCAGTTCCATGAGCAAACTAGACCAATCCCCTACCAACACCTCACATTGTGCAGACATTGTCACTTATAGAATCATTCCTTAGGCCAATGGGGAAGGAGTCTCTCCAAACTTGAATGTCAGATTCGCTAACTCCCTTGTTAGCAAGCCAGTCCACAGCTTTGTTTCCTTCCCGGTATTGATGCTTAATGACTAATTCTGGGTAATTGCCAACAAGAGCCTTGCATTCTTGGAAAATCGAAGCAAGGGCCCAGGAAGGCATAGCAGTCCCATTGAGCCAGTTGATGCATTGCATCGAGTCTCCTTCAATGATAAGTTTGTTGATGGTCAAACCTTCCAAGAGAATCAAACTTTGGAGCAGAGCCCGTGCCTCTGCCATATTGTTGGATTGAATTCCCAGGTTTTGGGCAAAGGCCAAAATTATTTCTCCTCTATGGTTTCTGAGAATTCCTCCTCCGCCAGCCGCTCCAGGGTTGCCTTTGGCCGCACCGTCGAAATTGAGCTTGTGCCACCCAGTAGGTGGTGAGACCCACTTGATGACAAACCTGTCAACAAAAGTATGGGGCATGGTAGAGAAGTTAGAAAGATTGAAAAGTTTGGTTAGGTCTGTTTCAATGCCAGGATGGGGGGTTTGGAAGACGAAACCAGAGAGGCATTCTCCACAGCAAGGGCCAAGATTTTGGCAACGATAATCTTCTTATCAGTGGCTTGATTTTTGAAAATTCTGGCATTTCTCTCTAACCATATCTACCACAGGAAAATGTGGAGGCAAGCTTGCCACATGAATTTAAGTTGGATGCTCTTGAAAGGCCAGGGCCATTACTAAAAAAGGAGGGGAGTGGAATGAGGGAGGGCTGTGGAGATGTCGAAGGTGTTAAGAACCTGGTTGAGAACTACTAGAGAGAAGGGACATTCCAAAAAAACATGCGAAGTTGACTCACAGGCATTTTTGCATAGGATGCACCAATTGGGAATGAGTAACCCTCTGATTATCAAGTTGTCAGTGGTGAGGATTCTATTTTGGATGGCCAACTAGCAAAAGAATTTGACCTTGGGAATGATCTTGGGGACCCAGACCTGATTCGATAAGTCCCGACCATCAATGGGAGGTTCTTGGCTGTAATAAGCTAATTTAACAGTGAAATTTCCAGAATCTTCAAGGTTCCAGACCATGGAATCATCTTTGTGTGAGCTGGGGATGATGCAAGTCCTCAACAAGTTTTGTAACCGCCTGAGAGCCTTGGAGATATGCCTTGGCCCGTTAAGAGCCAGATGTTTCCATTCAGGTCTTGTGGTACCTGGGTTAATGAAGTGACACACCTTAACTCCAAAGATGGCTTCGATAGCCGTCTTGAGCACTGCAAGATGCGGATCTTGGCTAAGAGGTTTATCACGGGTCCACGGGTCATCCCAGAAATGAATGATCGTTCCAGTTCCTAGACACCACCTTAAGCCTTCCATGATGATCTTCCTTGTTTTGGTAACTCCATTCCAGAAATGGGATCTGATAGGAAGGTTGTGCTCTCCAAGAAAGGAAAATCGATGGAGGTACTTAGCTTTGATGATATCAATCCAAGTGACTTTTTCATTGATGGTAATTCTCCATGACTGCTTGGCGATGAGGGCCATGTTCATCCGCTTGATGTCTCTGAATCCGAGTCCTCCATCCTTTTTCTTGGAACAGACCCTATCCCAGGAAACAAGAGAGAATTTATTCTTGTTTTCATTTGCCGCCCAAAGGAATCTGCATTGAATTTGTTCAATTCTTTGGTAGATGGTAGCTGGAGCTTTGAAGATAGATAAGAAAAAAATAGGAATACTTTGCAGGCAATCTTGGACCAGAGTGGCTTTGGCTGCCTGACTGAGCATTGAGCTTTTCCAACCTGCAAGTTTCTTGTTGAGGCGATCTAAAACAGGGTTCCACATAGCCGAGACAGATCTGCCATGGAAAAGCGGTAATCCAAGATAAGTAGTTGGGAGGCTCCCAATGTTGCACCCAAGGATCTCAGCAATTCTATTTTTCCTGTGAATGGGAGTATTGAGAAAGTATAGCTTGCTTTTGTGGTAGTTGACTTTCTGGCCAGCCGCCTCTTCATAAGAATCAAGAATGTTCTTAATGATTTTTGCTTTGGGAACAGAAGCATGAGAAGATAGAATAGTATCATCCACAAACTGTTGATGGGATATGGCATTGGTTGAATAACTTGTATTATTATCTTCATAATGTTTCTCAATATATTCCATATCTTATTTTTTTGTATTGTCTAGAATAGAAAAATCTATAATTCTTCCCATGAGATCTCTATGAAGTATTTTATTTTCTCCCTCATTGATATTTTCTATTTCTTGTACTTCTTGGATCGTATTTCCTTTTTGAGTTTTCTATTTTCGATATTGTTATTCTACTAATGGGTATCGAGATTGATATTGTCTCGATTAGTATCTTTGGAAAGGTCTATTCATTTGATTCCATTAGTTTAGAGAATTGTACCTATAATAACTAGTGGTATGACCTTCCTCAATATATATATGATAGTATTTTTCCTCTATTCAGGTTGATATTGACATGATGTAGCAATATTATTTAACATATTTTTCTTTGAAATAACACATTAATTTTCATTTCATCTTTGGCTAGATTTTCTATTTCATATTCTTGGAGTATGTTGACCAATTCATCAAAGGATATGTTTATGTTTAGAACTTGAAAAGAAGTGACTAAAGTTTTAAATGTTTCTAGAAGTGCTCTTAATATAACTTGAACAAGAAAATTTTCTTCCACTCTTTTCTCATAGTTTGTAATTTGGCTTTTAATTCTGCTACCCTTTGAAGGAAATGTTCCACATTCTCTCCATCATGAACCTTTAGAGAATACAACTATGATTACAAGTGTAAAATGATTTCTCCATTCCTTTCTTCAAATATTGTACATAATTTTTCCCAAACATTTTTTTTAAGTTTTTGCCTCACTTATGTGTGCCTTAATTTTATTTGATATACCAAATGTAATTAACATAAGAGCCTTTGCATCATCATCTTTAAATTTTTATATTCCAATTGTATCTTCTAGAATATCTTTTTCTCCATTTACCACATCCTAAAGTTTCTCAACTATGAGTATTGATCTCATCTTGTTTTTCCATGGAGTAAAATTAGGTCCTTTTATAAGTTGAGATTCAAAAAGGAAAATATTTGTGTTTGCTGTAATAGAGTCAATTCTATTATTCAATCTTCAAAAATTTCAAATTCTTTTTATATTTTCTTCAATTCACTTTCTAATCTTCAATATTTTAATCTTCATATTATTCTTCAATTCAATTTCTTCTTTGAATTAATTTCTTATTTAAATAATGTTTCACTTCTTATAACTCCCTTTAATTAATTATCTTCTTATATCTCTCGATAATCAAATTTTTCTCACAATAATTCAATTTCTTCAATTCCTTAATCTTTTCCTCTTTTCAATAATTATTTTTACCTTAATCTTCTTATGAATTCCAATTAATTTTAATTCTCCAAATTTATTAATTCTTTCTCTCCCAAAATTAATTCCCTTCAAATTTTATAACCTTTTTAAAACTTTAAAGCTTTCCAACTTTACTATTTGCATAGGATATAATTTCAAATCCCTTTTGCTTAGGTGAAAATATTGTTGACATTTTTGACACTACACATTTTCTTTGTGCAACGTCTCCCAGAAGCTTCCTATGATGTTATCTTATACTTTAAAATTTCTAGATAATTTTCTTAGGCATAGAACACTAGGTGCAAACCAATTTCTTTGTTATTTTCTTCTTCTTTACAATGTTTTGATGTACTCTTATGCATTCTTTCCAACATTATCACTTCAACTATCTACAAACATCCTCAACAATATTTCCTCTAGCACTATCAGTTCATTTCTCGTTCTCTTGCAATGCTACTTTCCATTTGTAGCTTTTGCAAAGACTCCTTGCAATATGGAATTTTCAAACAAATATATCTTGTTTACCTTCATATCCTTCATAACACTTATACTCCTATTGCTTTAAGTCTACTCACTTGGACATCCCTCTCTTTTGAAGATGCCTTCTCTATTGATGCTTTCTCTCCAAAATTTAATGTCAGGCAATCACTCTCAATAGTCAAAAAACTTCCTCCTCATTGAATCTTTCCTCCAATAACACGATTCTCTTCAAACCTAAGCTAAAATTATCTTAAATTTGACTTTCCTCAAAGGTAGCTCCTTGTAAAATATTCTCAATTTTCTCACCAAATATCTTCCTCTCCAAGCACTTTGATTGTAACATAATCTTCTCTCCACCATAGTATAGTCTTTTACTTTAGCAAAACCTTATTTCCATTGTAGCTTTGATACCACTATTGACGATCTTATGCTATTTTACCACAAAAAAATTTACAAGGTCTCTCAATAATTTTAGATACAATTCATACAATAAATCTCATAAACAATGCACAATAAACTCACTAAAATCTTTGTTAAAAATACATCTACTATAAGCAATGCATAAATGTAATGCTTCTTCATTACATATTACAAGGATTTGTTTTTAATATATACATATATGAGATTCTTCATATGCATATGACTCTTGACCTTCATCTACTCATACTCATGAGAAATCTAACTCTTCATATTTATTTCTTAATAATAAATCTCACATATTTATATAAAAATAATCTTTTATGATTACTCATAACTTATCACTTCTAAACATGTCACTTCAACACACAACTCACACTTACTAACATGAATCCACACTTATTTACATGATATATACTCATAATTTATAACATGACATATACTATAGACAAAAATATTAAACCCACCTCAATCAAAACTATTTACAAGGTACCAAATAATGTAGTACCTCCAACATTCAGTGCTCTAGAACAAAGTGCCAAAAATGATTAGTAGCTTCAAAACACATTTAAGAGACTTGCAAGACATCATATTTCAATCCAAATCCATTATTCTAATGCTTATAAACTAAAAAATTATAATTATATGTGAAACTAATCCTAAAATCACATAAAACCTATTCAAAACAACATAGTAAGACATTTTACTTATTCACTATGTCTAGTTAGAATATTAGTGCAAATTACAACCCAATCCACAATTAAAAACTCTTTATAAACACATTAAGGGGAGTTAGAAAGTGGTACAAATGAAGCATTTCAAGGCCTCATCGGTTGATACAAGATGTATGGTAGCACATGCCAAAAAACCTCCACATAAAGACATTAGAAGAGGCACATATTTCTTGCATTGAATCTATAAGTTTTAGAAATTGAATAAGTATTTTTAATGTATCTTTGGAGTGCATGATTGGTGGAACATGATATTTCTAAGTATTATAGCATATAGTCTACATTGAGAGGGAGATCTTCCTTTAGAGATCCCAACATTATTGTAGAATACATTTTCAAGTTAGAAGCTAGAGCCCAAGCCAGACCCATAAGCCAAAGCCAAATTCAAGAGCAATAGTATGATCCAAAGCTAAGATTATGATGTAATAAGGGGAGTAAAAATTATTACATCATAATCCATGTGATAATGAGAGTGGTATAACCACCCATCATAAGGACTATGCATGCACTAAAAGTTAAGGGTAGTTGCAACATTAGTCAGAGATTTGTTATGCAAAAATTGAGCATCTAATGTATTTAAATATCTATCATTTCATAATATAAAGCATCTAAGCATTAGTAGCATGATTTTTCCCTTTGATAAATCTCTCCCTAAATCTCTTTGCAAGAATAATGAATAGAAAATAAGAGTGTATCACTTTAGTGAAGTCCACAAGAAGACTTAAAGCAACCAACTGCAGAACCATTGATAAAAATAGAATATTTTGTAGTTCTATAATGATATTTAATCTATTCATACCAACTATAATCAAAACCAAACCATTTAAGAATATCATGTAGAAAACTATAAGAAATTCTATCATATGCTCTTTTTCATCTAATTTCATAAGCATACCTCATTTTTTGTGGAATGAAGAGAATGTATGGCATCCTATGTAATGATTATGCCATCAAGAATTTTGTCTATCATGAATAAAACCATCTTGTTCCTTTGATAAAAATGTTGAAGATTGTGATATAAAATTGATTAATTATTAATTAATTAAATAAAAATGATAAAATTGTAATAAATAAATTAAATTTATTTATTTTATTAATTTAGAGTATTTATTATTTTTGTAACTAGATTTTAGTTTTACGTGCGTTAAATTAGGAATTAAGTTATCTTATTTTAGGAATAACTTTAGTTGAGTCTAGTTATATTTTTGGAGAGCATACATGATGTAAACTCAATGTATGATGCCCATAATTATGAATGGATGAATGCTAGAAATATAATAACAATAAACAATATATTAAGTTATGAAAATAGAAAAGGGAGAGAACAATTTTAAAAATAGAGGAAAATATTCAATAAAAAAAGTCTTGTTATTATTGGCATGTAGGATGTCTATATATTGGGTGTGAGGCACCAACTATAATAGGATTTAGTTGGATGTAATCAATTCAAAAGAGTTGTATTGAATGAAAGATTTTTGGTGTGTAATATTCAAAAGTTCATTTTTGATGTTTTAAGATGAACATGTGTTATATAATTTTCTTTTCCATGAATAGTACAAATTTCAAAGGTTTTCAAGTCTTCGTAGCTTGTATGATTCTAGGTTTTTATTCTTCTATAATTTGTGATCTTTATCATTGATTTATCTTGATCCTCATCTCCCTTTCACACTCCTTAAGTTTTCATGTATGGTATCAATACAAGTTGTAGGTATTCTTTATAGAAGAAGAAAGTAGTATATTGGTGATAGATTTTTTTTTAGGTTTTCCTTAACTAGAAATCTAGACAAAAATGTTAGAGAGATCTCTTCATCATGTGAGTTGTTGTAATGGTGCATCAATGAATAATTATTTGTTCAAAGGGGAGAAATTTTATGACTAGAGGATAACTTGCAAAGGATCTTGGTGTGGAAATGAGTTTGAAAGGTTATAGAAATAGGCTATGAGGCTCCTCAAAACTGAAATATTGATGGCTTAAGATTTGAAGACAAGGAATAAAGAAGAAGAGAAGCTTGATGCATAGGTATTTTTCCACATTTACAATGTGAAAGATCTTAACATTTGCCCTTGGATTGCTAGTTGCAAGAATGCTCGTGAAGTTTGGATAACCTAGGAGAGTTCTTATTAGAGGATAGAGAAGATGAAGTTAGCTAGAATACAAACCTTAAATATGACCTTTGAAAATATAAGAATGTTGAAGACTATTATGTTAGGACCAATGACATAGGGAATACGATGCATATCTATGGAGAAACCATGGAGGAGAAGGTAATAGTAAATAAAATTTTGAGATATTTAACTCTAAGATGGCTCCACATTATGGTGACTTTAAAAGAGTGTAAATATATGAATACTCTGAATGTGGAAGAGCTAGTGGGATCTACCTTGTACCACTAGGACAAGATGATATGTTGCATATATAACTTAAATCAAGCTCTTGAATCCAAGCCAGGTTCTCAAGGAGGAAAGCAACCGAATTAGTAGTAAGCAAGAAGAGATGACTATTTAGATGGTTTAAATCATAATGGAAAGGATCTTATAAGCTATAAAGGGAAAAACAAGATGAACAAGAAAAATATTTACTACTATTACTACAAAAATCTAGGTCATATTAAGAAGGATTGTAGGATCTTAGTAGGCAAGAAACAAGACAATCAAGGAGAGAGTCAAAAAAATATTTTTAGTTAGGCCATGAAGGTGAGAGTTTAAATTTTTCTCTTTCATGTAATGTTACTTAAAGTTCTAGAAAAAAATGGTGTTTAGACTCTGGTTTCTCCAACCATATGATAAGTTGTAGGGAGGATTTTGTGAAATTGGGTGAGGGTTTCAAAAGCCAAATTCAGTTGAAAGATAGCAAGCTTGTGAAAGATAGCAAGCTTGTGTAGGTTTCTGGAAAAGAGAAATTACCTCTTAACCCAAAATAAATAAAAGGAGACATTTGTGATGTATACCTTACTCCAAAAATGAGGCATAATATCATGAGCATAGGTTAGCTCTTGGAAAAGGGCTTCAAACTTATTTTTGATATTAGGGAGTGTTTTATATATGACAAGAAGCAAGGAGAGAAGTTGGTTTAATGATAAGAACTAGGATGTTTCCTTTGATATTGGATATTTTAGGAGGAGAAGTGTGTTATGAAACCATTGAAAAATCAAATTGGTTGTGGCATGAGAGGTTTGGACACCTCAAATTTGGTAGCCTACATGTTTTGTACAAGAAAGGTATGGTGCATGGTCTTCCAAAAGTTCATGCAAGGATAAATGAAGTGTGCAAAGGGTGTGTACTTGGAAAGTAAAACATGGATAAGTTTTCTTCAAGTGGATGGAGAGAAACAAATCTATTAGAGTTAGTTCACTTTGATTTATGTGGTCCTATGTCATGTGCAAGTATTGATACGAATTTGTACTTTATTTCTTTATTGATGATGCAACTAGATTTATATGGGTTTTCATTTTTAAGAGTAAAGACAACGCAATGGATGAAAATGAAATTGTAAAAACCATCAAAATTTTGATAATAGATAGAGAAGGGGAGTTTTGATCCAAAGATTTTTGGGGCTTTTGTTCATCAAATAACATCAAAAGGTAGTTTACAATGCCTTTTACTCCACAATAGAATGGAGTGGAAAAAAGGAAGAATAGGACAATTATAGAATCATCCAAGAGTATGCTTGAAACCAAGGGGGTTGAATTTTTAAATATTTATTATAATACTTCACAATCATTCTGTTAGAGTGGTCAAGTTTGACATTTATTGACAACATAAAAGTGAGCATGTCTCTTAAACAATAATTATTTCAAGCATTGTACATTTCCTAATAGACATGGAAAGAACAATCCATGGGTTTTGTTTTCCTATTTTAGATGACCATCATAAAAAGTTTACAATTGTGAATAACCTTACTAAAGTTTTCCATTATATTCCAATGAAACAAAGTTATTCCATGCCCAAATAAGCAAAAATATTTATTAGAAATTTTTATGAGCTTCATATATTTCCAAAGATGATTGTGAGTGACCATGACCCATTTTTTATTACTAAATTTTAGAATAAATTATGTAGGCAAATATTCATTTCATAAATTATGAGTCCCACATATCATCCACAAATAGATGGTCAAATGTAGATTACAAAAAAAATCTTAGAAGGTTACTTATATTATTTTATATTAAAAAACTCCCAACAATGATTTGAATTGACTACTTAGATCAATGGTGGTATAACACCATTTAACATTAATATATCAAAATGACTCTCTTTACTGCCCTATACAATCGTTAACCCCAAATATCTAAAAACAATGTATATAATGGATTTGGAGTTTTGATGATACATGATTATGTGGAGAATCCAATGAAATTGTACATGTTTTTTAAAAATACCTTAGAATACATCAAATATCGGATAAAGTGACATGCTAATAGTTATTTTCTGGAGTGATATTTTTAAGATAATGATTGAGTTTATATTCACTTTCAACCATACAAACAAACCTCTCTCAAAGAAAATATAAATAATTTGTATCCCAAATATTATGACCCTTATCAAATACATAAGAAAATTAGTCTAAATCCTCATGATCTTCAATTTTCAAATAAAGGATATATCCACATTTTTTTCATGTTTCTTCTTCAAACTGATCTATCAATCTTGGATGAGGAAGATCAAATTGTATTATATCCCAAAGGTATTTTGGTAACATGTCCAAGGTCTCTCCACTCTTGTCAAAATATTGAATATTTGATTAAGTGAAAATGTCTTCCAAAGGAAGAAACTTTATGGGAGTCATAATCTTCCATTATAGCTCATCCATTGATTCCTATGCTTTGAGGAAAAATAATTTTTGGCAAGGACTTATAATGAACTATATCTCAATGTTAGTTTTATTTAGAATTCATGCCCTTCGTAGACACCTCTTCATGAACATTCATAATATATTGTATGCCATGGACTACTCATCATCTTATCATACATATCTTATAATATTTAAAATTATTAAATATGTTTTCCTTACATTATTTGAACCATAATAAAATCCATATAAGTGATTTTAAAAACCAATATAATATGGTTGTTGAAATGAATGTGATACAAATGGGGCTCTTCTCAATCCCATGTAGCCAGTTAAAAGACTAGATTATCTACCCATCCTTTTTATCTTCAAAACAATTACTCTTATATTATAAAATAAAACTTTTAAAATATATGACAACATAGCTCACCTATGTCAAATCAAGACTTACTCTTGCAGAGAAGTATAGTATTAATATATTTCATTCTCATGAATGCACCCCATCACTTTCTTATAAATTGTATATTACATTGACAAGGTATCCACCACAATTTCATGAAGCTTATTTCTAATATTGATAATGTTCTTTTTTATTGACCTTCAAGTATACTTTCACAACTTAGTGTGTTAGCCTTTATTTTTTTACAAAATTTGTGATATGATATGCAATAAACACACTTACAAATTAAACCAAAAACACCTTCTTGTTGGTAATTCTAATTTACTACTTAATCGATAGCATTGAAGAAAATATTCTCACCTACACTTGAACTACTAACCCATTTCAAGATATTTCCTCCCAATGGACGATAAACAATGAGTTAGGAGGGGTGATCAAAGTATATTCTCTTTTATCCTCCATATTCCTCCAAATATATAGAATTTTTATACCTTTTTTTACGAAGACATTAATAATTTCTTCTAATATCAAGTTTATCCTTAGATGTAATTGGATTATATTATTATTTATTTTGCATCTATTTTATCTCTTCTACTCTTCCAAGCACTTCTTATCAACTTGCTCTCTCTTGTATAGTCTTATGAATACCTTCATTGGCAGAAGACTTAGACCACTTCTATCCAATTTCTCTATAACTTCCAAACCATGTCTAGTCCAAATTTTTTAACTTGAAATGAACATCATGGCAAGAAGTGTTTGAATTCCATTCTCTTGTCCTCCATCATTGTTACATTTGACACATCCAAATTCCTATAAGACACAAAATTATCTCATGATTAAAACCATGTACACAATTTAGTTGTAAAAATAGGTAGGTAAGAATAAAGAAGAGGAGAAGGAAATCCAACCAAACTTCCCCATGTATTCTCTCTTAAAAAATGTAGCATCACTCATATTCAAAGTAACAAAATTCCTATCAAGTGTAAGGATGATACCATGAATAGATGAAAATGTAAAAAAGGTACATCAATAAGTAGTTTCTTGTTGAAATTCATAATGTTTTCCACAAATGAATAGAAGCAATCCATCCACTCAAATATTATACAAAAAGCGTAAAGAAGGATAAAAAAGAGAGTATGTAATGGGTACCCTTAGGTACCATAAATAATCACTATATTATCTATAAATAGATTACACAACACTTTGATAATCAAATAAGGAGTAGTGGGGATGTATTCATATCAATACTAAAACCCCAATAACATAATATTTTAACCTAAATCTACATAATTAGAGATCTTAAGGTTAACTAAAGTTATAAAGTGGGTTTAACCATAACAAGGTTAATTGTGACCCATAGGAACTAACTAATATAATATTATAATAAATTCAATACATTGTGTAGTGAAATGTCCTTAGACCTATCCAATACATCACATAATGTCAGTCTTGACCATGAATATAATTACAATTTTAACACCCCACATAATTTGAACTAAGGGGCCAAGGAGAGAAGATATTTGTAAGAATAATATATCCCCCCATAATGGATGCTCTAATGAGACTTCATATTTTAAGGACTCCTAGGGATTCCCACATCATCTAAAATATGCTATTATATAAATGTTTCCTACACAAGAATCTCCTTAGGCTAGACCCTAGTCACTACTACCAGTATTAGACACTTCTAAAAACATCCAAAAAACACTTTTATGAAGAAGAGAATCCAGGATCATTACCTTCTTTAAATATAGGCTCCTTCAATATTCCATGGTCACATATAGTATGTCTTAAAGGAATACATTTTTATCTTATGACATAGATCACCTGATCTAAAGACTTCCTCTTACACTTGGACCTCCTAATTTTAATCACCAAAAAAGGCTTTGCATGATTATAATTATAAGAAGAACTATAACAAAATTCTAAGAGTACCTCGACAAAAAATAGAATAAGAAAGAGATCATGAAAGATTAAATCTTCACAAATAAACTGAATTAATCACCCAAAGTAGGAAGAGGGATTGACTAAAGTACATATTCAGTCATTTTCTTGTAAGCTTCAAAAAAACTCAAAATGTACTACAACTATTACAAATCCATCTATATCTCCCAAACAATTAGGCCAAATATTTTGGTTGCATAGAAAATTGTAAAACTGCCCTTTTAAAATAGGGCAATAGGTCTTAAGGACTATTCCACATACTTTGGCCCATTATACTAGAATAGGTCCATAAACTGATATCACCAATGCATAGAGCCAAAAAATAAAATGAATACTGATTAAACAATATTTAAAAAAACAAAGCAAGTAGATATGCACACACCACAAGATATTGAAGTGAAGCTTGAGAAACTGATTGATTATTCCATGAGATCAACTTTGCATAAATAACAAAGTTGATCCCTGTGATCCATTGGATTATAACAACCCAATAGATCTCAATTAAACATAGCTAGGAGTTTACCAATAATATCCTAGTGGAACTTAAGATATACTCTAACACCTCCTCTTAAGTGATACTAGGGCAAGTGGAGCATAAAAATAAACAAGTGGTATATTCACAGATATGAGTCTTGAAAACAAGGTCTGATAAGGTACTCATGTACAATATATCTAGAAGAACTTCTTTTGGTGAGATGATGAAAAACTACATGGGAAAAAACCATCTTCCAAAAGAGATAGAAGAATAAGAGAGAGAGGATGGAGAGGAAGATGTCATCGTCAACACCCCCCTAGAACAACATCCTTCACCCTAAACAGTTCACGCAACTGAAGATAGTATAGTGAAGCAAAGGATTTGATGAAGATATTTGCAATATGATGCTGAGTCAAAATTTACTCCAAGCTAAGATCTTCATCCTGAATGTGTTGTCGAATAAAGTGCATGTGGATATCAATATATTTGGTACACTGATGCTCAAAAAGATTACAAGAAATATAAATTATACTCTGGTTGTCACACTAAAGTACTATAGGATGATCATGGGAGAAATTAAATTTTGCCAATAATTGACGAAGCCAAAGAGCCTCCTAACTGGCTAAAATAGTTGCCTTGTATTCTGCCTCTATAGATGATAATGCAATAGCCTGTTACTTTTTGCATGTCCAAGAGATAGGAGAATAACCAAGACAAAGAACATAGCTAAAAGTGGAACATCTATCATCAACTAAACCTGCCTAATCTAAATCTATGTATCCCACGAACTCTATAAAACCTCTGCCATAGAACAAACCAAAATGAGTAGTGCCTTACAGATAACGAAGAATGTGTTTGAATTTCTACCAATGACTTTCATGAGGAAATTGGGAAAATCGAGATCAAACCAATACCCTAGGAAATGTTAGGGCAAGTATGAGTGAGATACAAAAGACTTCCTACTATCTATATAGTGTAGCATCACAAAGAGGTGAAGGGCAGGAGGAAGTCAAAGTGACCCCAAAATGGAATGGTGTAGGTGATGGCTTACAATCAACCATTCTAAACCACTGAAGAAGATCTAGTGTATACTTCTACTGACATTATAAAACTCTTGAATCTGTTTGAGTGATCTGAAAGCCAAGGAAGTAATGAGCCAATCCCAAATTAGTAAATCTTGAATTTCTCAGAAAGAGAGCACTGAAAAATCTGAATGTGAGAAGTGGAGCTACCAGTGAGAAGCAAATCATCAACATAGAGAACAAGAATGGTGATGTTCTCTCCATTTTTCCAAATATAAACTATGGAATCATATTCACAACGATGAAAGCCAGTGGAGAGAAGGAAGGAATCCATCTTCTCATACCATATCCGAGGATCTTGTTTGAGACCATAGAGTGACTTCTTCAATATACAAACAAGGGAAGGATCCTGAATAAAACCAACGAGTTGCTCCATATATATCTCTTCCTGCAAGTCTCCATGCAAGAAAGCACTTTTCACATCCATCTAAAAAATTGGCCAATTTTGTGATGCAACAAGTGTAAGTACAAGCCTAAAAAAGTCCATATTGGCAACAAGGGCAAAGGTTTCATTGTAATCAATACCTTCTACTTGGGAAAATCCTTTAGCCACTAAGAAGGCTTTGTACTTGTCAATGGATCCATTTGTTGTATATTTGGTGCGGTAAACCCATTTACAATGAACCAAATTTCTTTCTTTAGGAATAGGAACAAGATCCCAAGTGTGATTCTTCATCAAAGAGGAATGCTCAACTTCCATGACATTATCCCACTCTTTTATCCCATGAGTCATGGAAAAAGAGTGAGGATTAGCATAAAATGATTGAAAAATAAGGCCAATACCTAAGGATAAAGCATGTCTTGAAGGAGGAAGATACTAGATAAAATGTGTTGCCTCCTCAACAGTTGTGCAGGCCCACTTGGACATTGTGATAGGAATATTTGTAGGTTGGGCAAGAACAAGGGTAAATGTTGTGGATTCTTCATCAGAACTATCCTCAGAAAAAAATAGAAGTAGTAGGTCCAATGAGAGAATAAGAAGTACAAATATTATGAGGTGGAAGACTTTCATCAAATCAAAAATTTCTATGAAAAATGACTTCATGAGTGTTAGGGTCAAGGAGTCTATAAGCCTTCATATCCTCAGAATAGCCAACAAATGTAAGTTGTCTGCTTTTTCTATCTAAAGCCTTTCTCTTTTTCTTTGTAATGTGGGCCCAAGATTGACTTTCAAATATTCTAAAGTATGAGACATCAGGTTTGAAGTCAGACCATGCCTCCTCTGGTGTTAAATGTTTAAGAACTTTGTGGGGTGTGCAATTTTGAATGTAATTTGCACAATTGATTGGCTTAGCCTAAAAAATGGGTAGAAAATTTTTGGAGTGTAGCATACAATTTGCCATTTCTTTTAAAGATTTGTTCTTTCTCTCGGGCACACTATTTTGTTGTGGTGTATGTGGGACAGAGTGCTGATGAATAATTCCATGAGAAAAAAGGAAATATGAAAATCCATTATTGAAGTACTCCCCCATTTTTTGTACAAAGCTTTTTGATGCTACATGATGCTTGATTTTCAACCAATTTCTTCAATGTTTTGAATTGAGAGAAGACATCACTTTTGTACTTGAGAAAATAGACCCAAATGCATTTAGAAAAATCATCAATGAATGCCAAAGCATATCTGGCACCTGTGAATGATGGATGCGGGAAGACCATTAAGTCATTATGAACTAATTTCAAAGGTGAGGAAGCTCTTTGGTTTTTACTTTTTGGAAAAGGATCTTAGTGTTGTTTTCCATAAGCAGAACATAGACAAACAACATCAATAGAAGAGACTTTAGGTAATCCAATTACCATGTCATGATTACTCAATTCCTTTAAGTATCTATAATTGATATGACCAAACCTTTCATGCCAAATTTTGCTCTCAATATCTGCATGAGTGATGAAGGAAGATCCTACAAGAGTATCATCAAAGCTTTCAAAGTGATACAATATATCATTGTGATTAACCACTCCTTTTGCAATAAGGACATTTGGCCCCTGCAGGATTCTAATTTCAACTATTGAGGGGGTGAATAAAACAATATTTCCTTTCCTAGAACTACAGATTTGGTAGATAGAAAGGAGATTTATAGAAATATTTGGAACATAAAGAACATCACTGAGGTGACCCCCATTGATAAGAATGTCACCTTTACCTCTTACAGGAATAAAGGATGAATCACCAACTTCAGTGCTAAAAGCAAAACTAGAATAAAGGGAAGAAAATGACTCTTTGGAAAAGGACATATGATGTGTGACCCTTGAATCTAGAACCCAATGATTGGAACAAGACTTTGTATTTCTGTTTTGTACATCCTACGCTTTATCATATTCTTTGGAACCATTAAAATTATGTTTTTTGATTTGTTCTTCTAAATATTGTAATCTTTTCCAACATTTGTTCATTGAATGTCCATTTTTTTACAGTAAGTACATTGCACATTTTCTTGTTCTCTCCTTTTAATTTTACCTTTGTATTTTGAATTTGATGCTACAAATGCTCTTGAGGAAGAAGTGGAGAACTCAAAATTGGAAAGTTTCATTTCTTCCCTAGTAAGCCTGTCACAAAATTCTTCCAGTTTGGGCATTTTGAAATTTGTGCCAAGAGCATCCATTGTAGAGAGAAAAGTAGAGGCAAATATTTGAAATGGTCCTCTTAATTTTACCAATATGAGGTAAATGCAATCATCTTATGTTTTTTATTTTTCACTTGCTTTGAGTTGTGTTACAAGCTCCTTAAATTTGGTGAGGAAGTCAACAGTGGTATTGAAATCATCAGGTTATTGAGATCTATGAAGGAATAATGCAAACCAACAAAGCTTATTGATTTGAGAAGATATATATATACAATGCTATGGTTGGTTGGATACCAACCAACCTCCAATGGTTTGGGAGGAGCGCTAACTAGCGCATAATAAACAATTTTTTATCATTAATGTGATATCCACCAAACTATAGCCATGAGATAGGCTATGTATGCTAACATCCCCCCTTATTACATTAATGGCAAAATGCAGAGAGCTTTGCGAAATACTTCGAACTTGACTCGTCCAAGTGCTTTGGTGAAAATGTCTGCAACTTGCTCTTCAGTAGGAATGTATTGGAGTTGTATATGATGCTTTGGAACTTCATCTCGAATGAAATGACATTTTGTGTCAATGTGTTTGGTACGATCATGAAAAATGGGATTCTTGACAAGGTTCAAAACACCTTGATTGTCGCAAAACAAATGTAGTGGAAGATTCTTTGGAAGACCCATATTTGTAAGAATGCGACGTAGCCATATTATCTCATAGACTGCTCCACTGGTTGCACGATATTCTACCTCTGTAGAAGAAATAGCAACCACCTGCTGCTTTTTGCTATGCCAAGAGACAGGACCAGAACCAAGATGAAAGATATATCCAGAAGTTGATTTTCGATCATCAATGGATCCAACATAGTCGGAGTCCGTGTATCCTTGTAGATAAAACTTGTTATTCTTTTTGTATTCCAAGCCAAAATCTGTTGTACCACGGACATAATGTAGAACTCTTTTTGTTGCTTTCCAATGACTTACTTTGGGTTCCTGCATGAACCGTGAAAGATACCCTACAACAAAACTGAGATCAGGCCTGGTATTAGTTAGGTATAAAAGACTCCCGATCAGTTGATGATAGAGAGTGCCATCTACCTGTGGAGATTGATCATATCTTGACAACTTAAGTCCTGCTTCCATGGGAGTAGCTTTTGACTTACAGTCAGTCATGCGATATTTCTCAATCAAAGTCTTGGCATATTTTTTCTGTGTAACTCTGATATGATGGTTTTTTTGAGTTACTTCTAAACCAAGACAGTAGTGCAGAAGTCCCAGATCTGTCATTTCAAAAGATGATTTGAGATCACTTTTCACTGTATCAATCATACCTTCTGAACTACCTGTTATGATCAAATCATCTACATATAGCACCAAAATCACTATGTCAGAACCATTGTTCTTTATATAGAGATTCGCATCTGACGGACTTCGTTGGAATCCATGTTGTAATAGGTGACTATCAATTTTAATGTACCAAGCTCGAGGAGCTTGTTTTAGCCCATACAAGGATTTGATTAACTTGCAAACTTTTTGTTCTTGTCCTTTGACAACAAATCCTTCAAGTTGAGTCATGTATACTTCTTCTTGTAGATCACCATTAAGAAAGGCACTTTTTACATCCATCTGATGTAACTTCCATCCAAACTGAGCTGCCATAGCACACAATACTCGGATGGTAGTCATTTTTGCAGTAGGAGCGAATGTCTCTTCATAATCTATGCCTTCTTTCTGAGCATAGCCCTTTGCAACCAGATGGGCTTTATGCTTATCAATTGTACCATCTGCCTTATACTTTACTTTGAATACCCATTTACAACCAATGGGTTTCTTTCCTGAAGGCAGATTTACTAGCTTCCAAGTGTGATTTTTCATGAGAGATGTATGCTCTGCTTCCATAGCAACCTTCCATTGAGGCTTACTAAGAGCTTCCTGAGCAGTTGTGGGTTCATTTTCATCCAACGCTGTTAGATAAACCCTTTCATCCTCAATATCCATTTCTCTATCTTCTGTTGCATCTACGGATAGTTCATCAAACTGGTGATAAAGTTCATCAACTTCTGAAGATGATGCTTCTGCCTTCTTCTGCTGAGTGATACTGCGTGTACATGGTCGATCTAGAGTCATATCTGGAAGTGAGGTCAATTTAGAATCTCTCAAAGTGCTGGTATACCATTTTGGAATCTTCTTCTGAGGGGGTGAAGCCTCTTGCTTAGGCTCATCATCCTCATGATATACTATTGTAGAGGTAGTGTTTGATGTGAAAGCTTCATCAAATACTACATCTCTACTTATATGTGTTTTCTTGGTTATAGGATCGATCAAGCGATATCCCTTTGAATGCTCATCATAACCAAGAAAGATACATTGCAAGGTTTTCTCATCTAACTTCTTCCTTCTCTGTTTTGGAATATGCATGAAGGCTTTACATCCAAACACTCGTAGATGAGAAATGGAGGGTTTCTTACCACTCCATGCTTCTTGTGGAGTTTTGCCTTGTAGAGCCCTTGTGGGTGCTCTATTCAGGAGGTATGATGTTGTATTGACTGCCTCTGCCCAATATTGATCTTCAAGATTGGCTCCTTTTATCATACATCGGACCATTTCCACAATGGAGCGATTTCTCCTCTCAACAACACCATTTTGTTGTGGTGTATAAGTTGTTGTCAGTTGTTGTTTTATCCCATGTTCCTTTAGGAATGATGAAAACTCTTTGGAAGTATATTCTCCCCCTCGATCTGAGCAGAGGGTTTTGATGAAACATCCAGACTCTTTTTCTACAAGTTTCTTGAATTGTTGAAAGTATGAAAATGCCTCTGATTTCAATTGGAGGAAGAAAACCCACATATTTCGGGAGTAATCATCAACGAACAATTGAAAGTACTTCTTGCCACCATAACTGATTGGCATAGGACCACACAGATCGGTGTGTACCAACTCCAAAGGTTTCTTAGCTCTGGAAGAGCTAGCTTCAAAAGGTACCCGGTGTTGCTTCCCTACTAAACAATCCGAGCAAACAGGTAAGATGGAGGAGAGATGAGGAAGTCCTCTCACCATTTCATATTTGCTCAATTCGAGCAAATACCCTGAACTGAGATGCCCATATCTTCTATGCCAGAGAGAAGTGGCCTCCTTTGTAGTTGCAGCCAGAGCAACATGAGGAGTTGAAAGAGCATCGAGAATGAACAAGCCATGCTTGTAGGAACCGGTTGCAATATGTTTACCTTTTTGGGTTATAAAACATCTCTTCTTGCCTTTTACAACTCGGAACACAACATCCATTTTTATATCCAACATCTGGGGAACAGACAACAGATTATTGGCTAATCCGGGGACATAGAGAACCCTCTCTATCTGACATCTACCATCTGGGAGAGTGACAGAGACATTCCCTTCTCCCTTTACTTGGTATACTTGATCGTCAACAATGGTGACTGGCTTTCCCTCTTTCTCTTCAAATGTTTCAAACCATGATTTGTCTCCAGTCATGTGCTTACTAGCTCCCGAATCAATGTACCATACAACATCTATCTGGGAAGATGAAGTATGGGTCATGAGCACCTTGTGTGCTCTTTCAGAGTCGAAATCTGAATCGGACCCTGAGGAAGCTGAGTCTGAGTGGGAGTCAGCATAAGCAACATGTCCCTTATATTGCTTATGTTGCTTTTTATATTTTTGTTTCTCTTTCCCTTTCTTCTTATGAGATTGATCATTTTGTTGCTTATTTTTGAACCAACACCTGTTGGTGTCATGGTTATTCATATCACAAATCTTGCAATATTTATCCTTCTGCTGATTTTGTTTCCTTTTTCCTTGGAAGAAGAACCCCCTTTTTGAAACTGACCTTGTTTCTTACCCCTTTGTTGGGTGGAAAGGGCATTATCTGGCACCTCATCTTTCTGAACCTGATTTGCCTCCTCAGTCTGAAGCAAATTTACCAACTCCACAAAAGATACTTGTCTACCAGAAACATTGAGGGAAGTGATCAACATCTTATAGGAATCTGGCAATGCTCTCAAGATGACAGAGTTCAAGATATCATCATCCACTGGTTTTCCCATAGCATTCAATTTTGCTTTCAGTTCTGCCACTCTGCAAAGAAATAGATCAACTGTCTCCCCAGAATTCATACTGAGGGTATGTAGTTGAGTTTGAAGGTGTAGAATAGTGGACTGATTCTTTCCTTCATACACAGTAATCAAAGCATCCCAAGCTGCCTTACTGGTTTTGGCATCACAGATATGAGGTTGGACCTCATCTGTAGTAGCAAGCAGGAGAAACATGAGACCTTTTTTGTCCTTCTTATCCCAAGAGTCTTGATCTGTTCCTGCTGTTTGAGGGCGTTGTGTAGTGCCAGTTACTACATCCCATAAATCTTCCACCTGAAGAATGGCTCTCATCTTTGTTTTCCATGGAACAAAGTTAGGACCTTTCAACAACTGTGAATCGGAGAGATATTTGTGAACAGTGGCCATTGTGAAAGTTCCTTATGTCCCCCCTTTGTCTTATAATTTTGCAAAGAAGAATATTGTGATCCCCCCTTCTTGTTGCAAAAATAAACAAGGGAAAAAAGTAAAAAAAATTACTCTTGGGCCTCCCGGGGAAAAAAATCCTCCTTAGGAGTCAAATGGATTGCTTTGGCATCAAATGACACTGTCAGGGTGTCAAAAACTGCGCATGGGCATCAAAAAATGGCGCTTGGGCATCAAAAAATATTGGCGACCACGAGGTTTGATCCATGGACCACGTCCACAACAGAGAGCGTAGTAAACCAACTGCGCTACCCAAGGTGCTGGGAAGGAAAGCCCAACACTTGGGCCTTATGTTCGAGGCGGGGAGGAAGTTTGAAAAAAAAATATTTGTGGGATTATCCCACATGCATCCTGCGGATGCATTCAAGGACTTTATAAGGTGGGAGGGCCACCTTTGAAAGTGACTGCCTTCGGGCAGTCACCCCTCCCCCACTCTCCTTTTGCCACCTAAGCCGAACCAGTCGTCCAAGCCACGTCCGCCACGGTGTCCGAGTCAGTATCCAAGCCACGTTAGCTGCTCTGTCCACGTCAACCTCTAAGCCACGTTAACTGCTTTGTCCACGTCATATCCTCTTACGGGTCCACGTCAGCATCGAGTCTAGTCCGTTGGTCCCATGTGCCACGTTAGCCTCGAATGGGTCCACGTTAGCATCGAGTCTAGTCCGTCGGTCCCACATGCCACATCAGCCTCGAATGGATCCATGTCAGCGTCAAGTCTTAGTCCGCTGGTTCCACGTGCTATGTCAGCTTCGAATGGGGTCCACATCAGCTTTTGACCTATCACCTGCACAATAATACACCTCGGACAAAGAGCCTAAGTTGGGCTTCATTGTACGCCTCCCTGCTCTCCCTCGAGAGTCGAGCCAGCCAACCTTGGGATCCGTTGCCCTCGCCTGCATCTCAGGTCCTCCGCGTCAGTCGGTCAGCCCACCTGCTCTCCCTTGAGAGCTGAGCCTGCCAGCCTCTGCGTCTGCTTTGGTACCATATTGAGATCTACGAACCAACAAAGCATATTTATTTGAGAAGATATATATATATATATATATATATACAATGCTATGGTTGGTTGGATAACCAACCAACCAACCTCCAACGGTTTGGGAGGAGCGCTAACAAGCGCATAATAAACAAATTTTTATCATTAATGTGATATCCGCCAAACTATAGCCATGAGATAGGCTATGTATGCTAACACAGGTGACAATGCTATTAATTTTGCCTCAATTTACATAGATTTTATGTGGTCAACTTTGCCAAATAAATTCTTTAATTTTTGCTAGCTCTCAAATGAAGTTTTGCATTTATCTATGTAAAACCATAAACATGAGGCCCATGGCTTCATACATTTTACCCTTGTGTACAAAGATTTCATATTGTTTTTAAAATTTTGGTTGCTTCTCTTAAGTAGATGAGATAACCCTCTTTGTGCAATTAAATTGAGCATTCTTGGCTTCCATATATGGTAATTGTGTGGAGTTAAAGGTTTAATTATTGGTGCTTGTGTAGTATTCATACTTACAGAAGAAGATAAGCAGCAAAAATAAAAATAAAAAAATAGGTGTGCAAAATTAAGCACCGACAGACCCCTCCACAAAGAGAATTTTTTATTATGATGCGTACAAGGAGTTATTTTTTTTTTTTAAGTACATAAAGCCTTTATAGGTTTAGGCTTACAATGAAATGTACTAAAGAAAACTGCTACACTTTACAAAAGAACATGCTAAAAGATAAAGTTGCTGCTCAAAATAAATAAATAAATAAATAAGGCACAGATGGAATGGACCAACGCAGACCTGATATGGCAACAGGCGATTGAAAAACTTGATGTTCGTCGGGCTTTTTCGGCCACCTCCGCTCCTATGTTTTTATGCCACCGACGAAAAACTTATTTTCTTCGTCATTGGTGACCTCCAGCCACGACACCACTGATTGAAACCCTCCTGAATCCATAAAATATCACGTGCAAATGACTTTGTTGAGATGCTAGAACTGCAAATTCAAACTACGAACTCTCCGCTGTCAATCGCTCAGGCGGCCTCCAACTGGAACTTCCAGGTGGTATGACTTGCACAAAACGGACAAACAAGCTGACGCAGGCTCTATTCCAGTCTAAGTTTTGAATAGGCGGTAGACCATGAGCAACTTCAAACTCCGCATATGTACCGTTTCAGACCATGAACATGGTAGTACTGCAAACAGAAACATGAGGAAAAAAATATATTGCAAGATACACATCTAATGGTTATTTAAAATATGAGGGTGAAGTAGTATGTAATAGCTTTCATTGCAAAAGGGCTGCCACGTCGATTTGTTACCGCCAAGCAAGGTATAGTTTGATCCCGATTGGCATGACCGTTGGTGGCACATAACATTAAACTGAGAGCTCAAATGGAGACTTATTGTGCATACTATGCAAAAATTTATTATCTTCAGTTCGTCGTAACAGATCGATCACATGGTGGGCAAATCATCTATCACCAGTCATATGCAACATAACTCAGCGTCTGATCTCCAGCTTGTACGATGAATCTGCAGCAGTTGTTGTGAATGTAGACAAGAAAATATAGATTGATTATCTTCAGTTCATCGCAACAGGTCGATCACATGGTGGGCAAATCAACTGTCATCGATCATAACTCTAACTTGTATGACGATCCTCTGCAGGGGTTGCGAAATGGTAGAGTCTTTGAACCCTTCAAAGAAAAAAAATAGTTCGGGGGCTGCCCGAGAGTGGTAATTGCTTCAAAGAATCCGCTCCGGGGGCGCTTGAGTGTGGTAACCACTTCAAAACATGCTTTGAGGGCTGCAAAATGACAGAGTCATCAAACCTCTACGAGCCCTGCAAAAACATGCACATGCGTGTAATAAAGCTATCGTTGCCACGAACTCAAAAAAGTTATACCAGCGATATCCTCCCATAAAGGAAATTGCTGGGAAGAAAATGTGGTGAGGCTCTAATTGTTTTTAGTGAGACTCCATGATCGCCAAAAAAATATATATATATATCAGTAACAAAAACTGACAGACCGTCCAAGAAAGGAACGGAAAAATATGAACTAGCTCTGAGAAAAAAAACTTCAAAAAAAGATCTCTTGAATGTTTGCAAGAGTCTACTCTGGTACCATGAAACGAACACTGATTAAACAATATTCAAAAAACAAAAGCAAGTAGATATCCAACACACCACAAGAGATTGAAGTGAAGCTTGAGAAACTGATTGATACTGTGAACCATTGGATTATAACAATCCAATAGATCTTAGTTAAATATAATTAGGAGTTTACCAACAATATCTTAGTGGAACTTAAGATATACTCTAACAAAAAAATCATGTGATTTGAAAAAAAGGGGTTCCAAACACTTTTGTATACAAAAGATATGGCCTTCAAAATTTTTCTCAAATAGCCCTAAAAAAAAAAATTAAATTGCCAAAACTCAAGAAATTGGTGTCAAATTGTAGTCTACTGCATGTTGTTTTCTCATTCACTGATGACAACCACTCATCTTGCACCACTTAGATTCTATTGGCACATTGAAGATCCAACACTTGTCTTTATCTGAGTGGGTTAAGGTGTATATATATAGAAAAATTGATTATGTCGCACACAGGGGTTCCACATTTACTGCCATATTAGCCTTTAGTCATAGTCTTACAAAAATCCTAAGTGACATTGGAGAGACTCAATCCTTCATCTTACAAGTGTAAAGTTCATTGCAATAACCAACATAACAACCATAGCTTTTGGAAATAGGGGGAAGGCCCTTTCACTTAAGCCCTTCTCAAAATGTAGTAGCCAAAGTGGATCCATGCTTTGCAAAATAGAATGGGTGTGGGATTTGAAAATACACATGTTCTCTCCTAACATTGTTCTACTAGCCAATTCAATGCCACAGGCAGTAATGATTTTGAAAAATGCTTCTCTACAGAACAAGCATACCTTCCTCCTCCATTCAAACAACAAGGACACAAATCAAGCATACAACCAACCTTTGTCAAAGCAAAGGACCAACTACAACACTATGCCTCCAAGTGGAATAGGACAAAAGACATTATAGCTAATGAATATTGCATTCATCACAGAGAAAATTAAAAAAGGATAACTTTCACAGTGATTTAAACCTTGGTTATCTCTCCTTGAGTGTCATATGTCACACTCTGCTAGTTGTAACAGACACTTGAAGAAGAATTGTGTGTTTTCAAAACATTTTGAGTGTGAAGCCAAAGCTCGTGCACAAGAAAATGATGAAATTTGAATTCAAAATTTTCCACCATTTTTTATCCATTGAATCAACAATTTTTGAAAACCTTTGTCTGAAAATGAGAATAAATAATTTTCAATGCTCTCAAAATGACATATAAAGAACGAAAATAGAAATATTTTTTGCCTCTTATGCAAAAAAGGCTTATGAGGCATTCGGGAGGAGATTGTCCTAGGAATCAAAAGAAGAATCGAATGCTCCAAATGATATTTATGTGTACCCATGTGAGGCAACTCCATACCTACTCTAATACCATGTTGGAATTCACAATATTTTCTAGAAACAAACAAAAGCAATCTATCCACTCAAATATTATATAGAAACCATAAAGAAGGACAAAAAAGAGAGAGATAATGGGCACATGTGAACACCATAAATAATCACTATATTATTTGTAGATAGATTAAATAGAATTCCAATAATCAAATTAGGAGTGGTGGGGGTATTTATACCAATACCAAAACCCCACTTACATGATAAAGTTTAACCCAACCTAACATAACAGGAGGGCTTAAGATTAATTACAAGTTATAGATTGGGTTTAACCATAACAAAATTAACCATGGGCATAGGTATTACATAATAAAATATTACAATAAATTCAACACATTGTACAATGAAATGCCCTTAGGCCTATCCAATACATCATACAAATTTGACCTTGCCCATGAATCAGATTACAATTTCAACATTTTCATAGGCATTTTATTTAATATAATAGTTTTTTACCTTTTTAACCACTCAAACATTGCAAGTAAAAGGTAATATCTAACTATCTATCTATCTACCTATATAGATAGATAGATATTGAGTATTCTAAAGACTTTGGATACTAAACATCAACACTCATAAATACTTAAAATCTATCTTTGATAACAAACGAAGGCTTCAATTTGAAGCGTTAATTGGAGAGGAAGAAATCATTACTATCAACATCTCAGTTTATTTTAAGTACCTATCATGTCAAATCATGTCAAGATGTTTATATTTTCTTTAATGCTCTTGTATGTTTATATTCCTTTTTCATATAAAATATGATTTTATTTTTTAGTATCTCATTCACTTTTATTGTGTTATATGTATATTTATTCGCTTTTCTAATAGTATTTATCTTCATCACCAATTTATATTTTATAATGTGGATAAAATTTTAATTGCACAAGATTTAGCATACATGTGTTATTTGAACTTGTATAACAATCATTAACAATATTGAAATTCCATATTTTAAAAAATTGGGAGTGATCCTTCTTAAAATCAAACTAGGGATTTTACTTTTGAAATTGAGTATAACCATCACAATTAGACATTTTTTAATTTTATTCTCTTTCTAGTCTTACCCATTACCTTTCAAAGTGCCTTCTCAATAAGAAGTACCATAATTCTCCAAGTCCAAGTAGTTCCTTTGTTGCTTTGTCTCAAATACGTTTGGAAGACATACATGGTAAACATATATGTTAGTTGACAAATAGCACTTGTCCCAAGCAATAAAACAAGTGTACCTACGCCAATTTTCCCATTTAATCTCCACCATTATACCATATTCAAAAGAAATTTATTATTTTTACTTTCTCCTTCAAACACACTTGTCATTGACTACAAAAAAATAACTTCATGGCCAGCTCTAAATCTTAAATATGCACCTCCAAAGTTGCTTACATGTGTTTCAGGTAATGGGAAGGAAAAGGTAGCAAAGTATTACATCTAAAATTCTCTTTTTATTCTCTAGTATTTTTCTTATCAACACTTTAAACATACAAAAATCAACTATCCCATTTAATGTAAATAACAAAATTACCCTATGCCATCTACTTTAATAAGGAATATCATAGACAATATTAAATAGATGCACATGTTGCATAGTTGTCATCCACCTTTGCATGATGCATAGTTATCGTCCATATTTTATACTTAACATTAAATAGGCTTTTATCTCCTTGTTTGTCACTCATGGTTTTGCCCAAAACCATGGTTTGTAACCAGGCACTTTGTGTCTATAAATATATATTGTTTATCAATATGAATTGATTATAATGTCTTAATCCACATAAGTGGTATCAGAGCATCCTGCTCCTATTTCCATTTCCATTTAAGGTATTATGCCACTTGTCAAGAGTCTCTCTCTAGAAGAGATCTCTCAATGAACCAAAATCTCTTGACTAAATTGTTGGTAATCAAAGCTACCATGTTGGAAGAAATGGTAGCAAAGAACTTTTTATTATAAAAGTTGAAGAAGATTATGAAGAAGTAGCACCTAGATTCGAACTAGGGACTATGGATGAAGAGCACATCATCTTACCACTAGACAATTTTGTTATTAAAGAAGAATTCAAATTCAAAGGTCAATCTGTAGAAGACCGTGAAGATTAAGAACTTAGTTTTGTTGTTGTTATAGTGGTGAAGGCAGTGCTAGCTTCACAACTGGATACACTCTTTTTCAATATTTTCATCTTCAATGTAGTTATGATAATTTTGTTGCTGGAATCCAAATTGCACCTACATCTCCTAAAAATATTGATAAGCTCGAACCCACATGTCATTGCTCTATTTGTTGTTTAAACTTAAGTTGTAATATTCCTTTGAAGATGGTGCTAATAGATCCATTTTTTGTTTAGTTTTTATTTTTGATATTTATCATAACCTTCACTTAGTTGTAGCATGGCTACCTCCATGGTCACTACCTCTTGATAGCCATTATGATTTTTTAATTCAATGACCTACAACTAATTGCATCTACATAAGCCCTACTCAACTTTCTTTGTCATTACAGACCACAACCTTTCTTTCTACGAACATCATCATTTTTTTGTGGACGTTAATACTATCCTCGATGATAGTTACTACTTGCACTAATGTTGACTGCCTCAACCATCCTTGTGGTCCTGGTTTGCCTTAACTACCCTCTTATTACTCCAATTAAATTTTCCAATGCTCAAGTCAATGTCGTCATGACTTTTCACCGTAATCCCATCATGGACTCCCCCTTGTTTGGCCACCTAGGACTCCCATTGGTCAGCGTTCCTACTCAACATAAGCCATGCCAACCTATGGATTTTTTTGTTCACAACCCCACCTTGTGGCCCCTATGCGACTTCTATTTACTGGCCCAATTTGCATTATCACCAGTTCAATTTTTTAGCCACCCCATGGCCCTTGTTGCCTTAAGTGTTTTATTGCACACTATGATAGCATGACTATGTTTTTTGAGCTTTCAACATGATCCAATGTAGGTCCCTTTGTCACCATACCTCTTGGCATTTTTCTCTCCTTTTAGCCATGACCTTTTCTCAAGCTTTCAACATTGACCTCAACTTGATAACTCGCTTTCACCACTATTTCTATTTGCCTTACCCTTTCATCTCCATTCAGGCTTCATTGTGTTTGGTGCTACAATGTGCCCTAAATTTCTTATTATTCTAATGATTTTTGCCCCGATTATTTAATCAATATTTGGTGTTTTCCACCTCGATCACATTATTGCCATTACATTGACATAATTTTTACCACTCAACTTCGCATCCTCTTACTTCTATTTCCTCCCACATGACTAGTCTACTTACATTTCCCTTTTGTGTGGCTCTATCATGCTATCTAGTTGATAGCCATTACACGCCATTTTAGCCCTGCTAGCCCCCATGGAGGAAACACTAGCCTGCCCAAATTATTACCTATTAGAGGAAACCCTAGCACTACCCTGGTCCTTGTTTCAAATTTTTGCCATTTTGGGCCAATTTTTCCATATTCAAGCTTTGTTGCTCTCTTCCATTGCAACATTTTGGCATATTATCCTTTGATTTTTGGTCATGCTATCAGTTCTTTCATCCCTCCTTTGTGGTCTCCATGCGTAGTATTTATTTTGGTTGTTGACATCTTCTGTGCCATGCCTGATTTCTTCGCTTATAGTTGTGTTTACCCCCATTTCCTATTATCCCCACTAGCCTGCTTTCTTTTTTGCTACCCTGGCCACCCCTCATTAAATCACACCCCAAAATTGTATTGGTACCTCCATGATAACCCTAATCTATGTTTGGCTCCTAGTTTCCACCATGCACATTTATGTCCACATGACTTATAGTCCTCCTACCACATCGTTGCCCATTGGTTGCTTTGCCTTACCCATTGCCGACACTGCCCTCTATCAGACCATTAGTTAAAAATCATGACAAGAGTGTTATTAGGTTGGATGGGTAAATCATGATTATTCATTTTAGATCAAATCAAACACCTCTGGTGGGCCTACAAGAAGATCATGTTTGACATTTTCCCATATGGATTGTGTTAAGAGTTTTTAGCCCTTATATTTGTTTCTTTTCGATATTTGATATTTTGGTAAAGAAAAGTAGGAGCAGACATATTAATATTTTTATTAAAAAACCCTAGCACTGGATATCTAGCCTCACGATTGACTCCACAGATATATGCACATTATACCACATTTAAAGTGGAAAAATCACACACAACCTTTATATGCTTGTTTTAATGATTTGAACGTCCTTAAAAATATGAAGGTAATGCATGTTTAATATTTTAAAACAAAACTATGACGATATATTCTCTATTGTCTAAAATTATAAAAGGTTTATTTCCCTTCTCTTTTTGTTACTTAGGGAGCTTTTGTTTTTTATGCAAATTGAGGTGCCATCTAGTTACACATATAGGTATATTTATAGTCGTTGAAAAGCTCTTTTCAAGCCCGATCCAATGGACTCGATATTTTATATTTTATGATGACTTGCTCTAGTTATTTAAGTGCCAAAGTTTAGATTTTTGTCTTTCTGTTTTGGTCATCTTCAATCTATTTCTCCTCCTTGTTTGTACACATTAGAGTCCAATGTTTCTATGGTGGGGAGGAATGATAAGGAATATCATAGATAATATTAAATAAATGCACATATTGCATAGTTGTCATCCACCTTTACATGATGCACAATTGTCGTCCACCTTTTATACTTAGCATTAAATCGACTCTTGTCTCCTTGTTTGTCAGTCATGGTTTTACCCAAAACCATGGTTTGTAATCGAACACTTTGTGCCTATAAATATGTATTTTTTATCAATGCAAATTGATTAGAATTTCTTGATCCACGTCAACTTAGAGGATAACTATTATCATAGCACACAAATATGTACAAAGCATTCCATACAATGACCTCAAGTACAAGGAGCAAAAAAAAAGAGTAGAAGATCTAAATTTTGAATCCAAAAGAGGCTAGAGGCTATATATCGAGTTGATTTCATAGATATAATATGGATATGCTTCTTGGCCCATGGAATTCAAGTTTGGCTGGTGAAAATGTTTGGTTTGCAAGAACCCTTCAAGATTCAACTGGTATATATAACCAATAAAATTTGGCACAAGGTTTGAATTCTACAAAATGAGAATGACTGGCTCACAAGAACATGCCAAGATTCAATGTGGATTTAGTTTATTTGTTAAAAATATACATTATAATGTATTGCATATTAAACTTATTTCTTCTATAATAAATTGTGTAATATGCTTAAATTTTTACTCTAGAATCACATAGTTTCTTCCACAATTTAATAATTTAATATATAAATATGCAAGTCCTTGGAGACATAGGAGAAAAATAGGAGTATAGTTAGGAAAATATATGATATTGGTCATAAAGGCATATAGGAGAAGACTAGGCTCCTAGGTAATTAGTACTCATTGCTTTTGCATTGCATTACATTTGGTAGGATTTGCTTCTATATTGAATTAAAATAGTAGGTATTGTTTCATTGTTACACTTGGAATATATATAATTTAAGTCATAACTCATGGTAAGTATGGTATTTATGAAGGGCCATACCCATGGAGTATGATATTTGTGAAGGCACACATCCATGCTACCTTATAGATTTTGATATGGATTTAAGTTGATTAATCTTGATAATGTTATTGAATCAAACTTGTAGCTATGTATTTACACCTCCAAGTGAAAGGCTATAAATTTTAATATTTCTTTCCAGATGAATATACTTTTAAGGCAAATGACCTAAGAAGCAACCAAAATAGAGTAAATTGGATAATAAATGGAGAACCTTCAATGAGATGAACCAAAAAGTGTCTCTGTTCCCAAGCACTGAAACCATCGGCTTCAACTTCACTATCTTGAATATGTTGACAAAGCACCTTGAAATGAATAGAAGTTGTATTTGTATTAAGGCATATTTTGGTTAGTATTATTGAAAGGGTTGGTCATAGGCTCATCACCTTGGTGCTAGTAGTTGGTGTAAATCATTCCACAGGAAACAAAACTAGGGTTAGCTTGCGAATATGTACTACTTGGAGAGACTCACTAGCATCAAATAAATGTATTCATGAAAGAGCAAATTCCTTGGCCACCCACCTAAAGAATGGATAACAACTATTATGTAAATAAGTCTTTAACAAAATTGTAACTTCCAAAAGCTAACTAGAGTTGGATGAAAAAGTAATGAGCATAGTGGGAAGGTAATATCCACAAAAGGCTGAGAAAGGGAGGGGTAAGGGATTTAACTTTCAATAGTGTAGAAGGAAAAATCTGAATGAAAGGAAGCTTTCTTCAACCAATAAACATGTCTTAGTGGTTCTAGATAAACTTAATAAGTTGTAAATTTAGAATGTCAAGATGTTCAAAAAGTTGCTTGTCCCTCTGCATCCCAAGTGGATGATTCCAATGATTTTATTTATTCAAACCAATTTTCTACCCATTTTCATACTATGATATTAACATCAAAAAAATTAACCATAGCCCCGAAGAGAAATGCTAGTTGAGCTAGTAGGTTCAAGTTATTTTGGGTCTTTCCTTAGCGAGAAAACAAACTAGACCATGGTCCTTCCCAGGAATGAAAGTGAATTCCAGATTGACGTTTACCCAAAATTGAGATAAATACATTGGATTCATATTAGTACTTGAAGTGCCCATCAATCCCAAACCAAAATAAGAAGACAAATGACCTTGTTCAACTAGCTTATTTAGCTAGGTCAATAAATTCTTTTAGTTCTTAACAAAGTGAAGTTCCACATGATTAATCATGTACTAGTGAAGGCATTTGTCTCTTCACCTTCACCTTTGAATGAGAAATCAACACCAATAGATCTCTCTCCCACCCACCCTTCAATCACACCAACTCTATCCCGCCCACCGAGATCAGTAGCCGCGTTGGAAATGGAATAAATGAAACTTGTTTATTGGGTTGAGATCGGGTTTCGAAGTTGAGAGAAGTATGTAGCTTTTTTTCTCGCGCAGCGGGAGGGGGGGTGTGGGGATTGCAACAACGAAGTTGAGATCGAGGGAGGGTTCAAAGTTGAGATTTGAATCTTTAGCTAGGTAGATCAACCATTTCCAACCCACCCACCCAAACATGAGAGCAAAGGAGAAAGGTTAGGCATGAGTCATTGGTGAAAAGTAGGACTTAGAGATAACTAGGTTTTAATTCGATATTAAAGTGAATTGAAAATTTATCGTAGAAATATGTTGCTAGTGGCCAAGGTTAAAAGTAAAATTTCATTTTCAAGTGCCACCAAACATAATTGAAATGTTAATTGTAGGAAAGCATCTTTGTACCAATATGGGTGGCATTTTATGTTCACAATCCTTTCAAAAAAATGAACAAGAAATAGTTTTTACTTTATACTCTTTTGTTGATATATTTTTAATTCTCAAGGATTTTATATGTGTTTTGATGACAGATCTTTTTCCTTCTCAAGGTAGCTATAATTCTGGTTATGAAGGCTTGTACCTTTTGGGAGCCTCTATTATTTGTTCTTCATATTTATGGTTAAAAATAAATTATGTGATCCTTTACTACAACTACAAAATTCTTTCAAAAAATAATGTAAACAATATTTCTTTCAAAATGAAAAGCAATGCATTTGTTAGGATGGAATGATATGAACTAGAACTTTTTCGATGTTCTCTCCAAAAAACAAATAATTAAAAGCTTCTAGGAATCTCTCTATCTCTTGTTTCATGCCTTGTATTTCATGTTTCCCTCTTTCATGTACATTGCCATCTCATAAATTCATTTCTGATTTTTTCCAACCAAGTTTATCATGTTCCTCACTCTATAGCTTTCCTTCAAAATCTTGTACATTCATCAATGGCATTAGCACAATACATACCTTAAATCAAATCCAAACCTTGAAAATTAATAAATGTACAACTTAGTTATATTAATAAATGTACAACCTAGTTGTTGGAAAGCTTCAATGATTTGTATTATTGATTTGGAAATATTTATTTAAATTTGTCTTTCCTAGTATAGCATAATAAACTATAATGAGATGACAACTATCTACAACTTCTTGTGAACTCATGAAGCTTGTGTTGAGTTCTTGTAACCACTCAATTTACTATGATGGTAATAGTTCTTAACATTCCCCCCATTGCATCATATTTTAGAGTTTCTTGGCTCTTGGCTCTACCTCTGGATCTTGGCTCTAGCTCTTAGCTCTTGGCTCTTGATCTGACATTGACTCTTGATGAGGAGGAAAGGATTTTTTTAGTTGGATCCTCTGGGTTTTGAGTAGAGTAAAATTCTCCCCTTTATTACATCATGATCCAAACATGGATAGGGATACCATATCAAGTACACTTAGAGTATGAATAAGAACACACTCAACTAGTCACAACAAGCAATAGTGGGATTAACCTCACTTGCTTCCTTAGTGAGAATGACCTCATTGCACACTTAACCAATGATAAATATGAATTTTCTATCCATGGTCCAAGGATTGAGATTCATACACCCAATCATAGATAATAAGTCAGATTGATCTTTGACTAATTTTCATCTTCATGTGAATGGAGACAAACATTATCATTCACTTTGAGTGAGGCATGTGCCTTCACTTGACCACATATTTGTGAACTTTTAACTGTTGGATTTCTCTACTAATTTAACCATGAGTGTCCTTTGGTATCTTTCTCATCTTATCAGATTGCATAGATAACCAACCACTACAACCTTTAGGTGTTATAGAGTAGATCATTGCTTGCAAGGTTCACTCTATTGTTTGCAAATCAAGCCTTATTTTCTCTCATGTGTGAGATTTTGCTTCTACCACACATAATTTTTATCCAATGGTTCTCCTCACTTTGCTAAAAGTATGGATCAACTAAGACTCAAATCTAGGACCTTCAATGCTATCCATACATATTCACTTGTTCAACATGGTAGTTGGATGATCCTTACTACTTTTGAAAAATATTCTCAATATTTGATTACCTTGTGCTTACTGAATATTAAGTGCATGATTATAGGGCTTATGGGCACATTAAACATTGGACAGGTTAATATTTCCTCCCCCCTTAATGTGAACTTTGTACTTGAACAATATTTAGGAGTGTCGAGCACTATCAATCATGCACTCCAAACATCCTCTTGTGAATAGGGACACACACATCTATTCACAAAGATCAAATTTGAATCAGTTAATAAATATATATTCCTCCTCACTGTCTTCATGGGGAGGATATTCGTCATGTGTTGCCATACATCATGTGTCAACGATTGTAATAACCTATCATCATTTCTTGTCTTGAATATTCCTAGTTGTAGCAAGGTCAATCACCTCCGACTTTCTCTTCTGCATTGTGGCTTTGTTCATCTGAATAAGTCATTGTGTATGATGAATGATGTATTCACGTTTCCTTTGTCTGGTGACAAAAAGCGATTGAATGTTGAATGTCTTGTTCGGGGACTCTTGGTTCTTCTCATTGATCTCTATTTCTAGCCCATTTAGACAAGAATCTATTGATGAAGAGGAATTGCATTCAAAATGCACCTCTTCGACTTTGAGTTGTTCCATTTAAAGTCACTTGTGCATGGGCAAAGTCACTATAGTTTGCTTTTCCGTCTTGTTCTCTTGTTGGTTCTCCACCGGCTTGGGTTGATTGACTATGCCTTTGATGTCATAGGATGTGTCATCACCTAGGGAGATATGTCCTATATAATTGAAACAGTCTAGAGTCTAGAATAAGTCTTTTCGATTGGTCATATGTTTGGTTGCTCTGAAATTGACAAAGCAAACCTTAATAATATGACTTACTTGATCACGAGCATCATATACATGCCTTTCTTCTCTTAAGTGGTCATATTCTTCTTCTCTTAAGTGATTGTCTTTGACAACATTACCATATTATTGACGTATCTTCTTCCAATTTAAAATTTTATTGTTAGTTGATACCATTTTTTACTTCGAAAGCTTTGCTTGAGAAGAAGATCCTTTTGTGAAAGGATTGTGCCAACATTCCTTCAATATGTGGCCATTTTTGTCACAAAGTTCAAAACATATTTTGTGTGAAATGTCTTTTCGATGCTAGAAATGGTGTTGAGGTCTTTTACATCTTTTGACTGGTTGCTTCTCCTTTTTATTTGAAAGGATAACTTGATCTTTATCTTGTGATGTATAAGAGGCCTTCACTTTTTGAAGTAGATTCACCAATCTTTCAAATGTTGATGTTTGTTCAATGACATTCAAAGTTGTACTGTAAAGAAAGAGATCTCAAAATAATGGAAACAAGTGCATCATGAGACATTGTTTCTCCAAAGTTTATTGTGATACACATAGCTTTGCAACTCGTCTCAAGAAAGATTCAAGTTATACTCCATTCTTCATTTTTAAGTCTTAAAGTTGGCTTTGAAGGAACAAGATTTGGTTCTTGTTCTTTACCTCAAATACTATATAGAGTTTGTTACATACATCTCTGATTGTTGTTGAATCACGAATGTATGATTGAATTTTATTAAAGACACCAAACATGATAATCAACCAAGCATAAGATCCGCTGGTGCCAGCCCTGGGGTTCGATCCCTCGCCCCTCCTCACTAGCTCCCTTGGCCCTTTCTCCTACGACTTCTGCGGTTATTGTCATATTTTCCAGGTAGAGGAAATTCCAATAAATTGAACCCGAGAGAGATTGCCGGAACTGTGGTCAGAAGCGTAGTGGGATCGATAGCTTTTTTGACTCACTTCGGAGGACGCCGTCCGCTCATGAGTAAACGAGACGTAATTGTACGTTTAATACCCGCGCTGCCGGGAAAGTGTGCGGGCACTGCATTTATGACTAGGGTTCCAACAATGCTTGCGGCTTGGAACAGATCCAGCAATGAATTTTCTGAGATTCTCTTCCCCTTCCGACGAGGAAAACGAGGGTAAAGTCTGTGTGAGGTCCAGTGCTTAGCTCCAAAGTCGTCAGGCGCCGGCCGCGTTCAGCGGACGCCCGTTGCTGTCGGTTTTCCTGTTCAAAAAAGGAATCTGGCACTCAGAAATAAAGGCACCATGTTGGATCTCTCACTTATCAAGTTTGATGTCTTTGTGAGCAGTCAGAAATGTAGTAATTTTATTAGAACTCTGCTAAAAAAAAATGTAATAGTTCTTCTACTAATGTTACCTTTTCAAGAGCATCTCTAAGTGGTAGAGGTTAGTGAGTGCACCTCAAAGAGATTCTTGTTGCTCCAAAATAGGATAGATTATGAAAACATATCTTTTAGATGTAGAAGATGTCATGAGGTGGGGCATACTGGGAGATCATGCCCTAAGAAGAGCCCAACAGAATCATATGTAGAAAATCGCAAGATAAAATAATAAATGGTTATGGATGAAGATGGTTTTCAACTTCCAAAAAATAGATCTAGAAAAATGAAAGAAAATAAACAATGGAGACTAGTAAGGAAAGATATTGGAAGAAATACCAACTCTTTTGAGGATTTAGCCTATGAAGAAAAAGTAGATGAAAGCGTAGAGGACACAATAAAACAAGTTCAACATATTAACAAGCAACCGTCTATTTTGTATGATCCTGATTTAAGGAAGAACATTCTCGATAAACCTAAGGAATGTGTCTCATCAAATTTTGAAGACTCTCTTAAAGTACCATGCACCTTTCAAGAGAAAAAAAGGTAAAGAAATGCA
Organism: Wollemia nobilis; assembly: GCA_028583015.1. NCBI lineage: Eukaryota > Viridiplantae > Streptophyta > Pinopsida > Araucariales > Araucariaceae > Wollemia > Wollemia nobilis. The sequence continues at coordinate 1,687,969 of JAQPPZ010000128.1, read as the reverse complement.
GTTTTAGAAGTTAATACCTTTGCCATTAATAAGGAAATATCAAAAAATGAGCAGGACAAGTCAAAAGCTTCTGTAGTAGATCCAGGAGAGGATAAATACGATGAAAAATAAAATTATGAAAGAATATTGAGGAATTGAGTAATAAGACCTACTCTTGACATAGGCTAGGCAAAAAGAGGAAAACCCTCAAATTATCAAGCAAGACCAAACATAGAGAAAGGAACACAAACTAAGTTGGTTGAACTTCTATTTACCAAACAACAAAATGATATTGGTAATACACAGGTGGGGCCAATAGCCCCTAATGAGAAATGATTATCATTTCATAGAATATAAGGGGTGCTAATGCGCCCTCAAAGTAGAGGTGTATCAGGGACCCATGTTTAATACATTTCAAATGAATTGGTGAATGCTATGAAGAATGACTTTGAAAAAGTCTTTTGACATGATATATCTAGGACTTCTACACTATTGTCTTGGCTTAGAGTTTTGGCAAAGAAAAATCACATTGTAATCTCACAGAAAAAAATATGCCAAGACACTACTAGAAAAATATTGGATGACATACTGTAAGCCTGAGGCAACACCAATGGAGCAAGGCTTACAATTGTCCTAATATGACAAGTCACCTTAAGTATTTGGTACTCTTTATCGTCAACTGATTGGAAGCCACATATATCTAACAAATGCTAGGTTTGATATTAGCTTTGTTATCAGTTATCTTTTGAGGTTCATGTCGGAACCTAAGGAGAGTCATTGGAAGGCAACAAAGAAAATATTACATTATGTTCATGGTACAGTGGATTATGGCTTGAAATATAAGGAGAGTGATTAATTCTTCTTACAAGAATACACAAACTTTGATTATGTTGGATCTTTAGATGATAAAAATTCAACATCTGGATATGTATTTTATCTAGGATTTGGACCTGTCTCATGGCACAACAAGAAACAATGAGTAGTAGCATTATCATCCATAAAGGCTGAATATCACATTGCATGAGCAATTGTGTGAAGTGATATAATTATGTCGCATACTATCAGATATAGATGTACTACACAAGTCATCGACACTATTGAATTGTGACAATCAAGGTGTTATGAAATTGGTCAAGAATCCAGTGTTTCATGAAAGAACAAAGTACATTGAAGCTTAATCTCATTTCATTTGAGAACAAGTTTAGAATCACCAAATTTAACTCTAGTACACTCCTATCGACAAATAGGTTGTGAATATTTTTAAAAAAACATTTGCACCTGCCATGTTTAAATTGTTTTACAACTCTCTTTACATACCAAATAATGTAATAAGAAAAGATTATTAAGAATAAATTATTACTTAATGAGCTATAATTACCTGACGTGGATAATTTTTTAGAAGTTGAAATAGTGTTTTTTAGGCAGGTTTGATTTGTTGTAACTACAGACCTATTCTAGGTTGGTTGTTATAACCACTGCCTAATCTTGTAACCAGTTTGATATATTTATCAGTCTATACCTCATCAACAAACTTGATTTTTGCCTGACAAAATGACCTTGGTTAGTTGGCTTATTCATCCGGGTCAATAAATTCCTCCGCTTCTTAACGAAGTGAAGCGCCACACGGTGAAGCATGTATCGGTGAAGCGTGCATCTGTCTCTTCACCTTCGAATGAGAAATCGACACCAACAGATCTCTCTCCCACCCACCCTTCAATCACACCAACTCTATCTAGACAACTGAGACCAGTAGCCGCATTGGAAATGGAATAAATGAAACTTGTTTATTGGGTTGAGATCGGATTTGAAATTATGTAGTTTTTTTTTTTTTTTCTTTAAGCAGCAAGAGAGGGCTTGTGAGGATTGCAACAACGAAGTTAAGATCGAGGGAGGGTTCAAATGTGAGATTCGAATCTTTAGCTAGGTAAATAAACCATTTTCATCTCACCCACCCGAAAAAAAAGAAGCAATGTATTTGTTAAGATGGTGTGATGTGAACTTTGCGAATGTTCCCACCAAAAAGCAGAGAATTGAAAGAAACTCTCTATCTACTGTTTCATGCCTTCCTCCTATTTAATCTTTCCCTTTCCCTCTTTCATCTACCCTGCCATCTCCTCATTATTTCATTTCCAATTTTTTCCCACCAAGTGTGTTATGTTCCTCATTCAATGGCTTTCCTTTCTAATCCTGTACATTCATCAATGGCATTAGCACTCTTCATACCGTAAATTAACTCCAAACCTTGAAAATTCATAAATGTACAACCTATTTATATTGAGAAACCATTCTAAATAGGGAATCCTGGCACTCAAGAATGAAGGCACCATGTAAGATCTCTAGCCAATAAGATTTGATGTCTTTATGAGAAGTCAGAAATGTAATGGTTCTATTACTACTCAGAAATGTAATACTTCTACTACTAATGTTACCTTACGAGCATCTCATATTTTATCATTTCATTCTCCCTTGTAGTTTTAGCCATTGATTTTTTCATGATCTCCTTAATGGTAATCCTTTGCAAATAATCTAGAGTGTCTATTATTGTGTTTCAAGTGCATTTACTTGAAATGCTGACAAATTTGAATTGCATGTCACTCCTAACCAGCAAAAGTGTAAGTAGGCCCATGCCAAATTTTCGATATCCTCTCTATCATGTTAAAAAGGACTTGATATTTTCCCTGCCTCATCATACCCAACTTCCAGGCCCGATCATACACCTTAAGATGTGAAATCATTATAAAATATACAGTTGAGTTGTAGTTTTCTTCATCCATCAGCCTAAGATTTCATCCATAATCCTCATTCCTTTTGTATAAAGGTCTTAATGAAGTCTTTTGAATAGCACTACTTTGTCAGGTCATCAATCCCATGCTTCCTTCCAAAACATCTAATGTCTTTTTTCTACACATGGACAGTGTGATTTATGAATCCATTACGTGGAAGTCTTTGGTCCTTTATACAGAATTTTTTTTGGTAACATAAGGAAATTTTCACTTTCATAATTTTTTAAGGTGGAAAAGTAGGTACACTAGGAAAGTCACCCTTATCATAAATTAAACTTAAATCTTCACTTAAAAAAAATTAATATTGATTTAAATAAATTAATATTTTTTTTCCATTGCAGTGTCCTTATCTAAACTAAAAAGTTAAAATACTTGTAAGTAACAATTAACCTTTTCATTTCTAACAATTATTATAATACTTTTTTTATTATCCAAGCTATTATTTCTTGTTACTTATTCCTATCATAAAATTTTGTTTCAATATCTATTTTCTCTACAGACTTTGTTTCTTTACATATTCTCCCCATATTAAAAAAACATTAATATAAAATCTAATAGAATTTTATTGTGCTTTAATACCAGCTTCTCAAACTATATTCCCCATGTTTGGTCCAATGCAAGTTTCATGCAAGAAGTGGCAATGAAAAATGATGTTTGGGTGGTTCTATGGCTGGCAGCATACCCCCAGCCCAAACGTCTTGCATGTGTTTCATCCAATGACGAGGGAGAAAGTGTTCATCCAACATCGCCCTTTCCTGAAGCCAACTACTCATCTAATGTAAAGAATGAAATTGACCCATGGCATAGCTTGGAGGATAGTTATAATTACTATATAACAAACAAATGATTACAGTTATCCTTTTGTTATACTCTATATAAAATAAGTTCACTTATCTTGGAAGCACACACAAGTGCCTGCAATACTATTCTTATATTCTTCGATACAAATGAGAAGCAATAGTTTTGTTAAGTGGATGTGATCTGAACAAGAGCCTTGCCTATGTTCCCTCCACTAAACAGACAATTGAACGCTTCCAAGAAGTTCTCTATCCCCTGCTTCACGTCTTCCCTGTATTTAATCTTCCCCTCTTGCATGTACCCTGCCATCTCCTTCACAAATTCTTCCATATAATTGAAGTATTCGGTCACAACAAATCCTTGCATTTTGGCAGACTTTCCTACCAAGTTCATCAGGTTCCTCACTCCATAGCTTTCCTTCCAGTCCTGCACATCCATCTACGGCATTAGCACTACCCATAACTTAAACCAACTTCAAACCTAACAGAATTACACATGCCCAACCTGGTTATACTGAGAAATCATTCCACAAAGAGGAATCCTAGCATTCACATTGATGTGGTTGAGAACAGCCTCTAGCATTCTACCTCCAACGTTCTCAAAGTAAATGTCTATTCCCCTCGGAAAGTACCTGCTCAACCCCATACACAAGCAACAATTTTATGAAGAATCCTAAGACATTTATCTTTATTGATTTAAATTTTAGACCTTCTATTCAGAATTTCAAGTCTCAAAATCTTACTAGTTACCACCCACACTCAGCTATACGGTTAGTGCTGATACTAAATAAGTACTAATACTAATACTAACTTGGAGAGTGCTGCATCCCAGTCAGTCTCTGTCTTGTAGTTGAACGCATCATCAAATCCAAACTCCTCTTTTAAAATCTTCACCTGCCAATCCATCGAAATCTTTAAGCAACCTAACAATTTAGACCTATAATCTGAGTTAAGCTACAAGAAATCAATAGAAATGATCACCTTTTCGTCGCTGCCAGCACTGCCAACAACACGACAGCCCTTGATTTTAGCCAATTGTCCAACCAATAGTCCCACAGCCCCAGCAGCAGCTGAAACAAATACCTCCTCACCAGGTTTAGGGTTTCCAATTAAGAACATCCCTATCCATGCAGTCAATCCCACCACCCCTGCATCCACACAAAAATTTCAATCCCAAAATCCTTGCCTCCTCAAACATGAGCCAAACATTAGAGCATGTATGGTAATATAAGAAGTACCCAGAGGCCCGAAATAATCTGAAGGTTTTCCCAGATTGGTGTCAAGTTTTCTCAGGCTTGATCCTGCTACAATGCTGTACTCTGAAACTTGGTAGAGCCCCAAAACAATATCTCCCACTTTAAAGGCGGGATTAGCAGATTTGATTACTTTCCCTACCACAGAAGAAGTAACGGGCTGTACAAAGCACGGCCAAGTGGACAGCATTAACAAAACTGTGCACTACTAAAAAAAGTGTATGTAAACTAGGGGGAAACGAACACAAAACCTGGTTCAATTTGAACTGCTCGAAATAGAGACCTTTGTTGGGTGGTTTCATAAGAAATCTGAGATATGGATCCACCGACACCCACATGTTCTGCAGGGCAACCTCTCCTTCCTTAAATCCATTAAGATTCACTTGAGTTTCTCTAACTTTGAGATGATCTTCCGTTACAGGCCCTTCATCGGCATAAGAGACCAATACAATTTCTTTGTTGTTTAGAATGTGGTCCATGCTTCCACCCTTTGCCTAGAATGGAAATGCTGTGTACATTCTAACAGAGACTACTCTTCGGAATGTATAAGCTAAGAGGCCAAGAATCTCTAGGCCTAATTTTCGCCACGTATTTCCATGGCGGATGGCAGAGAGAGAGAGTACGATATCATTCAAATCTTCAATTACGTCCATAGATAGATCTCGTTGGATGGCAGAGAAAGTCCTATACCACTCAAATCTTCAATTACGTGGGTAGATGTAACTCATTACCTTTTAGTATTCATTAAACTCATTTTAGTTACTGTTTATTTCGTTAAAGTTTCTACCATTTAATACCACTTTAATACCTCTTCTTCTCCTCAACTTTGTGGCACTTTTTGGTCCCCCGGACCTTACTTTTTGGATTAGTTGGCCTTCCCTTTTGCCTCTCCATGATCATGTTTTATTTTTTCTGCATTGTATAGAAGGTTGGTAACAACGTAAATTTTATGTCGTTGGGTCAGTGCAATGATACGAGATTTTGGCTCTTCTTTGGCAGGTTCAAGGTTCAAACCACGACGTGTGTGGTTATGTATTAATCTTTTATTAATAAATTTAGCTCTAAGCCTTTTGAGAGAAGGATGTCCAAGGTTCTTTTTAGGGAGGTTCAAGGTTCAAACCGCGATGTGTGTGGTTGTGCGTTAATCCTTTATTAATAAGTTTAGCTCTCGACCTTACGAAAAGGAGGTCCAAGTTCAAACCGTGTGACGTGCGGTTATGTATTAAATTGTTAATCCTTTATTAATAAGTTTAGCTCTCGACCTTATGTATTAAATTGTTAATCCTCTATTAATAAGTTTAGCTCTCGGTCTTACGAAGAGTCATGGTTGGGATGGAAATGCTCAGCCTAAGCATCCATCATATAGGTTTCTCACACTAACCAAATAAAATTAAAAATAATAATAAATATAGGTTTCTCACACTAACCAAATAAAATTTAAAAAATAATAAATATAGGTTTCTCACACTAACCAAATAAAATTTAAAAAAATAATAAATTTTATGATAAAGCAAGGGTTTTGAAAGGGTCTTAGATTTTTGATAGAAATTTGGTAACAACAAAACTTTCAAGACAAAGCACGGGCTTTTAAAAGGGTTTTGGTTCCTTAATAGAGAATCAACAACAACAAAAATTTCAAGGGTTTTTTTTGAAAGGGTATTGGTTCCTTGTATAGTGGAACCAACAAAAATTTTAAGGGTTTTTTTTTAAAGGGTCTTGGTTCCTTGTGTAGTGGAACCCCAAGTCATTTTACTACGGTGTCCCAACACAAACAAAATTTGAGGACAAAGTAAAAGGGTCCCCTTAAAGTAAAATGGTAAAGGGTATAATAACTTTTAAGGGTTGTTAAGTCATAAGTCATATGAGACATTTTTGACAAAGAATTGGTAACAACAAAACTTTTAAGGCAAAGCACGAGTTTTAAAAGGGTTTTGGTCCCTTAATAGAATATCGGTAACAACAAAAAATGTAGGGGTATTTCGAAAGGGTCTTGGTCCCTTGTGTAGTGAAACCCCAAGCCATACCACTACCATGTCCCAACACAAACAATATTTGAGGACAAAGCGAAATGATCCCTTCAATGTAAGATGGTAAAAGGTATAATAACTTTTAATGATTTTTATATCATAAGTCATATTAGACATATATTCTTAACCTAATATATTGTTATTATATACTATGCTTAAGTTACCCCAATCCACTACTACAATGTCCCAACACAAACAAAATTTGTGGGCAAAGCGAAAGGATCCTTGTAAAGTAAAATGGTAAAAGGTAAAGGATATAATAATTTTTAAGGGTTGTTAGGTCATATGACTTAAGTCATATGAGACATATATTCTTTATCTAATATATTGTTATTTTCTACTATATTTAAGTTAATAAAGTATGGTGTAACTTTACTTTTATGAAGATTCAAACCTTAAAATTTTATTTAAAATTTCGTTATAAAATAATATTATATTATATTTTTTAAAACAAATTTTTATTTAGGTCCAAGGTGTAAACCAATTGGTTCGACCAAACCCCGCAGGAGGATCGGAGGTCTAAGGTTCAAATCTCGAGCCTCGTTAGACTGAACGCTTATCCCTTTCCTGGTGCTTTCAGTAGTATAAAAGGTTTAAAATGATTGTGGCATGGTAGTTATAGGGACGGATTGTGCAAAGAACTGTGGCGATTTTTGATGCAGACACCGTTGAATACTATGGCAATCATAAAAACCAAATACCCTGCTCGGATTCGTGGCGGCTACCGATTCCACCATGTAAATTAAAAAAAAAAAGCAACTCTCTATTTGTACTATGGTGCCTTTTGAGTTGGGTAACCCAAAGGTCCAAGGTGAAAAAAATTTCATTTATGTACATGACACACACTCACACTTAATAACTACATACTATAAACTCAAATATCAAACACACACCTTAATCTAAATATTTGCAAAGTACCAAATAATGTAATTCTTGTTTTGGTTGTTCGGCTTTAACTTTAGTTTTGCTACTGAATTTGATTTTGATTTTTTTGATTTGTCTCTTGTATTGGTTGTAATTTTGACTATTTCTATGGTTACTTTAAAAATGATTTTCTTAAAAGTTCATCTCTTACTATCATCAATATTCCTTTTACATTTCATTCATGATCATCATTTTCTTTGTATCAACAATACCTTTGAGAATGATTATTGTATGCACAACTTTTACAATGATGAAGATCCCAATAATTTTATGCTTTATGTCCATATTTGTTGCAATGTTTACACTTGTGAGTGTAATTTCCTTTTTGACATTTTGCATGGGTCTTTATAGGCTTTAAATAAAGTTCATTTGTATAACAATATGCATCTTTCATCATAGGTTTATTTTTTGATTCTTCAATTTTTCTTTGTGCTTTTGTATTAAAAATATTAAGAGTGACTATTGCATTGTATACTAATTTCTATATATTGCAGTCCTTAACATCCTTAAAACAAACATGTATGCAATGTTTAAGTATAAAAGAGCCATACTTTTAGCATCTTTTTGAATGGATTGTAGATGTTCCATTAATTCCATTGGCCCATGTTTTTCACCATAAGTAGTGTTTTTAGAGAATATTGTAAAATATTTTTTGAAAGTTTTGTTTTCCTTTACACGTTGAATGTTTATTTTCCTTTATTTTCTCATGATGTAAATATTCAAGTAATTTTCTTGCAATGTCTTCTAGTTCAAACAAAATTCAGTTTTCCTTTTGTTGTAGAATTCCTTATTGCTCCTAAATTTAATTTTAATTATTTCCTTCTCTTTTATTTCTCCAAAATTTCAAATCAATTTTCTTATACAATCTTTTTCTGCAATTCCTCAATCATCAATTTTCTTCTTTCTTCAATTCAATTTCTTTATTTCTTCAATATTTTTATTCTTCCTTTCAATATTCAATTTTCTTCTACAATTCATTCTTTTCAATCATTAAATTATTTTCTTCTTTATTTATTTCTTTTTTTCAATCTTCTTTATTCTTCAATTTCAATTCAAATAATCTTTTTCCTCTTTAACTTCTTATGTCTCCCTTCAATTCAATTGTCTAACTCAATTTTTATTTCTACAAACTTTTAATTAATTTTCTTCTTCTTATAACCCCATGTTCATTTCATTCTCCACTTTTTAAATTTCTTTATCCTTCACCTTCTTATAACTCACAAATATAAATCAATTCACTTTTGATCAAATAAACAATTATTTTTCAAATGTGCACTCGAATATTCAAATATTTTAAAGGTTAAAATTTACCTTTAATATATGGTGCTTGTTTATCCTTCGCTTTACTGTGTTTTTTCTGCACGCACAAATATCGCCTTTCCCTTCATGTCAGGAAAACTTGTCCTTTTGAAACTATCATTCTTCTTAGAGTTACTATTGTGTTCTTCCATGGTGTTACTTTGCATGAGACTCACCTCTATTCTTGGTGTACTGTCCTACTGATTTCCTTCAATTTTGTTGATGTCTTTCGCAACTTCAATCTCTAGTCATACAAGCCACTTTTTTGCTCAAATGTTCTCTTCCAACGCTCCTCTTCACGAATCCTTAGATGCTTTCATGTTCTTTTTCTCAGGTTCTCTCCTCCAACACTTATCTTCCTAAATCCTCATACTTTTTAGTCTGTAATTGTATGTAGTTTGTTGTTTTGTATTCTCACGTATGTGTTTCTTTGAACGCTTATGTTGTTGAATATGCACTTTGACCTTCTTAATCGCTCGTCCTTTGTACGTAGTGAACCAAATTTTCTCTCTCCAATCTGCTCGTCTAGACTATGATGCCTATCTAGCATTGACATCAAACTTTTGTTAATTATTCTACATTCCTTCTTCAATCTTCTTGTCTCCAAAATTCATCATATAAACTCTTTCTCTTTAATGCTTCTTCGTCAATCTCCTTCAATCTCCGATCATTGCTTAGTCGTCTCTTCATAATCTCTTCACCTTAGCTCCTATCAAACTTGCTTTCTCTCCACCCTAGATGGCTAACGAATGTGACTTTTATACCACTATTAGAAAATGAGCCCTATTATTATAGGATAATAATCTCCAAGATCAAATAATCTCTCAAACTCACACAACCATTCAATAATAATATTGCACAATAACAAAATAAAATCTTTATTGAAAATAGATTTATAAAGCATGAAAAAATGCAATGCTTCTTCGATACATGTTACCAAGCTTTGTCTTCAATATATACTTACATGAGACTCTTCATATTACATTACTTTTGATCTTTGCTCTCCTTAAAACTCACGGGAGATCCAAATCTTCACAGTTTCCTCTTACATAATAATTTAATATATTTATATAAAGATAAAGTCTCTCATGATTGTTCATAACTCCTTACTTCTAAACATGACACATCACTCACATAACTCACATTTACTCACTTGACACATCACACACGTAACTCCTCACTTATATGCATGATACACATTCAAACTTAATAACTTGACACATATTATAGACTCAAATATCAAACACACACCCTAATATAAATATTTACAAAGGTATCAAATAATGTAATACATACAACACCTCATATTATATTATTGGTTATGAAGGCCTTTTGAATTCAATCTCTAATTATTGTCTTGGTTGTCCAACTTTGGCTTTGGTTTTGTTACTGGTGCTGAATTTGATTTTGATTTTTCTGATCTGCCTCTGGTATTGGTTGTAATTTTGAATATTTCTTTGATTACTTTAGAAATGATTTTCTTAAAAAGTTCATCTAGTTCTATCATCAATGTTCCTTTTACACTTCTACATCCATGATCATTATTCTCTTTGTGCCAACAATACCTTTGAGAATGATTATTACCCACACAACTTTTACAATGATGAAGATCCTAATAATTTTCTTCTCTATGTCCATATTTGTTGCAATGTTTATACTTGTGAGTGTAAATTCCTTTTTCACATTTTGTATGGGCCTTTATGGGATTTAATTAAAGATCATTTGTATCACAATATGCATCTTTTATCAAAGGTTTGTTTTTTTATTCTTCATATTTTCTATGTTTTTGTCTTAAGAATATTAAGAGTGATTGATGTGTTGTATATTGATTTCCATATATTGTAGTCATTAGCATCCTTAAAACAAACATGTATGCAATGTTTAAGTATCAAAAGAACTATACTTTTAGCTTCTTTTTGAATGGATTGTAGATGTTCCATTAATTCCATTGACCCATGCTTTTCACCATAAGCAATGTTTTTATAGATGGTTTGTAAATATTTTTTTGAAAATTTTCCTTCCTTTATGTGTTGAATGTTTGTTTTCCTTTGCTTTCTCATGATGTAAGTCTTCAAGTAATTTTCTTGTAATATTTTCTAGTTCAAACAAAATTCAATTTTCCTTTTGTTGTAGGATTCCTTATTGCTCCCAAATTCAATTTTAATTATTCCCTTTTCTTTTATTTCTCCAAAATTTCAATTCAATTATCTTATACAATATTTTTCTGCAATTCCTTAATCATCAATTTTCTTCTTTCTTCAATTCAATTTATAATCTTTACTTTCTTTCTTTCTTCTTCAATATTTTTATTCTTCCTTTCAATATTCAATTTTCTTCTTCAATTCATTTTTTTCAATCATTAAATTCTTTTCTTCTTTCTTTCAATATTCTTTATTCTTCAATTTCAATTCAAATAATCTTCTTCTTCTTTAACTTCTTATGTCTCCCTTCAATTCAATTATCTAACTCAATTATTATCTCTACAAACTATTAATTTTCATTCTTTACTTTTTAAATTTATATGTACTTCACCTTCTTATATCTCCCAAATATAAATCAATTCACTTTTGTTCAAATAAACAATTCTTTTCCAAACGTGCGTTGAATATTCAAATATTTTAAAGGTTAAAATTTACCTTTAATATATGGTGCACGTTTATCCTTCGTTTTACTATGTTTTTTTCATGCACAAATATTGCTTTTCCCTTCACGTCAAGATAAGTTGTCCTTTTGAAACTATCACTATTATGCGTTAGAGTAACTATGCTGCATTAACTATGATTATTACCTCATTTGGTAATTAGTAGATTCTCCTAGGTAGATTTAATTTACCGCATGGTAAAAAGTAGTTTGTTACTTTTACCATTAGGTATTTACTTTTACTATTTACCTACAAGATATTCACTGTGGAATATCTTGGGGTTAGTAGGTTAGTAGTCATAGTCAATTTGACTACGTTGTTAGCTGTTAGTAAGTTAGCGCTTATTTGTGAAGCGCGTTGTTGTTAGCGTCAAGTTAGGGGATATTATTTCCTAATATTCCTAAGGCTATTTCTAGCCTATGTTGTACTATTTAATCCCTTTGCATCTAATATATTTCCTAATGCTTACTCTCCAATTTCTAACATTATGAGCAATATTGTTGCACTCTTCCAATGCGTTACTTTGCAGGAGAATCACCTCTATTCTTGGTGTTTATCCCTAGATATTTCTTTCAATTCTAATGATGTTTTTCTCAACTACAACCTCCAATCATATGAGCCACTTTTCTGCTCAAACATTCTTCTCCAACACTTCTCTTCACGAATCCTTAGACGTTCTCACATTATTTCACTTAAGCACTCTCCTCCAACACTCCCCTTCATGAATCCTAATGCTTTTCAATTTTTAATCATATGTAGTTCATTTTTTTGTATTCTCACATTTGTGTTTCTTTGAGCACTTATGCTATTGAATATGCACTTCAACCTTCTAAACTGCTCATCCTTCGTACATAGTGAACTAACCTTTCTCTCTCCAATCTACTCATCCAAATTACGACGTTCCTCTAGCCTTGACGTTAAACTTTCATTGACTATTCCATGTCCCTTCGTTAATCTTCTTATCTCCAATGTTCCTCCTCTAAAATTATTTTGTTCAATGTTTTTTTGTCAATCTCCTTCAATCTCCATTTGTTGCGTAGTCGTCTCTTCATTGTCTCTTCACCTTAGCTCCTATCAAACTCGTTTTCTCTCCACTTTGGATGGCTAATGAATGTGGCTCTGATACCACTACTAGCAAATGAGCCCTATTATCCTAGGATAATAATCTCCAAGATCAAATAAACTCTCAAACTCATACAACCATTCAACAATAATATTGCACAATAACAAAATAAAATCTTTATTGAAAACATATCTACTAAAGCATGTAAAAATGCAATATTTCTTAGATACATGTTATAGAGCTTTATCTTCAATATATACCTACATAAGACTCTTCATATTACATGAATCTTAACCTTTGCTCTCCTCAAACTAACAGAAGATTCAACTCTTCATATTTCCCTCCTACATAATAATCTCACATATTTACATAGATATAAAATCTCTCATGATTGCTTATAACTCCCTCCTTCTAAACATGACACACAACTCAATAACTCACATTTACTCACTTCACACCTCACACACATAACTCCTCACTTATATACATGACACACATTCTTGACACATACTATAGACTCAAATATCAAACACACACCCTAATCTAAATATTCACAAATGTATTAAATGAATGAGCTATTGAAATAATATCTAGTGTAGGCAGAAGCAAATGGGAGGAGATTAGCTAGTCGTGAGTCATACCGGGTAGCGCACTGTTGATGGGATGTAAGACTAGGCGACGTTCGTGGAGTAGGAGGATGTGGACTTTGTGTCACAAGTGGTGGATGGAGTGGGACGTAAGGAGGTGTATGTAAAAGGGGAGGATGAGATGATGAAGAGTGAATGTTTATTGTGGATGAAGATGGAAACCTAAGATGGATATAAGTCGAATCTGGCAGAGGAGGTCTAGCAATATGAATCAAGGGAAGATGAAAAAATGACTAAGGAGAAGGTTTTTCATAATGAGTATAAAGATGAAGTTACAATGAGGGAGTAGATGAAGAAGGATGAATTGGTGGGATAGAAGATACTAGATTGTCCGTCGACAAGATGGGTAGGATGGAAGATGAAGAGGTTTATTTGAGAGGGAGTGTAGATTGCGCACTTGTGAGGGCAAGATGTATAAATGGTAAGGTAGGCTCTTGCGATAAGGAAACCATGTTGTAATATTTAAATGGTTCCTAACATTCATATTGATGTGGTTAAGAATAGCCTCTAGTATTATTCCTCCCAAGTTATCAAAGTAAACTTCTATTCTCCTTGTAAAGTACCTGGTCAATCCCATCCATATTCAAAGACTTTATTTAATGGAGGACGTAGAAACCCCTCACATGCAACAATGTTTTTTAATGGAGAACTTAGACCTTTAATTAAACTATGGTAAAGTAGTTTTTTAATTTTATAAACTCATCATATTAATTAATATAATTTTAACAATATTATATGATGTACAACTATATCATCCCCTCCCGGATTAAACATGACATTCATTAGTCGTTTCAAAGCCTTTATTGTTAATGTTGATGCTAAATAAATCCTAATGCTAATACTCACTTGAAGAGTCTTGCATCCTAGTCGGTCTCTATCTTATAATTGAATGAATCATCAAATCCAAACTCTTATTTTAATATCTTCACCTGCCAAGCAACCTCCCAATGCAAGCAGTTAAGTTGAAAAAAATAAATAGAAATCTTCACCTTTGGGTTGCTGCCAACACTGCCTACAATACGATAACCCTTGATTTTAGCCAACTATCCAATCAAAAGTTCCACAGCCCCTGTAGCAATGGAAATGAACACCTCATCTCCAAGTTTAGGGTTTCCAATCAACAATAACACTACCCATGTCGTCAGTCCCATGAATCCTGCTCATCACATCCACACATAAATAATATTGCACAGTAACAAAATGAAATATTTATTGAAAATATATCTGCTAAAGCATGCAAAAATGCAATGTTTCTTAGATACATGTTATAGAGCTTTGTTTTCAATATATATTTACATGAGACTCTTCATATTACATGAATCTTAACCTTTTATCTCCTCAAACTCATGGAAGATTCAACTCTTCATATTTACCACCATAATAATCTCACATATTTACATTGATATAAAGTCTCTCATGATTGCTTATAACTCCCTACTTCTAAACATGACACATCACTCACATAACTCAAATTTATTCACTTGGCACCTCACACACATAACTCATCACTGATATACATGACACACATTCACACTTAATAACTTAACACGTACTGTAGAATCAAATATCAAACACACACCCTAATATAAATATTTACAAATGTATTAAATGAGTGAGCTATTGAAATAATATCCTCCTACAATATCAACTATAATTGTTAGAACCTCTTTGTTATATTTTACTTCTCTAGAAGAAAATTATTTTTAGGGTGTTCTCTTGGAAGGAGCACCGAAAGGATGGGTAGTGGAATGGAAAATTGGTAGACAAAATTGATATAATCATCAAAAAGATCAGAGATGGGCATGATAGGGGCAGATGCCTCTTCAAAACTATCAGAAGCAATGTAAAGGGTATCAAATTGTTCATCAAGCTTATTGTCAGAGATGTTAGGTGAAAAGGCATTGATGGTTTCAACTTGAATCCATTTGAGAGAAAGTAAATAAGTGTATTCAAGATCAATGTATTCATCGTAATCAACTGCATCAAGGTCGAGAGTAATGCATTGAAGATATGTTTCAAGAAGATCCACCAAGGAATCTTTAGTATATCCCAAACCAAATTTATCTTTGTGTAGTTGATAAGGAGGTTCAACAATTGAGAGCAAACCTTGCTCATATCAACCTAGGCCAAATCCACACCATTTAAAATGGTTGAAATATCGCATGGCGAATGAACAAATAATTAATATTGCCATAAAATGGCATCGTAGACGCTTTAGAAATAAGTTGTTCAGATGAATTATCGAGTCCTTCATATACGAAAATGGTATGACTAGTTGTAGAACCTATGGGAACAACAATGACAATAGTGAAAGGACAGTCGTGAGGGCAACCAAAATCTTTGAATGACTCAATAATAGGAGGAGAAATATTGACTTTATGTATAAATTAATCCCTTGACCCAGGACTAGACAATTGCATAGATACCTAAGATAAAACTTGATTAGATGATTGAATGGAAGACACGAGGCTAGATGAATTGGAAGACGTGGAAGACTCAAGGAGAAAAGATGATGGCTCAGATAAAGGGGAGAGAAAGGATGATGGATCCTGAGAAGATGACATGATAACATGAGAGACCATCGAAACAACTTGAGAAGAGAAGGATCCTAGTTGAGAGGATTATGTAACAATGGTATTGGAAGAAGTAGGTGGGGAAGATGTTTTAGCTTGTCCATTAGTGGAGGCAAAAGAAAATGGGAGGAGATTAACTAGTCGGGAGTCATACTAGGTAGCGCACTACTGATGAGATGTAAGACTAGGTGGCATTCGTGGAGCAAGAGGATGTGGACTTTGTGTCACAAGTGGTGGATGAAGTGGGACGTAAGGAGGTGTAGGTAAAAGGGGAGGATGAGATGATGAATATCGAATGCTAGTTGTAGATGAAGATGGAAACCTAAAAGGGATATAAGTTGAATGTGGCAGATAAGGTCTAGCAATATGAATTAAAGGAAGATGAACATATGGCGAAGGAGAAGGTTGTTCATAAGGAGGATAAAGATGAAGTTATAGTGAGGGAGTAGATGAAGAAGAAGGATGAATTGGTGGGATATAAGATACTAGATTGGCCATCGATAAGATAGGTAGGATGGAATATGAAGAGGTTTATTTGAGAGGAAGTGTAGATTACGCACTTGTGAGGATGAGATGTATAAATGGTAAGGTAGGCTATTGTAATAAGGAAACTATGTTGCAATATTTAAATGGTTCCTAGCATTCATATTGATGTGGTTAAGAACAACCAGTATTCTTCCTCCCACGTTATTAAAGTAAACTTCTATTCCCATTGGAAAGTACTTGGTCAACCCCATCCACATTCAAAGACTTTATTTAATGGAGGACGTAGAAACCCCTCACATGCAACAACATTTTTATGCAACAACATTTTTTAATGGAGAACTCAGACCTTTAATTAAACTATGGTAAAGTAGTTTTTTAAGTTTACAAAATCGTAGTTTTTTAAGTTTACAAAATCGTATAATTTTAACAATATTATATGATGTAACCAGACCTTCATTGGTCGTTTCAAAGGCTTTACCATTAATGTTGATGCTAAATAAATTCTAATGTTGATACTCACTTGGAGAGTGCTGCATCCCAGTCAATATGTCTTATAATTGAATGCATCATCAAATCCAAACTCTTCTTTTAATATCTTCACCTGCTAATCCATCAAAATATTTAAGCAACCTCCCAATTCAGGTAGTTAAGCTAAAAAAAATATAGAAATATTCACCTTTTGGTCGCTGTCAATACTGACTGCAACACGATAGCCCTTTATTTTAGCCAACTGTCAAACCAAAAGTCCCACAGCCCCTGTAGCAGCGAAAACGAACAACAACCCTGCCAATGTCGTCAATCCCAAAAACCATGCTCATCACAACCACACAAAAATTTCAATCCCAAAAGCCTTACCTCCTCAATATTGAATAAAATATTAGAGCATGTATAGCAATATAGGATATACCCAAAATCCCCAAATAAACTGAAGGTTTTCCTAGATTGGTGTCAAGTTTTCTCAGGCTCAATCCTGCTACGATGTTGTACTCTGAAACTTGGGATGCCCCATTACAATTTCTCTCACTTTTAACCCGGGATCAGTAGATTTGCATACTTTCCCTACCACAGTAGAAGAAGTAATGGGTTGTACAAAGCACGACCAAGTGGACGACATTCAAAAAATTAACTGTGAACTATTGCATTAAAAAGTCATATATAAACAAGGGTAAAATGAACACAAAACCTGGTTCAATTTGAACTCGTCGTAATAGATATCCCCATTGCTCGATTTCATAAGAAATCTGAGATATGGATCCACTGACACCCACATGTTCTACAAGGCAACCTCTCCTCCCTTGCAACCATCAAGATTCACCTGAGTTTCTCTAACCTTGAGATGATATTTCGTTACAGGCCCTTCATCGACATAAGAGACCAATACAATATCTTTGTTCTTTACAATGTGCTTCCACCCTTTGCCTCGAATGGAATGGAAATATTGTGTCCATTCTAATAGAGACTAAGCTCTACAATGTATAAGCTAAAGATACCAAGAATCTCTAGGCTCTATCTTCGTCACGTGTCTCCCAGAATACAAGGAACAATACAACTCAAATCTTCAACTTGAATATACAAAATTGCTTTACATGCGTGGAGATAATAACTCTTAGTGTTATTCAGGTCAATGAAGCCTTGCAACTTCAAATTTCAATGGCATAAAAATTGAATAGTTTAATGTGATTATTTTAGTGCTATTCGAGTCAACAAGGCCCTACAGATTCAAATTTCAACAACAACAAAGTTGAACAGATTATTGTGACTATTTCAATGATATTCAGCCAATGAAACCTTGCAGGTTCAAATTTTAACAACACAAAAAGATTAAATAGTTTAATGTAACTCATAATATTTATTATAAAATTAGTTTGTTCTGAATCTTATGTTATAAGTGAGTTTTTTTATACATATAATAAACAATAACAAGGTGATATAGATTTATTGAAAGCAACTTCTCATTTGAACCTACACTTAACAGTTACTAAAATAGTATGTATGTAACCAACTCCCCTATCCATCCAAAAATAAATAAATAGATATTTATTTATTATAAAAATATTATAACTAATTTTAGTAACCAATTAATATTATAATATTACGTGTAGACATGGTATTGGATTCTGACATAGTAATTTTTTTTGGCACACAAATGCACTCACACACCTTACGGTGGTTTGACATTGTAGAATGTTAACTTAGGCATAACAAAACCACTCCCTACCATCCACAGGTGAATGGGCAAGTTGAGGTGACCAACCAAGAGTTGGAAAAAATTCTGACAAAGATAGTACAACATAGGAAGTACCGAGCTACTAGATTACCAAAAGCAGTGTGGGCCTACAGGACCACCTGGAAGACTACTACTGGTTCCACACCATTTCAGTTAGTCTATGGGAAAAGTGTTATGATACCTATAGATTTTGAAGTCAAAACACTTAGGACTCCTATAGAATTGAATATAAATATGGATGATGCACAGAAATAATGAATTTAGCAGCTTAATTAGCTGGATGAATACCACCTTGAGGCTCTGCAAAAAATAAATATCATCCAAAAATAGAGGGCTAAGTGGCATGACTGCCACACCAGGCTAAATCGGCTTAAAGTGGGATAATGGGCACTACTCTATGATTCCCTATTCCAAGAAAGGAAGGGCAAGCTCATGTAGCTTTGGATGGGGCCATATGAAGTGACTAAAGTCATCAACAATGGGGTTGTAAGGATCAGAACAATAGACGGTAGCAACATTACCTTAATAGTCAATGGCCATTGCCTACGTCCATACCATGTGTTTGAAGCATACATGATTGAGTCTAGATTAGGCATGGGGGAGACCCCAGTTGATTCTGATTTTATCTTGAGTCAGTAATATGTGGACCTAGTCCACATAGTCCCAAATACAATTATTCTTTCAAAGTTTTTCTTTTTTTTAGTTGTGTTTTTGTTTTGCAGGAATAATGCCCTTTGTGCAGTTGTTAGGCGGTCTGGGAAACCTAGGCCTAACAAGCACAAGATCCATGAACCTGCACCTTTCAAGCTTTCTATGAGAATTTTCTTGTAGTAGGAGTAGCTAATCCCCACTTAGAAAGGGGGAATATTAAACCTAAACCTACACAAGAGTGTTTGAATTGGTATTTTTGGACAATAAAACACTCAACTGTTGGTTCAAGGGTGGATATAGATTTTGTTCCTATTTTTCAAATCAAAAGCACCCATTGAATAAAAGAAGCACCTATTTTTCAACCTAAAAATGCATATACAAAGAAAAGACAACACCCATTGAATAAAAGAAGCACTTATTATTCATTTTTTGATGGGAAAAGTGCCTGATTCCCGTTGTACGACAAAAGGCGCCTGATTCCCGTTATAAGGCAAAAGGTGCTTGATTTTCGTTGTACGGTAGAAGGTGCCTGATTTTTGTTATACGGTACATAGTGCCTAATTTTTAGTATGTTACGAATATGGTACTGTTGGTCCGAAATCTGCCACAGGAAAGGATTTTTACAATTGCACCCTAGACCCGGCCAACATTGAAAGGCTGGAAGCAAGAAATGGCTCCCAGACCAATCTCCAGAGTGGGCTGGTTCCCTTCACTACTCTAAAATTTGGTTTTAAGATAAGGGTTGCGGGAAAGAGATTTAAAAGGTTGCAGAAAGAAATGGGAAATATGGCCACAGGCTGAAGTGATGGGATCAGAAAAACAATAGTAGGAAACTACAAATGCAACAACAACAAGTAACATAAGAAATCAGCTTAATCTTTGCACAATCACATGCCGCAAATCCCTCCAAACCCACATTCCAGGAATCGTACCCTGACCGCAATATTTAAATCCAGATGCAGAATTTAAATGTAACAGCAATGCAGGAGTATGAATGCTATTAGAAATGCAGAGAAACAGAAAAGAAATTCATCCATGCAACGCTTGAAAAATTAGAAGTCAAGTTTTTTATTCCTGCAAATGCACTTCCAGTCTCTAGCAAAGAAGTTTTTCCAACCTCTCTGTAAATGAAAATTACATTGGTTTTTATAGAGGTCCGTCCTCTTTGCAGACATTAAATATTTAAAACCAACTTCCTTGTGATCTACAATTATGCATTGGAAATTATGCACACGATCCCCTTAATTGCAGCCTTGGAGACCCACAAAATTGAATGCAATGTACATGTCAACTTCGAAGAACCACCTTCATTAAATTTGTTTTTTAAACATGTGCATGAAAAACCGTTAAAATGATCCACGACCAGCAGTTTCGAACCAAGAAAATCTTTAATTTTGGTGGCCTGGGTGCTCTTCGACCTTGACCGCATTGAAAATCCGCAAAGCATTTAATTCGGGGCAGCATTTAATCTTCGAAAATCGGAAAAACCTCCTCGAAACTCACAAAACTTCTTTGGGCCAACAATTTAAGCATTAATAATTAATAATAACAATAAATGTGGCAAAAATGCCAACATTCTTGGCGGCTCGCAGGGTATACAGCTCGCTGTATGCAAGAATCCAGGCCTGAATCC
The DNA here is from genome assembly GCA_028583015.1 of Wollemia nobilis. Lineage (NCBI taxonomy): Eukaryota > Viridiplantae > Streptophyta > Pinopsida > Araucariales > Araucariaceae > Wollemia > Wollemia nobilis. Next base: position 1,666,986 of record JAQPPZ010000128.1, on the reverse strand, counting down.
ATTGGGCACAGAGTCATATTGGAACTGTAAACTAGCTGCGGTGGTACATGTCAGGGGACTGCTGCAATCATCTTCTGCTAAAAAAACTAAAACTGTAAGAACCTGCATATGACTGGTTATGAAATGCGACAAATGGAATGCGATAGTGGAGTGAGCTCCTACGATTGCGCAAGCGGTGAATGCAATGGAGTGATGACAATAATGAAATGATAGATTGACAAAGCAATGTGGTAGACACAATAACAGAATGCTGCTGTACTACCATCTACAATGGATGGAATGAAAGTGAATGAACGGATGGAATGGAAATGGAAGTATGAAAAGTGTGGAATGAAAATGAACTAGACTATAAAATAAATGCATAAAATGATAGAACTTAGAGGAAAGGGATAAGAAGGAACAAGAATAATAGGAATGGGGAAAAGAAACAACAGCCGTGGCTTGTTTCTTAACTGTAGAAGAAAAAGAAGTAAAAGAAGGAAGATGAAGAAGGGAAACGAATAAAAGGAGAGAAAGAAATTGCTAGAAAGCCACCAACTGTTGGGAGGAGAAAAACAAAGGAAAAACAAGCATCTACGGCTCGCAGGCAACAAGAGCCGAGATGAATAAATAAAAACAATACCTCTTTTTTTTTTTTTTCTTCTTCTCTTTTCTATTTTTTTTTTTGTTTTTTTCAAAATACTATATACAATAATTCACGACATGATTGGCATGTCGCCACCAGACATCCAATCTCAGAATGTTATCCAGTAAATCTGCAATGTCCCGACCAGATCCAATCATACTTGAGTCGGTTCTTGAAATTGGGCTGGCTCCTTCCCCGAAGTTCTCCATGGTGCGAATAGGATGCAATGCGGCAGATTATCCTTCTTACTAGTACCCACATGGAGGACTTCTTCGTGCATCTGGATGTAGTGGTCGGAACCAACACCACCACTTTGCAGACTTTATCGGTCGTGGGCCGAGTACGAGCTCCTCTAACTCCTTGATGTGATCACAGGGCTCTTCAAGTAAGAAATCTGATTCTCAGGATCTCCTCAAGTTCTGGAATTTGAACTTGTTCTTCTACTTGGCCCATCTCTTGATGAAAACTGCAAGCAACCATATTGTTCATTGCTGGAAAAGTGCTTGCATGTTCCAATCCTTGACTTTGGACGAGATCTGTCTCTTGAATTCCACATGACTGCATCTCAGGTTTTTGCTCAGTATAAGGGATCTGGCATGAAAAGTACTGTGCAGGGTAGACAGGAGCAGGAACCACCGGAGAAGGTAATGGAGTTTCTCCCCACGGTAACTTTCTTGATAAGAGCAAAAGTTGTTCCGCTCGCACTGCTTCCTCAAAGATTTGTGGGAACCATTTTTCACCTGACTGCAGCAAAAAGAGACCTATGTCAGAATTAAAAGCTCGAACATAAAAGAGGTGGGCTTGGGTGGGTGATGGACGGATCTTCTCTGGAATTCTCTTCCAACTTATCAAGAATCGGACATTGAAGTCCGTGATGCTTTCTTGAGGTGCTCTCTTGATGTACATGAAAAATTGGTAGAGATCCAAAGAACTGTAGAAAGGATCTTCGTCAAATCTTCTGATCAGTGCCCCCGCTAGATCGTCCCATGAGCTGATGCTTTGACATTTGAGCAATCTGTACCACTGCAATGCCCTTCCTTCCAAAGACTGAACCAGAAGTCTGATCATGATATCCTCATGATTTATGACATGGATCATTGACAAAGTAGCAATATCTTCAACATGCGCTAGAGCCATACCTTCGGTACCATCATATTTTGCCAGGGCCTTCAGGGCACCTTTGGGAATTTCATGCCGAATTTGGAGATTCAGAGGGCCAGGATCATCCCATCTAGAAAAAACCCTCGCCTTTGTGGCAGTGGTCTACGGGATCACGGCTATCGCCATTAAGTCAGAGTCGCCAGATGAACATTCTTTGAACTTAAAAAAAAATAGGCATCCACGATCAAGAAATTTGGATCTTCAACTCAGCAAAGTCGCCAGATGAACTTACAAATCTCCGCTGTGAGGCCAAGACAGCTCATCAAAAATCTTGAGACCTCCGGGTGTTAAAAAAAAACTTATGGATCTTTTGAGACAGAAGAAGTCTGTCCCACCGGGCATGCCAAAAACTGTTGGCACCGGTGGGTTTATCACTTTGGAAAATTATGCTTATCCCACCGATTATGAATTCTTGGAGACAAAACTTGTCTGTCCCACCGGGCGTGCCAAAAATTGTTGGTCCGAAATCTACCACAGGAAAGGATTTTTACAATTGCACCCTAGACCCGGCCAACATTGAAAGGCTAGAAGCAAGAAATGGCTCCCAGACCAATCTCCAGAGTGGGCTGGTTCCCTTCACTACTCTAAAATCTGGTTTTAAGATAAGGGTTGCGGGAAAGAGATTTAAAAGGTTACAGAAAGAAATGGGAAATATGGCCACAGGCCGAAGTGATGGGATCAGAAAAACAATAGTAGGAAACTACAAATGCAACAACAGCAAGTAACATAAGAAATCAGCTTAATCTTCGCACAATCACATGTTGTAAATCCCTCCAAACCCACATTCCAGAAATCATACCCTGACCGCAATATTTAAATCCAGAAGCAGAATTTAAATGTAATAGCAATGCAGGAGTATGAATGCTATTAGAAATGTAGAGAAACAGAAAAGAAATTCATCCATGCAACGCTTGAAAAATTAGAAGTCAAGTTTTTTATTCCTGCAAATGCACTTCCAGTCTCTAGCAGCAAGTTTTTCCAACCTCTGTAAATGAAAATTACATTGGTTTTTATAGAGGTCCGTCCTCTTTGCAGCATTAAATATTTAAAACCAACTTCCTTGTGATCTACAATTATGCATTGGAAATTATGCACACGATCCCCTTAATTGCAGCCTTGGAGACCCACAAAATTGAATGCAATGTACATGTCAGCTTCGAAGAACCACCTTCATTAAATTTGTTTTTTAAACATGTGCATGAAAAACCGTTAAAATGATCCACGACCAGCAGTTTCGAACCAAGAAAATCTTTAATTTTGGTGGCCTAGGTGCTCTTCGACCTTGATCGCATTGAAAATCCGCAAAGCATTTAATTCGGGGCAGCATTTAATCTTCGAAAATCGGAAAAACCTCCTCGGAACTCACAAAACTGCTTTGGGCCAACAATTTAAGCATTAATAATTAATAATAACAATAAATGTGGCAAAAATGCCAACAGGTACCTATGTCCCATTTTTTGGAAGACCGACGCTTGATTCTTGGTTTCTTTAAGAGGGCGCCCAACTTCCACTTGTCGGGAATCTGACACCAAATCTTCTTAGCATGTAAAAAAAGAGTTGAGTTTGTATAAAGTTTGTTTTATAAGTACGACACCCAATAGTTAGCAAAAAAGTGCCTACTTCCCATGTTAGGCATAAGCACCTGATTGCTAAGTCGTTTGCTTCCCATGTTAGGCATAAGCACTTGATTGCTACGGCGCCTGCTTCCCACGGTAAGAAAAGCATCTAATTTTGAAGGTGCTTGTTTCCAATTTCCAAGGCACCTGCACGCCATAATTCAAAAAGAAGGTGCCTGATTTCCATACAAAAAGGTACATGATTTCCATCTTTTTTGGTCATTTATGCCTTGAAAGAATAGCACGTCAGCATTGGGATGTGGCCCAAGCCACGTCAGCACCCCACGCACATGCAAAGTCAAATATATCACGGATAAAATTAAAAGTTGACATAAACCAACTTTCGAGGAGGGGATGTTTGTCGTCCCAAGGAGATACGTTTTTTCTAATTTTTATTTTGAATTTTGCAAGATTTCTCGAATAAGCCACATTACAGCTACCAATAACCAATCATGTCAAAGAAAATTCATTGCATGGGAACCATGGCCACCATTATCCATTGCATTTTGTCCAACCATCAAATGCCAACCAATAACGATGCACCACGAATATCTGCACATATGCACCCATAGAACGAATTTAGGTGCATGATTAAATTTTCTATTTTTGTCTATATTTTTTTCATGAACATGTGTGTCTATGAAAAAGTGTCGGCACAACCCCCATTATTTCCTTAACCACTCGAACAAATCCACTTTGCATGGTGCTACGTGGCATACCTCTAATTGGTCAACTATTTATGGTTATCACCTCCACACAATCAGGCACATGCTCGAAGAAAATTTACTACGGATAACCATAATCACTGTTGATTATGGTAATTAACCATCAACGTGCATGAAAGCAACTATTTTAAAAGTTGCTTACCAGCTACTCTAAAGCTATCTTCAAAGAAAAAAAACAGAGAAGTAAAGCACAATAGCAAGTCGAAGAGAAATCAAAAGCATCGCTAAGCGAATTATGAACTAAAGGAAAAGCATGGGGGAAAATCGAAGAATAACAACCTTAAGAAAAGCGAGCCTACCGACTACTCAGGTATTTCTGCAGATGTTCAAACATAGTTTGACACTACATAATGGATGGACTATTGTTGACTGGTCATTCAAGTCTAGTATGTGGTAGTGGCAAATGAATTCACAACATCAATGGAGAATGGGGTCATGCACATGTGGGGACTAGAAATTCCAGTTATTGAGGACTACATCATCGAGGTTACAGACCTCTCTCTAACGGGGAACACACATACAAGGAGGATAACCTTGCTCTCTGTGCGTAGAGATTCTTTGGGGCACCAACCGAGCACCTAACACACGATGGCCTGCTGAAACAACACATTCCCGATCTTTAGAGGGTAGTTTTTGAGTAGATCATTCACTTCTTCACATGTTCTGGTAGGTATTCTATAATGAACGTCAATTATTTTTGTTTCCTCAATCACATCATGCATGGGGACAAAATCAACGTCCCACATTACCTTGCATGTGCCCTCAAGGAGGAGGCTAGGCGATACCAGGCAGGTACAACCTCTGCCTTGGCTTACCATGGCCTGATTTTGGCCTTGGTACGATATGCAAAGTCAGAAAGAGATGTGATGATTGAGGAGACTATGGGCACTAGTGCAGTAACAAGGGGACAAGCAGAGGGGGAGGTGTCAATTCAAAACAAACAGTCAACCCGAGAGGCGATAGAACGAGAAGAGACAACGTCTGCATCCTAGCCTGCAAAAAAAATATAGGGGAAGCAAGATAAGCCTCACCCCTTGTTTTCCCCCAATTCGAAGAGGAATCAGGACAAATTTTGTCTCCCATTGCCCCTCAATTTGAGGAGGAGGTAAAGCAGGATTTCATGCCTATTTCCACCAGGACACGAAGTAGAAGGACGAAGGCATCAAGGGTGGTTTTGAGCTCATTTGATGAGGATACACCAATCAATGAGCTTAATAAGGAGGAGTACTTGGCCCATATTTTACAGGACATTTCCAGTGGGCCAACTCCTCAACAGGAGGTGGTCATGGGAGATTTACCACCAGAAGGCCAAGCGAAGGATTTGCAGCAACAACTACAAGTTTTGAGAGAGCAGGCTTCCACTTGGGAAGCCAAGTTTAAAGAAGAACGAGCTTTTTTTCAAGAGTCTTGCAAGGAATTTGCCCTAAAAATACACGAGTTGTATCAAAAAATTCGGTAGTTGCAGGGGTATATTAGATCATCACAGTTGCAGGGTGGACTAGTAGGAGCCGAGTATCCAACTACAATTGATGTGGCAGTGCAGACCGATGGGGCAACAAAAGTGCCCCCTACTGATACAAAAACAAAATAGGGAGATGTTTCTGCAATGGAAGTAGAGCAGTCTTGTTCCACGTCTCCTTATATATAACAAATACTTTAGGAGGATGAAGTTGAGGTTGAGGAACCTCAAAATTTAGAACAGTCTGTAGAGAAAGGAGATAAGGAGGATAATGAGATGGAGGCCGAAGAGACTCATATTTCAGGCAAGGAGGGAGAGACAAAGCACTCTCCAATTGATGCAGGGGCTGAACAGCCTCAGGAGGAAGAAGCAGTACTTGTTGAGCAATAATTTGTTGTAGAGGAAGAAGAGGCTCAGTAGCCTAAATACTCTGTACACCAGGAAACAACAGTTGCACCAACACACCCTCGGGTACAACTGATTAAGTTGATATCAAAGCAAAAATCCATAAGGGCATCTCAACGATGACCCAAAACCAGAGCGAGAGTTATCAAGTTGAAGGCATTGGGCATCGAATTTGATAAAGAATCAAAACTAGATTTTGATGAGGAATGGGAGGCATCAAAGAATTTTTTTGCTGCCCAAAAATAAAAATTTGAAAATCTCAAATAGGATATGGTAGTAGACAAGAAGAACTGGACGAAGGCTTTTGAGATGGTCCATAAGGAATAAAAAAAGAGGCTAGAGAGTAATCTAACAGACCTCACAAAAAAATTCTAGTTGCTCGACCTGAACAATTCTAGTACTTGTATGGGTCAGAGGATGGTAAGCCTTAACGAATGAAGGCATTTTTTATGAGGATGGGATTTCTAGTCCCGATGCAACCTGCAGATCTGGCATCAAGCAATAGAACTCCCCTAGTGGCAAAAATAGAGGTTAAAGCTGAACCTGAGCTTGACCCACAGCTAGGGTTGCTAAGAATTTTAGCATCCTATTTGATGATGAAGAATCAATGCCTGTGGGTGAAAAGTTACCCCTTCACCACGAGTACTAGAAAATGGTTGAACCTGAATTCCAGAAGGATGCTACCAGTTTCTCTAGTTATTATCTAAGCACTAAAAAAGGCAAGGTGGCCTGTACCAAAGAACCACCCAAGAAAAGAGCAGGGCCAAGTGAACCAGTTTGGTGCAGTAAACGCCAAAAATAGCAGGGTCAGGAGATAGCCGCTCCCAAGGTACCAAAGGGGTGAAAGCCCTGAGACAAAGAAAAATTAAAGGTTGTTAAGAAGAAGCAGATACAGATCAACAAGGCTTATTAGGATGCTATAAATAAAACTAGTAATTACCAGTTCAAAGTGGCACAGGGACATGCCACCCCTTAAGCATGGGGGGATGATGAGCCATAAAATTACTCATTTTTTGTACTCTTTTCCCTATAATGTGTGACACTTATTCTTGTAGATATAAATGTTTTATGAAAATTATATATATATATATATATATATATATATATATATACAGTTTATTTTGCATGTTATCTAATATTTATCTTTAAGTGTAAATTGTGTAGATTTAGTGGAAATTATTGCATTTTGGCATATTTTCATCGAGGTCCCACTCGGACCTAGCACTTGCAATTTTATGAAGGTAAAACACCTGCGAAACATCGACAAGAAGTATGAAGTCAGGCACCCAAATTCCTTTGAAGCGCTTGACTTCCGTTCGAAACTTAACCGTTAGGCGCTTGTTTTCCATTAGGCACATGCTTTCCGTTAGGCGTCTACGTCCCGTTAGGCACCTATTTCCCGTAAAGAGCTTGTTTTTGTTAGGTTTTTGTTTCCCGTTAGGCGTTTGCTTCCCGAATTTTGCATACAAGGCGCTTGCTTCTCGACTTCTTCAGACATGGTGCCTGATTTCCACTAAATCCAAACTCCAGCACAACTTTGTGGTCTGTAGAACAGACTGAAACTTCAGCAACCAGCATAAAAAGAATTCTAGCATTGAAACCGGACAAGGGACAACGTCAAAGATGACTCGCCACCCATTTTCCAGCTGCTACATGAACAATTTATGTAAATTGAGTAAAATAAATATCAAACGTATTTTGGAAACATAATACGCTAAAATATCATGATATTTTACTTGATTCCTTCATTTAAGCAGACAGTTGTAAAAGCGAATCATTTTCTGATTTGTTTTGAGGATTGTAACAAGGTGGTCGTATATCTTATAAATATGTAGGCCACCCCTGAAGAAGACCCCTCGGAATTTCTTGTAAATTCTTGCTGTAGTTAATAATTTTTTTGAGTATTTTCCTATAAAAATCGTCTAAAGCGTCTGGTGAAGATCTAACGCGGGTAGAGCCTGTTGGAAGCGTGGGTCCACTTACATCAAAGTTCTTCCCTTCTTTCCCCTATTTTCTATATTTATTTTTATATATTAATTTACTTTCCAGTTATTTCCCCTATTTTCTATGATTTCCAGCAAGGTAGCAATTAGTTTTTGAACGCATTTTGTCCTGTTTTCATAGATGTAGGATAAGTTATTGGTTTGGAATTAAGGATTAAAACTTCAATGAACATCAAAACACCCCCCAAACCAAAATCTTAGGGACTCATCTCTGAAGGAGAAATTATAAGCATATATTTTGCACGGTTGCTCACAAGACTACGAGCTACCCCTGGTTAACAATTAAATGGAGACAATCAATTGAACTATAGAAAAACTAACCAATGTTTTGCCCAACAACCAATTCTCCTATAAAGCAAAAAAAAATGTTATTTAAACCTAAAAGTTGATTACTTAACCTTAACCTAATAATTAGTTTCCATCATATCAACCATTTCATTATCTAATAAAATATATTCTATTATAATATACTGATATTATTTGGTGTTTATGGACATCCCCTTTATATGTTTTATGTTTTGTTTTCAGTGTATTTTTTTCAACAATACCAGGTAATATGTTGATTTCATTCATTTATAGAAACTATAATTAAATACCACATGATATTAAAGCAGGTATAAAGCTCCTTTTATAGATTGCTCATCCTTGCCATATAAATTTATATGACATATTCTAAGGGCAACAATGTTTGAAGCAACTAGAAGATTTTTTTATCAATTAACAATAATTTATGAAAAGAGTTTTTGTGAATAGAGGTTTGTATAAAACCTTAGGTAAACTTGAATTACAAAAATTTCACTTGTAGTAGTGGAATTCCTGCCATTCCAAAGGGCGGTTCTGTGGCCTTTGCAATTCATATGTAATTCCTCGTCACTTGTAAATAATAGTGAATCATTGTTTGATCTCTCAATTTGTCTTTCATTCTGCTTTTGCCTTTGTGTGAATTTTTATTTTTGTGATGGTCGTTTAATTTGATCCACTTAATTTTGTTGTTTGGATTTTGTGGGTCTAACTGGGTGGTTCTAGAATTCACATTCACCACTATGCATAAAGGTTTATTTCTATTAAGGCCAATTTGGTGGGAGCTCTCTAATTCTTTTGCTTGGATTGCATGCACCCTCTTGTTGATCCTGGAATTTACCCCTACATATCAAGCCAAAGAAGTGATAGACGGGGCAGGATGATTTGTTAGGTGGTTTGATGTTGTTTGCATTGGTAACATGGTAGGAGTGTGTCTTGATGCAACCATACACCATCCTTGTTATTTTCGGCTACGACCTCCTTTGCTTTATTTCTTGTTCCTTTTTCCCTCTTTTTCTCTTTATAATGTAGGTAGTTGGAACCTTAGGAGTTGGCCTTCTATGATGATCAACCATCTCTACCTCTCTTGGGTCGGACAAACATTCAATGCTATTTGACAACCTTTGGGCGTGCCTCTTGTTCGTCTGGTGCCAATTTTGCACCAACAATTTTTGGTGACTCTATTGGGGAACTCTATGAGTTTTTGTGTTTGAGGAAATCAAAGTCTAGCGATGCTCTAGTTTACCCATATCTTATAAAATCACCTGGTGACTCTGAGCTATGCAACATCTCCAAATTATAAGATCAGTTACCTTTTGTGTTAAAATTTCTCATTCCCCGAAGAATCTAAGGTCAGATGAGCAACCTTGGCCTTCTTAGCAAAGAATGCATGCTCATCTAGTGACTCCATCTTAGCGATATAATCCAGAGGCTCTAAGGAACCAGTGCTACAATAGCTCAGCCAAAATATCCCAGTTGGAATGATGTGGGCCCCCTGAATATCTTAAGTTCGCAAGATATTCCTAAGGCTACTCTCAAAACGCTCCCCACTTATGATGGTACTGACGGTGCTGCATATGAACACTACCAGGATGTAGCATCCCTCTCTTTGATTCATGGCATTGCTTCTAAAAATGTGATGCTCAAGCTCCTTGATTTTTATCTAAAAGGAAGAGCATTATTATGGTTCAAAACTCTAGAGCATGGAAGCATCAACAAATGGGTTGATCTTGTAGAAGCACTTGTTGATGCATTTGATACTTCTACAGATCCCTTCCTCCTACTCACGCAACTTATGTTCATCAAGTGAGCCTTTAATGAATCCATGGTTGAATTCAATGTTCGCTTTACCAGAACCTAGAGGAGGATCCCTCATGAATCTAGTCCATCTGCTACCCAAGCATACATCTACTATGTTTGCACCTTCGAGCTTGACATAGGCCTTCTGGTGCAGTAGTCAAGAGAGGAATTTTCTTCAGATATTTAAGGAGGCATCTCGAGCAAAAAGGATGTTGGTTCAAGTGGGTAAACTCCCTGATAGGAGTTATTTTCATCCCCTTCTACCCATCATATCCCCTGTTCAAAATTTTGGGCTTGTAGCCTATTCCTTCCCTAATTATCCCAATTCACAACAAAAGGATAAGACGTGGGAAGAAATTCATTACCCCGAGTCATGTAGCGGGAGTAACTATTTATATCCTTGGGTGGGTAATATCATAGCTTATTGTTCCTCATAGGATAAAAAAGTTGAACAATAGGTTCCTTTCTTAAAGGAGGAGCAGCGACACAATGACACACCAACACCGATCCTCAGGTTGAAAAATATGGAATCTACCCACCAACGCGTAAGAAAATCTGGGATAAAAACAAGCAAAACAGCAACATAAGAATCATGCCCTGATAACTTCTATTGTAGCCATCTCCAAAACTTAGAGCAACCAAAATGGAAGGGGACTGATATTCCTCCGGTAACACTGCAAGCTGACCCATACGAAGTACGATTCTGGTATCCACTTCCAGAAGAGATGATAGCCCAAGCATGGGCTAAAGCAGCAAAGGCAACCTCTTCACGAGTGGTTTATTTTCAGAATATGGAGCTGCTCAGGCTAAAAATAACATCGATCTGGCAAAATCAATTCAAGCATAGGGAGCAACTAAAATTTTACATCATTGGTCCGGGCATTGTAGGTTTACCGAATAAATGACAGAAAAGTTCCATGGAGTGGCATTTCAGTAGCACCATAATTTTATGTAAATAAGTCGGTAGATAAATAAAGAGTGCGGATTGTAAGGCCGCATGATTGCTGACTTCACTTCGGAAGACCTGTTTTCGATAAAAATGATGATTTCCAAATGGTATCTCTTCCTTGAGTGTTCGTTCTTCCCTTACTCATATTGTGACTTTGTAGCCCAATGAATAACTCTCTTAAAAGCTCACAAGTTGATGTAGTAGGTACACCTTGGCTCGTATAGTGAAGATACGTATTAGGCTAAATATTTCAAAGCAAGTGCAAAGCCCTAATAGAAATTGCTCTATAAAGAGCCTTGTAGATAGCTCTAACAGTTCACTAGTTCGAGAGAAAATCAAGAATTCCAACATGGGTAAGGTGAGAAAATTTATGTTGAATTGTGTAAGAAAGAAGGGCTATATTAGCATAGACAAATGTCTCTGGCATTCTATCTATTCTTGAAAATACCTTGAGCCATGAAGGAGTATATCAATCAAGGCCTACTTTGAGAGGTTTTCTTCAGGGCTACTCTCTCTTTTGTTTCCTTCTTGCACTGCTTCTCTCTCTCTCCCCCTTCCTCTCTATACATTCCTTAAATGCTTCTCTCATTGTGCTTCTTCTTTTTGTCTTGTACCTTCCTGCTACTTCTGTTTTCCATTGTATGTTGCCTAGTTGTGCCCTTCCTCTTCCCCTCTTTTCATCTGGTAGCATTCTCTTGGCTACTCTTGTTCACAGTTTATTCTTTCTATCCTAGTCTTTGTCCCTCCCCTTTTCTATTTTTTCAAAGGAAGAATGCTATCCGGGTTCCTATTTCCAGCAAGTGGAAATCCCCTATGAGTTGCCAAGAGTGTGGGTGAATTTTGGCACCACTTCACCCACTATTTCTTTTTTGGAAAGATGTTAGTAAGGCAAATTACCCAATTTTTGAAGCATTGAGGAGGATGGTCGAAAAGGTGGGCAAGCAAGCATTGAAGTCGAATCTCAAAATCCTGCTCAACTTTTGGACGAAAAACTTGGATCCCAAAACCCCGTCCCAAAGGGACAAAGGAATGGGAAAGTTACATAAGAGTTTCTGTTCCCATATCCCTATCCTAAGAATGGATGAAACTTTAGGGGGAGTAAAAGTCAAATTCCAAGCTAGAATACCTATCCACGGAGTGGAGAATTGGGAAGGCGACTAGAACAAAAAACTATGCTCAGATAGTCACCCAAGAGCTGGGTCATCATCTACCAAGAGGGAGGGGTATTTATGATCTTAGATACCTCATACATTCGATAGGAAAAGAAGGATATAATTAAAAATGCACAACTTCAAAGGTAATCAATTCTTGGATTCTTGTGGTATGAAGGGGTAAGGCAAATTTATGGCCCAACAAGAATGTCAGAGTGATCAAAGGCATGGATTGATGTAGAAGCACCTAACCCCCTTTGAACAATCACCATTCCTTCTAAAGTAGAGCATCAACAGATCTTTTGACCATTCCTGTTTGATGCTTCCCATCGAATGCCATCAATGCTATAATTTGAATTCATTGTAAAATCTTCTATAAGTAGTGGAATGTTTGCCATTCCAAAGGGCGGCTCTATGGCCTTTACAATTCATATGTAATTCCTCGTCACTTGTAAATAATAGTGAATCATTGTTTGGTCTCTCAATCTGTCTTTCATTATGCTTTTGCCTTTGTGTGAATGTTTATTTTTACGATGACCGTCTAATTTGATTCGCTTAATGCTTTTGTCTATATTTCATGGGTCCAACTGGGTGGTTCTAGAATTTGCTGCCACTGGGCATTGAGGTTTATTTCTATTAAGGTGAATCGGGTTGGAGCGCTTTAATTTTGTTGCTTGGATTTCATGCACCCTCTCGCTGGTTCTGGAATTCACTCTACACATTGAGCTAAAGGAAAAGTGATATATGGGGTAAACTAATTTGTTAGGTGATTTGATATTGTTTGCACTAGTGACATGGTAGGAGTGTGGCTTGATGCGGCCATACACTGTCCTTATCAGTTTTGGCTATGACCTCCTTTGATTTCTTTCGTGTTCCCTTTTCTCCCTTTTCCCCTTTGCAGCGTAGGTAGCTAGAACCTCAAGAGCCGACCTTCTTCGAAGATTGGCCGTCTCTGCCTCTCCCAAGTTGGGTGGTCGTTCAATTCTGGTCGAAAACCTCAGGGTATACCTCCTGCTCGTTCGATGTCGATGTTTACACCAACAAACATCATACTAAATTGATTAAGTAAACCACCTCCTACAAGACAGGAAAATAACAACTAGAGGTGCCCATTGACCATAAGCTCCAAAGCTTTGATGAATTCCTTGAGCTTATTTTTTTGTTTCATCCACAAATTGCTTGATGTCCTTTTGTAGGGCTTGCTACAGGTTGCAATGCTTCTCAATGGTCTCCAAGATCTCATTAAGAAATCTTTATTTGGTAGGGGTTTTGAGTCCCCTTGTGTTCCAAGAGAGTAGTTTCATTTCTTAATTCTTTCGGGCAATTTTTCTCCCTGCCCTAGGATAAGGTAGTTTGGGTTCCATTTGTAATTTCAATCACAATTTTTTGTTCTCTAATCCCCTGATTAGTTGGCCTTCCAAGTTTCCTTTCCACTCCTACATCAATCCCAATTTTATTTTGATTTATAGTTTATCGGCTTTGGGTTGGACCTGAGAATTCTAAACCCCTCAATTTTTTAGACCATTTTCCATCATCATGGGTTAAAGGTTCTATGGGAGGGTGATGACATTGTTTGTTTGAATCAAAACATACAATCAACTGTATGTTTTCTTCATCATTCATGTCATTGTGTTTGGAGGGGACTGGATCGACCATTATTGAGTCTAAGTGAGCAAAGGAATTCGAAACTGAAATTTCATAACCCTCTAAATAGGGTTTTCTAATACGTTGATATGTTTATCATGAAATAGGCATAGGTTATTTCCTAGGTTCAATAAAACCTTAGGTTAGGACTTAGTCTTAAGTCTTGTTTTTAATTTTATGAATAAATAGTAATATGAGACTTTGTTGCTCATGTAGAACCTGGCCAACATCTTCTAGATAAATTATTGGCAAGTTTCTAGATAAGGGTTAGTTAGTAGGTTGTTAGAACAAACCCTAAAATAAGTAGATTATTAGCTTATCCTCCATGTTTTGAGGATCTATGAATATAAACTATGCTTATTTAAGCACTTATTTTCTAATACAAATCATCTTATATTAAATTCCATATTATTGGTATCAAAGCAAGATGATCTAGCTGTCTGTGAGGGGGAATTTCCATGATGAAAATTCTCCCTCTTTTTTTTGCTTTTGCAAAAAAATTTTTTGCATTTTAATCCCTAGTTTAATCTCCGTTTTTGTAAATATTTGTGTTTTTTTGTCAAATTTGAGTCATATTTTTTATAGCTATTTTTGGAACATTGGATCAACTTCCTGCATCGATTTTACAAAAATAGGATCACCCTATGCAGGACCTTAGCCTACATGTCTTATAGATTTCCAACCAGAGTGATCCTTCACTTATAGCTTAGGCTCCTCCGTCGTTGGACAGACCTGATCCAGTTTAATTCTGGTTATGATGATGCAAAAAGGTCAAAGGAAACCCCGTGCAAGAAAAATTAGGTCACCTCGATAACTTTTACATCACCTAAGACAACCCCACGTGGGACAATACCGCACTCTGCAAGCGTTGCTCAGGTTGAAAAGCGATCGGTGATATGAGGTCATTGGCTTGACCTAAGCCCATTGGATCTTGTTTGCGAAGGATTCACAAACCCTTTCAAGCCAAAAATGATTGGTGATAGGTGGTCGTTGGCTCGGTCTTCAAATTATCAATGATACCGGTGCACCTGTTACCATAGGTCCACACCAGATCCAAAAGCCCTATCATCGGAGCATATTGGTTTGTAGATGCTCAAGCACGTTGCCCGAAGCCCCATCATAGAAACTAGACACCACCTTGCACAGCAAAATCTAATCTGAATCTGACCTAATGTAGATGCATAAACAGATTTTGAGGTCACAGGAAATAGAATCGAAATGCAAATCAAGACCTTGAACATGGAATTACACACCCCTATCTGATTGGTCACCATGATTCAAATTTAGGAATCTACAACTTATTCTTGATTGTCCAACGTGCATCCCATGACAAGTGGATCTCAAACATCGTTAGCCAATTAGACGCTAGTTTTAACTGCGTATACGACAAAGACAAATGATGAAAATCGATAGAAATTAGTTTGGGTGTATTTGTTTGTTTGTGCAGAATTACTTTATCCCACATTTACAGGGATGAAGGATTTTTAAGCCTTTAAAGGTGTCATTACTACCCTAAGTAAAATATCCATCTTGCGTTGGCAACATCGCGCATGTCGACAACTGAATAACTAACCGTATTTGGCTATGATTGCACACTTAGAATTCTTGATTGCTGATCGCGTGGGTTTTTGTTGACTGTCCGACTTGGCCCTATAGGCCAATGCCCAATTTTTTAATTTTTAAAATTATTTAATTAACAAACTTATTAATTAATTAGTTAATTATGCACTTTATTTTTCAAAAACTTGTACTAAGTGCATAAAAAATATTATAGCAATTGGGCCACTTGCAATTGTGGCTATGTAAAATGACCCATTGGATCTTTGAGGATATAACTTTTACTCCTCCCACTTGGGATTTTACAAAATTTATGGATTTGTAATGGAGTGCAGCTTGGTGGTACCCGACACTACACCCTCTTGTTTACATCCATTGTTTCCCACTTGGAAATTTTTAATACTCCCTCAATAGGAGTTGAAGTCACCATTGTGACTTTTTGAGGCTATCACTCCACTTCATGCCTTTCAACAAAGCATCATGAGCCAAAGACTATAAATATTTTGACACTTCGGACAATTTTTTTTTGAAGACAAAAAAGATACAAACACTTCAAAGCATGCCTACTTATACCTTTGTCCTCTTTGTTGTAACTCTTCCTCTACTGACTATAGTTTCTAGATGCTCTTACTAATAGTTTTGGTAGCTTGCTTTACAGTTAAAGCATGAATGGTGTGATGAGTCTGAAATATTTTGTGAAAGAGATTGAAGATATTTGCTACCATAGCCCTTTTATCCTTGTTTTCTATGGGTACTCCATTTGCAGGAGTCGTAGTCCCTTCTCCATTCCATTGGATGAATGTGTGCTCTCGAGTAGAGTCTCGAACGATTGAATACTATTTGAGACAGTTGTATGCTCTCCATTATCGAGCAACACTTTCCATAGGGGTTTCTCTCTTCTTCTTTATGTTTGAGGATTCCTGAGCACTTGTATATCTTCTCTCCCACTATATTGTAAAAGCATTGGGGTCCAATGCTTCTATTTTTGGGAGGAATGATATGGATATCATGAGATTAGCATAGGTTATTTCCTAGGTTCAATAAAACCTTAGGTTAGGACTTAAGTCTTAAAATTTATTTTTAATTTTATGAATAAATTGTAATGTGAGACTTTTTTGCTCACGTAGAACTTGGCCAACATATTCTAGATAAATAGTTGGCAAGCTTCTAGATAAGGGTTAGTTAGTAGGTTGTTAGAACAAACCCTAAAATAAGTAGACGATTAGGTTATCCTCCATGTTTTGAGGATCTACGAATACAAACTATGCTTATTTTAGTACATATTTTTTAATATAAATCATCTTGGATTAAATTCCATATCATACGTACCTCTTGATTTTCTTCCAAAAATTGACCCTCCTTGGGAAATTCTTGTTGAACTGGTTCTTCCAAGTAGTTTGGGATCCCCTCTCTATTGTTCTCAACAATTCCCTTCTCTACTGTTCTCAACAATTTTATTCCTTGAATCCTTGCCCTACTTGGAGTTCTCACCTTCATTCTACTTCTTTTGCCAAACTTTCTGATTTTGGGTCGGTTTCTTATGAGGGGAGCATGCATTGGTTGAGTGCCCTAATTTCTTGCAAATTTCGTATTTGATTGATGCGATTTCACATTCTCTAGTCTGATTCAATACCCTAAGCTTTGAAACCAATTTGATTGAATCAGGTAACTCCTCCATATCTAAATTTATGTAGATTCTTGCATAAATAAGGCTTGTGCGAGCCCTGGTGGCAAGATCATTAGCAATAAGGTGTCATATTTCTTTTGTGATACGCGAGCCCTAGTGGCAAGATCATTAGCAATAAGGTGTCCTATTTCCTTTGTGATACCTGCAAAAATTTTCCCGTTTCAATATTGGAAGGGCAAGCCTAGAAATCTTACCCAAATCAGTGCTTGGGTGAAGCTTTGGGTTTCAAGATCAAAGTCAGGGGCTCCATCGTCGTAAGAAAAGCCCCCGATGTCCATAGAACCATGGATCTTCTTAGAGTATTAGATCAGAGTATTCATTATAGTTAATCTTAAACATTAAGGACCCCTTTTACATTACCATGATCTCCATGTGACCATAGGGTTACCATTTAGCAAAAGTCCATTTCCTTATTACGTCAAGGTTTGTCGGGCTCCCATAAATTGACCCACAAGATTCATAGCTCCTTGATCAATAGTTAGGTCAACCAAATGGTCAGGTACGAAGAGTTCACCTCCTCATTGCAGCTCAAAATGGATATCTAGGGTTTTTTGTTTCTCACGGACCACATGTGACCAAGAACAATCCCTTGAGTCAAAAGAGTGCTTTTGCAGGTCCCTAAAATTTTGTCTTGCTCCTTTGATCAAATTATCAACTCCAGGGTCTGGATACTATTTTTTATCACCATTTTGCTACAGACTTGCTCTTACAACAAACCTACTCGCGCCCTCTCCTGCCATTAGGGTTTCATCACTAAGAATAAAACCATCAAATAGATTTTTCCTACTTTTTTAATTAATTTAGGTTTTTTATTTTTGACAAAAATAAATACTTTAATTTCAAAATTGGGTTTTAATTTATTTTAAAACCACATATTTTTCAAAAAAATTCAAAAATATTTTTGTTATGATTTATATAGAAGAACAACATTAATACAAATATAGAGTAAAAAATTAAATTAATTTAAAAAAAAAAAAAAAACCTCATTTATCTTTTCCAAATTTTTCAAAAATATTTTTGTTATGATCTATATGTAGGAACAACATTAATAAGAGGCCGAATATTTATCCATCTAACATCGCGGTATCAATATATGAGATAGGCATAGGTTATTTCCTAGGTTCAATAAAACCTTAGGTTAGGACTTAGTCTTAAGTCTTATTTTTAATTTTATGAATAAATTGTAATGTGAGACTTTGTTGCTCACGTAGAACTTGGCCAACATCTTCTAGATAAATAGTTGGCAAGCTTCTAGATAAGGGTTAGTAGGTTGTTAGAACAAACCCTAAAATAAGTAGATGATTAGCTTATCCTCCTTGTTTTGAGGATCTACGAATGCAAACTGTGCTTATTTAAGCACCTATTTTCTAATACAAATTAGCTTGGAATAAATTCCATATTATTGGTATCAAAGCAACACGATCTTGCTACTGATGGAAATTCCCCCTCATTTTTTTTTGCTTTTTGCATTTAATCCCTAGTTTAATCTTTGTTTTTGCAAATCTTTGTGTTTGTTTTGTCAAGTTTGAGCCATACTTTTGACAGCTATTTTTGGAACATTGAATCAACTTCTTGCGTCGATTTTACCTCCATAGGGTCAACCTACGTAGGACCTTAGCGTGCATGTCTTACAGATTTTCAACCGAAGTGATCCCCGCTCATAGCTTAGGCTCCTCCATCATTGGACATACCTGACCCAGTTTTATTCTGGTCGTGATGATGCAACAGGGCCAAAGGAGATCCTGTGCAAGGAAAATTGGGTCACCTCGATAACTTTTACGTCACCTGAGGTGACCCCACGTGGGACAAGACCGCGCTCTATAGGCATCAATCAGATTGAAAAGCGATCGATGACATGAGGTAATCGGCTCGACCTAAGCCCATTGGCTTCTATTTATGAAGGAGCCGCAAACCTTTCTAGGCCAAAAATGGTTGGTGACAAATGGTCATCGTCTCGATATTCAAAATTATTAGTGAGATCGGTGCGCTTGTTGCCACAGGTCCACATTAGATATTATAGCCTTGTAATCGGAGTATGTTGATTCATAAATGCTTGAACACGCTTCCCGAAGCCCCATCATAGAAAACCAGACACCACCCTGCACACCAAAACCTGATCTAAAGTCGACCTAATATAGATACATAAACAGATTTCGAGGTCACAGGAGATAGAATCGACATGCAAATCGATACCTTGAACCTGGAATTACACACCCTATCTGATTGGTCGCCATGATTCCATATTGGCCAACGTGCATCCCACGACAAATGGATCTCAGACATCGTCAGTCAATCAGATGCTAGTTTTAATTGCATATAGGGCAGAGATAAGTGGTGAAAATCGATATAAATCGGTTTAGGTGTGTTTTTTTGTTTGTGCAGAATTACTTTTCCCCACATTTACTAGGATGAAGGATTTTTAAGCCTTTAGAGGTGGCGTTACCTCCCTAAGTAAAATAGCTAGCTTGCGTTGGCAACATCGCGCATGTTGACCATTGAAGAACTAACCGCCTTTAACTGTGATTACGCACTTAGACTTCTTGATTGTTGACTGCATGGGTTTTTGTTGACCGTGCAACTTAGCCCTATTGGCCAACGCCCAAATTTTTAATTTTTAAAATTATTTAATTAACAAACTCATTAATTAATTAGTTAATTATGCACTTTATTTTTGCAAAAACTTGTATTAAGTGCATAATGTTTTTTTTAGCAATTGAGCCCACTTGCAATTGTGGCTATGTAAAATGACCCATTCGATCTTTGAGGAGATAAAATTTACTCCTCCCACTTGGGATTTTATAAAATTTATGGATTTGTAATGGAGTGCATCTTGGTGATACTCGACATTCCACCCTCTTGTTTACATCCATTGTTTCCCACTTGAAAATTTTGAATACTCCCTCAATAGGAGTTGAAGTGACCATTGTGACTTTTTGAAGGCATCACTCCACTTCATGCCTTTCAACAAAGCATCATGAGCCAAAGACTACAGAGATTTTGACACTTTAGACAACAAACTTTTGAAGACAACAAAGATATAGACACTTCAGAGCATGCCTACTTATTCCTTTGTCCTCTTTGTTGCAACTCTTCCTTTACTGACTATAGTTTCCAGATGCTCTTACTAATAGTTTTGGGTGTATGCTTCACGGTTAAGCATGAATGGCGTGATGAGTCTGAAACATTTTTTGAAAGAGATTGAAGATATTTGCTACCATGGCACTTATAGCCTTGTTTGTTATGGGTACTCCATTTGTAGGAGTCATAGTTCCTTCTCCATTCCATTGGGACGAATGTGTGCTCTCGAGCAGAGTCTCTAACGATTGAATACTCTTTAAGATGATTGTATGCTCTCCATTATCGAGCAACACTTTCCACATGGGTCTCTCTTCTTCTTTATGTTCAAGGATTCCTGGGCACTTGTATATCTTCTCTCCCACTATATTATAAAATAAATTGGGGTCCAATGTTTCTATTGTTGGGAGGAATGATATGGATATCATGAGATAGGCATAGGTTATTTCCTAGGTTCAATAAAACCTTAGGTTAGGACTTAGTCTTAAGTCTTATTTTTAATTTTATGAATAAATTGTAATGTGAGACTTTGTTGCTCATGTAGAACTTGGCCAACATCTTCTAGATAAATAGTTGGTAAGCTTCTAGATAAGGGTTAGTTAGTAGGTTGTTAGAACAAACCCTAAAATAAGTAGATGATTAGCTTATCCTCCATGTTTTGAGGATCTATGAATGTAATTTGTGCTTATTTAAGCACCTATTTTCTAATGTAAATCATCTTGGATTAAATTCCATATCATACGTACCTCTTGGTTTTCTTCCGAAAATTGACCCTCCTCGAGGATTTCTTGTTGAACTAGTTCTTCCAAGTGGTTTGGGATCCCCTCTCTACTGTTCTCAACAAAACCCCTTCTCTACTATTCTCAACAATTTTATCTCTGAATCCTTACCCTGCTTGGAGTTCTCACCTTCATTCTATTTTTTTGCCAAACTTTTTGATTTTGGGTCGGTTTCTTATGAGTGGAGCATGCATTGGTTGAGTGCCCTAATTTCATGCAACTTTCGTATTTGACCGATGCGATTTCATATTCTAGTCTAATTCTATACCCAAAGCTTTGAAACCAATTTGATTGAATAAGGTAACTCCTCCATATCTACATTTATATAGATTCTTGCATAAATAAGGCGTGCGCGAGCCCTAGTGGCAAGATCAGTAGCAATAAGGTGCCCTATTTCCTTTGTGATACCTGCAAAAATTTCCTCGTTCTAATATTGGAAGGACAAACCTCGAAATCTTAACCAAATCAGTGCTTGGGTGAAGCTTTGGGTTTTAGGATCAAACATCGTCGCAAGAAAAACCCTCAACATCCATAGAACCATGGACCTTTCTAGAGTATTCGATCAAAGTCTTCATTATAGTTAAGCTTAAACATAAAGGACCCCTTTGACATTGCCACGATCTCCATGTGGCCACAAGGTTGCCATTTAGCAGTAGTCCATTTCCTTATTGCATCAAGATTCATCAGGCTCCCATAAATCAACCCACAAGATTCATAACTCCTTGCTCAACAGTTAGGTCAACCAAATGGTCAAGTATGAAGAGTTCACCTCCCTCTAATTGTAGCTCAAAATGGAGATCTACAATTTTTTTGTTTCTCACAGACCACATGCGACCAAGAACGATTCCTTGAGTCAAAAGAGTGCTTTTGTGGGTCCCCAAAATTTTGTCCTGCTCCTTTGATCGAATCGTCAACTCCAAAATCAAGGTATGGACACTGTTCTTTGTCGCCATTTTACTACAAACTTGCTCTTACAACAGACCTACTCGCGCCCTCTCCCGCCATTAAGGTTTCATCACTAGGGATAAAGCCATCAAATAGATTTTTCTTGCTTTTAAAATTAATTTAGGTTTTTTTTTTTTGACAAAAATAAATACCTTAATTTCAAAATTGGGTTTGAATTTATTTTAAAACCTCCTCTTTTCAAAAAAAATATATATATATATATATATATATTTTTTTTTTTTTTGTTATGATTAATATGGAAAAACAATCTTAATAAAAAAAAATAAAGTAAAAAATAAAGTTTAATTTTTAATTTTTAAAAAAAACCTCATTTATCTTTTCCAAAATATTTTTGTTGTGATTTATATGAAAGAACAACATTAATAAGAGGATAGACTGTAGGCCCGATATTGATCCATCCAACATCGCGGTCTCCATTTAATGTAAAGAATAAAATTGACCATGCAGGCTTGGAGGATTAGTTATAATTATTATATAATAAACAAACGATTGCAGTTATCCTTCTGACATACTATAGATAAAACAAGTTCATTTATCTTAAAAAGACACACAAGTGCCTGCAAGCCAACACCTACTTCAATACACCCATTATCTTCAAGGGTTTACATGTCCCAGCTTAAACTGAACTCCAGCAATTCAAAATTGCAGGGCCACTGATTATTACCATTTTAACAAATATGAAATACTGTTCGATACAAATGAGAAGCGATACTTTTGTTAAGCAGGCGTGATCTGAACAAGAACCTTGCCTACGTTCCCTCCACTAAACAGACAACTCAACGCTTCCAAGAAGTTCTCTACCCCTTCCTTCATATCTTCCCTGTATTTAATCTTCCCTTCTTTCATGTACCCTGCCATCTCCTTCACAAACTCCTCCGTATAGTTTACACACGCTGATGCAACAAATCCTTGCATTTTCGCACATTTCCCCACCAAGTTTAACAGGTTCCTCACTCCACAGCTTTCCTTCCAGTCCTGCACATCCATCTATGGCATTAGCACTACCCATAACTTAAACCAACTCCAAACCTACCATAATTACACATACCCAACCTGGTTATACTGAGAAATCATTCCACAGACGGGAATCCTGGCATTCATATTGATGTGGTTGAGAACAGCCTCTAGCATTAGTCCTCCCACGTTATCAAAGTAAACATCTATTCCCCTTGGAAAGTACCTGTTCAACCCCACCACATGCAAAGACTTCATTTAATGGAGGACATAGAAACACCTTCACATTCAACAAATGGAGGACTCAGATCTATAACTAAACTATGGTAAAGTGGTTTAGTCCCTTCTTTAATTTTTTTTTTTTTTTCACATCATAAGAATGGGTAACATCCTTTTATTTTCAACAACTGAGCATATGATCAAACTGGGCCCATTCAGCTGATTCAAATCAAACTACTACCTTTACTCTTATTGGACATGGCAACTGAGCACCTAATCAAATTGAGGCGCACTCAGCTGACTCAAGTCAAACTACCACCTTTATTCTTATTGGACATGGCAACTGGGCACCTAACTACTACTTTTACCCTTATTGGACATGGCAACTGGGCACCTAACTACTACTTTTACCCTTATTGGACATGTCCTAAAATTTGAACTAGATCTCCTCTTAATAAGAACCCAAAATCTTACCAAGACAATCCCCTCCTAAATTAAACCAAACTATCATTCTTAATTTCAAAGCCTTAGATGCTAATGCTAAATAAATCCTAATGCTGATACTCACTTGGAGAGTGCTGCATCCCAGTCAGTCTCTGCCTTATAATTGAAGGCATCATCAAATCCAAACTCTTCTTTTAAAATCTTCACCTGCTAATTCATCAAAATCTTTGAGCAACCTACCAATTCAGGCAGTTAAGCTGAAAAAAAAAAAAAAAATAGAAATCTTAACCTTTTCGTCGCTGCCAACACTGCCTACAACACGACAGCCCTTGATTTTAGCCAACTGTCCCAACTATAAGTCCCACAGCCCCTGCAGCAGCGGAAACGAACACCTCCTCTCCAGGTTTGGGGTTTCCAATTACCAGCAACCCTACCCATGCCGTGAATCCCAAAAACCCTGCTCATCACATCCACACAGAAATTTCAATCCCCAAAGCCTTGCCTCCCCAATCATGAATAAAACATTAGAGCATGTATAGCAATATAGAAAGTACCCAAAGGCCCCAAATAATCCGAAGGTTTTCCTAGACTGGTGTCAAGTTTTCTCAAGCTTGATCCTGCTACAATGCTGTACTCTGAAACTTGGGAGCGCCCCATAACAATATCTCCCACTTCAAACCCGGGATCAGCAGATTTGAGGACTTTCCCTACTACAGCAGTAGAAGTAATGGGCTGCACAAAGCATGACCAAGTGGTCAGCATTCACACAACTGTGAACTATTGCATTAAAAAGTCATATATAAACCAGGGTAAAACGAACACAAAACCTGGTTCAATTTGAACTTCTCGAAATAGATATCCCAGCTGCTCGATTTCAGAAGCAATCTAAGATATGGATCCACCGACACCCACATGTTCTGCAGGGCAACCTCTCCTTCCTTGCATCCATCAAGATTCACCTGAGTTTCTCTAACCTTGAGATGATCTTCTGTTACATGCCCTTCATCGACATAAGAGACCAATACAATTTCTTTGTTGTTAACAATATGCTCCATGCTTCCAACCTTTGCCTAAAGCTTAGGTGGCTTTCACCTTGTCCTCTCTTTAATCCTGTTTATAGTCTTGAGCTTTGAACTTTGCGTGACTTTAGTGGTTAGTCCTAGTTTAGAATTGGCATCACTATGTTTTGTCCTTTGGTCGCTGTGAAGATGTCAGAATCTTAATATTTAAATATTATATTATTTTAGGGAAAAAATAAAATATATTAAATTTTAGTAATATAATTATTAAATAAATTAGATATGGCATACGGTAGATCATAATCTAAAAAATAAATTTTAAAAAAAATTCAGTTAAAGTTAAGACCGTCGTCAATCTATGGTTGGTGAATATATATATATTAAATTTGGTAAGTTTAATTATTAAATTAAAATTATCAATTAAATATAACGATGGTAGATCACAATCTAAAAAGCGGATCTTCCCAATTTTTTAAACTAAAGTTAACACCTTCGTCAGGCTGATAAATTTATATATTTAAATATTATATTATTTTAAAAATATATATCATATTTGATAAGTATAATTAACACCTTCGTCAATCTCTGGCTGGTGAATTTGAATTCTATGTTGACTCGTGTTGAACTTAAAAGATTTGAACTCTATCACATAAAAGGCAATTTAACGTAATTATTTTACTTTTTATCTTGTAAAATGTTTTGCACATGTAAGTAAAAGGTAAAATGCTTACGACTTAAAATGAATAAAATAAAATAAAAAAATTTCATAAGATAAAGTTATTTAAAATATATATTAAATTTATAATAGTTTATAAAATATTTTAAATTTATTTTTTTTGAATGAAAAAGGTTATTATATTAAGTATAACGGACTTTATCATACAAAAGGATGGGTGGCATGAGATCACACCCCTAAAACCGTGCAATCAGTAAAAACAAACAAGTGTCCTTACACATACTGCATACCGCCTACAAAAAAGTGGGAACTTAAAAAAGTCCAACGTGGAAATTAAAACAACAGAATTAAAGCTCCATCATTATGCATTTACGGGTTTTTATGCTCCTCGTCCTCCACAACATTCTGCCAGACGTTAGAGGGGACTGGCAGGATAGTGGTGGGTTGTTCAATGCGCCACTCCAACTTTAAGTGCTCTGGGGCATGTCTCAGAGACACGCAGACTTGTAGCTTTGATGACCTCGGACTCCTCATCTCCCCACCCACCTTGTCGACGCGAAGAACTAGGAACATCCTCTCCCCAGCCGCCTTGACGACGGGAGGAGCTGGGGATATGCGCCACGTCTTCCCAACCGAATCGGGAGCCCCACCCCTCATCTGGAAAGGAGCTCCAACCATCATAACTGTGATATTCCCGCTCATCATTGCATCGTTGGCTACTGAGTGGAGGAGAGCGTGATGGAGGTGCTCTCATTGGTTGAGCCTGTCCGCGCCCACATGGCAGCGATCTTCCCCAACCTCAAGAAGCAGGCCGACGGTGAGACCTCGATCTTGAACGATCCCTCGGCTCTGATGGCTCCGCAGGCACACGACTCATCGTACAAGGTGCATTCCCCCAGTACTGGATCATGGCAATCAAGTGGTCCAGTTCCATCTTCACCTTCGCTGCTTGGTTTGAGATCTGGAGCCACGTATCATAAAAGATAGCAAGCTTATCAGCGATGGAAAAGGAAACTGAAGGTATTTTAGCAGAAAAAACATCATTGCGGGATTTCCAAATGAAGAACATAAGACTAATTCTAAAAATATTCCAGACTTCCAGTAATGGCTGGGAAAAATCAGGTGGATCTCCCAGCAAGTTATGCTGCCAAGTTAATGGCAGACTGACATATGGTCGAAAAAATGATCTGAACCATTCCCATGCCTGCTTAGCCTTTTGACACTCCCAGAACAAATGCATGGTAGACTCAATATCTCCGCAAAAAGGGCACGTTGGGCTATCAACTCCCATGTGTTGAAGTCTCTGACCCAGCGGTAATCCATGAAAGAGGAGACTCCAAGCAAAAAAGGCCTGCTTGGGTTCCAAGTAAGAAGCCCATATCATCTTGAATCTGGCTTTCCATCGAGATTTCGAAGAAAACAAATCCCATCTTACATTGAGCTTAGGCACCATGGGCATATCTGGCGAAAGCCAGGTGTAACCATGATGCACTTTGTAGTTGAATAATGGGATATCTTTAAACCACTTCCACTCAGTCCACCATGGACGCTGCGCCGCATGACCAAGCCTTGGCCATAGCGAGAAGGGAGTACAAGAAATCACAGTATCATACGTAATTTTATCATCTGGCTTCAGAGAGTGAAGTTGTTTGAACTGATCCCAAGGAATCCAATTCTTGAT
Source organism: Wollemia nobilis (assembly GCA_028583015.1). Lineage (NCBI taxonomy): Eukaryota > Viridiplantae > Streptophyta > Pinopsida > Araucariales > Araucariaceae > Wollemia > Wollemia nobilis. Next base: position 1,640,091 of record JAQPPZ010000128.1, on the reverse strand, counting down.
ATGAGCACAAATTTTTTTTTGTAACGTGACAATGCCTTTTCTAAAAAATTTCTGAGCATGAAGCCATTGGACCTTAGCCAAAGGCTGGCCCTGAACTAAAAACAAAGGGGACCACCAAAGGCAAAAAGAAGAAATAGTGGCCCCTTTTCTACGGCCTGAACCTTTCCACTGCAGCCATGGCTTAATTTTCTCCCAGGCCTGTCAAATACTATGGACTATAAAGGAGCCAACAATTTTAACTGGAGCAGGAGCAACGACTAAGGACTTAAAGTCGATTCCTCTCTAGCATTTTTTGCCCAGCAAAAGCCCCGCAGCCACACAAGATCGAATAAGAATTTTCCAGGCCTCATTGCCCTTGAGTGCTCTGATAATCCATTTAGCACACATAGCAAAACCTTGCCACTGACAGTCGAAAAGGCCCATCCCTCCAGCTGACTTGGGTAAACAACACATATCCCAGGCCACTCTGTGAAAACCTCTACCATGAGAGAAATTGGACCACAAAAAATCCCTTAAAAGCTTCTCCAACTTTTTATAACACGAGTGGGAAGGAACCCAACAAGAAGAATAATACACATGGGTTGCAGACATAATTTTAGAGCAAATCTGAAATTGACCGGCCAGCGAGAGCTTTTTTGTGACCCAATATTCAAGATTTTTCTCAACCCTCTAAATCACATAATCCCACAATTATAACGGAGTGCTCTGAAAAGCAAAGGGGATTCCTAGGAATTTGAACATTTCGCCTGGTTGAATCCTCTTCCACTGATATTCAAAAAGCCATTCTGGCTCATTCGTGGAGGCTTGCCTAAAGTAGGACGTCTTTTTCCACTGGATGTTGGAGCCAGACGCTTTACAAAAAATGTCTAAGCAAGACAACGCTTGCTTGACATTGCTCTCTTCCTCGCTGAGTGTTAAGAAGGAATCATCAGCAAAATGGCCATTGATAATTTTCCCTTGATTTCCTGGGAGCAAAATCCCCCTAACGAGCCCAACAATCACGTGCTGTGCAAGCAGATAACCAAAAGCTTCTGCAGCCAACACATACAGCGAAGGGGCAAGAGGACACCCCTGCCTTACTGACCGAAAAAGGCCAATAGATTATGACTGGAACCCATCTAAAGTTAAAACTGTCGAGGCGTGCTTAAAGAGCATTTTGACAGAATTTACAAACACAGGATCGAAGCCAAGCGCCTGTAGCATTGCAATAATGAAATTCCACTCAATCTTATCATAGGCTTTCTCGAAGTCTATTTTGAGGAATAATGTCTCTTGCTGAGATGCGCGAGCCCATTCCATACCTTCCCAAACTGCAATGACATTGTCTAAAATGTATCTGTTGCGAATAAAACCAGTTTGTTCAGGCCGAACAATTAAAGGCAACAGAGGTCTTAGCCGTAGAGCCAACGCCTTGGCAATAATTTTATAGCTAACATTGAGCAGCGTTATGGGTCTCCAACTGGTTATGTGATATGGGTCTCCAGCCTTGGGGATAAATTTGATGTTTCCTTTGTTAATAATAGCCCCAAGCGACCCAGAGATCATGGCCTCATTGTACACACACAGAAGGTCTGGACCTACCAAATCCCAGAGCTTCTTATAAAATTCACACGGAAATCCATCAAGCCCTGGAGCTTTGTCATTAGCCATGCAGGAAAGAGCTTCAGCGAGATCCTCAAGCGACAAAGGACGCTCACAAAGTTCTCTTTGCTCTACAGAGAGTTTTTCAAGAACCACCGATTGGCATTCTGCCAACGCTGATTGTCGTTCCGCAGAAAACTCTTGCGAAGAGAAGACTTGCTGATAATGCTTGACAAAAACTTTGACAATGTTCGGCAGCTCTGTGACCCTCTCGCCATTATCCATAATGGCATTGAACTGAGAGGCCTGTCTCTGCGGTCGCAGCTTCTGGAAGAACTCTTTAGAGACCCGGTCTCCAATCTTGAGCCAATGAAGACGAGCCTTAATCTGCGTGCCCCTAGCTTCATATAACTCAGCTTTTTTGAGCTCATGTCTCAACTGGGCTACATGTTGCTGAAGAGGGACACTCAGGGGATTTGAATCCAGTATTACAGAGGCTTTGGCAAGCTCAGAATGGAGGGCACAATTAGACCGTTTGCGCAACAAAGCAAGCTTAACTCCCAAAGCCCTTAGCACAACCGTGATCCGGGATATGGCATCCTCCCACCATTCAATCCACCCAGAAGCCCCAGTCGATCTGGGAACAAGATTCCAGACCCTTGTAATGTGGCCTATTGAGGCAACATGATTGAGAAAAGAGACATTGAGACAAAAATGAGAATTAAATCTCCTCGGGGGCATCTGAACCAGACCAACATCAAACAAAATTGGCATATGATCAGAAACCACCGCAGTGGGCACTGCTACCACAGGAGGGGCCGACGATACTGGGCGCTGGAAAGCAAACCCAACATTGTTGGTAAGCATTGCCCTATCAAGACGCTTGACCACTCTATCTTGGCCATTCTGGAAATTAGACCAAGTAAACCACGTCGCCTGAGTGAAATCTTTCCCTGAAAAATAGGAGTTAGGATCAACCAGACCCAACTTGTTTTTCATAAAGAACTAGGCTTCCCATTCTCCAGAACACCACCGCATGGGGAGATGACCAATTTTGTCTGCAACTTTCTCAATCATGTTGAAATCCCCACACATCAGCCAAACTGTTGATGGTAAATGCAATGCAAGCCAGCGCCACAGTGCGCAACGTTCTGGAGCCAGATTGGAGGCATAAACATTTGCAATACCAAACGACTGCCCGTCAAAATAAAAAAGGGTCCACACTGCTTGACCTGAAGGGTCCACACCAGTGTCGACCAAGTGCGACTGCCATTTAGGCGCAATGAAAGTGACAACTCCTCCCCTCCCAAGAGTGTGACTAGTGGCAAAAAAGTGGCTACCTGGCCATATGAACGAGCATGCACACTGCAAATTGAAATCAACAACCTTGATTTCCTGAATGCACAGAAAATCTAACTTACCATGAACTCTAGAAACATTCTCTAACTCATTGCGGACCAAATATTTGTGGACTGGGTCCGTCAGCCCTCTGACATTCCATGACAAAAAAATCATATTGATGCATCGAGATGCATACCGCCGTCCCCATATTCTGTAGCCTCGAGCTCACTGAGCGAGGAGTACGGGTTGGAAAGGAACTTTTCATGATTATCTTCGAGAAAAGCAGAGAAGGGACGCTTTTCTTGTCTTATAAAGTTGAGCTCTCGGTTGGGGCTTCGAGAACGACGAGTTCTAGCTCTTTCATCATACTGAGAAGCCCGACTAGTGCCATTCGGAGTAGAGCTCGTTGAGACGACTTGGTGCTTCTCATGAAGCGGATGAGCCAACATTGTAGGACTCACAGTGCCTTTGGTTGCCTGAGAAGCAGAGGCATCACTCTATCGTGGCGGCTTGGGAGCCTGCTTTTCGGGTCTATTTTTTTTGCTGACCACTTGCGTCCAGGTCTCCGAGGACCCTTCATTTCTATTAGCTCCATTCCCCCCTCGAAGAGGAGGAGGCTACAACTGTTGTTGTGGTTTTTGCTGAGGGGGAGCCTGAGCATGCATCACTCCAGCGTGAGCTTTGAAACGGTCCACCATGAGCAGGCAATCCTTGATTTTGTGACCTATCGATTGGCAGTGATAGCAGGTATTCGACAAATTAATATATATGAGCTTCTGCTGATAAGACACTTCTCCCACCTGGATGGTGAGGGAGTCACGGAGGTCCTTGGATAGGTCTATACGGACACACACCCTTCTGCATGGGCGAACTCCATAGAACCTATATTGTTCTTCACAGACAAAGGAACCTAGAGGCTTGACAATTTGTTCCACATATGACCACAAAGGAATAGGCAGCTCGGGTAACTCTACCCAAACCGGGACTTCCAGAGATTTCCCTTCTTCCATCGAGAAATCTTGGGTCCAGGGTTGGAAAACAAGCAATGAATTTCGGATATACCAAGGACCACGCTCCAAGACATACTGAGCGCTATCAACGCTACTAAAGTGAAACAAAAAGAACCCTTTGGTCAGATTTTGAATGTCTTCGACAAAAATGTCATAAGGCTCCCATGCATTTTGTATCCAACCTCAAATAAGCGAATCATTGGGTATTCTTCCCAAGAAATACCCAACCAACGTGTGGGACTCAAGCCAAGCACATGACTGATTAAAATCCTCAAGGGGAATAACAACATCAGGAGCAGAGGGAATACCTCGTGAAAAACTTTCGGAACGAACTTCCTCGATTGCTTGTTGGGCTCCATTCCTTGCTCCAACAGCTTTTGTCGAATGCATATCTATCATAGTAAAAAGCCTTCAATTCCAGGCAGGCAGAGGTTCCATGCTGTGTAACTTTTTCTTCCCTACGAACTGTGTTCCTCAATCTTTCTTCGCCTTCTTAAGTCTTAGTTTTTTTATGTCAACTAAATCATATGTTAATTTATATTATAAAAATATAAATTGTAAAGATATCTTAGTGGTATGCTTTTTAATTTGATTTAAAAAATTTAAGTTCAAACTCAACACAAAGATATCGAGACTCCTTTCAAAAATTTGTGCTTAACTTTAAAAATATAAGTTAATTGGTAGCGGTCAACGGGCTGCCTGTGGTTTGATTTTCTAAATGATAGAGGTCTCATTGTTTTTGTCTCTACCCAATTGACTAAATTTTTTCTAAAAAAATATTAAAAAATATAAAACAAAAAGCAAAACAATGGTAAGGGCTTTGATTTCTCTTAGAGATGTCTAAGGTTCAAACCCCACTTAGTACGAGGACACTAAACCCCTGGTAAAAATATAAATAAACTATAAATCATATTAAGTCATGAGACACATCCATTGTACATCTTATATAAAAATCTGCTATCCTACTTAAATCAATATGAAACATTAAATCATATTAAATCATCAAGACACATTGATTGTACATCTTATGTAAAAATATGCTATCCTACATAAATCTTTATGGAACATAAATCATTATGGAACATAACTAGTGATCAATGATAAATATGACCATTAAATATTTAATTATTTTTTAAGCAATGCAAAATATAGTGGGTAATATAATTGAATTTATATTTTTTAGGGTGTATAGTAACAAGGGATCTTCTTCCCTATAATTTAAACTAAAGTTATAAAAATGAAACATCAACAACATATCATTGAAATATTAAAAAAAAAACAAATATAAATCAACAACATACCATTAAAATATATAAAAAAACAAATATCAAACAAATATCTAACTAATAATGAGACATGATGCTTTACTTATGGGTAAATATCATCCATTAAATCATATAGCATGTTGACATGGCATAACACAGGATTAAATCATATAGCATGTTGACATGGCATAACACAGGATTTGATGCGAATATTGAAAATGATGTTAGGATTAAATGCACATGTATTTAAAAAAAACCATACTTAAATATCAGTTTTAAAAGTAAAGAAGAATATTTTGCGTGTGGAAAAATGTTTGCAAACCATCACATCATCATCACTAATAGCCAAAACATAAATAAATATAACGTGCACATAAAAGTTTGTTCACATTTTTGTTAAAAATATTTTCAAATATTTTTAAATTTAGTAAGATTTTTATTTTTTATTTTTAAAGGATGTCCTTGAAAGAAATTTTTAGGAACCTTTTTCTTGTACCTTTATACTTGTATAGACATGTCACAACCCCTCTTCCTTCCTCTTTTCATTTGTTATGTTTTTACACATGCTCCCATTTATCTATTTTGAGTGGTAAGGATGGAGGTTTGTTAACTATGTAATTCTCCTATCTTCACAACAAGGATGGCCAATGCATTCAAAAAGTCCTTACTTGTTAAGGTATTAGAAGAGGCGAGGTTAAGAGGTTAGGTATTTGATTTTTTTTCTTAGTTGTTGTTTATAGGGGCGTGGAGTTCAACTAGTTTAATTGGCTAAGGATTTGATTCAAGACACCTTCCTCTCTCAAATATCCATTTATATATAGATCAAATATTTGGGACTTTTTGAAATAAGTATTTGCATTTAGAAGCATGTCTATTATGGAACCATGAGTGCTTTGATTTCCTACTATCTTCAAATGATCAATAGAAAACTAAGAAGGACCAAGGAGGCAGTTGGAACCAATGTATCAGTTTGATTCTACTTATAATGATTTACTTATGCTCAAATAGATTAACCATGTGGGGATATTTCCCCGATGAAATTGATGTAATATATTATTCTTTAAGAGTATGGAGGATTCACCATACTTACTTATATGTAATAAATTGTTTAAATATGGAACCATGAGTGCTTTGATTTCCTACTATCTTCAAATGATCAATAGAAAGCTGAGAAGGACCAAGGAGGCAGTTGGAACCAATGTATCCATTTGATTCTACTTATAAATGATTTACTTATGCTCAAATAGATTAACCATGTGGGAAGATTTCCCCGATGAAATTGATGTAATATATTATTCTTTACGAGTATGGAGGATTCACCATACTTATATGTAATAAATTGTTTAACTATTGGGAGATGTACCTTTAAATTATTGTTTTGAATTAACTATGTTTTTTATTTAAGTTCATTTCAATTAATGTTTATCTTCTTTAAAAATTGCTTCCTTTCTAGTATCTTTTGCATGCTTTATGAATTATGCTCCTTTTGTTAGATTTAGTATCTAGAATTATTCTTGTTTTCCTTTCTAAACAATAAAAACTTAAGTAATGAGTTCTAGGGTGAACTTAAAGGGTGACCTAAGGGATTGAGACCCCTTAGGGTGAACGTAGTGGACCTAAGGGATTAAGACCCCTTAGGGATAATGATAACTGAGTTTAGGGAAAGACTACATCTGAGTTAAGATAGCTCATCATGGAGACAAGATGGATATCTTAATTTGTAATACACATATTATTCCTACACAAATTGACTTGTGTATGGTATGGTGATGGGCGTATACCTTCAATTGACTAAAGGTGATAAGTTTAGCTCATCAAGAGTGATGAGAAGGATAAAATTATTTACAGTAACACATAATACACCTGCAAAAATAGAATTGTGTTAGGATATCTAATGAGATGTAGCTCTTTGAGAAACTTAGGGGATTTGAACAATAGATCAACTAAAAGTCTGTTAGGGGTTTATGAATACCTATCCTTAGTAAAAAGAAAAAAAATATTTTCTTTCTGTGTGTTGTATTGTAGCTAAAATTTGGGTTGTTACATTTGGTATCAAAGCTCTAAGTACAAGGGTATAGAGCTTCTTGTGTGCTAACGGGATGTGGATACCTCCAATGAAGGCTTGCTTAAAGTTTAAGCTAAAGCTGGGATGACCTAGAAAGTTCCTGCTTGCTAGAATCTAATGGGAATTAATCCCAAGGGTGAATGAATGTTAGGATACCTTACATACAGTGAGTATGGGTTTTGGTATCAATGTTACATCATAACCATGGAATACCATACTAAATAGATTATTGATGATTTTGGTAAAATAACTTTGTATTGTGGTTTGAATTAGTGGTACAGTTCAAATGAAGCTATAACCTAATATTTTTCTTGGTTGTAACCAGGTTAAAATACCACCTAAGACCAAAAAATAGAGGCATACACCTAGACAAAATTGATATAATAATTTCAAAGAAGAGATCCAACATGATTATCCAAGGAATTCCAATAGAGAGGTAGAAGACCTCACTGCTATGGTTGCTGCCATGTAGGATCAGATGAAACAAGTGTTGGAAAAAAATGAAATTAGAACTCGTAAGATAGATGCTTAGAGGTTGGCCAAGCCGATGGGATAATTGAAAATAGTTGCTAGCTAGAATCCTTCTAGGAAAGGAAACAACTAGGGATCTGAAAAATATTTGTATATCCAAGTTTGGTGGAGAAGAGAAAGGGATGCAACCAAAGCCTAACTAAGATAATTATAATTTTATTTCATGGTAAAAGTTTATTTCCCAGGAACCCTAACGGTTTGTACCACGATCTACTTAGAGGTGGATGATCTAGATTGGTGGAAAACGTAATATGAGAAGAATAAAATTGAACCTGTCGATATTCCATGGAAGAAATTTTTAGTCACCTTTAGAAAATATTCCTTACCGAGCATTTCTATGCGCTAAAATTTGAAGAGTTTGCTAGCCTACAACAAGGGACCAAAATGGTAGAGATATACTATAAGAAGTTGGTTAGGTTACTTAAGTATGTACCTGCCTATGATGAGAAGATGAGAGTTCACAATTTATTCACGGGTTGGAATCTAGAGTGAAGCATGATGTAAACATGCCTAAGCCTAAATCACTACAAAAAGCATATGACTTGGGAAAGAAATAAGAATCCCACATGCAATTTAACTATGCTACCTTATATTATCAAGATCGATAAGCACCGAGGAAGAGAAATAGTGATGGATTTGTGAAATGGGAAGATGAATAAGGCTAAAAAACCAAGAATTTTTCAAAATCTAAAAGAGGAAATAACGAAAATCGTAAAAGTTCAAGAAAAAATTCCAGAAGAAGAACAACAAACTCAATAATGCTAAATCTCAATCACATAAGTCACAAACCTCAGCCCTAGTAAGTAAGACAAGGAAACAAAAATAAAAAAGAAGCAAGGATCTAAGGATGGGTGTTATCATTGTAGAGGCCCACATTATGCTAATTAGTGTCCACACCAACTAGGTCCGAGTTCATCCAATGCCAAGGGAAAGGAACATGAGCATTGGATCTACGTTGCAATTTGGAAATAAAAGCTAGAAGTGCAAGTCGCCCCATTGCTTGTGAAAGGTAATATTTTTAATAAGCAAGTAAAAATATTAATTGATAATGGGGCCATATATAGCTTTATTTCTTCTAGTTTAGCAAGAGGTATGTCGAAAAGACCATGATTTTTAACCCATGGATGGAGGGTAGAATATGGTTATGGGTAAACGTGCTGAGTAAACCAGTATTTTCCAATGGCAAAGATTACTTTAGCTAGTGGTACCATCGAAGGTTGTTTATATGTAGCTCCACTTCATGCCTTTGATGTGATCCTAGGGATGGATTGGTTGCAGGTCCATAAAGCCTTTGAACAATTTCCAAGATATATGGATAAAGTATTCATAGGAAGGCAAGGAAAGACTAATAATTCATAGTGAGTAGGGGATATTCAAACCATATATGTTGTCGGCTATGCAATTGAAGAAAGCCCTTAAGAAAGGAGGGATAGTATATGTTGTAAACATCAATGAAGTAGGAGATAATCAGAAGAGAGATATTCTAGGAAAGAACCCAATTTTACATGATTTTAAGGATATATTTCTAGAGGATTTACCTGGACTCCCTCTTGTGCAAGATTCAATTTCACAATTGATCTTATGCTGAGAGTAGAACCTATTAATAGATCTCCATATAGGATGAATCCTATCAAGATGCAAGAACTAAATGTTCAACTACAATGGCTATTAGAAAAGGGATTGATAAAACCAAGTGTGTCACCTTGGGGTACACCAGTCTTATTTGTGAAAAATAAATATGATTCCTTAAGATTATGTATCAATTACAGAATGCTTAATAAGGCTACAATCAAGAATCAATATCCTTTACCTAATATCAAATATTTGTTTGATCAACTGAGAAATGCCATAGTATTCACCAAGATTGACCTAATATTAGGATATCATTAGTTAAGAATACGTGAGGAGGATACTCACAAAACAATATTTAAGACTAGGTATGGGTATTATGAGTTTACAATTTTGTTCTTTGGAATGACTAATGCCCCAGCTGCATTCATGAATCTAATAAAAAGTGTGTTTAGAAGGCATCTGGACCAATTTATCCTTGTATTTATAGATGATATATTAATATACTCTTGGAACAAAGAAGAGCATGATAAACATATCAAGATCATGTTAGAGTTGTTGAGGGAAAATCAACTTTATGGAAACCTAACCAAAAGTGATTTCTACGTTTTTAAGGTATGGTATCTTAGACATATAATATCAATAGAAGGAATTGTTGTGGATCTAGAGAAAATAGAAGCCATCCTAAACTGGCCACCCCCACTAATGTGACTAAAGTGCAAAGCTTAATGGGGTTAACAGGCTACTATAGATGTTACATTAAGTATTACTCCAATATTTTTGTGGCAATAACTAACCTTCAGAAGAAGGAAGAAGAATTCAAGTGGTCAGAAAAGTGTGAAGCTACCTTCATATTTTTGAAACATAAACTCACTACCGCATCAATATTGAAGGTTCCTGAACTTCAACGAGACTTTTAAGCATGCACAAACACATCATTGGAAGGGTTATGAGGGGTACTCTCTCAAGAAGAGTCAGTAGTAGCATATACTTCAAGGAAGCTCAAGACACATGAAGTTAATTATTCTACACATGATTTAGAGCTAGATGCAATGGTGCATGCTTTAAAGGCCTAGTGCCACTACTTGGTGGGAAGGCCCTTTGAATTAATAACTGACCATGAAATTTTGAGGTACATATTTACGCAACCTATACTCAATGTAAGATAGAGAATATGGATCGTGTTTCTCATTGCGTATGACTTTGAAATTGAGTACATCAAAGGAAAAGAGAATAAGGTTGTTGATGCTTTGAGAGGGAAATGCATATCAACCATAACTAGAAGTCACATGGATCTGATGGATCAAGTGAGATAGGAGAAATCTTAGGATGAGTATTGCCAAGAAATTTGAGCTAGGATGAATAAAGACCTTGAGGATATTAAGGAATTTTGCATGAAAATGATCTTTTGTGCTAAAAAGGTAGATTCATCATACAAAAAATGGGTAATTTAAGGAAATTAATAATGCAAGAAGCCTATATATCTTCTTATTCTACCCATCTTGGAGGGGCCAAAATGTGAGAAAACATGAAAAGAACCTTATTCTGAGTAGGAATAAAGAAGGACATCACCGATTTTATCGTTTGATGCCTTGAATATCAAAAAGTTAAGGCAAAACACAAGCATCCTATAAGACAATTGTATCCACATGATGTACCTACACAAAAATGGTAGGTCATATCTATGGATTTTATAGTAGGTTTATCCAAGACCAGATATCAACATGATGCAATCTTTGTAATAGTCGACAAATTGACTAAGGTTGCACATTTCATACCGAGGAACATCAAGGATGATGCTCAAGTGGTGGCTAACATATTTTCCAAAGAGGTATTCCAATTACATGGATTTCTTGAGGTGATCATTTCAGATAGGGATTCCAAGTTCACTTCTAAATTTTGGAAATCCCTACATCGTGCAGTGGGCACAAAATTGAATATGAGCTTAGCATCCACATTAAGATAGATGGTCAAACTAAACGGGTAAATCAAGTACTAGAAGATATGCTTTGCATGTACTGCATGGATCATAAGTCTCATTGGGAAGACTACCTACATCTTGTAGAGTTCACCTACAATAATAGACATCACTCCTCTCTAGGAATGGCTCATTTCGATGCCTTGTATGGGCAAAAGTGTAAAACGCCACTATCTTGGGATAACCTAGAAGATTGAGTTGTGATTGGGCTAGATATGGTTAGAGAGATGGAGGATCAGTTGAAGGTAATCAGGTAGAGACTTAAAGAAGTTGTCGATAGACAGAAAAGTTATGTTGATCTCAAGAGGACTCCAAGAGAGTACTCAATTGGAGATAAAGTGTTTTTAAGGGTTAAACCGATGAAGAGTGCTATCAAATCCACAAAATTGGATCCATGGTTTGTGGGACCCTTTGAATTCACTTAAAAGATCAGTCTAATTGTGTACCGACTTGCCTTACCACCTAACCTATCCAAGACCCATGATACCTGCTACATATCCTTGCTTGGAAAATAAGTTGTTGACCTTGAACATGTGTGGGATGTTTCTAAATTGCAGATGGCAAATACAGAGGCTATTGAAGTGATGTCGATAAATATTCCTGAGTTATTTTCTAAGTCTATGTGGAATTGAACTCTTGAGCAATGTAAGGTCTAGTGGGACCGATATTATGAAATAAATACCACTTGGGAAAAAGTAAATGATATGCAAAAATGTTTTTCCTTCTTGTTTGAAAATATATAATGTAATAATTTTTTTTGTAAGACTGGAAACACCCAGGATGATGTTTAGCCCTAGAGGAGTAGGATGTCATGACCCTCCTTGGCAGACTTTATGGTACAAAGAAATAATGTATTAATCTATGATGTTTTAATACCTAAGTTAAGCAAGTGAACCAACTATGCAATATTTAGTTGATTTGAAAGAGCATGTTACTGCTGACATATTACCAAATGTGCAGGATCAGGTACACTCATAGGTGGAATAAGTAGAATCATCCATCAAAAGCAGGGGTACTTGAGGATGGGGAAGTGATTATTAAGGCAAATTAGGGGTAATATTGATGGATACCTTCATAAAGGTATACATTCAGTTAGGAATAATTATCAATAACTAACCACCTTGAGCCTCAGTTTATGGCCTAGTAGTCATCGTAAACTCTCAGACTAAGACATGTGATTAGGTTGATGGAAAGATTCCCTCTTTGTCTGATTGCATATGTTTGATTATCTTTTACTTCATCACTATCTGCATTAGTGGTTTGGGAAATCAAAGCATGCATAAATTGGGTTACCTTTGAAAGCTCCTTGTTTTGCTTAAAAACCTCTTACTCTCTATTGTGTAAATAATAGTAGTTTTATTTTGAAATGATAATAGAGTTTCATTTTATAAATAATAGAAGTTGTGATAATAGAGTTTCATTTTATAAATAATAGAAGTTTTATTTTGAAATGATAATAGAGTTTCATTTTATAAATAATAGAAGTTTTATTTAAATGATAATGGAAATTCATTTAAATTAATTATTAAAATTTTTATTTAAATGATAATGGAAATTCATTTAAATTAGTTATTAAAAATTTTATTTAAATGATAATAGAAATTCATTTAATTTATTTATTAAAAAAATTATTTAAATGATAATGGAAATTTATTTAAATTAGTTATTAAAGTTTTGGTCAAATGATAATGGAAATTCATTTAAAATAGATTGTGAAGATCTCACACAGATAATGATGGAAGTTCATTAAGCAAGTTGGTAAAGCTTTTATGTGAGAAATAATAGGATTTCTTTGATTAAAAGATAACTTGCAATATTTGATTCATGAGACCACCTTTCACGATATTTCGATCGAGGTTGTAAGATGAAGCTTCCGCCAACGTTGAAGGGGTAGCTTCATTAATGGTAAGTTTTGGGGAGAAGAGAATAATTATTTCTTTAAACCAAAAGGGTGTCTGCAGTCACGAAAGGATGAGATAGAATTAATGATAAGCAAATGAGTTTTTAATAGGAGACAAGATTGCTAACATGAAGAGGAAGGATTCCTCTCCCTAAGTTGTGAAGAAAGGAGAAGGAAGAGGTATAATGAAGGTGAAAAAAAAGAAACAAGGAGAACACAATATGAGAGTGACAAAAGGACTCAATCTATCAAAGGAGAACCAAAAAATATAGTGAACAACCATGACTAGTTCAAACATCTTGAGATTCATCCACGTGCGTTCATAGGTTGGTTTACCTTCCATTTGCTTGTCTCTTAAGGAAAGAAGTATGGATGATTGTCTCCCTAGCCTTGTAGACATGGTTGGGTTGTTAAGCTCATCCAATATTTTAAACCAAGATCAATTACCTGTACCTACGCTAAAATAGCTTATGTTTTAGTGTTTGTTTGAAACCACTAGTTGGGCCAATCTTTGATCTTGCCTATAGCTATATTGTTTTGATCTCCATGCTTTTATCCTAGCGGGAAGCATGTGTGCGTGTGTTGGGTATGGTTCTAGTGGTAACTTTTTACCACTCCCATGTCTCTAATAGTTTTGTTTATATTCATGGGTGAGCAACCGATGCTTAGTAGATTCCTCTAGTCAAGTCTAGGGAGTCAAAATCCTTTGTTAAGCTTTTATTAGACATCCAACATTACCAGTTGTTGGGGCTCGTTATCTCCTTTTCTAAGCGCTATTGCTATTCAAGTCATTGGGATACTTCAGACAACGTTTCACCCAAACCTAGTTCCCATTATCGTTGCTCTTCCCTGGTTTGTTTGAGTGATCCTTTTATGGTTAGGAAGAACATCGAAGATACCTTGCTAGATTTTGTTGGGAAAAAGGGTTTGCAACCTTCGTATGGCATATCCATGGTGCACCCCTTCTCGTTAGGATTCCTTGTTCAGTTTGGTCGTAGGGACACTTATTTGCTAAAGAAACTGCCATGCCCAGTAGTTGTATGTACATCTTCCTTTCAACTGACCTAGGTTTGTTAAGGAGTGTGTTTTGGATTTGAGCGTACCTCCTTTGAGTTCTTTTCAAGCTAACCCTTTTGGGATTTCATCGAAGTTTTATTTTTATCTTAAGGTATAATTTGTTCTTCCTCATGGTAGCAGATGGTAATTACTGTATGTTAATGGTTAGTTAATTAAATGGATTGAGGGTGTGGGAGATGTTACCACTGAAAACCTGAAGGCGACTGTTATTCCTGAGGGTGTCCGTGCTAAAGAAAATGTTGCTGAGATGGATACTTCAAATGATGGACTCCAAGATGTTGTTGTTAATCCTGGCATGGAGGTTTAAGTGATGCCCTTCCATTAAGGAAGGTTGCTGGTCATATTTTTGTTGTTTAATGTCTTATGTTGGTTTTTAGGTCTTTTTAGCAACTTCTTTTTTTAAGTCTTGTTGCTCTTGTTTTCGGCTGAGGACAACCTAAATGTATAAGCTTTTTGAAGGATGGTACTATGTTGTAAATTTCTCCGTTCCTCTGGCATCTGTAGCTATTTTGTAAATAGGTTTTGGGATCCTGTTAAAACCCGTCTGAAATATAAATCTTAAGCTCTTTAACCAATAAAAAAAAATTAAATGGATGATTAAAGTAATTGTTTATTTAATGAAAAGGGAGGGTTTCAAATTACTCCCTTAATTAAATAATATGTTATTTAAATGAAAAAGAGAAGGGAAACATTATTTATTTATTTAATTAAATAAGTTGTATTTGATAAAATGAAGGAAAATGTTTATTTATAGATTAAAGTAAGTGACTTTGATTTATTAAATAAATAGAAATGGTTTGTTTTGTAAATTAAGGGTATGGGACTTTAATTTATAAAATGAAGGAAAGGGTTTATTTATGGATTAAAGTAAGTGACTTTGATTTAATAAATAAATATAATTAGTTTTTTTTTGTAAATTAAGGGTATGGGACTTTAATTTATAAAATGAAGGAAAATGGTTTATTTATGGATTAAAGTAAGTGACTTTGATTTAATAAATAAATAGAATTAGTTTGTTTTGTAACTTAAGGGTATGGGAATTTAATTTATAAAATAAAGTAAAAGGGTCATTTATGGATTAAAGTAAATGATTTTGATTTATTATATAAATGGAATTAGTTTGTTTGTAAATTAAGGATATGGGACTTTAATTTATAGAACACAGGAAACATGGTTATTTCTTGATTGAAGGAACCTATATTGTTTGGTGATTAAAGGTATGAGACTTTAATTATTGAATAAGAGTTGAAAGGATTGATTAAAGTAGAAACTATGAATTAATTGTAATTGTTGAAAGTAGAAACTATGAATTGATTGTAATTGTTGAAAGAATCTCATTAGGTAAAGAGAGGGGAAAGTTAAAATAAATATATTTTTTTATATCAACTATGCAATAGATGGATAGTTACTTTGATTTAATTTGTATAGTTGCAATTTGACAATGAAATAAGTAAATGCATTTAGAAGCATGTCTATCATGGAACCATGAATGCCCTGATCCCCTACTATCCTCAAATGATCGATAGAAAGTTGAGAAGGACCAAGGAGGCAGTTGGGACTAATGTATCAGTTTGATTCTACTTATAATGATTTACTTATACTCAAATAGATTAACCATGTGGGGAGATTTCCCCAATATAATTGATGTAATATATTATTATTTAAGAGTATGGAGGATTCACCATACTTATATGTAATAAATTGTTTAACTGTTGGGAGATGTACCTTTAAATTATTTTTTTGAATTAACTATATTTTGTATTTAAGTTCCTTTCAGTTAATGTTTATCTTCTTTAAAAATTGATTCTTTTCTAGTATATTTTGCATGCTTTATGAATTATGTTCCTTTTGTTAGATTTAGTATCTAAATTTTTTCTTGTTTTCCTTGCTAAACAATAGAAACTTAAGTAATGAGTTATAGGGTGATCTAAGGGATTGAGACCCCTTAGGGTGAACGTAGTGGACCTAAGGGATTAAGACCCCTTAGGGATAATGATAACTGAGTTTAGGGAAAGACTACATCTGAGTTAAGATAGTTCATCATGGAGACGAGATGGATAACTTAACTTACAATATGCATAGCATACCTACACATATTGACTTGTGTATTGTGTGATGATGGGCTTATACCTTCGATTGACTGAAGGTGATAAGTTTAGCTTATCAAGAGTGATGAGAAGGATAAATTTATTTGCAGTAACACATAATGCGCCTACACAGATGGACTTGTGTTAGGGTATCCAATGAGATGTAGTTCTTCAATAAACTTAGGTGATTTAAACAATAAATAAACTAAAAGTTGGTTAGGGGTTTATGAATCCCTCTCATTAGTAAAAAAAATCTTCTTTCTGTGTGTTTTATTATAGCTAAATTTTGGTTCATTACATGTACCATGAAGGTACCATGGGGGTACATTAGCATGTACCAAATAATGTCATATACCTCAACAATTTCACACACAAAAGATGTGTAAACTTAATGGTAAGAAATGTTTACACAATGAAGCAATGTTGGCATAATCTATTCACAAACGAGTCTCTTTCATGAGAGATGCATCAATATTAAGATGGATTATTATTAGATAAAAGAAATCCAATTTGGAAAAAGGTAAAGTAAAATAATTTCATAGAAGACAACCAAATTAGAGAAGAAGAAGATCATGTAGAAGAAGAAGAACATGTATTTGTTGCACATGCACAACTAAGTCAACCCAATCATGTTTGGTACGACTCAAAAACAACCAATCCTATGTTCATCCAATTCATACAAGAAAAGTATCTCTACAATATAATGCAATGAGAGACATCAAAAGCCTAGTTGATCACTCCAAGTCACTAGAGAACTAACAGGATAACAAGACAAATGATCAAACTTTTCAACTTCAAATGAAGAAGATTCAAGCACCTAATATTGAAGATGTGCATTCTAAATGTGATTTTTTTCCATCCATAGAATATTTTGAAGCAAAAGCTAGCAAAGAGAGTGAGGAATCAATGCATCAAGTACTTAAGATTCAACCATTAATAGCACACTAAAAAAAGTATGAAGACATCACTTTTTACAAATGTTTTATTCATATTAACAAAGCTAAGCCAAAGAATAAGAAAAAGTGATTGACCTCACTACACCAAGTGATGATCAAAACATGAAATGGAGATAGGTCAACATAGAAGACATGGAAATGTAAGACAAATATTGATGACCAATCAACTCAATAGTCAACATAGGATAAATGGTAGCACATGACAAAAATCCTCCACATAAAGACATTAGAGGAGGCATATATTTCTTGCATTGAATATATAAGTATTAGAAACTTAATACCTTTGGAGTGCATGATCGGTGGAATTGACACTCATAAGTATTGTAGTATATAGTCTATATTGAGGGGGATATTCCTCTAAATATTCTAACGTCACTGTAGAACATATTTTTAAGTCAAAAGCCAAGAGCTAGAGTTAAAATACAAGATATTGAGCCAAAGCCACAAGCCAAAGCTAGAGCTAAGACTATGATGTAATAAGGAGGTATGTTAGAAATTATTAAATCCTAGTCCATGTGACAATAAAAGTGATATAACCATCCATCACAAGGACTATGCATGTACTAAAGGTTAAGGGTAGTTGCAATATTAGTTAGATGTTTATTATGCTAAAATTGGGCATCCATTGTATTTATATATCCATCATTTCATAATGCAAAATATTGAAGCATGTAAGTATTAGCAACATCATATTTTGAGATATAACAATTAATTTTTTTTTAATGTATATTGAATTTAACAATAAGCTTTATGTAATGTTAGTGCATTTTATTATTTTATGCATTAGTTATTTATTTATCCTAGCACTTAGGATAAGCTTACTTAGGTAGATGTTGACTTATTTTATTTTCACATATATATGTCACAATCTCACTCAATATTTGTCTCTCACACATATGTGTCACCTTCTTACTCATTATGTTGACTTATTTGTCTCTCACACATATGTGTCACCTTCTTACTCATTATGTTGACTTATTTGTCTCTCACACATATGTGTCACCTTCTCACTCATTGTGTTCAGTTATTCATTTCTCACACATGTCATGTTCTCACTCATTGTGTTGATTTATGTTGATTTATTCATCTCTCACTCATATGTGTAATGATCTCACTCATTGTGTTGACTTATTTGTCTTTCACACATAGGTATCACAATCTCATTCATTGTGTTTATTTATTTATCACTCACTGATATCATATATCACATGTTGAAGGTATTACATTATTTGGTCTCATTGTAAATATTTAGATTAGAGTGTGAGTTTAATTTTATGTATAAAGTATGTGTCAAGTTAGTAAGAGTGTGCATGTGTCATGTATTTAAGTGTGTGAGGTGTCTAGTTAGGAAGTGAAGAGTTATGAGTGTGATGTGTCTAGTTTAGAAGTAAGGAGTTATATGCAATCATGAGATACTTTATCTTTATGTAATATGCGAGATTTATTATGTAAGAAATACATATGAAGAGTCAAGTTCTCACGTGACTTTGAAGAGAACAAAAGCCAAGAGTCATATAATATAAAAAATCTCTTGTATCTTTATATAGGGGACAAAGCTTTGTAATATGTAACTCGAATAAAATCTCCTTAATGCATTGCTTGAGTTTTATTAATAAAAATTTCAGTGTGATTTTATATGATATTGATGTTTATTTGATGGATTCATATTATTGATGATTTTGATATTGATGTGATTGATTTATTGATCCTAGAATTCATTAACCTGTGAAGAATAGCATTAAATTGCTAACATTACATTGTTGAGAAAAATGCTTGTAAGGTATTTCCTATATATTTATCTCATGCTTATATGAATAGAAGAATGAGAGAATATATATAGTTTTTAATTTTAATTTTACACATCTGGATTATTATCATGTCAATATTATGAATCTTTGTGTTTACCTTCTTAACTAGAATAGTTAATCATTTTACTTATGTAATTTCTATTGTAACTTGCTTTCTTCAAGAAAAGGTCAATCAATATTCAAGTCTAAATAATAAGCAATATCATATCAATTATGTGTGTATATATTTTAATAAGTTATATGAGATTGAGACAAGTTCACATGTATTATATCTTTGACCATATAATCATAGTATAATATTTTGACAATTATACATATATTATCAGAAAAAAATTAAACATGTAGAATCCTTACTCTTATCACTTTTCCTAAACTTTTTGCCTAAATATTTATATTATTCAATTATTTTATTTTTTAATTTCAAGATGGAGTAAAATATAACTTATTTCCTATGACAATAGTATGTTTCACTTGTTTGTGATAAGAAAAGAAGATATGATATATTTTTATCGTTTACTATTAATTAGTTTTTTTTAAGTAGGGTTTTGAAAGGGTTATTCTTTCCCTTCTACATCTACTTAGGCACATTGAGTAATTTGATACCTCCAAAATTAAAACCCCTTGGGCTACATCAACTATTTGTCCCAACCTTAAACCAAAAACATGTTAACTATTATTAATTAGCTATTATCTATTCTTATTTAATTAAATAAGATAGCAACAATTAAAAATTTAATTGATCTTTCAAGTCATCTTGTTTTTCATATATTTATATTACTTAGTTGTTTTAATGTATGTGAAATAAATAATCTCAGTGATAAGTTTCGAGTGTAGGTGTTTAACCCCCACTCAAATTATCTTAATATAACTATAAATTAATTTCAATGAAAATCCATTAAAGAAATATAAGAGCTTGTATATAATAACAAGTCATTAAAAAATAATATATAACTTTTATTTTTATTTGTCTGTGAAAGACTCAAAGGTTTTCTGAACCCTTAACCATTAAAGGCGTAGGGAAAGACTCAAACCCTTCCTCGGGATAAAACAGTTAGAGAATAGAAGCTTTTACTGGTATTACGGGTGCCTGACCTGAACTATAGCTTTGCCTATGTTCCCTCCACTGTACACAGCATTCAATGCCTCACAGAAACTGTCTAACCCTTGCTTCACGTCCTCCCTGTATTTAATCTTTCCCTCCTTCATATACCCTCTCACCTCCTCCATGAATTCGTCCCTATAATTCCAATATTCGGTCACAAGAAATCCTTGCATCTTGGCACATTTTAACAACAAGTTCATCAGGTTTTTCACTCCATAACTCTCCTTCCAATCCTGCACATTCACCAGTGGCATAAGCACTACCCACAGACTAAATCAACTCTAAAAATTTGTATCCCTACCTTCATATTATATTGAGAAATCATTCCACACAGGGAGATCCTGGCATTCATCTTCATGTGGTTCAGAGCAGCCTCCAACATTCCCCCTCCAACGTTGTCAAAATAAATGTCTATTCCCCTTGGAAAGTACCTGCCCCTCCATTCACGTATAATTACTATTATGTGGAAGACTACATTTTATTTTAAACAGAAACATATACCTAGTAGTTTAATCTTGAATCTATTTAAAAAAAACAACTGGAAACTCTTTCACAATCGATAATATCCCTAATAACGTCATCCAAAATAAATAAATAAATACATACTTGGACAGTGCTGCATTCCAGTCCGTCTCTGACTTGTAATTGAAAGCATCGTCAAGTCCAAACTCTTCTCTTAGAACTTTCACCTGCAATTACAAAGCAAGTTATAACCTATGTAGTAAATTAGGCTTATAATCTAAGTTAAGTTGAACTATGATATTGATCATTTTTTTGAGTAATACTTCTTATACACATCCATCATGGCGATTGAATTCGGGTCACATAGGTCACATCATCGACAATGCAAGTGGCATCCTTGCAGGTAGACCACACTCACGGGAATATATTGATCATTTTAAAAGAATGAAAGGTTAACTGTCAAGAAGAAGTGGAGATCAATCTAACTATGAAGAATAAAAGATTGTTTTTGTTGAGACATTTTAAAAGTAGATTGGATTTTTTGATTTTATTTGGATTGAACCCAGGTCACATCACCGATAATGCAAGTGGCCTCCTTGCCGGTAGACCACACTCACAGGAATATATTGATAATTTTAAAAGAATGAAAGGTTAACTGTCAAGAAGTAGAGATCAATTTAACTGTGAAGAATAAAAGATTGTTTTTGTTGAGACATTTTAAAAGTAAAGTGGATTTTTTTGATTTTATTTAGAAGAAGCAGTATTAAAGTGGAACCAAATTTCAACATAGGAATATGTTACTGTAAATAAACAGCTTCAAAGAAACAATTTTATTTAGAAAAAGGATATTAAAGTGGAACCAAATTTCAACATAATAATATATTACTGGAAATAAACAGCTTGCAAAGAAACAATATCACCTAATTCCCATATTTTCCAAATAAACAGACCCAAAAAAATTAAATTATTAAAATGAAACAAAATTCCAGCCAGAGAATAAAGGATTTGTTTGCTAGACACTCGACTTAACATCACAAACAAAGGAAAACATATTTGTGACCTTTTCCTCGCTACCAACGCTGCCAACAACACGGCAGCCCTTGCTTTTAGCCAACTGTGCAGCTAAGAGTCCCACAGCCCCAGCAGCAGCTGAGACAAATACCTCCTCTCCAGGTTTAGGGTTTCCAATTAAGACCATCCCTAGCCATGCCGTCAACCCCCCCATTCCTGCTCATCACATCCACAAAATAAAAACCAAACCCCAGTATTTTAATACAGAATTTCAAACAGTAAACACATTAATTTGAATGAAATGGGTAGTACCCAGAGGCCCCAGATAGTAAGAGGGTTTCACAAATCTGGTGTCAAGTTTTTTCAAGCTCGATCCTGCTACGATACTGTACTCCGATACTTGATAGATTCCCGTAACCATATCACCCACTTCAAGCCCCAAATAAGCAGATGCAACAACTTTCCCTACCACATCAGAAGTGATGGGCTGCACAGAGCACAATCGAGTGTATGATATTCATAAAATCTTTGCGACTATAAGGAAAATTGAGAAGAAACCGGAAGAAAACAAACTCAGAACCTGATTTAGTTCGTAGTTTTGGAAATAAATTGACCTATCGGGGCTTTCCATAAGCCATCTGATATACGGGTCAACGGATATCCAGAGATTCTGCACAGCAACCTCTCCTTCCTTGCATCCATTAATGTTCAATTGAGTTTCTGTAGTTTTCAGATGATCTTCTGTGACTGGTCCTCCTTCGAAATAAGAGACTAGCACGACCTCTCTGTTTTTCACTATTGACTCCATGATTTCAAGTTTAGCCAACACTTGGAACTGTGAGGCGCTCGGCTAATGTTTTCGACTTTACTAGAAACTTGCACGCCTACGTGGAGCGAAAACGATTTGGCCACAAGCGACGTCCAAGCAAAGTGGATGTGGCTGTGATTCGAAACCACTGGGCTATCTTCAAAGGGGCTACCTTTCTAGTGATTAGAAAATGGATGTTTGGGATGAGAGTTGTGATACAAATGTTTCCTAATTTAAATTGGTTATATGATTGCGATCAATTGCGACCAGTTAAAAAGACGGTAAAAAGAAAGATAGTTATCCATATATAAATTTAATATAGATTTTTGTATCCTTCAGGGGTTAGGTGGATTGGTAAGTGTTTGTTGGCCAGATATTTACCAAAAAGACACTCATGTTTAAATCTTGGAGGTGACATGTTTGCAAAGGTATAAGTCTGATCTGACTAAGTGAGTGCGTGCTAAACTGATGATGATGGTATGAATCCCGACTAGATGTTTAAATCTTGGAGGTGACATGTTTGCAAAGGTATTAGTCTAATCTGACTGAGTGCGTGCTAAACTGATGATGATGGTATGAATCCCCACCAGTGATCCCTTAGTGATCCCTTTCACGTCAGGTCAATTTGGTGGGAGCAGTCCCTATGGTGGTTTAAACTCTACTCTTATAAAAATATCACAACTATATATATATATATATATATTTGTATTTGTGTACTCTATTATTATGATATTTAAGAAATATTTGAACCTAAGTTTCTTTCATGTTTATAGTTTTAATTACTGGTATGAAATTTTAATAATATTTTATTTTATTAAAATGTATGATAATCGGATATTAAGCATTATAGCATAAACAAACAAGTATTATAGATATATATAAGTTGATGTCAAGAGACATCACATAAGTATAAATATTATTTAGAAAATATAAGTTCAATTTTCTAGATGGATGCATATTAATGTGTTTATATACATTAAATTACAAACACAAATTTTAAAATAATGTATAAAGAAAATTTAGATCACATTTGATTGCATAAAGCAAGATCATAACTAATAAGATGAATATTAAAAGACTTTGAAAGTCAAGTTTATGATAAACATATAATCTAAAGTTCTATTTTAAACCAAACTAGATAAAATATAGGGGAAACATTAGTTACATTCAATCTTCATTTATGGATCTAATTTTAGTAAACTAGGATTTTGATATAATTGTGGTGAAAATAACATCAATCTAGTGATAAGGGGAAGGTAGGTTAGGAATTATTACATCCCAGTCCATGTGACAACAAAAGTGGTACAAAATCCATCACAAGGACTATGCATGCCTTAAAGGTTAAGGGTAGTCCCAGGATTACTTAAAGGTTTGTTATATCAAAATTGGGCATCCAATGTAATTAAATATCCATCATTTTGTAATGAAAAATATCTAAGCATCTAAGAATTAGCAGTATCATATTATAAGATATAAAAATTATAAATTTTAAAATATATATCGAATTAAAAAAAAATCTTTATATAGTGTTAGTGCGTTTAAGAATTAGTAATTTATTTATCCTAGCACTTAGGATAAGCTTGTTTAGGTAGGTGTTGACTTATTATTCTTTCACACATATGTCACAATCTTACTTGTTTTATTTGTCTCTCACATAGGTATTTCCTATTTATATCCATGTCATGCTAACACTTGAGCAATAGAAGAATGAGAGAATGTATGTAGTTTTCATTTGTAGTTTTGCACTTGTGGAGTATTATCATATCAATATTCTGCATACTTATGTTTGCCTTATTAACTATAATAGCTAAGCCTTTTGTTTATTGAATTTCTATTGTAACTTGGTTTCTTCACCTAATATATTCATCTCAATTTATAGGTGAATCTTACATTTATTTTAAAAAATCAAGAAAAAACATCAATCAATATTCAAGTCTAAATAATAAGCAATATCATATCAATTATATGTATTTATATTTTAATGGGTTATATAATATTGAGACATGTTACATCTTGGACCATGTAATTGTAGTATTTATACAATAATATTTTGACAATTACACATATTGTAAAAATTTTAAATGTTCATGTTACGTGATAAAAAATTTATAATAATATTAGATAAGATTTATAGACACCATTAAAATAAATTTGACTTTATAAAATAAATATATTCAATATAAGGTGTATGGTCACTTGAATTGCATACATTCATAACTATACAAGCCCTTCAACTTGTTAGAAATAAATCAGATTTCACTCGACATATCTCTGATAGATCTTATCTTCTAAATCTGATCGTCATATTTTTAAAGTGCTCGAAGTTATTTTCGGTAGCTGCAATTGTTCGACGATTGGATAAGATACCATACTCTTGAATTTATTATGTGTCAGAATGCTGGTGAGCCTTTCCCTCCATCCCAACTATATATATGACCCGTTGGTATCATTTTAAAAGAGCAAAAGAGAGTAGAAGAAAATCGCACAACAAAAGGGCGAATATATAAGCAAGGAGTTGAAGCCGCAGTCTTCATAAAAACTCCTATGCGGATGCAACCCGTAATGTTGCTAAGTTGCAAATGTTGTGGATGTATTTCCATTTTTGAGCAATATAAATATTTCTCTGTATTTATGCTTCCATTTGTCGAGCCATTTAACTTTACAAAGTTAGGGTTCTTTCCATTTGTTTGCTAGCTATCCAAAATCTTATTTTTGCTATTGTTAGTATAAAAGTATTATAATTGCGAAATTCAAAAATCACCTTTCTCACTCGAAAATAAAGATTCGTTGATTTTTGGAATTTTTTTAAAAGGTATTAAGTTTCTCTCTTCCCTTTGTATTTCTCGAACAAATTAGTTTTGCTCAACTTCTTTGTCGCGCAACTCACTTTCACTCTCGTATGTGTAATTTAGGGTTGAGCAAGCTTTCACGTATTTTAGCATATTTGTGTTTCTTAGCATTATTCTACACACCATCACATTGTTATTTTGAGCTTGAAGTAATTCTTTATAAATTTAGTGCATTTGTGTTTTTAGCACTTTTTCATTATAAAATTCTTTTTGGAAATAGCGCATTCATTGATTCCCCTCAAATTGGTATCAGATCTTGCACCATTTATGGAAGGCTATAGAAGCAATGGCTTTCGATAATAATTCTTTGTAGTTGTAGATCCCATGTATGGCAAAAACTACGATTACTAAAGAATCCAGATGAATATACTATTTGGGTCTTAGGAGCTATGGGACCTGGTGGAAAATGGTTACCCAAAACCTATAGGTGCAACAATATTGAGCACTCTCTCCCATGTGGATTTAGATTTGTTGAAGGAGAATCAAAAGAAGGACCAGAAGGAATTATTTTATATAATGTAGGTAGTTGAGGAGACTATATTTCCAAGAATTGCAGCAACAACCAAATCAAAGGAGGCATGGGAAATTTTAGCCAACTCCTTCCAAGGCACCAATAAAGTGAAGTTGGTGAGGTTGTAGATGTTGAGAAGGGAGTTTGAAAATCTATAGATGAGTGAATCAGAGTCCATGAGTGACTTCTTTACTCAAACAATGGGTATCATCAACCAGATGAGGTTGAATGGTGAGAATGTTGAGAACCATAGAATTATGGAGAAAATACTAAGGAGCCTACCAACAAGGTTTGACTCAGTGGTGATAGCGATTGAAGAATCAAGGGATTTAACAACCCTCTTAGTAGATGAGCTCATGGGTTCTCTACAAACACATGAGCAGAGGTTGAGCCGATCATCTCAGTTCTCATTAGAGCAAGCGTTTAAGATGTAGGTCTCATTTCGAGATAATAGCAGAAGAGAAGAATCCCACCAAGGTGCCTCAAGTTCTCAAGGAGGAAGAGGATAAAATAATAGAGGTAAGCATGGAAGAGGCCATAAGAGAGGAGGAAGGTCAAACTCCAATGAAGGAGAGACTAGCTATAACTTCCATCAAGCAGGAGGAAGAGGCAATGATAGAAATCAACAAGGAGGATCAAACTAGAGGTATGATAAATAAAAGATCCAATGTTATTACTGCAAGAAATTTGGCCATTATAGTAA
Source organism: Wollemia nobilis (assembly GCA_028583015.1). Classification (NCBI taxonomy): domain Eukaryota; kingdom Viridiplantae; phylum Streptophyta; class Pinopsida; order Araucariales; family Araucariaceae; genus Wollemia; species Wollemia nobilis. The sequence continues at coordinate 1,613,477 of JAQPPZ010000128.1, read as the reverse complement.
TGAGTGTAGAAAGAAGTTGGCCAAAGAAAATAGGTAGCAAGCCCATTATACAAATGAAAATGAAAATGTAGAGAATAGAGATGTATGTGGGAATCTATTGTTAACTTGTAGTACAGATGAAGAGAGCCAAAATAATACTTGGTATCTTGATAGTGGTTGTAGTAACCACATGTCTAGGAACAGAGAAATGTTCTCATAGTTGGATGAAACCATCAAGTCTGAGGTGAATATGGGAAACAACAATAAGGTACCTATCATGGGAAAAGGAAAGATCATAATCCATACTAGGCAAGGTGAAAGGAAGCACATATCTGATGTGTATTATGTGCTTGGGTTGAAACATAATTTGCTAAGCATTGGATAACTTGTGCAGAAAGGGCACACTATGCAATTTAAACATGGAGCCTGTATCATCAGAGACAAAGAGAATGGGCTCGTAGCAAATGTGTCCATGACAAAGAATAAAATGTTTCCCTGTAGATTCAAAATGAATTGCTACTTTCATTTAGTGCAGTTGTGAAAGATGCTACATGGTTATGGCATCTCAGATATGGTCACCTGAGTTTTAGTGGCCTGAACCTGTTGCACAAGAAATATATGGTGAAGGGATTACCCCTTATAGAGCAACCCAATCAAGCATGTGAAGGTTGTCTAGTTGAAAAATAGCATAGGGATGCATTCCCTATAGGATAATCATGGAGAGCTTCACAACCATTAGAGCTGGTGCATTCAGATATTTGTGACCCTATGCAAACCAGCACATTTACCGATAACAAGTACTTCTTGAATTTTATAGATGACTTCAGTCGGAGGACATGGGTATATCCCATCAAGCAAAAGTTAGAAGCTTTTGGTAAATTCAAGGAGTTCAAGGCTTTGGTTGAAAAATAAAGCAACTATTATGTGAAGACTCTCAAAATAGATGGAGGAGGTGAATACATCTCCAATGAATTCCATAATTTTTGCAAGGCAAATAGAATTAAAAGGTAGTTCATAGCCAGATACACACCATAATAGAATGGTATTGTAGAGAGGAAGAACAGAACCATAATGGAGATGGCAAGGAGCATGCTGAAGGTAAAGGGTTTGCCGCATGAGTTCTGGGTAGAAGTTGTATGTTGTGCAGTTTATCTACTAAATAGGTGTCCCACAAAGAGTGTGAAGGACAAGATTCCTCAAGAAGCTTGGAGCAACCAGAAGCCTAGTGTTGCTCATTTAAGAGTTTTTGGGTGCATATCATATGCACATATTCCAGATGAGAAGAGAAAGAAGTTGGATGATAAGGTAAAAAATGCATCTTCACTGGCTATAGTGAAGAATCAAAGGCTTATAGGTTATATAACCCTATCACAAAGAAGTTGATTATAAGTTGAGATGTGAAGTTCCTGGAAGATGAAGCTTGGAACTGGAAATCCAAGACTGGTCAGCAAGAGCCAACAATTATTGAGTCTGAGGACTTGGAAGAAGACAGAGTGCATCCGCTTGTAGCTTCAAATATTAATACTGGTACCAACAATAGCATTGCCTCATCATCATAGTCACCTCCACTTGCAAGAAGGATCTCCAACTTGAAGACACCATCAAAGATAAGGAGCTTGCAAGATATATATGAGGTAACTAGAAATGAAATTGATGAAGAACATTCTGATTTTGCTTTATTTTCTTAGTGTGATCTAATTTCATTTGAAGAAGCAATTCAGAATAGAAAATGGGTGAAAGCTATGGATGATGAGATAGAAGCCATAGAGAAAAATCAGACTTGGAAATTAATGGATCTTCTAGAAAGCAAGAAGACCATTGGAGTAAAATGGGTATATAAAACTAAGTTTAATGCCCAAGGTGATGTTGATAGGCATAAATCTAGATTGGTGGCAAAAGGCTACAAGAAGAAGTCAGGGATTGACTATCATGAGGTATATGCACTTGTAGTGAGACTTGACACAGTCAGAATGATTATGGCATTGGCAACCTAAAAAGGTTGGAATGTTTACCAGATGGATGTCAAGTCTGCCTTTCTGAATGGAGTGTTGGAAGAAGAGGTCTACATAGACCAACCACCTAGCTATGAGCTGGAAGGGCAAGAAGGCAAGGTCCTAAAATTGAAGAAATCTCTATATGGGTTGAAGCAAGCACCCAAGAGCTTGGTATAGCCGCATTGATGCATATTTTTAGGAGAATGGGTTCATCAAATGCCCATATGAGCACACTCTCTACATGAAGACAAATGCAGAAGGGGAGATGATAATTGTTTGCTTGTATGTAGATGATCTGATTTATACTAGCAATAGCAATATGCTATTTGAGCAGTTTAGAAATACCATGAAGGAGGAGTTTGAGATGATGAACTTAGGCTTGATGAAATATTTTCTTGGCATTGAAGTTACCCAATCTGCAGATGGTATCTTCATTTCTCAAGGCAAGTATGCAAAATATGTCTTGAAGAGGTTTAAAATGGAGGACAACAAACCAGCGATCACGCCAGTTGCAATAGGCTTAAAATTGAGCAAGAATGATTGTGGCAACAATATTGATCCAACATTCTACAAAAGACTTGTTGGAAGTCTCATGTATTTGACAACAACCAGACCAGATTTAATGTTTACAGTGAGTTTAATTAGCAGATTTATGGAAGCACCAAAGAACACTCACTTGCAAGAAGGTAAGAGAATTTTACGGTATGTCAATGGGACTAAAAACCATGGAATTTATTATGCCAGGAAAGACCAGCTTGAACTTGTTGGCTACACAGATAGTGATTGGGCTAGCAATATAGATGATAGGAAGAGCACTTCCAGTTATGCTTTCCATCTTGGATTGAGAGCAATTTCATGGTCATCAAAGAAGCAACCAATTGTTGCATTATCAACTATTGAGGCAGAGTATGTTACCACCACTTCAGCCGCATGCCAGGCAGTATGGCTTAGAAGAATTTTAGGTAAGCTGAATCATCAACAAGAAGGGGAAACAATAATATTTTGTGATAATAATTCCACCATAGCACTATCGAAGGATCCAGTGTTTCATGGGAAAACCAAGCACATTAACACCCGATACCATTTCATCAGAGAACTGGTAAAAGCTAATGAATTAAGTTATTGTTTTGTAGGTCCAAAGACTAGGTTGTAGATATTTTCACAAAACCTTTGAAGGAGGAAGATTTTAAAAGTTTGAAGGAAATGCTCGATATCAAAGTTTTTGTGAAATCTAATTTAAAGGAGGATGTTAGAAATTAAATCAGATTTTACTCGATAGATCTCTAACAGATCTTATCTTCCAAATATAATTGTTGTATTTTTAAAGTGCTCGAAGTTATTTTCGATAGTTGCAGTTGTTCAGTGATTGGATGACACCATACTCTTGAATTTATTGTGTGTTAGAATGCTGGTGAGCCTTTCCCTCCATCCTAGCTATAAATATGACCCACTGGTATCATTTTAAAAGAGCAGAAGAGAGTAGAAGAGCGCATAGCAAAAGGAAGACAAAGGATGAATATATAAGCAAGGATTTAAAGCCACAGTCTTCAAAAAACTTCTGTGCGGATGTAACCTACAATCTTGCTAAGTTGTAGATGTTGTGGATGTATTTTCATTTTTGAGCAATATATATATATTTGTGTATTTATGCTTCATTTGTCAAGCCATTTAAATTTGCAAAGTTAAGGTTCTTTCTATTTGTTTGCCAATTGTTCGAAATATTATTTTCGCTATTTTTAGTATAAGAGTATTGCAATCGTGAAATTCAGTAATCACGTTTCTCACCTGAAAACAAAGATTCGTTGAAAATTTAAGCTTTGCTGATTTTTGGCATTTTTAGAGAACTTATTAAGTTTCTCTCTTTCCTTTGTATTGCATGTGCAAATTATTTTTTCTCAACTTATTTGTCGCACAACTCAATTTCGCTCTCGTATGTGTAAGTTAGGGTTGATCGAGCTTTTGCATATTTTAGTGCATTTGCATTTCTTAGCATTCTTCCGCACAATAGCACATTGTCATTTTGAGCTTAGAGTAATTCTCCATAAATTTAGGGTATTTGTGTTTTTAGCAATTTTTTTTTTCATTATAAAAAAATACTTTCTAGAAATAGCACATTTTATGTTTTTCCTCAAATTTTGATGCATGATTGCATTCCTTTAAAACATTAAATTGAACATTATTTAGATATTAGAAGCTTTTTACTGGTATTACGGGTGCCTGACTTGAACTATAGCTTTGCCTATATTCCCTCCACTATACCCAACATTTAATGTCTCACAAAAACTATCTAACCCCTGCTTCCCATCCTCCATGTATTTGATCTTTCCCTACTTCATGTACTCTCTCACCTCCTCCATGAATTCGTTCGATAATTCGAATACTTGGTGCACAAGAAATTCTTGCATCTTAGCACATTTTAACACCAACTCATCAGTTTTTTCACAATATAACACTCCTAGTCTTGCACATGCACCAATGGCATTAGCACTACCCACAGAGTAAATTAAATCTAAATATTTGTAGTCGTACCTTCATACTATATTAAGAAATCATTCCACACAGGAAGATCCTAGCATTCAAATTGATGTGGTTTAGAGTGGCCTCCAACATTCCCCTCGAACGTTGTCAAAATAAATGTCTATTCCCCTTGGAAAGTACCTGCCCACTCATTCACATATAATTACTATTTTGTCAAAGACTAAACATAAACATAATGGGATTATTATAAACCCTTTATTATAAAAAAATAAAAAGTTCAAATCTCTTTTACAATCGATAATATCCTTAATAACATCATCCAAAATAAATAAATACATACTACATACTTGGATAGTGTTGCAATACATGTCTCTGAGTTGTAATTGAAAGCATTTTCAAATCGAAACTCTTCTTTAGGGTTTTCCTTAGTGGCGAATTTCACAATTTAGCGTGAATTTTTGGATTTCCAAAATGTCAATTTTGCAATTTTTGGGACCATAGAGGTTGGCCCGTTCGCCCGAAAATTTTGAGATCTAATTTTTTTAGGGTAAATTCACCCCATTGTCATAAGGTTTCCCGCCTAATTTTCACCCTAAATTTATTTAAAATAATAAATATCCCGCCCAAATCGCCCCTTGTACCCCATTATATATAGCTAACCCTAACAATGACTCCCATACAATTACAACATTTTTCTCGGATAGTGAGCGATACAAAGTAGAGTACTAACAAAACTAGAGTCCACGACTACCAGAAGACGACTGGCAAAAGGTGACTGGCAGAAGGTGACTGGCAGAAGGTTATTGATATAAGGCGACTGACAGAAGGCGACTAGCGAAATGCGACTAGCGAAAGGCGACTAGTAGAAGGTGACTGGTAGAAGGCGACTAGAGAAGGCAACTGACAAAAGGCAACTAACAGAAGGTGATTGACAAAAGGTGATTGACAGAAGGCAAATGGAAGAAGGTGACTAGAAGAAGGCAACTGGCAGAAGGTGACTGCCAGAAGGCGATTGACATAAGGCGACTGACAGAAGGTGACTGGGAGAAGGTGACTGACTGAAGGTGACTGATAGAAGGTGACTGGCAGAAGGTGACTAATAGAAGGTGATTGATAGAAGGCAACTGAAAGAAGGTGACTGGAAGAAGGCGAATGATAGAAGGCGACTAGAAGAAGGTGACTGACAATAGGCAACTAGAAAAAGATGACTAGCATAAGGTGACCGATAGAAGGCGACTGGAAGAAGGCAACTAGCAGAAGGTGACTCAATTTATCCGTATGCTTATTTTACCATTAAATTTCATTTTTAATTTTATTAATGGACACTCAATAAGGAGGTTTATTCTGCCCGTGAACAATATTCATGGGATAGTCACAGATTCTATTGTCTCTAGCAGTAGTTCTCTTTTATACTTGTTATTTTCATATTTAAAAATTATGTTCTTTGTTCATGTTATTCTTCTGTTCATATAGGTAAAATTTTCAACTATAGGCAGTGGAAAGAAGGGAGGGGAGTCTTCCAATAAAAGGAGTATCCTCAAATACTTTCCTAATATTTCAAAACCCAGTCTGCCATCAACATATGCACAAACTGAAGGTATGAACACCGTTACTCACTAGTTAATTTTTTTACTTTGTTAACTTTAAATATAATGTCCTCAATTCATAAAGAAGTGTGTTTTTTGGTTGATGGCTTTGTTCACTTTTATTTTTAGAAAACACTAGTATGCTTTCAAATGCCATAGTGATAATGAATCTACTATTGACACTAGAATTATCTCTACATAAAACACTATTAACCTTGGTATTCCTCCACTTCCACATATCCACGATAATCAACAGTCCACACATGAACATAATCTTAATCAAATCGAACAACAACATGAAGAGATTCCTGAATCTAACATGCCAAGTGGAAAAGAAACTAATAGTTCTTATGTAGTCCCTACTTCTGGAGAATCTTCATCTAAAACAATAAACGTCCAAGGTTATCTAGGTGGACAATTAACAGATCATTTCAACTTGATTGGATATCAAAATTTCCATTTATTAAGCCAATGATTCCAGAGAATAATAGTGATGATATAACAAAATTAAGATGCGTAATTTGCAGTTGGAAACCCGAAAAGGAGCATAGATTGTAACTTAAGAAAGATACAGTAGAAAAACATTGTGGAAAGGTTTATATCAAAACAAAAGAAGGTGATCGAGCAACACAAAAAACTTATAGGTGGAAGGATGCATTAGAGTGTGCACATATGAGATATGCAAAAGAATATGATAAATAAATGAAACAAAAGCAAACATTGGTTGAGAAAGGTGCAACGATTCAAGCCCAATTTCAAAAAATGAATAAGTTAACTTTAGCTTCAAAAAGTTTGCAGTTTGCTATTGTATTTTATATTCTTAAGAAGGGTAACCTATGTCTGATTTCATAGATTATAAATCTCTATTTCAACTAGCTAATGTGCAGGACTTACCCAACGCTCATTAGTCAGATCGAAGTGGTTGGGAAATGGTAAAATGTCTGTCATTGGTTGAGCAGAATGACCTCAGAGAGAAAGTAAAAAAGGCAAAATTCATTTCACTTTCAATTGATGAGGTGACTGCAGTTGAAAATACATCTTGGATTTGCATGCATGTTTACACATTGGAAAATCATTCAAGGCAACCTCATTTACTAGAAAAACGCAAAATGGTGGAAAATTGTAATGCATAAAATATTTACAATGTTGTTGTAACTAGTTTAAAATAAGAAGTAGGAATGAATGAAATTGAAATAGCCACTAAGTTAATATGTGTAGGAGCTGATGGTGTTGCTACAATACAAGGACACCGGAATGGTCTTTGTGTTAGAATACAAACATCGGTTTCCCCATATTTTATCCCTATTCATTGCATGGCTCACAGAGTGAATCTTGCATACAAAATTATGGATACATTTACAAATGTTGCCAGAGTGGAAGAGCTTGTCCGTGAAATTCATGAATATTTTTCACTCAGTCAAAAAATATTTTCAGAGTTTCAACAATTTGCACTAGGAGTTACCGAAGGTAAAAAATTGTTGAAAGATGTGGATACTAGGTGGATTTCGATGTATCTACCGGCATTAAGAGTTTTCAAAGAATATCAATCCTTGATAGGGTTTATGTATGCAAATCGTAGGGCGGTTGATAAGGCTAAAGGTTTACTTTTTCGAATGAGTGACTTTGAAACTCTTCTCACATTGTGTGGAATTCTTCCAATGTTGGAAAAAATGAATACTTTGATCAAAATTGCACAAGAAATATCGATTTATATTGTGGATTTCATTAGGGCAAGAATACAAATTTGCATGCATATTGATATGATGTATGCATCTAGTCAAAATTTTATGGATCCCTTGTTTGAGAGTTGGAGAGCATTAACAAGTGTGAATAGTCCTCGGAGCTTTTTGAAGTTCAATATTAACGATCATCTGTGTATTAATGTCTGCAGAAATGAAATACCTTTATATTTTTATGGTGTGCAATTGGATATAGCTACAAATGAAGTTGAGCAAATACCCATAACCTACATTATTTTTCTTGTAATATTTTTTATTCATGAAAGTAATTGCCTATGCTGTATTTTCTGACATTTCAAATTAATTCATATAACATAAAAGAACATCTTACTGCATTCACATAATTCAATATTTCTTAATATATCAACACAAACAATCAAAACATAACAACATTCAAAACAAAGTTTTAAAAAGATAACACATATCAAACATTATTTCTTCCACTTCAAATTAAGAACAACAAACTTTTACATCATCATAAATAATCAAAACATACTCTCTTTTATTGAATTCAATATTTAAAGAAGATACCATTCATTCATTATTTACAATACATATAAAACATTATTTTTTCCACTTAAAATTTCCAATAGATAACATATTTTTCGGAAATAGTCATTTATTGTTTCAATTCTCAAAAAGAATACCATTTATTTAAAATTTAAAATATATATTAAACATTATTTCTTTCGGTTCAAATTACTTAATACATCAACACATATAATCCTAACATAACAATATTTAAAACAAAATTTCCAATAGATGACACATTTTTCAAAAATAGTCTCATTCATTGTTTCAATTCTCAAAAATTATACCATTCATTTGCAATTTACAAAACATATCAGACAATATTTCTTCCACTTAAAATTACTTAATGCATCAACACATAATCATAACATAGCAACATTCAAAACAAAATTGCAAATAGATAACATATTTTTCAAAAATAGTCTCATTCATTGTTTCAATTCTAAAAAATGATACCATTCATTTACAATTTACAAAACATATCAAACATTATTTCTTCCACTTAAAATTACTTAATACATCAACACATATAATCTTAACATAACAACATTGAAAACAAAATTTCCAATAGATAAAATATTTTTTGACAATAGTCTCATTCATTGATTTTTGACAATAGTCTCATTCATTGATTTCAATTCTCAAAAAGGATATCAAACATATCAAACAAAACATATCAAACATTATTTATTCCGCTTCAAATTAAAACATAACAATAATTAAAAACAAAACTTCAAAATGATAATATGAATTTTTCAGAAATTGCCTCTAACATTGATTTCAATTTTCAAAAAAATACCAGTCTTAAATATTTATAAAAATATAAAGATATAAAGAGTTTTTGTTTCACTTGAAACCCAACACAACAAAGATCTATTGTTTTTCAATGTTTCCTAAAGGTCCACCCACATCTACCTCAATATCATTTTCTTCTAATGCCCCAACCCTAACCAAACTTTTTGTTGTAGTGTTGATCCCCGATAACAAGGCACTCTCTTCCTTCGTTGGATCTTCTTTGAAAGGTGCATTCAACTCCTTCTCCTTTTCTTTTAGTTTAGCCTCAACATCCAGGCCCCCATATTTGATAACCTTCTTTAGGTAATTATTTTTTCTAATCGTCTGTTGTAACCTTTTCTTCAATTCAATAACATTATTAATGCTAATTTTGGCAGCCTTGATAAAAAATTTCATGGCACTAACTTGTTGCTTTAGGTGCTAGAAATTAGACTACAAAACAAAAATAAAAAAAGGTTAATATTTATAAACAAAACATATTTAACAAAAAAAAAATTAGTTAGATGTAGAACTTACATCAGCTATAAGTCGTGTTGTTTCTGCAACTGCTACTTTGTTCTAATCAAGTGCCCATTCATTGAAATATGCTTGGGCTTCTGCATTGAGGTTTTCCAAACGATTCATAACAACGACAAGAATTTCATCTTTGTATGTAGACTCGGCCTCCATAGTGCCAGATTTAGCTTTATGTAGCAAGACATCAAGCTTTTGGGGCTCATTCTCCATCTTGAGAAACAACTCTTTTCTTTTTGAAAAATTCTTATATCGGCAATTGATGGCTTTAATCAAAACCTTGGCCCGATATTCCCATTCCTTCAATTTATCAATATCCAAAAGAAGAGTATTATGAACTACAACTTTACATGCATCGGCTAATAACACATTTTCAAAAATGTTTAGGATATCATCTTCTGTAATAGTACGAGTGACAACTTGCTATGCGGTGGAGGAGGAAACTTCGATGACATCTACATTGATATCATCTTCTTCTCCATAAATGCCCTCTTCATCCTCAAGAATATCATTTGCCTTTAAAGAGAAATTTTCAGGATTCATACCCTGATAAAGAAAGTCACAATGAAGAGTTCCCGAGGGCATTTGAGATGTACTCAACATTTGAAAAATTCTCCAAGGTTAATATAGATACAACAAAAATATTAGATGATGACACATTTTGTGTCTCTGTAGCACTTCTTGCATTGTGAGGTGGCGATGTGAGGAGAATTTTACCATGCATGCATGATTGGTTCCTCGTAGGTGGAACCTGAAATGGATGGACCTGAACTTATTTTAGGTAGACCTGGACCTGCTATGGCTATGGCTGTGGTTGTGGCTATGGTTGTGGTTGTAGCTATGGCTATGGTTGTGGTTGTGGTCGTAGAGGGTCAGATGGTGGAGCCATTCTTTTTATTAGTCTTTTGAATCTACGAGGTCCCTCTATTAAATTTCACACAAGAACATAAAATAAATCATTTGTAAATAACAATAGCATTAAAAAATATTTATTCAAAATATACAAACATGACTCAGACTCTCCAGCCATTGATGTTTCAACCATTTGCACTTTGTCTGAAAAATACGTAAAACACATTAAAAAACATAATTTTAAGTCAAAAAAACAAATCATTTAAAAAAACATTTTGAATAATGTAGAGTAAGGTTACCTTGTGGTTTGGAGGTAACCTCTTCTACGTTGACTGTAACTCTTTCTCCAGTAAAAGTTACCGTAGGTGTATGCTGAATCCGACCATCATCAGATCTCACATGTTCATTGGGAGTCATTGGTGATGATTGCGATTGCGTGCCAGAATTAGCAGATACTTCTAGAATCCTAAATGTGACATCCCTCTTACTTGAAGACAGATGCTCTTTTCTATTTTCAAAATAAAATTAGAGAATAAAAAGATAAAATTAAAAAAAAAAAAAAAAAAAAATATATATATATATATATATATATATATATATATATATATATATATATTTCAACAAATATTTTTACCTGTATCTCACCATCAGACATACCAATAGACAACAAACTGGGGTGTAATGTAGTGGGAGGACTCGCTCCGTTGAAGGTTGAAATAAGCTTCCCGAAATAAACAAAGAATAAAATTGTTGGTAGTCACTGTGTAAGCAGATGCTTAAATTTTCTAGGCACTCAAAATGTCGTGCTTCAAGCGGTTGGAAATGTGCGTGCACCAGTCAAATTTACTGCCATAAATACAACTAAGCAATAAAGAAAGTGCCCAAAAAGGCAATTTTGTAGGTCGCCCTTGTAGAATAAGCCTTGTTTGAAAAAATTCAATGCAAACATATAGAAATTTGTCTCCAACATTCGAAATGTTTAAGCCCCTTTTGGACTTAGAAGATTTTACTGAAAAAGAGAACATTATTAGAAAACAAAAAATAAAACAACGAGAACATTTTTAGAGAAATGAAACTATAGCAAAACAATATTTAATGTTAAATAAAAAATAAATTTTTAAATTATACCTTTCAGATTGTCAGGATGAACATCATAAAGGTTTCCTAGGGTGGATTTATCATTGTCGGTTAAGGCGTATTGGTTGTTCACCAGTACACCATCCGAAAATGGCAGCCTTGTTAGTCGCTACACATTGGAGGGTTTAATCAAAAAAACAATTTTGTTGTTATCCACACGGATCGAAACAGTGCACACATCATGGTTGTAACAAGAAATGATCTGTTGCATCAACTGAATGTTAATGTTCAACTAAGGCATCTTCAACACACCAGCAAGTCCAGCGGTGTAAATCCACTGGGAATCTCTATCAGGAGTTTTGAAAATGCTCTTGAGATTGGGGCAGAAGGTGTACTTGAAATGAAATTTGGATGGAAGAGGGGAGGAACAACTAGCCATCTCTGAAAAGCAAGAAAATGCTAGCAAAACCTTATAAAAATGATACCAAAATGCTACCAAAATGCACTAAATTTGCTTGGAAATGCTCTAAAAATGCTATGGAAAACACCCTAAAAATGCTGGAAAAAGGTTTTAAAGTTGCTCTGGGAAAAGTTGCAAATGACCCTGCAAATGAATTTATAGATTTTTTGCATGGCAGGAGTTAATGCATGAATGACACGTGGCATAAGGGAGGACACATGGCATCATATTATTTATGGTGATGGTGGTCGCCTTGTTCCACTTGCCATTTGTTAGTCGCCTTGTGCCACTCACCATCTGTCAGTCGCCTTGTGCCACTCACCATCTGTCTGTCGCCTTGTGCCACTCACCATTTGTCTGTCACCATTTGCCACTCACATTTTACCACTCTCCATCTTCCACTTGCCATATGCCACTCGTCATTTGTTAGTTGCCTTCTACCAGTCATCTTCTACGAGTTGTCTTTTGCCAGACACCTTATGTCAGTCATCTTCTGCCAGTTGCCTTCTACCAGTCACCTTCTGCCAGTCGCCTTGTGGTAGTCCCCTTATGTTAGATGCCTTCTACCAACCACATTTTTTCCAGTCACCTTATGACAGTTACCTTGTGTCAATCGCCTTCGACCAATCACCTTCTGCTAGTCGTCTTGTGTCAGTCACCTTCTACTAGTCACCTTTTGCTAGTCACCTTCTGCCAGTCGCCTTGTGTCAGTCACCTTATGGCAGTCGCCTTATGCTTGTTGCCTTATATTAGTTGCCTTCTTCCAGTCACCTTGTGTCAGTCACCTTCTACCAGTCACCTTGTGTCAGTGGCCTTCTACCAGTCGCCTTGTGTCAGTTACCTTCTATTAGTCACCTTCTGCCAATTGCCTTCTGTCAGTCGACTTTGTCAGTAGCCTTCTGCCAGTAGCATTCTGTCAATTGACTTCTGTCAGTCGCCTTCTACCATTCGCCTTCTGCCAGTCGCCTTCTGATAATTTTGTTGATACTTGTAGTTGAAAAAAAAATTGCCATGTTTTGAAAATTTTTCTTTAAAAATTTGAAAAATTCGCCCCACAATTTATACAGTTTTCACATTGATTCACCTCAATTTGATAAATACTTTTTTGGTACTACCCCTTATGCATAACCATGCTCTTCTTTTAGAACTTTCACCTACTCTCGTAAAGCAATTTATAACCTATGTAATAAATTAGGCTTATAATATCAGTTAAATTCAGATCATGGAAAAAACCATTGTATTCTAGAGAATATAAGATAGACCAAAGAATAAAGGATTGGTTTTCTAATACACTTGTCTTAACATCACAAAAAAATAAAAACATATTTGTTATTTTTTTCTCGCTACTAACGCTGCCAACAATATGGGAGCCCTTTTCTTTCAACCAACTGTGCAGCTAAGTGTAGACACAAAATTTTAGTCATTTGCAAAACCAATCCAATTCACCAAAATCCTCAATTTGCCACAAAATCCTTGCCAATTCCCCAAATTCACCCAAATCCTTCTAATTCCTTCTAAATTCCTCTAATTTATCTTGTTTCCCCTCTAGTCGACTCAATTTCCTTATAACTTCTAATTTCTCTAAATTCTTCTAACTTCCCTCTAAGCTTTCTAATTCTATTTTAATTTCCTCAATTCCTTCTAATTTCCCTAAGTTCTCCTAAGGTCTCCCTAAAATCTTCTAATTTCTCTCTAATTTCCTGTTTCCCTCTAATTTCTTAAATTCCTCTAATTTTCTCCTACTTCATTTAATCATCCTAATCCTTTCTTATCCTCTAACTAATCTCCTAATTCCCACCTAACCTCTCTCATTTATTCCCCCTTCACCCTCAAAATTACCATAACCCACCTTATTCATCTAATTCCTCTAATCAAGCCTCTCATTAGCCCCTAACCCCATTTTAAGCCCTCATCCAAATCCCTAGGAGATATGCACTCTAATTTAAAAATCCTAATCAAATCCCTAGATCTCCCCAAATCCCCACCTAAATCCCTTCATTTAATCCACCTTGTCTCCTCATCCACTTTCCCTCCAAATTTGGATGATTTAAAAATACAATGAAAAACCCCAAGTCAAAAGGAATTAAATTAGCATATTTAATGGTTTGGTCCTTCTCAACCTCCATGTCACCTTTTTGGAAATTTTAAATTCCATATGCATCCCCCAAGGCACACTTGTCCCTATGCACATCTCATCACCCCCTAGGCCAATTTATGGCACTTGGGTGGGTGAGGATTCACCCCACCCAAGGCTATTAAATGGAGAGGGTGCACATTCCTCCATGTGTCCTCTCCAAATTTACCTTGGATTTGCCACCCTCCACTTGGATCCAAATCACATCCACCTCATTGCCATGTCATTTCCTTGTCACCTCCCATTCCCCTCACCAAATTCCTATAAATCCTCCTCCATTTCCCTCATTTGCAAGATAGATGTGAAGTTATTGTTATGCTATCAAAATTACTCCAAATTGTCTTGATACCCTTGGATATCTAAGTTGCTTTTGCCATACACCTTGAGGAACCTAGCTATTGCAATCATGGAGTCCACTTGAGGGAGTCAAATGATATTTTACTTGCAACTACACCTAGACCAACCAACATTTTTTTACCATACTTGCACCAGAGAACACCAGTGCCCTCCACAACATTCTAATAAAAGTACTCGATCCTATCTACTACACTAGCCTAACCGCCATTAGCATTTACACAGTCTCAACCGCCACCCACGACCACCCAAAATAAACCATCATTGACGATTACTCATAGAAAATAGATAGACCATTCCAGATAATAGGTAGGTAATGGAGGTACAAAAAAATATCTTTTCAAGATTTATGAACTTTTGCTAAGGTTTTGTAGTCATTTTAATGTGATTTGTAAGATTTTATTTTATTCACCTTGACTAGGGCCTCATATAAGAAAGGCCCATCAAATATTACTAACTCCATCTTACGAGCATGTGTGTAGGTATTATGCAACTAAAAAAGCATTAGGGTGGTCCAAGAAGCTCAAGAAAACCCACCCACAACCTTGATTATGGCATGAAGAAGAGACTACACGTAAAAACTTGATGTAAAAAGGGGTCATCTCCTTTCATTGAAAGGACACATTGTTAAAACCCCTCTAATAGGGTTATGTTGTACTCAAAGAGCTCATTACTGATCATATATATATATATATATATATAACATCTATTTTCTTTCATTTCAAGGTGTTTTTTCATGTCTAAAAAATGGCACGCCTAGTGGGACCCTCACCATTAACTCATTAGGCATTACTTATTTCTATATAGGAGCATAAATATAGTATTTCTTTGTTGTTCTTAATCTTATGTGCCTAATGTGTTATATTTTGAGGGTTTATTATTGTTTTATACCTTCATTTGCTTACCTTCATTGATGCTTTACTCTTTATGTTTGCTATAGGTCTTTGAAAGTCCCAGGGTGTAGCTACATTAAGGACTTAACACTCAATCCACACTTTTACACAACCACCACTGGTGATTAGCAACTCTTGCTAGCGGTTTGAGATTTAGGTAACCATTGCTTGCGATCAACAATTGTTGTTGGTGGTTCTTAGATAAACACATAAGCATTATGCATAAGCGCAAAACATTATAAATTTGCTATGATTAGGATTTTAAAATTTTAAAATTTGCTAATTTTGGAACCTTTCACTAGGGCCCATTCGCCCAAAATTTACAAGGCAAAAGTTTTTTGGGGTCAATTCGCCCGACGTTGATAATAATTATCCTATTTTTATTTTAATTCACCAACCACTTTCACCCAATTCCATGGGCAATTCGCCTTCAAATTATTAATAATTGTGTTTTTCCCGTCTAATTCGCCACATATACTACCCATATAAATACTAAAGGGGGTACCAATAAACATATCTCTAAAGCAACGAAAAACCTATTGTTAGTTGACATATTTATTGATTGGTTGTAGGGTATTATCAATTGGAAGATATCGATCGGTCCCACAAACTTTACAAGGTTGTAGAGAAGTGCTTCTCAACATAAACTAATCCATTGAAGAGGAGTGTCAGTCGGCATATGCTTCTCAACACAAACTTGATAGGTGTTGATCAGTTACAAAGGGTTTTTTGAGGATTTTACTAAGTTTTATGTGTAGATCTCATCGAGCTAGGTGGTTTAAAAAAATTGAAAACAGAGCTTTGGATCAAAAGTTATACCTCCTAGAAGGTTCTCTACAAAAGTGCACCTCTACAACCGATTGACATAAGTTGATTTATTGCAGAGGCATTTCAATCGACCTAAGTCAATCGGTTGTAGAGTTGCAACCGATTATCTTAGGCCAATTGACATACCTCTACAACCTATCGGCTTAGGCCGATTGACACACCTCTGCAACCGATCGACTTATGTCGATCGGTTGCAAAGGTGCTCTTTTGCAGAGAACCTTCTAGGAGGCATAAATTTTGATCCAGAGCTTTGTTTTTTTTTAAAACCACCTAGCTCGATGAGATCTACACAAAAAACTTAGTAGAATCCTTAAAAACCCTTTGAAACTGACCTACAACCCTACAACCGATCAACACTTCTACAGTTTTAGATGGTTTTAAAACCACCTAGCTCGACAAGATATACACAAAAAACTTAGTAAAATCCTCCAAAAACCATCTAAAATTGTAGAAGTGTTGATCGGTTGTAGGGGTGTAGGTCAGTTTCAAAGGGTTTTTAAGGATTTTACTAAGTTTTTTGTGTATAACTTGTCGAGCTAGGTGGTTTTAAAAAAAATTAAAATGAAGCTCTGGATCAAAAGTTATGCCTCCTAGAAGGTTCTCTACAAAAGAGCACCCCTGCAACTTAGAGGTGCTCTTTTGCAGAGAACCTTCTAGGAGGTATAAATTTTGATCCAGAGCTTTGTTTTCAATTTTTTTTTTAAAACCACATAGCTCAACAAGATATACACAAAAAAATTAGTAAAATCCTCCAAAACCCATCTAAAACCGATCAACAACTTTGCAACTGACTGGTTGCAGAGGTGTCAATCAATTTTAGATGGGTTTTTGAGGATTTTACTAATTTTTTTGTGTAGAGCTCATCGATCTAGGTGGTTTTAAAAAAATAAAATGAAACTCTGTATCAAAAGCTATACCTCCTAGAAGGTTATCTACAAAAACACACCTCTATAATTGATCTATATGAGATGTGTCAATCAACCTAAGTCGATCGATTGTAGAGTTGCAACCGATCAACTTAGGCCAATTAACACACCTCTACAACTGATCAGGTTATACCAATTGGTTGCACTATGCAACTAATCCACTTAGGCCTATGACATGCCTCTAAAATTGATCGACTTATATTGATCGGTTGCAAAGGTTATCTTTTGCAGAGAATCTTCTAAGAGGCATAACTTTTGATCCAGAGCTTTGTTTTTATTTTTTTTTAATCCACCTAGATCGACGAGATTTACATATAAAACTTAGTAAAATCCTCAAAAAAACCCTTTATAATTGACCAACACCTCTGCAACCAATTGACACCTCTGCAATAAGTTGGTTGCATATGTGTCGATCAGTTGTAGAGGATTTTTTTTTACTAAGTTTTATGTGTAGATTTCGTCGAGCTAGGTGGTTTTAAAAAAAATTGAAAACGGAACTCTGGATCAAAATTTATGTCTCCTAGAAGGTTCTATACAAAAGAGCTCTTATACAACAGATCAACATAAGCCGATCAACTTATGCTAATCAGTTGCAAAGGGTCGATTGTAGAGGTGCTCTTTTGCAAAGAACCTTCTAGGAGGCATAACTTTTGATCTAGAGCTCCATTTTCAATTTTTTTAAACCACCTAGCTCGATGATATCTACACATAAAACTTAGTAAAATCCTCAAAAAACCCTTTGCAAATGACCAAATGAAACCCTCTACAACTAACCGACACCTCTAAAAATATTTTTCAATTGATTCACCATAGTTTGAAAAGTTTTGGTGAAAAATTAATGCAATTTGCCATTTCTCCTTAGACATGATTTGTTTGGATTTTGATATGATTCACATTGATTTTATAAATAGATTTTGGGGTTGACCCCTTATGCATAACCCTGAGCTACTCCAAAAGCTCATGGTTCAAAGGTAAGTAACCCAAATCAGATAGCCATAGTTTCTTGCTTTCAATGTCTGATTTTCTCTCTGAGTTTTAGTAAAGTTGAAAGTCTTCTCCTTCTTAGTTTATATGAATTTTCCCCTCTCTTAAATCACTCTAGGAACTTTCCTCTCTAGGATAGTTGTAAATATTCTCACTTTTTATAGGTATTCCTCTCTAGTTTAATGGTGGTGTAGATTAAAAAACACAAAAGAAAGAGGCACATTAGATTAGGTTCCTTAATTTGCACGAGGCTCAAAAAGACTAAAAAAACTCATTAGATTAGGTTTCTTTGTTTGCACAAGACTCATTGGCTCATTAGACTAGATTTTTTTTTATTTGCATTTGACTCAATAGACTCAAAATAGCTCATTAGTATAGGTTTCATTGCTTGCATTTGACTCAAAAAACTCAAAATGGCTCATTAGTATAGGTATGATTGCTTGCATTTGACTCAAAAGACTCAAAAAGGCTCATTATATTAGGTTTCTTTGTTTGCACAATACTCAAGACTCATTGGTTCATTTGACTAGGATTTTTTTATTTGCATTTGACTCAGACTCAAAATGACTCATTAGTATAGGTTTTCTTGCTTGCATTTGGCTCAAAAGACTTAAAAAGGCTCATAAGGCTCATTATATTAGGTTTCTTTATTTGCACAAGACTCAAGACTCATTGGATCATTAGACTAGGATTTTCTTTATTTACATTTGACTCAAAAGGCACAAAATGACTCATTAGTTTAGATCTTGCTTATTTGCACTTGGCTCAAAGATTCAATTGGCTCATTAGTTTAGAAGTTTTTTTTCTTGTTATGACACATAGGATTTAATGGATCATTAGCATAGGTGTTCCTTCTTGTTGCATTTGAATCATTGTATCAATAGCTTAGCATAGACTAGTTTGTTTTTCAAATCTTTGGCTCAGTTTAATTTCATTGTCTTAGATTAATTCATTCTTTGTTTTGGCTCAATTTGTTGTTATTTTTGTAGAATAGTCAATTTGCATCATAGGCATAGTTTGTCATATTTAGGATAGTTGCATTTTGGTATCTTTAGAACAGGTTAGTTTCATTTGCCTTAGGATAGTCTTGCTTATCATCATCCTTAGCATAAGACTTTTTATCTTTTTAGGATAGTTGCATTGCATTATCCTAAGAATAAGTGCATTTTTGTGAGGTTAGGCCATTCTATCCATAGATTGTATCTAGAACACCGGTGCAACTGCCACTAATAGCCAAAAATTGCCATTAGTGTTTAGGAAGACTATGCAACCATAATTGGCAATCAAACAACCACCAACTACAGTTGGATCTACGATTTAGACCCATTTTATGGCCATTTTGGGTATTTATTATATTTTGTCCTTGGGCATTGGTCTCTGATTTATGTCATTTGTACTTTTTAATTTGCATAATATTTTTGAATTAGGCTCATCATCATTAGGGTTATTCATTTCCATCCCCTTTAGAAGTGCATTTAGAGTTTCTATAGCTCACATCCTAGTTTAATTGCATTTTAGTGTAAGATCATTATAGGGATAGCATGTTCTCCTTGCATTTGGTGCACAAAAAAAATCAAATCAAACACAGTCAAATTTTGTAAACACATTTGCACACCATCATTCTACATATACATATATATTGGAAGGATAACCTCCCAGTGAGCTGGACTTCATCCCCAACCATCAGTCGAGCCCTAGATCGTCATAATTGGTACGTATAGTTTCTCAAACTTCATCACTGACAAACTAGTTACCCTTGGAGCTATCCTAGGGTAATCTTGAGGTTAGATGCCCTTTGACCATGAGGCCTAATAAATAGTGGAATTGCAACTATAATTTTTGTTCAAGCCGAACGAGGGTGAAGCAAAAACCTAGATAGGTAGATAGTCGAACTTAGTGAAACCTCTTTTGGGTGGTACTTTTTGTCCCCTAAGGATACCCATCACCAACTCTTTATCCTAGGAAGCCACATTAGCCATTTTTTTCTCATATTTCGAATGGGGGTATGGGTATGAATACAATCCTTTAGATCCACTTCATTGTCCACCTTTTGTAGTTCCTAGGTATAAGGACATTAAACACAAAAAATTCAAAAAAGAGAAAAACATCAAAAAAAAAATTGCTTATTTTTTCAATTGAATGCTTAATTTTTGTTTGTATAGGTAGTACCTACCTCTCACAAATACACTCAAAATTACCACCAAAACCTCCAAAAGCATTTACAAACCCATCCTCCCTCACTCTAGCACACCCCCATCCACTTATAGTCCAAATTCAAAACCAAGACCACACTCGAGAACAACCTTCCATGGAGCATTATATCCAAGCCCCTTCTCCATCCATTCCAACCCATTTAGATGCTATGCCTTCCACCTCACATAGCACCTTATCCACCATTCATCCTCTCCCATATCCAATTATTGAGGTTCATCCACAACCTTTACATTATATCTAGCCCTAATGTCTCAGACCACCTCCTCTCCCCTTCTTGGTGCCCCTCTTGAGTGGACCACTTTATCTTCCTTACCTTAATCCATCTCACCCCTTCTCCTTCTTCTCCCCATAAATTAACCCTTACCTTGTGTGCATACAACCTAACCATTGCACATTTATCACTCATTGTATCCTTTACCTCACATCCCTCATGTGGCCTAACCACTACACCCTTGTCACTCACAGTATTCTTTTCCTTATGCCCTTCATATGGTCTCACCCTATCAACCTTGCCACTCATCTTATCCATTTCATCTACTTTTGCCTTCTCTATATCCTCATTTTCCTCAATTTAACCCTTGCCATTTTACCAAACCATTCACACTTGTTTTTCCTACTCCAATCCCACCTCAAAATGACCTAACACCAAATCTTAGAATATCTCACAAATATTTCTCTCAAAATAAATTATCAAGCAACTACCACAACACCATTTCCTCCCTCAATCCAATATTTCTTAATTTTGTCTCCCCCTTTCCAACCCTCTAATCGACCTCAACTTCCTCACCTTCCACCTCATTCTTGGACATTACTATCAGAGCCGCTATCACTTCTCTTTCACAAGTTGCATGATGCACAAGTTATCTCCTCACCTAACATTTTCCTAGACCAAACCAACATGCCAAAATACAGACGATTAAAAAATAACACTATTGCATCTATCATCAACAACATGGTCATGACATCAAGGAATATCAACAATTCTAGCTTCTAGTGCAAGATATACTCTACCAGGGAGAATTAACCATCTCATAAACATGGCCCCCTTCCACTGAATTCATTCTTATTCACTCTCTTCCTCTTCATAAATTGGCCTCTTTCACCTATCTACATGTTGCACATAACCACCAATTTAATTCCCACCCCACTTGCACCTCATCACTGATCACCCTCTCACTTGAGTTAGACAACACTATAAAATCAATGCTATCATGAATATTTATCAATCCACAACACTCATTTTTGGAATCTATGTCTATCCTAGAACCTTGCTTGAGACTATCATAAACCTTACTCTACCAGGTAAAAACATAGAATTTCTCTTCTCAACATAAACTCTAATCCACTTTGCTATGCACCATGTCTATAGGTTTAAACTCAACTACAAGAGATCAACATAATGGACGCCAATCACATAACACAAATGCAATACAATGGAAGAAACCTGCAAATCAATATTATTCTCATTCCTAAATTCACCACCTTCTCCAAAAGATTACAATCCATCATATAGCAACTGAAAACTAAATAAACCCTAAAACGTCTTTTTTCTAAAAACTGCTAATAATAGATATTTTTTCTAAAAAATGCTAAAAATAGAAATGATTTGGATTGTGCCCAAATTTAGTGCACACGTCCCTCTTACAATAAAGAACCTTACTTTAAAATATTAGGTCTCAACTTAAGGTATAACAAAAGATAATAAACTTATAACAGCCAAAAAAACCCAAAAAACCTAGGAACCTATTCTAAAAGCTAATTTTGGGGCACTAGATGGAGGATTTAGGTCCCGAAAACATGATTTTTGGAGGGTTAGGAGGATCAAAGATCATCCTAATGCAAAACACGCATGTGGAACCACCTATTAAATTTTAAGGCAAACGGTCATACGATTCACAAGTTATGGCTCCGACAAGGTGCATCACCTATGTCTATGGGTTCTACATGCTTATGTTACAATCGAGATGTTAAAACTAACCTCCAACTACAATGTATTATAGCATCATGAGGACACCTACCATATGCTTGGCTCATTTGCTAACTTTAATATGCTCAACAAATTATCAATGCTAAGTTTTGAGGTTTTTAGTCACTTCCATCACTTGGATATCTCATATTGATTATAATTTGAGATGATATTATGTCACCTTCTTAATTTTCCAATAAATCCACTTTGCATCCATCATCGACCATATTATCAGCCCATCGCTCATCAATTTCACCCTTCCTGTTCTTTCCTCGTCCTCTAGCTCGGGGGACTCATTCACCCTTTAAAATAAATTATGACTGGAGCGTTCAACCTCTAGTTTTTCTTCTTCCCACCTTCTCCTTAGCCTAGGGAGGGCATCATACCTTCCTTCTCATTCAATTTTGTTACACCCCATCATGACTACAACTCACACACCACATGCACCATTATCACACACTCGATCCCCAATCCGCTCACATGAAATCTTCAATCCTGAACAGAGGCTTCGTTATTCTTTGTGTTCATCCAACTATTCTCTAATGTCTTCTAGAAGAAAAATAATTCAGATGTCACTCACATGCAATACTAGAGTTATGAATAAAGACACTAATAGATATTGTAGATTAGTTGGTTGAACATGAAAATACCTGTTTACTCTCATCCTTTCTATCCCATGATCAAATTGATCATCACCCCTTTTTTCCATCGTTCTTCAATATTTATCCAACCATTATTCAAAGTCCTATAGGGAAATAATTGAGCTAACATCGAAAGCACATGCTATCAGAACTATCATACACATTTTAGATGATGTTGAAGAATGGTCGGGTGAAAATGGGGAATGCTACTCGACTCTCTCTCATTCATAAAAAAATACAAACCACAATCGAAAAAATGCAATGGTACACACACATATCAATCACATCTACTTTCCAATCAATCCATAGATATTCCATTTCTCTCTCCATTTTATTTCACCTTATTTCTTCACACATCTCTCCTCACTGTATGATCATGCTTCGAGCGACTACATACCATAGACCGATGTGTTCCACTTATTTCTCCTCTACTCCTTTCCTCATTTCTCTATCTCTTTCACCTTATTTATTTTTCTCCTTCATCCTTCTTCATTCCATCATCTCATAGCCATTGTCTACACCTCTTTACATGCTTATTCTTGAATGCAAGCTCCTTGGATTCCCGTTTGATTAATTTTTTCTTAGTTTGTTCAACTTGGTTTTGTTGTCTTAATAAAGGGAATATTACTTGTCATAGCTATCCCAACTCTTTCTATGATTTTTCCAAAATATTCATTTCTCTCACTTTCACCCACCACCATCATTGTGTATATTCCTACACCACCCTTATGACACCTTATATTTTTAAAGCCTCTAGTTCAAATAATCTCTTGATTATTTCACTCACTCAGCCATTCCAAGTGTCTCAATCAACCTTTATTGAATGTTAGTCAGTCCTTGAGTGTTATAGGTCATTCCTAGTTAACTCTGATTTTCTTTTGGACTACTCACATGTATCACATATTAATTAAATTTTGGTGCCTACGAAAGATAAACTCCTAAGTCACTATCACCATAAATAAAATGGTTTTCCATGCTCATCCTATAATGCATAATCTGAGCCTATGGATCCATAGTGCAAAAACAAATAAAGAGAAAAATATAGTACATGCAATAGAAAAAATATATTTTTACCATTCATCATGGATCCTGGGCCACCTGAGACATCTCCATTGGGGCTATAAATGCCTAGCTGGTAGTGGAGCAATATCGAAGGATTATAGAGTTATCTCCAACAGGGCTATAAATTCTTGACTAGCAGTGGATTAAGCCCTTAGCGTGGAAATATGTTTGTTACATTAGTGACCTTATTTTGTATAAACCTATCTATGCTCATGGATGAGCTAGCTTATTGGCGTAAGTTACAAGATTCGTCCAACCTTGATCAAAATAAACAATGAACATTCACTGTAGACATTGTTGGTCCTTGAGAAAACTAACTCCCTAGGGTGGTCTTAGTATCTTCGAGGGCCTGTTTGACTAGTAGGTGGGTTTTATTGAAGCCACTAGGGTGTTTGAGTCTGGAAAAAGAACATTTAGATTATTTGTTCCTAGGAAACACCAATTGACAAGTGGTCTCATTTCTATTTTGCTCTTTCATCCATTTCATCCATAAAATGTCTCCCATGTTACCAATTATATCACAGTCAAGTTAAAACTATTATATTTACACCCCTAATTAAGAAATATAGGTAAGTCTCCCAACGTGTGTCTAAGTGTTTTTCAAATGATCATCAACATACATAGGTATATTTATTTTTATGTTCATATAATTTACTCTAATCCATGGCATCTATATCATCTAATCTATGTATCATCATACTAAATCATCACACTATTATCAAATCACATCATTACATAACATCAATTCATCTCATTCACACACATGACACATCACCAATAAAATTTATCATGTATATATATCCTCTAAAATAATAATACATCATCATATCATTACCCGTAGGCTACATCTAACTAAGTCCTTAGGCTCATCATCATCATCCTACATATACAAAACTAGCACAATGTACATCACACTCTGTCACCATATCATATGTATCATCCACTATTCATCTCTTTGTTCCGCTTCATCCTTCCTCACTGTGATCAGTAAATCATACTCCTATACTCCCTCGATCCTATGTGAGATGGCCCTACGCTCGATGCCTATGAGGCTATGGGATCCCTAAATCATGGCATTGATTATTGTACTGAAGTTTCCTTCAAACCTTCACTCCTCTAACTAGACTCTTTTGGTGAAGAAGAATGTCACACTGGTGTCGCTATACCTCTCTGCATCAATTGGTCCTCTAGGACCCTCATGTATGCAATTTTTTTTATCAAAATCATTGCTCTATCATAATTTTCTACTCTAATAAATCATCCACCTCTACTCGTAATGCTAATATGGTAGCCCCACCCCATCCTTTACCTACTTTCCTTCACACTCCTCTAGCTACTCTCATAGCCCCTCTATCCCCAACAATAACTCATCTCTCTCCACCATATCCATATCTCACTTTCATAGATGATCCTTCTTTGCTATCATATATTACCACTCCTCCTTTCATATCCTCCTCTCATCCTCTAGCTGGCACCTCTCCTCCTCTGGGCTATCTCACTTCACTTGGAGTGTCACCCACTCCTCGCCTGAGTTCTATGCCTCTGCTTCCCTCCATAGCCTCCATATCACCTAGTCAACCCTAAATCGTTCCCATACCTACCTCTAGTCCTCCTTGTCTCCCTAGTGTTGTTGGCTTTATTGAATCTCCATACTACTTTGTCATATCAATGCATATGATCATCCAAACTTCCTTCCACATGATATCCCAAAAGGGTAGTACACATCAAAGTGCTATCATCCCCATAAATACAGAAGCAAGATATATCCCAAGCCCTTTCACCTTTGCCATCACACCTCATTCAATTCATTGTACGTTTGGACCAATAATGCTAGTGCCCAAGCATACACTATCAATATCTCTACTAGGTCCATCACAAACCCTATTAGGTTCCAAGGGAACTATGCACCTAAAGAGTTTAGCAAGATCACATTCAAGATAAAGAAACTTAAAAGCATATCTCTATCCTAATTTCCCCCTCTTGTAATCATCCAAGTATGGTATAACTTTGTTTCCCATTTCTATGTTCTTCCAATCACCACCATAAACTAGGGGAATGACAACCTCCTTATCCACTTCTACACGGATCAAGATACCCTCCATCAACAACCAAAAAATCTTGTATATATCCTCTAGTGTAACTGTCATCTCCCCCATACAGAGGTGGAATGTCCTCCTATCAATATCCCATCATGCTACAAGGGCTAATAGGTAGGTTATGTTGGTGTGTATTGTATCTATCTATGCTACCCCCTCCAATCCAACTATCTTCAACCACTCTCAATCATCATCATTTAGATTGTCCTCGACCTGAGATAAAGTTGGGCTAAACATGTTTCGTGGTCATAGCATCCTCAACTACACACAAATCCACCCAATCATTACATCTGTTACCATCACAACAAAATTAAAAAAAAAATCAATTTAAAAAACAACAAAAGCATAAACAAAAAATAGTCACAAAAAATCCCTTCCCCCCTTGTTGTTTCTTAAAAAAAAAATCCTTCCCCCTTCTCTTTTCTTTAAAAAAACAAATAAACAAAAAGGCAGATAAATTTTCAAGCAACCAACCTAAAGCTACTACTCAAACCTATCTAAAGGAAGGTCACCATGCTACTTACCTTCCATGCACACCCTCCGAATCTTATCATCGAGCTCTCACCTACCATCTCGATCGTTGCTCCTTCTCCTTCCTCTTCCTCTTCTATTTCCAAGTACAAGTGACAAGTGCAAATGCCAATGGTGACCCTAAATACCTAGTTATAGGTTCCTAAACTCTAATATACCCCCAACTATCAATGGCAACCACTTTTAACCACCACTAGCAGCCAGATGATCGTTACTGGTAGTTAAGCAACCATCGAGGGCATTCAGATCTACCCACCATTGGCGGTTGGTCAAAATTGGGTCAACCAAGATTGACCATCCATACCGTTCCTTCGTACATCCTTCCTCTACATTTCAAACCGTCCTCATTCCATAACATTCTATCCCAACCAAGTCCAATACTCAAACACCCAAATTTAGAATCACGTGTATCCAAGAATATTTATCCAAGGCTATCATTAAATCCTCTTTGTTGGGGAAAATAACATAACTTCTCTCCTTCAATAAAAAAATCCAATCCAATCAATTTGGTATGCACCACACCTATGAATATAGGGGTTTACATTCTTATGCTACAATCGAGGTGTAAAACTAACCTCCACTTACAAATAATTTTAGCATCATGAGAAAACTTACCTTTGGCTGGTTAGCTTGACATGTCAAATACACTCATGAGTATGTTTTAGGCAAATATTCAATGATATTTTTCCATTCCATGATTTGGGCATCATACATTACTCTTGATTTGAAGTAATCTTATGTCACCCTCAAGCCAAAATCCATTTTCGTCATCAGTCTCTTCACCATACACCATTTTGTCAATCAACTCATGGTTATCATGCATTCTGTATTCTACCTACTCGCTTCTTTAGGGGGTAGAAAAAACCTAAAATTTTGAAAAGATTCAACTTTTTTTGTTGGGACAACAAACAAAAAAAATTCATCCAATGGACTAAGTGTCTCTTGTTTTTGCACTGCATTGTGTTTTCATGCAACACGATAAAAAAAGAGGCATCTGTAGACACAAAAATTTAGTCAATTGCACAACCAATCAAATTCACCAAAATCCCTAATTTATCATAAAATCCTTTCCAATTCCCCAAATTCATCCTAATCCTTCTAATTCCTTCTAAATTCTTCTAATTTATCTTGCTTCCCCTCTAGTCGACTCAATTTCCCTCTAACTCCTAATTTCTCTAAATTCTTCTAACTTCCCTCTAAGCTTTCTAATTCTATTTTAATTTCCTCAATTCCTTCTAATTTCTCTAAGTTCTCCTAAGGTCTCACTAAAATCTTCTAACTTCTCTCTAATTTTTATTTCCCTCTAATTTATTAAATCCCTCTAGTTTTCCCTAATCTTTCTGTAGTTTCTTCCTACTCTGTTTAATTCTCCTAATCCTTTATTATCCTCTCCCTAATATCCTAATTCCCACCTAATCTCTCTCATTTATTCCTCCCTCTCCCCTTAAAATTCCCATAACCCACCTTATTCATCTAATTCTCCTAATCAAGCCTCTCATTAGCCCCTAACCCCATTTTAAGCCCTCATCCAAATCCTTAAGAGATATGCGCTCTAACTTAAAAATTTGAATCAAATCCCTAGATCTCCTCATATCCCCACCTAAATCCTTTCATTTAATCCACCTTGTCTCCTCATCCACTTTCCATTAAAATTGGGATGATTTAAAATTACAATGAAAAGCCCTAAGTCATAAGAAATTAAATTAGAATATTTAATAGTTTGGTCCTTCTCAACCTCCATATCACCTTTTGGAAATTTTAAATTCCATATGCATCCCCCAAGGCACACTTATCCCTATGCACATATCATTACCATCTAAGCCAATTTATGGCACTTGGGTGGGTGAGAATTAATCCCATCCAAGGCTATTAAATGGAGACGATGCACATTCTTCCTTGTGTCCTCTCTAGATTTACCTTGGATTTGCCATCCCCAACTTATATCCAAATCCAATTCACCTCATTTCCATGTTATTTCCTTGTCACCTCCCACTCACCTCACCAAAATCCTATAAATCCCCCTCCATTACCCTCATTTGCATGACAAATGTGAAGTTACTATTATGTTATCAAAATTGTACCATATTATCTTGATACCCTTGGAGATCTTAGTTGCTTTTTTCATCCACCTTGAGGAACCTAGCCATTGAAATCATGGAGTCCACTTGAGGGAGTCAAATAAGCTTTAACTTGCAATTACACTCAAACCAACCAATATTCTGTCACTATACTTGCACTAGAGAACACCAGTATCCTCTAGAACCTTGTAATAAAAACACTCATCCCTATCTGACACACTAGCATAACCACCATTGGCATTTGCATAGTATCAATTACCATCAACAACCACCCAAAACAAATCATCGTTTGTGGTTACTCAGAGAAAAATAGACATGACATTCCAAATAATAGGTAGGTAATGGAGGTATAAAACATTGTCTTTCAAGTTTTATGAACTTTTGCTAAGGTTTTATAAAAAAATTCATGATTTTTGTAAGGTTTTATTTTATTCACCTTGACTAGGGTCTCATCTAAGAAAGGCCCATTAGATATTACTAACTCCATCTTGTGAGCATGTGTGTAGGTATTATGCAACTGACAGAGCATTAGGGTGGTCCAAGAAGCTCAAGAAAACCCACCCACAACCTTGATTGTGGCATGAAGAAGAGATTGCACCTAGAAACTTGATGTAAAAAGGGGTCATCCCCCTTTCATTGAAAGGACACTATATTGTAAAACCCTCTAATAGGGTTGTTGTACTCAAATATATATATATATATATATATATATATATATATATATATATATATATATATATATATATATATATATATATATATATAAAAAAATATATATATATATATATATATATATATATATATATAACATCTATTTTCTTTCATTGCAAGGTGCATTTTCATGTCTACACTAAGAGTTCCATAATCCCAATAGTAGCTGAAATAAATACCTCCTCTCTAGGATTAGGGTTTCCAAATAAGATTATCCCTAGCCATTTTATCAATCCCACCATCCCTGCTCATCACATCCACACAATAAAAACCAATCCTCAATTTTTTATACAAAATTTCAAACAATAAAGATATTAGTTTGATTGAAATGGGTAGTATCCTTAAACCCCAAATAGTAAGACAGTTTTACAATTTTGGTGTAAATTTTTTCCAGCTTGATCCTGCTACAATAATGTACTTTGATACTTGATAGATTCTCATAACAATATCACCCACTTCAAATCCTACATCAGCAGATGCGACTAATTTCCCTACCACATTAGAAGTGATGGAATACACAAAGCATGATCGTGTGGATAATAGTCATAAAAATTTCGTGATTGTAAATAAAATTAAGAAAAAATGGAGGAAAAAAATTCAAAACATGATTTAGTTCCTAGTGTTAGAAATAGATTGACCTATCAAGGCTTTCTATAAACCATATGATATACGGTCTACGACTATACAAAGTTTCCAAATAACAACCTCTCCTTTGCATACATTAACGTCCATTTGAGTTTCTCTAATTTTCAAATGATCATATGTGATTATTCCTTCTTGTAAATAAGTTGGGAAAGTAATGCTTAACATATAAAAGTACATGCTTCAAAAAAAGAAAAGCAAATCTAAAAAGAGAGTTTAGGTAAATAAGAAAAGCAAAGTCTAACAATAGAAAGGCAACTAGAAATTAGAAAAGTGGAGGCAAAAGTAAAAATAGGAATTATATAAATAGAAAAGATAAAATTATTATTAGCATTTTAATAATTCTATATATTGGTGTATTCTCCACACCAATTCCTTGTTCATCCAACCCTCGCATTGATGGATCATCCAACCTATGCATAGTTGTATTAAATTGTATGGAGTATTGGTTATGGATTTTAAAGTGGTGCACCAATATCAAGAAAGAAGGTTTGATATATCAAGATGTGTTGAATAATATTGTATTGCAATTTAGTCGATCAATGAATAAAATTGTATGTATTACAACAATAATTTGTGTCTTTTTCCTAAGCAGTTTGAGTCTTATCTTTTTGTTCTACACATATCTTTTTATTTTTTTATAAATCAAATTTTGGTATCAGAGCACTCAATTCCTACAATTGGTATTAGAGAATTAAATTCCTACAATTGATATCAAAGATTCAATTCCTATAATTGGTATCAAAGAATTCAATTTATACAATTGACATCAGGGATAATATTTAATCTTAGAGTTGGTGTTGAATCTAGGAGTCCTAAGCACATGCAAAGTAGCTTAAGAGGGATTTTGGAGCAATGAGTAGAAGCAATCCTACATATGAATCATAGGATGGTTCAAGGAGGAGCTAAAATCTCAAAGGTAGAGCAACCTCAACACATGGAGGTCCTAGTTGGTTCATATCTTTAATAGGGTATGAGAGACAAAGTAATCAAATTGAAGAAAACAAGAAGTAGAAGATTCATTAAAAGAGAAAGAGAAACAAAAAGAGTATACCCAAAGGAGAAAGGGGGAGTAAAAATTATATGTGGTAAAAACAAGGTCCCACACATGAGATAAAAATATGAAGGTTTGATACAGAATCAGCAAAGTGAACCTCATACATAGTGATCTACTTCATTACACCTAGCGGTTGCAATGACTAGTTATCCATGTAGTCCGATAGGATGAGAAGGTTACCATAAGGACACTTATGGTTGAGTCATGGGATCAAACCCATGTTGAAGAAGAAAATAAAATCATCAATAGGATGTTTAAAAATATGTGAATATGAATGCACAATAATGCAAGTGTGTATGTGCAATAGC
The DNA here is from genome assembly GCA_028583015.1 of Wollemia nobilis. NCBI lineage: Eukaryota > Viridiplantae > Streptophyta > Pinopsida > Araucariales > Araucariaceae > Wollemia > Wollemia nobilis. The sequence continues at coordinate 1,582,048 of JAQPPZ010000128.1, read as the reverse complement.
AAGTTGAAGAGAAAATTTTCTTCGAGAAATTAAAAAATAGAACATTAAGCATTAAGGGGAGAATGTTGGAAAATTAATGCTTAATGTAGAAAAACGCATGCTTGAAAAATAAGAAAAACAATTCTAAAAATAGATTTTGAAAAAATAAGAAAATGAAAGTCTAAAGATAGAAAGGCAACTAGAAAATAGAAAAGTGTATGCAAAAGTGAAAATAGAAATTCTATAAATAGAAAATATACAGTTATTATTAAAATTATAATAATTCTATATATTGGTGTAATCTTCACACCAATTGATTGTCCATCCAACCCTCACATGGATGGATCATCGAACCTATGCATAGTTGGATTAAATTCTATGGAGTATTGGTTATGGCTTTTAAATTAGTGCAACAATATCAATAAATAAGGTCTGAAATATCAAGATGTGTTGAAGAATATTGTATTGTAATTTAGTCGATCAATGAATAAAATTGTATGTACTGCATCAACAATTTGTGTCTTTTGCATGAGCAATTTAAGTCTTATATTTTTTGTTCTACGCATATGTTTTTGTTCTCTATAAACCAACATCTGGTATCAGAGCACGTGATTCCTATAGTTGGTATTAGAGCATTCAATTCCTATAAATACAAACACGACCTCTTTTATTTTCACTATTTTCTCCATGATTTCAAGTTTAGCCAACACTTGAAGGATGAGTAGCCTTCAAGAGCAAAGCTTGAGAAGGAGATTTTCAACATCAGGATTGAGATAGAATAGCATATTTCATAAGTGTCCTACATACTTGGATGTTGGAAAAACTAAATATTTATGTGCACTCTCTAATAAATAATCATAAAAACTAAATCTAAAGAATCCAACTCAAAATCACTACTCGGCTCATCATACACCTATGAATCACTAGTCTAATGTATCTTGCTCAACAAGCCCTAAATTTGAAAAAGGTGATATTGGTGGTGCTACCATTTTTAGGATCAATTCAATAGTCAATGGACCTCCACATGAATATGAGGATGAAGAAAATGCTTCAATGGAAACTAAAAACTTTAAAGAAATAATTGAATCTAAAACAAACAAAGGGTTAAAATAGTGATCTTCCAAAAGCTTAGATGGTGGATTGGAAGAAGCACCTAGAAGGACCTCATAAAATGACATCTCTTAAAATAAAAAATGCATACCTCTGAGGTTCATAAATGCGATATGACTTTGAGGTATCTGGATACCCCACAAAGATACACCTATGAATCTTCAATGTTTATTTTTTTTTAAATCCTTAGGTATGTGAGCCTGTGTTAAAGATCCAAAGACATGAAATCAAGACACATAATAATTATCTCTTATTAACCTCTCAAGAGTTCCATGCCCTAAATTATCCTAGGGGTAATCCAATTAATGATATATGCTACACAAGTGATGAAATCACCCCATAATTTATGCTTAATAATTACTCTATTTTTCCTTTTAACCACACCATTGTACTTGGGAGTATATGCCATCCCATTGGAATCCAAATAATCATGAAAGGCATAATTGATGTACTCACCTCCTCCATGTGTCCTAAGGCATTTTATATTTTTGTCCAACTAATTCTCAACAAGAGCCTTGAAGGTCTTGAATTTCTCAAAGACCTCATCCTTAGTGTGAATATTATACAACCATACTTAACTAGAAAAATCATCAATGAGAAGGAATAAGTATCTATTTCTTGAAATATATGGTGTACCCATAGGTCTACAAATATTACTATGTTAATCTCCAAGGGGTGACAGGATTATCTCATAAACCCTTTTGGAAAAGTCTCCCTATGATGCCTTCCTACAATACCTCCCTCTCATGTAGCACTTGGAGGGGCTATGTATTTAAGTCCAATGGCTATCTAATGGCTAGTCATGTATCTAAATGATCTATAGTTGATATTTCCAAGCCTATAATGCCACTTCTAATTTTCATTATTTATATGTGCAGTAATAGAAATAAAATTTCTCTTCCTAGAAGAGAAAATAGTTGAGGTTGACCTTTCTCCTAACTTATACATTTGGTCAAACTCATCACAATAGCCACAAGTAATAGTTTTAGATCCATTGTCTATATCCTTAATTACCCATTGATTATGCTAGAATTCTCTATTTTATTTGCATGAGTAATGTAATAAATACATAAGAAGATAGGGCCAATATTAGGAACTTGAAGTACCTCCTAAAAAGAAGAAGATCCAATATTGTTTTCTAGACATCCTACAACTCAATGAATTACAATCTCTAATAACAAAATGCTTGCTTGAATTTTATTCATTGTGTCCTTGTTGGAGATGTTTGTGCTTTGTCATGTGCATAGTTTACCCTTGATATGAAATTCACTTATCTGAATAATTGGATGTATAATATGCTAAATGACCAACTAAATGTGTTTATATCAAAGTTATTCTCACCTTGTGCACAAAATATAGCAGCATGGACACCCCATTTCTTAAGGCTTCCTCAAGCTTCTTAGTGTGAATTTAGAAAATTTATACTTTGTGACCTTCCTTGCAAAAATGGCATGCAAGATGTTTAAAGGGCTTCTTGGGATTTTTATCATTTTGTTTTAGTTTCTTGGTATTTTGAGCTTTGATAATAGCTTATTTTGAGTGGGCCTAACTGGAAATAGAATTTCCCTTATACATTTATCTTCTAGCCTAAATATGTAAAAAAAAACTTGAGTACCTCATCAATTGGTTGTGTAGGAGAATTTGGGATGTGAAGTATCTAAAAAAAACTCTCATAAATATCTAAACATTTTTGAAGAAAATATTAAGTCATTCCATGTTATTTTCCTTCTCCAAAAAAAATTGTCCTTTTGACTGCTCCTTAGGTAGTCCTCTTGAAAACCATATATCTTCTTGAAATTTCTTAAAGCGACTAATGTACTCATGAACAATTTCAAATGAGTCCATGGAAAAAGTTGTAAGCTCAACCTCCAACCTATCTATTTGTGTAGAATCAATACAATCACATAATCCTTGGAATTTGAAGTTGCTAACATATGTGTCATAGAATTTTTTAATATGAAATTCTATAACACCACACACCTCATCAATATGATCCTTGTAGAGTTACTTTACTTCTTTAATATCAATATCACAAGGCTACTCATTCACTTACTTGAGTAACCCCTTGCTCTAGAGTAAAGCTTCAATCTTGATTTCCTAGGTAGCATAGTTTGGACCATTCAATAAGGGCATTGTATCCATGACTATCCTACCAAAATACAAAATCTTACATGTAATCATAAGAAAATACAATACCACCAATACAAAGATCTAAAAAAAGTTATACAAATAAAAAAGGCTCAAAATATTATTGTATCCAAACATTGTGGCCCATAGAAATTTGATTCTAAAATGCACAAAGTGCCTCCAAATAATTTAAAAAAATCAATACCCACAACAAATGAGAGGCCTCCATGTATCACTACATGAGTGGATGAAGGGGTTCCAAGTGTGCATTGACTAAACAATGTATCAATGAATTGCATGATGCCACTAATCATGACAAGGTGATTACCACATGTGCATTGACTATACAAACAATTGGACAGGATATCGATGAACTAGAATGCACCATTTGTCACACTCTAGTTTGCTACATGGCCTATGATTCGTATTGCACCATTTATATTATGCCAATTTACTTCAAAAATGTATGCTTTGCCAAGTCTATTTCTAACTATGTGAATAAGTTATCAAGTTTTATGAGTTCACAGTATATGATTGGTCAATGCCATATTTATATATAGTGAATGACGTACAAATACCACACAAGGTTATGCATAGCGGCGAATTATCGTAAATTAATGAATTTTAGGATTTTTGAAATTTAAAATTGGTGAATATGGGGACCCTGGACGTCGGCCCATTCACCCAAAATTTTTGGGGTAAAATTTTTTTAGGGTCGGTTCACCCCAAAATTATAATACTTTTACAATTTAAATTTTAAATCGCCAACCTTCCCGCCTAGATTTTGGACCTTTTCGCCTTAAAATTATATATAATTTTATTAACCTAGACAAATTCACCTATTATACCCCCACTATATATACCTAAACATACATGTTAAACATTGGTTCTCCTCGACCGACAATAAAGAAGCCAAAAAATGAGCAAAAGTAGAGAAGCCAAAAAATAAGCGAAAGTAGAGAAGCAGAGAAAAGACTACAAATGAACGATACCCAGTTGTAGAGAATAGACTACAAACAAAAGACACCTGATCACATAGAAAATACTACAAGTGAATGACACTCAGTGGCATAATGAATATGATCAAAGGTATATCAAAGATGATTTCTAGCACAATGAATATGACCGATGGCATAGCAAAGATGATAGGTGGCATAACGAAGATGATTAGAGGTATATCAAAGATGATCGATGGCATAATAAATATGACTAGTGGCACAATGAAGATGATAGGTGGTATAATGAAGATGATCGATGGCATAACAAATATGATCGGTGGCATAACGAAGATGACTAGTGGCATAACGAAGATGATCGGTGGCATAGTGAAGATGATTGATGGCATAGCAAATATGATCTATGGCATAGCAAAGATGATCGGTGGCATACGAAGATGACCGATGGCATAACAAACACAACCAATGATAGGTAGACCATGATTTCTTTCTATGCTCCACTTGTTTGCCATAAATTTTTTAATAAGGACATGATTCTTTCTTCTATATTTTAATTCTTTTGCATTATGTTGGAATATTTTGGTTCAGAAAAATATTGCAAGCTATTAGGTAGTTATTAATAGTTGTCTGAAGATCATATGGGTACTTCAAAGAAAATTAAATTTAGAAAAATCACCAGTTAGGCCTTATTTGATTCCTTTTGTTTGTGTCTATAATCTCAGTGGTGGTAGCAATGCATGTTAGTGTTTCTTCATCAAGATCTGTACCATAGAACAAAAGCATATTTGCTTTACCTTTCCTTTGAAAAGTTTATCTCCTTTCAATGTAAGTTACAGAAGTTACAAAAGCATATTTGCTTTGCCTATCCTTTTAAGTGCTTGTAGCTATAATGTTATTGGGTCGGCCTGGGGTATGTTGTTAAAATGTTAGCAAGTGACATCCACATCTTAATACCAATCAACTTACAAATGGATGAAAAAAATCAAAGATCATTGCAATAATTCAAAGCATCATTTATGCTTCAAAACAATGAACTTACAACCACACAATTAACGCCATGTGATTGAAATCAATTTTTTCAATCTCACTTTCTTTTTCTAACATTTTCCTTTATAGGTACAATGGCTCCAACTCCCAATGGAAACAAGGGAGAAAAATCTTTTGGAAAAAAGAGTATCCTAAAATATTTTAGCCATATCTCAAAATCCAATGAGGCATCGAAATCCAATGAGGAAAAACCTACACAAATACAAGGTACATACCCATTTTACCTACTTAATAGTAATTTTAATAAGTAATTTCAAAAAAATGATATAGAACATATTTGAATGCAGAATACCCAATTGATCCTAATATGCCTCCACTAGAAGATATTCTCGAGGATGAGATACATCATGAAAATTTGATCAACAATGACATGCAACAACTTGAACAGAATCTTGAAACTAGCACACAAATCCAAAATGAAAATGATCATTCTAACCAAATGCACACTTCTAGGGAATCTTCGACTAAGAAACCTAAATGTAGAAAGTTAACAAGGTGGACTATTGGAAGGTCATTTCAGATTGAATGGTCATCAAAATATTTATTTATTGAACTAGTGCAACCAAAAAATAGTAATGATACACCAACATAATGTAGATGCATTATTTGTAGTTGGAAACTAGGAAAAGATCATAAGATGCAACTTAAGTTGGATACAATAGAAAAACATTGTGGGAAATTTTATATGATAGTAAAAGAAACTGATGGAACAACTAAGAAAACAATTAGGTGGAAGGATGCATCAGAATGCGTACATGTCAGATATGTAGAAGACTATGACAAAGAGATGAAACAAAAATAAACACTAGCTCAGAATGGTGGAACGATTCCAGCACAGTTTCAAAAAATTCATAAAACCACTTTAGTTTCAAAAAGCTTGTAGTTTGTTGTCATATTTACTATTCTTAAAAAGGTAGACCTATGTCAGAATTTATTGATTTTAAGCATCTCTTTCAACTAGTTGATGTACAAAACCTCTCCAAGTGCCCATTGGTCAGATCGAAGTGGTTGGGAAATGGTAAAATGTCTATCTTTGGTTGAGAAGGAGGACCTGAAAGAGAAAGTTAAAAATTCTAATTTCATTTCACTTTCTATTGATGAGGTAACTATTGTTGACAACACATCTTGGATTTGCATGCATGTTTACACCTTTCAAAATCATGTAAGGCAACCTCATTTGTTAGCAATACATAAGATGGTGGAAAATTGTAATGCTGAAAATATTTACAATGTTGTTGTTACTAGCTTAAAGGATATTGTTGGAATGGATGATGCAATAATAGCTAGTAAATTAATATGTGTTGGAGTTGATGGTGTTGCTATAATGCAAGGTAATATAAATGGTCTTTGTGTTCGACTTCAAACATCAGTTACCCCATATTTGATCCCAATTCATTGCATGGCTCATAGAATGAATCTTGCATACAAAATTGTGAGCACATTTGAAAATGTTGCAAGAGTCGAAGAACTCATCCATGAAGTACATGCTTATTTTTTATGCAGTCCAAAAAGGTTTGCAGAGTTTCAACTGTTTGCACTAGGACTTATAGAAGGTAAAAAATTGTTGAAAGATGTAGATACTAGGTGGATTTCATTGTTTCAACCTACAACAAGAGTTTTCAAATAATATAAATCCTTAGTAGGCTTTATGTATGATAATCGAAGGGTAGTTGATAAAGCAAAATATTTGCTATATCGTATGAGAGACCTGGAAACGCTACTCACTTTATGTGGTATTCTTCCAATGTTGCATGAAATGAATACATTGATAAAACTTGCACAACAAAGATCCATTTATATTGTTGATTTCATCAGGATTAGAAAACAAATTTGTATGCGTATTGATATGTTATACTTGTCAAGTGAAAATTTTATGGATCCTTTGTTTGATGATTGGAGAACTTTAACAAATGTCAATGAACAAAATAGTTTGTTGAAGTTCAACATCAATGATCATCTTTGTATTAATGTTCATGAAAAAGAGATACCTTTATATTATTTTGATAAGCGATTGGATATAGTTACTGAATATGTTGAACAGATGCCAATCACATACAATAAATTTGATGAAGTTTTACTGAATACAAGGATTAAATTGAGAAAAATAGCAAAAACATTGACAAAAGAAATCAGAAACCGTTTTCAAAGAGATGAGTTGCTTGAAGCGATGGGTGTGGTTAACCCCATGTTTTGGGATTCAAGAACAGACTATAATAGTAAAAATGACTTGTTTATAAAATATATGGGTACACTTATCCAACATTTTTCTAAACGTGTGGAAGTCAACGATACTGAGATCAATGGTATTCTGAATAAAGAACTTTTGACCAATCAATCCTCATATTTTGGAATGATAATGGTTGATCAAATTTCACATTTGACTAATCCTAGTGAACCAGGTTCTATTATACGTTTGTGGAAAAAGTTGTACCCTAGTAGTGTTTTACAACATATGATGAGCGAATATTTTTGCTTATATGAATTGTGTCAAACAATGGTTTTGGGATCAGTGGAAGATGAAAGGGTTTTTAGTGCATTATCTTTTGTGAAATCTAAAGTTCGTAATAGACTGGATAAAAATTTAGAAAATTGCTTGAGAATATATGTCTCATCTTATGAGGTGGACAAGTTTCCTTATGAGAGAGCTCTAGCATATTGGAAATCTATAGCAGATAGAAGAGGTATCACGAATATTGATGATGATGAGGAAAATGATAATTGCAGTGATCAGATTGTTGAGACACAAAGATCAACTATGCATACAAGTGATTTAGGACAAGATGGGAATTGTTTGTTTCAACTTCCTCCAATGTAATATTTGCATTATTTTTGCAACAAATATCTTTAGGATAATGGTTTTTATTGGATAGATGAATTTTACACATATTGCATGATATTAATATAATCCTGATGTTGCGAATCAAGATTATGAATTTTTGTTTGGATTGATGAGTTTTGCAAATAATGTCATACATGTACATTGTTTAGGATTATGAATTTTTCATTGGATTGATGAGTTTTTCAAATAATGTCATACCCTTTGTTCAGAATTATGAATTTTTCCTTGGATTGATGTGTTTTTCAAATAATATGCCATACTTGTAATGAAATTTTTAATTTTATATCATACCCTTTGTTCACAAAATTATATGTTTTATATTATAGCCTTGCTTTGCTTTATTGAGTATTTTAAACATTGGATGGCTTATTGATAATAAAGTGAAACTTAAACTTCTTAATGACACATTCATTTGTGTTGAATTGAAAGAATCCTTTAGCACTACATTAAACATATAAGAAATTGGATCTTATTCAATCAACACCTTTTTAGAAAACAACAAGCAAATGAACGATTTAAATCTCAACACCTATTTCCATAGTTGCAATAGCAAGAAATTGTAAATCTCTACAAATATTTAATAAAACAAAATAATGATACAAAAATATCACACATTTAGAAAAAGTTTTTATTTATTTCAAATAAATTTTCATTACAAAACTAGTGAACTGTGCATCCACTTTGATACTATTCGTTTCTAGGGCCCGATTCAGGTGTTCACCCAATTGAAGGATCCAACTGCTTTTCCTCATGACCTTGCCCAGATGCTACCTCTAATGTAGCTTGAGGTAGACTTTCTTCATGGCCCCCTATTCTAGAAGTTTCTCCTTGTAGGGCACCAACTCTCCTCAGGTTCGCCTCACCAGTCTTCAAACTATCTATCAATGCCCTCTCCTCTTTAGTTGGATCTTCTTTTGCAGGTATTTCTTTCTCATGTTCCTTGAGCAAAATGTTTGGATCCATATTATGTTTAATGATTATTCTCCTGAGGGAATTATTCTCTTTGATGGTGTTATAAAATCATTCTTTGAATTTGATAGCATTTAGTAGACTCTACTTTGCAGTGGCCAAAAACACCTTCATGCTTTCCACCTGATTCTTCACATTCTCAAAATTGGACTACAAAGAAAATTTAAAATATGTTAGTCAATAAAGGTCTAAATGTGTTAAAAAATAAATTAATTTAAAAAATATTGATGACTTACCTCTACAACTACTTGGGCAGCCTTTGCCACTTTAACTTTTTTCTTATCAATTATCCATTTATTGAAATACGCTTGAGCTTCAACATTTAGATTCTCCAACCTATTCAAAAGGAGATCTAAAATTTCATCATCGTAAACATTAGTGGCCTTTACATTTCTTGAAGTTGCTTGATGTAATAAAGCATCAAGCTTTTCAAGGTGTTGTTGAACCAAAGAAAACATATTCTATCTTTTTGAAAAAAATTGTATCGAGCATTAATTTCTTTGATTAGAATTTTTACTTGATACTCCCACTCTTTGAGTTTTTAAATATCTGAAAGCACACTATCCTTTATTGTGGCTTCCAAATTATCTGCTAATAAAATTGATTCTAAAAATTTTAATTTTTCATCCTCAATAAGAGGAGCATGTTGACTAGTTTGATGGGGGAGAGGAGCTGTGAGCAGTGGTTGCTCTTCCTCTAGTTTGTAATGCTTCAGTTTGAAGCACATCAAAAGCTTTAAAACTCTTAGGAAATAAACCTTGTAAAAGATAATCCTGATCTAGGGGAGGATTATCCAACTCAGGAAACTCATGCATAATATTGGAAATATTTCCCACTAAAAAATTAGGAAAGTTTGAAACGGTTTGAGTATGGCCTCCTGAACTCCTTGCAACAAATAATTATTTTCCATACATTTGTTGACCCCTCATCAACTATTGTCATTGTGGAGGTGGTGGTGGCATCATTTGTTGCATTGATCATTGTGATAGACCTAAGGCCCCATTAAAAAAATAGAATAAATATTTTAAGAAAATATTGTAATAAAAATATTGGGAAAGATAACTTTAATTATGCATATCGTATGTTGATCCGGTCTCTTGCCCTGATTTGGTTGATTGTTCAGAAGGTTTTGTGCATTGTGGCTGATGTAGAGGTGGTGGTGGTGGAGGTGGCATCATTCACTGTCTATGATGAGATTGAGTTGACCCTACAAAAAATTATAATAATATTTATTATAAAAAATTTATTATAATAATATTTATTATCAAATGAATAATTAACTATAATTACCCATACCAGATGTCATTGTGGCCTCTTCGGATTGGGCTAATTATGAAGTATATTTGGGATGTTGCCCTAAATACATTTAAAAAACATTAGATAATGGCAACTAAAATAAATAAAAAAAAAAAAAAAAAAACACACACCACCAAAAAAAAAAAAAAAATGAATAGATAACCCCCCCCCCCCCCCCCCCCCGCCGGCCCGGAAGAGAAGAGGGAGAGGAAAAGAAGGAAGAGAAGGGGAGGAGGGGAAAAACCCAAAAAGTTTAAAAAGATATGGGGAGGTGGAGATATTTCTTCCCTCCCCTCCCCCCCCCCGCCCCCCCCCCCCTCCTCTCCCCCTCCCCTTTTTGAAGATAAGAACACGCCCTCCCCCCCCTTTTAAAGAAAAAAAAAAAAAAAAAAAAAAAAAATATAAAAAAAAAAAAAAAAAATTATTTAAAAAAAAAAAAAAAAAAAAAAACCCCCCCCCTCTGTTGAAGACAACACACTCCAATTTTGTATGGAGTGAGGTGGGGTGGGGGAAATTATATGAGGACCAATCGAATCTATTATTTCCAAGACAACGCACAATATACGCCAAAGCCTAGAAAGGAATGTCTATTGTTCTCCCCTGCAAAACAATACATGCCTAGAAGAACTTGATGACCGCACGAAGGAAGTTGTGGGTAACAAATGAAAAATTGAGGCCCCTTTTGGATGGATTTGATTGCACTACAAAAAGATTATAACACAATTAATAATTATATTTGGAGATTATACAAGGAAGAGGAAACTTGCAATTTCAAAGACTTACCTTGTAACATAGCCGATGAGAGATTGTAGTGAGTCTCTAGATATATTTTTTTATCTTCAATCAAAGAGAATTTTGATGACATGGGTTCACAATTTTTATAGGGAAGGGTTGTCAATCTATGGACGTCAAATGATTTAATAGAGAAGGGTAGGGTTTTGTTGTCAATGGTCATTGTGACGACCGACCTATCATTATCATAGGACTAAACAATTATATTCAACAAATAAATATCCATATCAAATTGGAACATTAATTTTACCCCATAAACCCAAACATTTTTATCCATGTTGAATCGTAATCAAGAGCATTGAAAATTTCATTGATGAGCAGACAAACAAGGTTTTTGAAAGTAATTTTTTGATGAATGGATGATGTTGCAGCCATTTTTGCAAGGCTTGGAAGGATTTGAAGGGTTTTTGAAGGTTTCTTGAGGTTTTTTGGCTATGCAAAAAAGAAAAATGGGTATTCATACCCTTTTATAGGTGTTTACATGCATAGTGTTAAACGAGATGTTGACATGTGGCATCGTTAACTATGAGGTCAACACATGGTATGCAATAGAGCATCATGCACCATGCTACTAGTAGGCTCTGATTAAGCATCTCGAACCATGGTGATGGTAGGCTCTCTTTAGGCATCTCAAAGCATGATAACATTAATATCTCATCTTGCAACTTGTTGCATGGTATTGATAGTCTCTTGTGAGGCATCTCGAGGCTTGTTTCGGTAGCCTCTCCTCAATCATCTTGTTCGAGTGTGAGTAGTATATCTTTAGTAATATCGTTTGGTATCGCTAAGCTCTCTTTGTTGAGCAAGGTGCAGCGACAATATTGTCATTGTTGTCAACACACTCAGATGGACAGGTTGATGCAGTGGACAGTTGTTCGGAGGTTGTTCGGAGTATGTAAAGTGGTGTTCAATGCTTATGAGAATGTTTGTGATGTTCAGGTGAAGTTGTTACAGGTTGTTCGTGCAAATTTGCAAAAGTTGCAAAAATCGTCAGGAAGTTGTCAAAGTAGCAAAAAAGGAAGTTGTCAAAGTGGCAAAACGTCAATGGAATGTGTTGGACAGCCCAAGATACTATTTGGAGGTTTTTTTATCATTAGAAAGTGTGGTTGCAGTGTTGGAACGACCGGTTGCTTCACCGGTGCATTGTTGGTCATGAAACTGCAATTGTAAAATCTGCGTCGGAGGTCACTTTGCGGGAGGAATATTAAGCAATCCATGAGGAATTGGACCTCAAATTTTTTACTGGAGGTATCTGGATATACTGAGAGCTTAAGTTTTAAATTTCAGCCCAAACGGAGTCCGGAGGAAGAAACGGTGAGCGCTGCAAAATGGCTCTGGAGCACTTTTTGCAGTTTATGTGACAGGTGTAAAATCAGCGTCAGAGGCCACTTTGTCGGAGGTATATTAAGCAATATGTGAGGAATAAAACTTCAAAATTTTTACTGGAGGTATTCTGATATACATAGAGCTTATGTTTTAAATTTCAGCCCGAACGGAGACCCGAGGAAGAAACGACAGCAGTTGCAAAATGCCTCCGTAGCACTTTTTCCAGTTTTGGGCAGCCAAGTGCTTTTGCGCTCGAATACTCAAATTCATATTTTCTTGTTGTCGAATGTGTCGTTTAAGTGTTGTTTCACGTATAGCTCATCGAATTGAACATATTTGCTTTTTGGTCGGAGTAATTTCGAGGCCTCCAAGTGTGAGAACGAGTAATGTGCACAACACTTTGTCCGTGAACTGTTTGACAAAATGCCTCTCCAAAATAAAAGTGAAATTTAAAAAGGTCATAACTTTTGATCCGTAACTCCTTTTGAGTCCGTTATTTTTCCAGCGCGTGCAAAATTTTAAAATCTAGAAGAACGTTATGTCTCCCAAGGGAGACGTTATTGAATGCTGAAATGGTCATCTTGCAACTCAAAATTTGTTAGGAAGTTGAAGTGTTGGAAGTTAAAGGTATTGCAAAAAGGTTTTTAAAAGGAGTCAGTGTGAGTACAGAGAAGTGTGTGAGATAGAGATTCAGATCATATGAGATTAGTCAGAGTGGATGTGTAGAGAGAAGCAATGAGCTAGACCACTCAGGGTCTTTTGGAATGGAGATCAGATTTTCTACTATAGTTTTTGTTTTTGTCGAGTGGGTGCTTGGCGATCGGGGTCGGTGCTCCTTGTAGTTGGTGCTGCTAAAGTCTGGGTTGGTTGGTGCCATTCCCTGCAGTTGGTGCTACAAAAATATTGTAAAGACCAAACATTTTTGAGGTTAGATTTGGATGGGAGTCCAAACAGTCCATTGGCATAGTGGTTTTCCCACATCGGGTTTCCACTATAAATCTGGTGTTATGTGATGCATGTTTGTGTGATTGCTTGTTTTGATTTGATTTCATAGTTGGATTAAATTTTTAATACACACTGATTCACCCCCCTCTCAGTGTCACGCTTAGTTCTACAATTGGTATCAAAGCGAGGTTCCTGAACAGGCTTAACCGGCTAGGGTGATCTTGGAAGTGACACAATGGCAGGTGGTGAAGGGTTCTCATCAAACAAAGCACCATTGTTTGATGGAACTAATTACGCATTTTGGAGACTCAGGATGCAGACATATCTTTGTGCTTTGGGATACGACATTTGGGATTCAGTAGATAGTGGATACACAATACCCACCACTTCTCCAACCGATGTTGTTGGTAAGAAACTATTTGAGAATGACTCAAAAGCAAAGAATGCTATCATGTGTGGATTAGTGGATAGCGAACTGGTAAAGATTATGGGTTGTAAAATGACAAAGGAAATATGGGATAAACTGAAGAGCATTCATGAAGGAGACGATAAGATCAAGGAGGCCAAGTTACAAACACATCGAGCTCAGTTCGAAGGATTGAAGATGAATGAGGATGAGAATATAGAGGCATATATGTTGAGAGTTAATGAAGTCATCAATGCTATCGAGAGGACTTGGAGAGGAAATCAAAGACCCGGTAATCATCAAAAAGGTATTAAGATCTCTTCCTCAAAGGTTTGATTCTAAAGTTTCAGCTATAGAAGAAGCTAAAGATCTGAATTCTTTTAGTATGGATGAGATGCATGGCTCTTTGACTGCATATGAGATGAGAATAGGAAAATCTAAACCCACCGATAGAGAAGCTACTTTTAAAGCCCAAAAAAATATGAAAGCAAAACAAGAATCCGAGGAAGAAGAGACATCAGATGAAATGGAAGCAAACTTTGTTCGAAAACTAAAAAGGGGAAAAGGAAAATACAGAGGAAAGTTACCGTTTAAATGTTTCAACTATGGAGGCATTGGGCATTTCGCAGCTAAATGTCCACTTAATGAGAAGAACATAAGTGATGAAGGATCGCACAGAGAAAGAAGTGACTAGAAGAAAAAATCAAATTTCAGAAAAGGCAACTTCAAGAAGAAAAGTTTCATCTCCAAGAATGTCAGTTCATCAGAAGACAACTCCAGTGAGGATTCTGAAAAAGAAACAGGTGAAGCTCTTTTCATGGCATTCGAAGAAGAAAAACCAGAAAAAGAATAGGAATGTGATGAAGAAGAAATTGATGCATAAGTGAATTTGGAAGAGGAACTAATTGCAGCTTTGGATGAATTGAAGATAGAAAGAAAAAGGAATAAGAAAATTTCAAGAAAGCTTGAGGATGCAAATGAAATAATAACAAGTTTGAAAGTGTAGATAGAAGAATCCAAGAAGATCTCCGAAGATCTCGAAGTGCAAATAACCATGAAAATAGATTATTGCAGCAAGTTAGAAGAAGAGGTTGTTGGTTTAAGGATGCAACTAGAAGAGATGAATAAGAAAATTAGCTCTTATCACAAACGTGAAGAGAGTTCTATGAAGCTGGATAAGATTATAAAGAACCAGAAGACTACAGGCATCAAATTTGGTTTGGGTTTTGATGAAGGAGAATCATCAAATGGATCAAAGGCCACAAATGAAGAATCCACAAAGAATGAAGAAAAGAAATAGGTTAATCAAGCAAAAATGAATCATGCAAAGGAAAGCAATAATGCAAGGCAAGAAAGGAGAATTGACAATGATGGTTTCACCAATGTCACACATCAAAGAAGAAGAAGATTTATGGCTCCTACAACAACATGGCAAAGACCACCACCCAGGTTCAATCATCCCTTTTCTGGTTACTATTTTAAATGCAATGGTTATGGACATAAGATTTCAGATTGTAAGTATAATGTAGGACCAAGGAATTTTGCCAGTAGAAATGCTTTTTCACCTTTGATGGATTATGCAGTAGAATGTTATAACTGTCATAACTTTGGGCATATTGCAAGAAATTGTAGAAGTACATTTGCATCAAATCAATTTCAGGGAAGAAAATTTCAGCCAAATGGAATAAGACAAAATAGAAAATTTCTCGAAAAACATGCACAAGCTACTGAAAAAGAAAAGCCAAAACAAGAGCCCAAAACTGTAATCAAACCGAAGTGGAAAGAAAAAGAGCAACCTAAGGAAGAAAAGGAATCCTTAATCGTACATACGACATTTAAAGCGCAGAATAAATCCGCACCATGGATACTTGATAGTGGATGCTCCAGTCATATGATAGGTGACAAACAAAAATTTGAGAAGTTGCAACAATATGAAGGTGGTTCAGTGAAATTCAGAAACAATGATGGAGCTAAGATAGTTGGCAGAGGTTCAGTTAAGATCAGTGATGGAAAAATCAGGTCAGAAGAAGTCTTGTTTGTGGTTGGTCTAAAGCATAACTTGTTGAGCGTAAGTCAGATTTGTGATAGAGGTCATGATGTGATCTTTAAGAAGCAGGGTTGTGAAATCAGAAAGGCAAACAGTGGGAAGTTGATAGCAGCTGGATCAAGGACATCTGGCAACCTGTACACTCTCTCGAAGACTTCAGAAGGAGCTTGCTTGATTGGATAGGAAGAAGAGAATTGGTTGTGGCACAAGAGGCTTGGTCATATCAGTTTTGACAATCTAGTAAAAATCAGTTCAAAGAAAGTAGTGAGAGATATTCCCACCATTGGCAAACCATCAAATAGCATTTGTGCTTCATGTCAAAAAGGGAAGCAAACTAGAGTCTCATTTAAAACAAAAGAGTACTACACGAGCAAACCTTTGGAACTAGTACATACTGATTTATGTGGACCCATGAGAATGCAAAGCATAAATGGTGACAAATATTTCATGTTGTGTATAGATGACTATTCCAGGATGACATGGGTATTGTTTTTGAAGCATAAATCAGAAGCTTTTGAGATGTTCAAGGTTTTCAAAAACCAAGTTGAGAATCAAATAGGAAAAATGATTAAATGTTTAAGGTCAGACAGAGGAGGAGAGTTCATTTCAGAGGATTTCACAGAGTATTGTGAAAAATATGGCATCAGGAGACAGTTTTCAGCAACCAGGACACCTCAGCAGAATGGTGTGGTAGAAAGAAAGAACATGACAGTGCAGGAAATGGCATGGACTATGTTGATTGAGAGCAAAGTAGCAGATATATTTTGGAAAGAGGTAGTCCATACTACGGTATACATCCAAAATAGGTGCATGTTGAGGACGCATGAAAGCAAAACTCCTTATGAGTTGTGGTTCGGTAAAAAGGCAACAACAAGATATTTTAAAGTTTTTGGCAGCAAGTGTTACATCAAAAGAACTGAAGAAAACCTTGGTAAGTTTGAAGATAGAGCGGATGAAGGCATTTTTCTTGGCTATTCATCAAAAAGCAAAGCTTATAAATGTTACAACAAGAGGCTAAGAAAAATTGTGGAAAGTGTCGATGTTAAAGTTGATGAAGGAAGGGAACGAGTAATTAGCTATGAAGAGAACTACCCAATTTATGAAGAGGTCATTGAAGGAGATGAGGAAGAGGAAATGAAAAAGAAATCAAGAATTGACTCAGAGGATTCGAAAAGTGATTCAGAATTGGAAGAAAACAAGAAATTCAAAATAGGTAGTTGTAGAAAGATCATCCTAGAGAGCAAATAATTGGAGACCCCATAGTTGGTGTTCAGACAAGAAGAAGATTAGTAAGTAACTACTCTTTACTATCCAACATTGAGCCCAAAAATGTTGTCGAAGCAAGCAAAGATGAAAGTTGGGTAAAGGCAATAAATGAAGAATTAGATCAGATCGAGAAAAACAAGACTTGGGAGTTAGTACCAAGACCCGCAAATAAAAATGTAATCGGTACTAAATGGGTCTTTCAAAACAAATTGAATGAAGATGGATAGGTAGTCAGGAACAAAGCAAGATTGGTATGCAAAGGGTATGCGCAAGTTGAAGGTATTGACTTCGAGGAAACCTTTGCACCTGTGGCCAGACTAGAGGCAATTAGAATGTTTCTTGCTTTAGCAGTTTACAAGAATTTCAAAGTTTATCAAATGGATGTGAAATCAGCATTTTTGAATGGGAAACTTGAAGAAGAGGTTTATATTGAGCAGCCAGATGGTTTTCAGCTTGGTGATGATCCCAACTTGGTTTGCAAGTTGAAGAAAGTGTTATATGGCTTAAAATAGGCACCTCGGGCATGGTATGCAAGGCTAGACAATTATCTTACTCAGCAAGGGTTCAAGAAAGGTATGGTGGACAGTAATTTGTATGTCAAAATAGAAAATGGTCATCATATTGTTGTTGTTATATACGTAGATGATATCATATTTGGCAGCAACAAAGATGAGTTGTGTAAAGATTTTGCAAATAAGATGCAGAAAGAGTTTGAAATGTCAATGATTGGTGAACTTTCGTATTTTCTCGGATTGCAAGTTAATCAAAAGGAGAAGGGCATATTTATTTCTCAAATCAAATATGTGAAAGAGATGCTGAAAAAGTTCACAATGGAGGATTGCAAGCCAGTTAGCACTCCCATGACGACAGGTTGCAAGTTGAGCAAGGATGACAAATCTCCACCTATTGATCAAACTATGTACAGATCCATGATTGGGAGCTTACTGTACTTGACAACTACTAGACCAGATATTTTGCAGGCAGTATGCATGGTAGCACGATTTCAGGCTAGTCCCAAGGAGACTCATGTGACAACAGTAAAGAGGATTTTTTGGTACCTCAAGGGTACTATGGAGTATGGGTTATGGTATCCGAAAGGTAAGGACTTCACCCTTATTGCGTATTCAGATGCAGATTGGGCAGGATGTGTAGATGACAGGAAGAGTACCAGTGGAGGTGCATTCTATCTTGGTGATAATCTTGTTGCGTGGCATAGCAAAAAGTAGGAGTCAGTCTCATTATCCATAGCAGAGGCAGAGTATATTGCAGCGACATCATGTTGTACACAGGTACTTTGGATGAAACAAACTTTGAAGGATCTTGGAATAAATTTTAGTGAGCCCATATCGATCATGTGTGACAATACAAGTGCAATCAATATCTCAAAGAATCCGGTTATGCATTCTCGCACAAAACATATTGCTATCCGGTACCATTTTTTGAAGGAGAAAGTTGCGGAAGGTGAGGTTAAGTTGGATTTTGTTCCAACAACAGAGCAAGTAGCGGACATCTTCACCAAACCATTGCCCAAGGAAGTCTTTGAGTACCTTCACAAGAAATTGGGAGTGGTCACACTTCCCAAGCATTGACTAGCTATCGGGGTCACATTCTCAGGGGGAGCATTTGTGTCTTTGTTTATCTTTTTGCTCATGTTTGTGATTTTTGCTAAGTGTAATAATTTTTGCCTGAGAATGTTGTGCATGGACTCAGGGGGAGTTTGCAGTAGCCCTTTGGTCTTGTTGTCAAAGGGGGAGAAGAGTTACAGGAAATTGTGCGTGTGTTGCCAACAATTCCAAAGGGGGAGATTGTTGAGCAAGGTGCAACGACAGTATTGTCATTGTTGTCAACACACTCAGATGGACAGGTTGATGCAGTGGATAGTTGTTCGGAGGTTTTTCGGAGTATGTAAAGTGGTGTTCAATGCTTATGAGAATGTTTGTGATGTTCAGGTGAAGTTGTTACAGGTTGTTCATGCAAATTTGCAAAAGTTGCAAAAATCGTCAGGAAGTTGTGAAAGTAGCAAAAAGGAAGTTGTCAAAGTGGCAAAACGTCAATGGAATGTGTTGGACAGCCCCAGATACTATTTGGAGGTTTTTTTATCATTAGCAAGTGTGGTTGCAGTGTTGGAACGATCGGTTGCTTCGCCGGTGCATTGTTGGTCATGAAACTGCAGCTGTAAAATCTGCGTCGGAGGTCACTTTATGGGAGGAATATTAAGCAATCCATGAGGAATTGGACCTCAAATTTTTTATTGGAGGTATCTGGATATACTGAGAGCTTAAGTTTTAAATTTCAGCCCAAACGGAGTCCGGAGGAAGAAACGGTGAGCGCTGCAAAATGGCTCTGGAGCACTTTTTAGTTTATGTGACGTGTAAAATCAGCGTCAGAGGCCACTTTGTCGGAGGTATATTAAGAAATATGTGAGGAATAAAACTTCAAAATTTTTATTGGAGGTATTCTGATATACAGAGAGCTTATGTTTTAAATTTCAGCCCGAACGGAGACCCGAGGAAGAAACGGCAGCAGTTGCAAAATGCCTCCGTAGCACTTTTTCCAGTTTTGGGCAGCCAAGTGCTTTTGCGCTCGAATACTCAAATTCATATTTTCTTGTTGCCGAATGTGTCTTTTAAGTGTTGTTTCACGTATAGCTCATCGAATTGAACATCTTTGCTTTTTGGTCGGAGTAATTTCGAGGCCTCCAAGTGTGAGAACGAGTAATGTGCACAACACTTTGTCCGTGAACTGTTTGACAAAATGCCTCTCCAAAATAAAAGTGAAATTTAAAAAGGTCATAACTTTTGATCCGTAACTCCTTTTGAGTCCGTTATTTTTCCAGCGTGTGCAGAATTTTAAAATCTAGAAGAACGTTATGTCTCCCAAGGGAGACGTTATTGAATGCTGAAACGGTCATCTTGCAACTCAAAATTTGTTAGGAAGTTGAAGTGTTGGAAGTTAAAGGTATTGCAAAAAGGTTTTTAAAAGGAGTCAGTGTGAGTACAGAGAGTGGTGTGAGATAGAGATTCAGATCAGATGAGATTAGTCGAGTGGATGTGTAGAGAGAAGCAATGAGCTAGACCACTCAGGGTCTTTTGGAACGGAGATCAGATTTTCTACTACAGTTTTTGTTTTTGCCGAGTGGGTGCTTGGCGATCGGGGTCGGTGCTCCTTGCAGTTGGTGCTGCTAAAGTCTGGGTTGGTTGGTGCCATTCCCTGCAGTTGGTGCTGCAAAAATATTGTAAAGACCAAACATTTTCGAGGTTGGATTTGGATGGGAGTCCAAACAGTCCATTGGCACAGTGGTTTTCCCACATCGGGTTTCCACTATAAATCTGGTGTTATGTGATGCATGTTTGTGTGATTGCTTGTTTTGATTTGATTTCATAGTTGGATTAAATTTTTAATACACACTGATTCACCCCCCTCTCAGTGTCACACTTAGTTCTACACTCTTTAGTCGTTGATAAGCTCTCGTTAGTTATCTCATTTTTGGTATTGATAAGCTTTCCTTAGTCATATTATATCTAGTTTTGTTAGGCTCTTAACTCATTTTTGGTATTGATAAGCTTTCCTTAGTCATATTATAGCTGGTTTCGTTAGGCTCTCAACTTGTGAATCATTGCATGGTATCGATAGTCTCTTATGATAGTATCTCCTTAGTTATCTTGTATCTGGTATTGGTAGGTTCTCTTAGGTTGTCTTGCATATAGTGTCGATAGGCTCTCCTCAGTCATCTTCACTCTCTTGAGTCATATCATTTTTTGTATCAATAGGCTTTTCTAAGTCATCTCGTGTCTGGTGTCGATAGGTTGTCCTTAGTTGTCTCATATCTAGTGTTGATAGACTCTCCTCAATCATCTTGTGTCGATAGAATCTCATCAGGCATATTGAAACATGGGATCGATAGTCTCTTGTCTATCATGTACATTTAAATTTTTTGGTAAATTCGCCAACTTTTTATATTTTCCCATAAAAAAAATAATTTGCCATGTCTTCTCAAAGACTTTGAACCCTATTTGACTTGGTTTCAAAACTGATTCACCCCATTATTATATATATATATATATATATATGAACCTACCCCTTATGAATAATCTTGCTACCACATCAACCCTATGTCCTTCTACATTTTAGCATTTGTGTTAGCCACCATGTGTTGCACCACCTCACTCACCATGTTAGATATATTGACTACCACATCAACTATAAAGACTACCACCTGACCTGTTATGTGTTGCACTATCTAACCTATCATGTTAGTTGTATGGATTGACATGTGTTGTGCTACTCATCCACCATATTAATTGAATGGATTTTACAGAATTATAGTCAACGTGTGCCACATTTGTATGTCACATAGGGTTATGCATAAGGGATTGGACCTAAAATGTACTTGTAAAAAATGATGAATCTGTTTCAAAACCCTGGCAAATCTTGGCCAACTTCATGTAGGAGGACATGGTGAATTACCTTATTTTTCAAAAAAATTATAAAACATTGGCCAATGCAAAAATAGTCTTAGATCAGATGTAGAATATAGTCCGATCTCGAATCGAATGTAGAATATGGTTCAGTATCGAATCGAATGTAGAATATGGTTCGATCTCAAATCAGATGCAGAATATGGTTTGGTCTCAAACCAAATGCAGAATATGGTTTGGCCTTATCCTCAAATGTGTGCTATCTATTGGTTGTGGAGCTTGATTCTATCTCTAATTTAGAGGTCTTATTTTTAGTCGCACTTGGACCCACTCCTCGAAGGGGGAATCTAGGGGGTTTTGCCCCCCTTACTACTATCGTAAGGGGGGATCAAGGGGGGAGATGATAATTATGGAGCTCCCCCTAATGGGTATTTAGGGGTAACACCACCAAAGCTAAAAATAGATGTATTTTTCTAGAATTCGAATGTAGAAAAAGGTTAAAAAATTGATTAGGGTGCAAATAGGATCTGAATTTTGGTCAGGATATAGAATAGGGTCCAAATTTTGAACAGGATGCAAAACAAGGTCCGAATATTAGTTAGGATGCAAAACATGATTTGATAGTTGGTCAGGATGTTGAATAAGGTCTGGTTGGTCTGGATGCAAAACATGATCTAAGTATCAACTAGGGTGTAGAACAGGGTCCAAATTTTAGTCAGGATGTAGAACAAGATCTAGATGTTGGTTAGGATGCAGAACAGGGTTCAAATATTGGTTGGGATGTAGAACAAGGTTCGATTATCAGTCAAGATGCAGAACAAAGTTTGGATATTGGTTAGGGTGCAAAACAGGATTCATATTTTGGTCAGGATGCAGAACAGGATTCGAGTTTCGATCAAGATGCAAACTAAGGTCTAATTATTGTTTCGAGTGCAAAGAAGATTTTGAGAGTCATTCTGGTGTAGAAAAGTTTTTGATAGGGTCTAACTATCGATTTTGGTGTAGAATAGAGTTCGATAGTAGGTCTGGTGAAGAAAAGAGTTTGATAGATATGGATTTAGTTTCGATTCGAGTAGATTTTTATTCCAGATCAACTCGTTTCTACAAATTTCAATGGAATTCTCAAATTTCTAATAGTTTGAATGTTTTAAATGAAAAAGTATCGCTAACGTGTTAATTATATATAATGGTATACTTGGCAAATTTGACAAGATAAGTCAAAAAATTTAAAATTTTATGACGAAAAGGGTCCTCGATTTAGCCAGGATTGCTGGCAAGTTTTTAAAAAATTCATAATATTATTATCAATGCACGACTAACCGATGCCTAAAAAATTTGTCTCAAAAATTTTGAACGAAAGGGCTGACGTCTTGGGTCCCCCAAATTCACCAATTTGCATTTTTGAAAATGTAAATATTCACCCAATTTGTGAACATTTGTTGCTGTGCATAACCCTGGTGTCACAATAGCATGTGAAGTTTGGAAAGGGGTGACATCATTAGGTACAATGTCTTCACATCTCGCCACATCATCAAAGTGTGTCATGCTTACATAATTAAATTTTAAAATGAAGTGGTGCTATGGGGTTGAACCAAGGACCTTTCTCATACAAAGTCTTAATACAGGATTTGCTAGCCATCATCTATAAGGTTTCCCTTGGGAGATGAATAGCAAGAAATATAATTAAATTAAACCCTATAAACAAATGCCTTCACTAGTATGCATGAATGACATCAACATGCTTCATGTTGAATTACATGTGTCCACACACATTTCTTGTTACACCATCCAAAAAATATTTTATGGAATATTACCCAATTTAAATTCAATTTTTTACATTTTGGAGGGAATACACCATTTTTAAGGCTTAAAAAATACTACTTGGAGGTTGGTCAAGAAAATGAACTCGGACCTCCTTTGAAATTTGCAAAGAATCCAAAATAAAAATGTTCATTCGTGTCTATCATGGTTTTTCCTACACAATACTTTTGTCTAACACAATCAATTAAGACATCCTCTCATGCCTATGCAGTAAATAAAAATTTCCAAACCATTTTAATAAAATTGTCAAGCAACTCGAAGTTCTTTTTCTAAGCATAAAAATTTGCCCATGTATTCTCTGGAACTAGGGTTTGTTTAAAAGTTTTCAACCTCTTCTTTTCATATTTGATAGTCACCAAGTAGTTTGGCCTCTCATTTCTACTATTATTAAACACAAGAAACCAAAAGAGAAAAGAAATAGAATTTTTTTAAATCTATAAAATACAAATGAGGTTTTCAAAAATCCTAAAAAAAACTCAATATTAAAAGTAGGGCATCCATTTGGTCAAAAATAAAAGGAAACAAAAATATTGAGTGTTAATGAGAGAAACAAATGAGTTTATTGATGAAACTAGTCGATCTACAACCTCCGCCCATGATAGGAGTATTTATACCCAAATACAAGTTACCTTTAGATCAAGGTTGTGAGATTGATCTTTAGAAATAAAATAATTAAATGTTAAAAAATACATTTTTCAATATTTACAAGAGCCCCAAGGATTAATATGAACAACATAATGCAAAAGTCAACTATGACCTCAAGAGAAGCTTAACCACAACATATTCCAACAAAAATCATTTTATGTTAGACTTAGTATTGTACTTTGTGCATTTGAAAAGAAGCATGTGCCATCTATGATGCAAAGAAATTATTGCATACATTACTAAATGTCTCATATTTTATATTTTTCCTATTAAAAAATTAAATATTGTCGATCTTAATTAACAAGGAACAATGGAAAGAATAAATTTTATTTATTATTTCTCAACTACTACAAATTCCATACAAAGGATAAAAACATAGCCTATTTTCACTCTCAAAATATTTCAACATAGATCTACATTGTAAAACTTGGAAAAAATATTTATACATATTATCTCATAGACACCAATAAATAAATAAATAGCTCACTTTAAAATTAAATATTTGTTTTTGAATTAAATATTTTTTATAGAAAAAATTAAAATACAATTTTAATTAATATTGTTTAACAATTGAAACATATTTTAATATCTTAACATACTCAACTCTTTTGAATAATATATATTTTTTAAATATCCTTTTATTTAATTATTACATTAATTAATAATTTTAATTGTTAGTTATGACAATCTAGAGTATATAAATGCTCTCAATATGATATAGTTACATGTTTACCTTAATAAAATGATGCAAATTCAAATGATGTTTTATAGAATATAAATATATTTAGCCAAGCATTTACTAACAAGACACCTAGGTTTAAATTTGGGGCAGTCTGTTTACAAAGGTAGTAGTCTCATCTGAATCCTTTGAGTGCGCGCCAGACCAACAATGACTATAAAAATCCTAAGCACCGACCTGTGGTTCTCTTCACATTGGGTCAACAATAACAAAAAGGAATATAGGTTTGGTGGTAGCAGCCCCTGTAGTTTAAACCTTACACTGACAATTTGCACTTGTAAATTACTAAAAATAGAATGGTTTTGACCGATATATATATATATATATATATATATATATATATATATATATATATATATATATATATATATATAATAGAACCTTGATAGAAGCAGCCCATGTGGTTTGAACCTTGCACTTGAGAGTTATTAAAAATAGAATGGTTGTGACCAACTCTCTTATATAACAAAAAAAAAAAAACAAAACTCTCTTTTATATATATATTTATATATATATATATATATATATATATATATATATATATATATGACTTAATGTGTGAAACTAATACAAAATTGAAAGTAGTTTTAGTTTAAAAAATGTTTTACAAAATATAAGTTTTATATAAATTAAGTTTTTTAAATATATAAATTATATTGATATTTAATTTTAATATAAAACAAAAATAAATTTTAATTCATATAATTTTGTAACTTTTTGTACATAATATATTCCAAGCATGCGAGGGGAAAGATTTAATTCATATATATATATATATAATTTACCTTAATATGACATCAATATAAAACTCACATAACTAAATCAAATTTTAATTTTTAAAAAAATCATAAAATATAAATATAAATTTAAAAAATATTCTGAAAGAGATTAAACAAATTAAATCTTCTATGATAGTTATAACTAAATATTAGTTAGGGTGTTATGATGGATACTATAGTGGACCACCGATTATTGTAGTGAATCAAAGAATATTGTAGTGACATGAGATCCAGCTTAAATCATGGCTTCAAGGAACCAAAATCATTTCAAAAAACTTGTTTAACCTTAAATTTCTTTTATTTAAGCAGTAGGCTATTTGGTTGGATTTTATAACTAACTAAAACAACTTTAAACTCTTTCGAAAATCCCAAATTCAGACGAAGAAAATAATATTTTATTAATACTGAAGAATCAACCCTAACATACTATGCAAGTGCGGTTTAAAAAAAACACACAACGAAGACTAAAAATTAAAAAGCATTGATTTCTTCTATTTCGTTTCCAGACAGGTACATGTAAATTGTGTATGACTCCATTTATTACCAAGATAATGATTGATGTCCTCCTTATTGAAAAAATGATAAATATCCAAATCATCATGTTGCCATAATGGTAAGTACTGAAACGACTTAATGGACAACCACAAAATTTGGTATCGTAAAAAGCAGTAGTCATGATTGGGATCATTTCTGATGGAAAGGACATGCATCTTGCTATTCGTGCAGAAACTTCAGAGTTTTCTTTACCTTCTTCAGGAAGGGCAAATCTGAATCAAAATTTGCCTGTGTTCCCACCACTAAAGAGGGAATTAAAGGCTTCTACGAAGCTCTCTAAACCCTGCATCACATCTTCTTTGTATTTGATTTTGCCCTCTTTCATGTATCCTCCCATCTCTTCTACAAATTCTTGCATACGGTGCAGGTACTGGCCTGAAAGGAATCCTTGCATCTTCACACATTTTCCCACCAAGTTGAGCAGATTTCTCACTCCATAACGTTGCTTCCAATCCTGTCACCTCCCAACATTATACAAGTATGACGTCTGAACCAAAAGAACATTCATGCATAAAATAACGTAGGTAATCAAATATCTGTAAAACCTGGTTATATTGAGAGACAATTCCGCAAACAGGGATCCGGGCATTCATATTGATGTGGTTGCCTCCAACATTCTCCATCCCACATTTTCAAAGTAGATGTCAATTCCCCTTGGAAAGTATCTGTTCAACCACCCACATGCAGTCGTAAAATAACCGAATGAAACATTATATCTACCCCCTCGTTGGCAGATGCTACTACTTTTCCTATCAAAAGGGATGTGAAGGGCTGTATATACTACAGACAAATAACTAAACTCATAAAACTGTCTAGAATATGGGGGAAATGATCCAGATGCAGACGAATACAAAAACAAAAGATACAAAACCTGTTCAATTTGGAGGCAGGGAAGTAAAGCCCATCGTTGGATTGATTGTTGAAGAACCATTTGAGATATGGGTCCACCGACACCCACAGATTTTTCACAACAACGTCTCCCTGAGATCCATCCTTGCCTAGGCATGTCATATCCAATAGAGTTTCCCTGATTTTGACATCGTTATCTGTGAGAAGCTCTTCATTAGCATAAGATGCTAATATCAGTTCTCTGTTAACAACGATTTACTCCATGCTCGCAGGCTTCGAGTCTATCTGACCCCGAGGTTAACGCAGCTAGCTAAGTCTGTGCTGATGTCTGAGAGTTTCAAGATATCTGACCCACAGATATTGGACTACGAAGTATATTGTATCAAGAACAAACAAACAGGGATCTTAGCAGAATCTTAAGAAATCACCCTACATGATTTGTTTTGCTCTGGGAAGTAGCATTAAACACGAAGAAAAAGACACATACTCACATGCATCGTTAGAACGGGTTGGATGGGATGGATGGGACTTCGAAGATGAAAAGAGTATACTGTCAGGAGCCGTATTAAATCTCCACAGTTGATGTGTATAAGAAGTATTTCTTAAAAATAATAATAATAAGGAGGTGGTAGAGGGTATCAATTTGGAGTTACTGGTGTCTCTTCATGCTGAGTCAACAATAACAAGGTGACATAGAAGTTATAAGAAGCATAAGGTGGTATAGAGGTTATAAGAAGCAGCCCCAACCTAGCTTAATAGTAGAAAACACTGGCAGAGGACATTAATAGTAGAAAACACTGGCAGAGGCTGTTTCTGTCCTGAGAGAGCTAGGAATTATAAAGGTTTTTTAATATTTGGGGACAGCTTCAATTGATAAGTTTAACTCTCGGATCTTAAAAGGGTTGATAAGTTTAATTCTAGAGTTTAGTAAAGTTTTTTAATTTAAAAAAAATTTATGATTAAAATGAGAATGCTCAATTTAAAATATTGATTTTCTTTTTGAAAAAAAGATCACCACTCTAACTATTGTTTCAAAAATAAAGGTTTTCTTTTTAAAAAAGGTCACACAGTTATGACTACTGTTTGGTAGTTGGCATAGTGATAACTTTACCCAACACATCACTAAATAGGGTTACTAGAATGTGTGCAATTAATTGTTATCATAGATAATAATATAATGGATAGTAATTAATTAAAGATAATATTAGATATTTGTTTTTAAAATATGAATTGTATAGTTTTTTTTAATTTAAAATTATAATAAAAATTATTTTTTTTAAATTAAAAATAAATATTGATTTTATAAAATATTTTAGATAAAAAATTAAATTAATTAATTTTTAGAATTTTTTTTATACAGATTAATTTTTATAAAATAATAAATTATTTTAAATAGATTGTTAATTTTAAAAAGATGATTAATTAAAATAGAAAAGTTAATGGTATATGTGGTATAAGGTATTTTAAATAATAAAATTATTTATTGTTAATTTTGAAAAGGTGATTAACTAAATAAAAAAGTTAATGTTATATTTGGTAGAGGTATAATGAAGTTTTATTTAGTTTTTTTTAAAAAAATGTTTTATATAGAAATTTAAAAAACTTTATTTTTAATATAACAGGTTAATTATAATGTATATTATAAACTATATGTTAAACATGATAGAGTGACAATTGTTGGATTAGTTGTTGGATATATGATGTTTAAGAATAGAGTTTGAAAAATTTAAATATCAATACTTCTTATACAAGCATTTAACATGTTTGTCCAAATTTTACAACTCATAAATGTGACTTAATCACACATCAACAATCTTGAGTTTATACATAGTGTTATATGTGACATTAATAGCACTTTTATTGAAGATAATGGATATTTATTACTTTTCATTTATATACGTATAATTTTTGTCTTATTTTAAAAAAAATATAACTTTATTTTTTTTTAAGTTTAAGATTTTGAAGCATTTAAAAACACTTTAATATATTTATTTCTTTGTTACTTAACAAAAAAAAAAATTAATTAAAATACGAATGCAAAGTAATGATAGCTAGAATTTATTTTGATTTGTCCAAAGTTTGATGTTTTATATTCTTAACATTTATATTTCTTTTGTATTTCTTTTATATTAATTATATTATAATGTTGTCACCAAAACACAAATATTGATTTAGAATAAAATATTATATATATCATAGACTTAACCAATTTTTAATATGTAAATTCATTATTATCAAATATTAACCACTTAATTTATTGTAAAAAAATTAAAAGAAAGGATTTATATTAATTTTCAGATACACAATTACATGCCTTGTTGTTTTGCTCCTAGCCAGCAGATGTGCTTTGGCTGGAGCTGATACAAAATTTTAAGAGCTTTTAACAAATAGATAGATATGACTCTTGATAAACTATAAATATTATGCTAACCCAAATTCTTAACATACTTAACAAAACATAAATTAACTTGTACAAAAATTAAATATATTGTTCAAAAAAATTAGTAAACTTGAGCCTCGGAGGCTCCATGAAAAAAGAGAGCATGATACATTATATTGGGTAAACTAATATAATGTATCATTGTTGAGTTACTTTACTTCTTTAATATCAGTATAACAAGGCTACTCATTCACATAATTGAGTAACCCCTTGCTCTAGAGTAAATCTTCAATCTTGATTTCTTAGGTAGCATAGTTTGGACCACTCAATAAGGGAACTATGTCCGTGACTATCCTACCAAAATACAAAATCTTACATGCAATCATGATAAAAAATAATACCACCAATACAAAGATCTTGAAAAGTTATACAACTAAAAAAGGGTTCAAAATGTTGTCGTATCCAAACATTGTGGCCCATAGAAATTTGACCCTAAAATAGCATAAAGTGCCTCCAAAGCAAATTAAAAAAATCAATACCCACAATGAATGAGAGACCTCCACGTATCACTACATGAGTGGATCAAGGGGTTCTACGTGTGCATTGACTAAACAAGGTATTAGTGAATTACATGATGCCACTTATCACGACGAGGTGATTACCACATGTGCACTAACTATACAAACCATTGGATATGTTATCAATGAACTAGAATGCACCACTTGTCGCACTCTAGTTTGCTACATGGTCTATTATTAATATTTCACCATTTGTCTTATCCCAATTTACTTCAAAATTTATGTTTTGCCAAGTTTGTTTTTAACTATGTGAATGAGTTATCAAGTTTTATGAGTTGGTAGAATATGATTGGTCAATGTTGTATTTATATGTAGTGATTGACGTATAACTACCACATCAACCCTCTATCCTTCCATAATTTTAGCATTTGTGTTAGCCACCAATTGTTGCACCAACTCACGATGTTAGTTATACTGACTACCACATCAACTATACAGACTACCACCTCACTTGCTATGTGTTGCACTACCTAACCTGCCATGTTAGTTGTATGAAATGACATGTGTTGTGCCACATCATCCTCCATATTAATTGTAAGGATTATAAAGAATTTTAGTCAACATTTACCACATTTGTACGTATCACAATAGCATGTGAAGTTTGGAAAGAGGTGACATCATTAGGTACAATGTCTTCACATCTTGGTACATCATCAAAGTGTATCATGCTTACATCATCAATTTTCAAAATAAAATGGTGCTATGGGGTTGAACCAAGGACCTCCCTCATACAAAGTCTTGAGACAGGCTTTTCTACCCATCATTTGCAAGGTTCCCCTTGTGAGATGAATGATAAGCAATATAATTAAATTAAACCCTACAAACAAATGCCTCCACCAGTATGCATGCATGACGTCAACATGTCTCATGTTAACTTACACGTGTCCACACACATTTCTTACTACACCATTCATAAAATATTTCATGGAATGTTACCAAATTTGAATTCAAATTTTTACATTTTGGAGAGAAAATACACAAATTTGTTAGGCTTAAAAAATACTACTTGGAGGTTGATCAAGAAAATGAACCCCCATTTGAAATTTACAAAGAATCCAAAAATTCTAATGTTCATTCGTGTCTATCATGGTTTTTCCTACATAATATTTTTGTCAAATACAATCAATGAGGACATCTTTTCATGCCTATGCAGTAAAAAATTTTTGCCAAACCATTTTAGTAAAATTGTCAAGCAACTCGAAGTTCTTTGCTAACCACAAAAATTTGCCCAGGTCTTCTCTGGCACTAAGGTTTATTTAAAAATTTTCAACCTCTTCTTTTCATCTTTGACAGTGACCAAGTAGTTTGGCCTCTCATTTCTACTGTTACTAGACACAATAAACCAAAAGAGAGAAAGAAATGGTTTTTTTGAATCAATCTATAAAATACAAATGAGGTTGTCAAAAATCCTCAAAAAAACTCAATCTTAAAAGTAGGGCATCCATTAGGTCCAAAATCAAAGGGAACAAAAAGATTGAGTGTCAATGAGAGGAACAAATGAGTCTATCAGTGAATATTTCCCTTGGAATAAATTTGTTGAATTGAGTGAGATCCTCACAATCCAAGTCTATCTAGGTTTTCTATCAAAAAAACCTGCCTTCAAGTTTTTATCAGCTTTACAATAAAATATCCTCTTGACCAATCTAAACATAATTGCCCTTCAAAGATGTTATCGAAGCAAAAATTATCGATAACCTGCAAACGAGTGACAACAATGGATTTCACAACAATTTTCATAAACAAATAGAATCAACACATTACCTAGTTTTGGTGAAAAGCAACACAAGCAAAGCAAAAGAACATAGTATATGGAGGCATCCATGGACACCAAATAATCTCACTCTCAAAGAATATAATTACACTTCAACTGACAAAAATTGGTTGGTGTGATAGGGTATTTTTTTTTAAATAGGGTAATAACCCCTTACCCACCTCTTTAAATGTTTACTTTGAATGAGAGGGACCTGGAGGGACTCGAGATTGGAATTGCTGATCTCAAGCTAGCAAACACTGAAGCGAAACTAGTCGGTCTACTACCTTCACCCATGATAGGGGTATTTATACCCAAATACAAGTACCTTTAGATCAAGATTATGAAATTGATCTTTAGAAATAAAAATAATTAAATATTACAAAAACACCTTTTTCAAGGTTTACAAAAGCCCCAAAGGGTTAATATGAACAATAATGCAAAAGTCAACTATGACCTCAAGAGAAGCTTAACTACAACATATTCCAACAAAAATCCTTTTATGTTAAACTTTTAATATTGCACTTTGTACATTTAAAATGAAGCATGTGTCATCTATGGTGTAAAAAAACTATTACATACATTATTAAATGTCTCATATATTTTTCTTAATAAAACATTAAATATTATCAATCTTAATTCATAAAGAACAATAGAATAGATAAACTTTATTTATTATTCCTCAACTACTACATATTCAAAAATGCAAATTCCATACAAAGTATTAAAAACCAGCCTATTTTCAAATATTGACAACTCTCTCAAAATATTTCAACATAGATCTACATTATAAAACTCTGGGAAATTATTTATACATATTATCTTATAAACACGAATAAATAAATAACTCACTTTAAAATTAAATATTTTTTTTATTAAAATACAGTTTTTATTTTTATTTTTATTTTTTAATAATATAAATTAAAAAATATTTTAATATCTTAACATTCTCATCTTTTTTTGAATAATCATTTTTATTTTTAAAAATATTATTATTTTTAGTTATTACATTTTATTGATAATTATAATTTTTAGTTGTGACAATCTAGAGTTTATAAATGCTCTCAATATAAAATAGTTACATCTTTACCTAAATGTTTGACTTAATGAAAAATGATGCAATTCATATGATGTTTTATAAAATATACATATGTAGGGAGTTTGTCCAAGGGGACAAGCTTTGGCTCTTCTTTGAAAGGACCAAGGTTCAAACCGTGGCATGGGTGAATGTGTGGTGGTTGTATGTTAAATTCCCTATTGATAAGTATAGCTCTCGGCTTTAGGAGGGGTCATGGTTGGGAGGAGACTCAACTCTATGCGTTGGTCATATGGATTTCTCACACTAACCAAATAAAAAAAAATATACAACCTTTGACTTACCAAAAAGAGGCCAAAGCCCTAACCATTACGTTATACCACAAGACTAAAAAAAACCTTTATAATTCCTAGATCTCTTGGTAAGGGACCTGTCTATGGAATCGAACAAGAACAACCTATCAATAAGCACTCCTCCGTCCTTATGTTTTAAGAGGTCCTAGTCTTCTTGTATCGAGGTTTGAACTTGTCTCCTAAATAAAAATAAAAAAAACATATCACTATAACATCCCTTACAAAACTCTTATATAACAATAAATAAATAAATATATATATATATATATATATATAATTTTTTTTATCAAGTGCAATGTTAAAACTACAGGGACTGGGAATAAGCTTATACCACCTCATTGTTGATGACCCTGTGTAAGGGAACCATAGTCACTCAAGATTTGTTTTGTTGTCATCGGTTTGGCACTATATATATATATATATATATATATATATATATATAATTTTTTTATCAAGTGCAATGTTAAAACTACAGGGACTGGGAATAAGCTTATACCACCTCATTGTTGATGACTCCGTGTAAGGGGACCATAGTCACTCAAGATTTTTTTTGTTGTCATCGGTTTGACACGCACTCAAAAAATTCGGATCAAACTACTATCTTTGTAACAAGCATGCTCCCAAGGTTTGAACCTAGGTCTCTTCTTGGTAAACGCTTAGTAAAACACACAATTATCAATCTACATAACCCTTGGGGGCAAAATTAAATGGGTAATGTGATAAACCTTGCGACCAAGGTTTGAACCTAGGTCTCTTCTTGGTAAGCGTCTAGTAAAACACACAATTACCAATCCACATAGCCCTTGGGGGCAAAATTAAATGGGTAATGTGATAAACCTTGTGACCAACCGATGCATAAGGCTTAAAAAGAACTTATGGTAACCAATGTAATTTAAATTGGAGTTGAATGAACCCACACTGCTGATCACAGACCTCAGTTGGGTGCTTCACACCAACTCGACTACCCACTCACCCTTAAAACTATATTTTATTTTTTTCCAATAAATTTACAAGAATCCGATCCTCTCATACTAAAACTATTTAAATTTTAAACCTTTCATTTAAAACAAAACCTTAACATTAAATAAGATATGGTTTAATATTATAATTATATAACAATATTAAATCATATAAATTATGATATTATTGTCATCTTCAAAGCGCCATTCTGCTCAATTATAGAAAGACAATATTAAATAGTCACTTATGCCTTTCATGTCTACTTTAATGTACAATCCAACCAACTTTACCAATTCAGCATACTCTTGTCATCTTCAAAGTCCCATCCCACCCACTCTATCGACGCATGTGATTATGCATCTTTTTCTGCATTTTTAATGCTACTTCTCAAAGCAAACCAAATTTTGTAAGGTGATTATAAAGGATCCGCTAAGACCCCTGTTTGAACGCCGGACACAAGATACTTCGCAGCTTTGAGTCAAATATCTTGAAACTGTCAACATTATCAGAGGCTTAGCAAGCTGCCTTAACCTCAGGGTCAGATACATTCGAACCCTGCAAGCATGGAGCAAATTGTTGTTAACAGAGAACTGATATTAGCATCTTATGCTAACGAAGAGCTTCTCACAGATAGCCATGTCAAAATCAGGGAAACTCCACTGGATATGGCATGCCTAGGCAAGGATGGATCTCATGGGGACGTTGTTGTGAAAAATTTGTGGGCGTCGGTGGACCCATATCTCAAATGGTTCTTCAACAATCAATCCAACGATGGGCTTTATTTCCCTGCCTCCAGATTGAACCAGGTTTTGTATCTTTTGTTTTTGTATTCGTCTGTATCTGGATCATTTCTCCCCATATTCTGTACAGTTTTATGAGTTTAGTTATTTGTCTGTACAGCCGTTCAAATCCCTTTTGATAGGAAAAGTAGTAGCATCTGCCAACGAGGGGTTTGAGGTGGGTGATTTTGTCACTGGGTTCTATGAGGTGGGAGAATATATTATCATTGCAGGATCGAGCTTGAGAAAAATCGACACCAATGTGGCAAAACCTTCGGATTATTTGGGACCCCTCGGTACTGGTTTTCTCTGAAACAAAACATTACACTCTTTTTGTTTTTTTTTTTAAATCTAAAGGATTGTGGGGGATTCAATATTGAGAGTGGATATGAGCAGGGATGCCCGGAATGACGGCATGGGCAGGGTTGCTCTTAATTGGCGACCCCAAACCTGGGGAGGAAGTGTTTGTTTCCGCCGCTTCTGGCGGCGTCGGACTTTTGGTTGGTCAGTTGGCTAAAATCAAAGGCTGCCGTGTCGTTGGCAGCGTTGGTAGTGACCACAAGGTTGTTTCTATTTTCCTTTTTCTTGGCTGTTATATTGCTAACCCTAACCCGTGCACTATACCGGTAAAAGGATCTTAAACATGATGGAAATTGATGGGTTTTGCAGGTGAAGATGTTAAAAGAAGAATTTGGATTTGA
This sequence comes from Wollemia nobilis, assembly GCA_028583015.1. NCBI lineage: Eukaryota > Viridiplantae > Streptophyta > Pinopsida > Araucariales > Araucariaceae > Wollemia > Wollemia nobilis. The sequence continues at coordinate 1,546,600 of JAQPPZ010000128.1, read as the reverse complement.
TGATGCCTTCAACTACAAGTCAGAAACCGACTGGGATGCAGCGCTGTCCAAGTAAGTTTTGAAATGTTTACCTACCTGATATTAGGGTATATATAATGTTTCATTCAGTTCTTTTATGATTGCATGTGGGTGGTTGAACAGATACTTTCCGAGGGGAATTGACATCTACTTTGAAAATGTGGGAGGGAGAATGTTGGAGGCTGTCCTCAACCACATCAATATGAATGCCCGGATCCCTGTTTGCGGGATGATCTCTCAATATAACCAGGTTATACATATATATGATTACTTATGTTATTTTTATGCATGAATGTTCTTTTGGTTTAGACATCATGCTTTTATAATGTTGAGAGGTGACAGGATTGGAAGCAACGTTATGGAGTGAGAAACCTGCTCAACTTGGTGGGAAAATGTGTGAAGATGCAAGGATTCCTTTCAGGCCAGTACCTACACCGTATGCAAGAATTCGTAGAAGATATGGGAGGATACATGAAAGAGGGCAAAATTAAATACAAAGAGGATGTGATGCAGGGTTTAGAGAGCTTCGTAGAAGCCTTTAATTCCCTCTTTAGTGGTGGGAACACAGGCAAAGTTTTGATTCAGATTTCCCCTTTCTAAAGAACGTAAAGAAAACTCTGCAGTTTCTGTACGAATGGCAAGATGCAAGTCCTTTCCATCACAAAAGATATGACTAGTACTTTTTACGATACCAAATTTTCTGTTTGTCTTTATGAGTCGTTTCCGTACTTCCTATGTGTGTAGCATATGGCAACATGACTTGGATATTTATCAAAATTTTCAATAAGGAGGACATCCATCAACGTCTTGCCAATAAATGGAGTCATACACAATTTTACATGTACCTGTCTGGAAAGGACACAGAGGTGATCCATGCTTTTAATTTTTAGTTTTAGTTTGGTGTTTTAGTTTTTTTTGTTTTTTTTAACATACTATAGTTATTTTTTATTATTTGAATCAAAGATCATTGCAGTAACATCTTAAGTCTCGATGTGGTGCTGGTTTGAATTGATTTCTCAAAGAGCCCAAAATCCTAAACACTGTATTGCCCTAGTCCTCTAGGGAATCTGGGCAAACCCATTGGCTACCAACATGTCTTTTAGGATAAAACATGTTTTTTTAAAAAGATCTTGATTCTCTTATACCATAGTTTAAACTTGGATTTCTTAGATAAAAATCCAAACACATATCACTACAATATCCTTTACGAGACAATAGACCTAAGAACATGTGATATTAGTGTGAGGATTAGACTTTGGATAAAATTAGGGGGACCTTAACTATGGGAGATTCATCAAGCTTGTGTGCAAAGGTTTTCCTTGTACCTATCTATATGGATGGACTAGATGTGTTGCTTTGATTGCTTGATCCATATGTTCTAGCTTTTCTTGATCAAATAAAGATGGCTCAAACAGAAACAATAAAACCTTATTGACAAGAATGAACAATGAAGCCCAAGATTCAATTTTACCCTCTAAAATCTCTACAAAAAATGGTTGTGTTTCAAAAAAAATGTAAAAGGTTGTTTTGGCTACCATTAGAACCCTAATGCACTAGAGTCCCCTTCCATTTTGATCCCAACATAAATAATTCAACTTAAAGCCCTATTCTATGGGATTTTAGTTTTCACTTGAAAGCTTTCTGCCCAAGATTCAATTTTGCCCTCTCATTGTAAATTGTTATCCCATACTATTTTGTAAATTTTAAAGTCAATAGTTTGAATCAAGTTTATCTATGTGAATGTGGAAAAAATCATTTATGATGATTGGATTTATATTAAATTGGATCAATTACACATGAAATCATAACTTGTTAAGTATTATGATCTTCAAAATTTTCAAACATTTTTTTACTTTTGATGATTATTTTTCTAAACGGTCTATATGTATAGATTGATGATTAAGAATTATATGTATATAACACTTTTTTATTTATACATTATAATTAATGTTAAAATAAGTATTTTAATATTGAAGTATTCTATTATTATTTTAGAAGACCTTATTGTTGCAACTATAAAATTTGATGATTTACCAATTTAACATCTACTTAGTACTCATTTATGTATTAAAAACTGCAAATAAATTGATAAATCAATTATAATAAGAGTATAAATCATTAGGTTGTAATATGTGAAATTATCATCCCAATATTGTGATTATTCAAGGAGAACTTGTGCTAGATAAAATTATTCTCTTCCTTTGGTCAATCAACTACCTCCATGTGTGTGCCTTCAAGGGCTTCTCCCTTTGAACTTACCTTTTGTTCCTCACATCTTTCAATATGGTATGGCTTGAGCTTTTTGCCAAATATTCAGACCAATGTTTTGGTGCAAGGGATAACCATATGGTTGTGGTCTAGGGCTAAGTGTTCTCCTAATTGCTTTAAAGATTCCTTGGATAAGCACACCCTAAACAAGGGTGGTATATCAATGATTATTACATCTTATAACATCACAAGGTATGGATATTCATGTAGCAATATCGAATTTTTTAGATAAAGCCAACTGCCCAAATTTGTACTCAATCAAAATATAATTGTTTGGGCTCTAATTGGATGTAATCTAAGCCCATGGCATTGCAAACTTCATGAGGCATGATTGTGACCTCAACTTCCAAATTCATCATACAATTATGCAATGTCTAACCTTCCAAGAAGAGAAATAGATAACAAGGTAGGGACTAGATCTCACCCATGTTTAACAGTGGTTGTTTGCTTGCTAGATTTTAGAAACTAGTTATATCTTCTTATCCTTTTGGCACTAACTCAGCCAAATCCACTCACTCAGATACCAACAAATTATCTTTTAGATCTATTACTTCTTTTGCAGGACTTCCTCTTGCTTCATTTGATAGCTTTGATTTTTGGGTTGATGACTTAAACAATTTTTGGTATTGTTTAGCTATGTCTACTCTTTATCTTCCAGTTATGACCAAGAAATACAACTTTTGATAGGCTTCTATCCTTTATCGATTCAACTACCATGTTTCTAAACTTAACATCTCAATGATTAAAACTTTAGTTCATGTTTATGGCTTTCTCTCTTCCCATTGTTCTTCATGTGAGCATGATGTTGGTTCTAGCATTTATTTTTCATCTTGTTCCATTAATTTTTTATCTTTTGATCATATGTTGATGAGAAAGTAACTCTCGATCCTTTATTTATGAAATGTCACTCTGGATCCATTGTGAGAGCTATGACGTTGCTCATTTATAGTCATATTTGAGTAGAGAGAAGGTTGACAAGGCTGACAACTATTATCTCTATAACTGTTGTCAAACACTGAAGGTTTGCGCATAACCGGATTTGAGGGTTCTTCTTTTTTTTGACCTCTTCTATCGATTTCATTACTACATATTATTTGATCTTTTAGAAGGCACCTACCCTGAGGGTCTATCTCAACCTCTTTCTTAGCTTCTTGTCCTTCCACCTTACTAAGCTCCATCAGTTGTTGAATTAAAACTCTTAATTCTTGTGCTATCTAGGATTATGGAATTGGTATGATGGTAGTGAATTCTATCATGGATGAATGAGATGGATGACTCCGACGTTCTATTGTGCGATGGGAAAGGTATGTTTAAAAATAGGATTTGTGGGCTAATTTGATGAGTTTGGGGGATATCCCACATGTTGGTTCTAGGGGGAAGCTTTCCTGCTAAAATGAGATTATTTTCTATCGTGATGGCCATCTAAAATATTTATGGAATTCTTTTTTCATTGTACTGTTAGATCAGATTGCTTAGGTCAAGACTAAAAGCATGAATGTAGTAATTGTAGGATTGGTGTAGGATGGTTGTATTTATTGGGGGATCCTTATCTAGACTCTTTCGAATTGGATGTTGACATTAATAATGCTTTCATGGGGATATCTTTGAATGAAGGAAATTGCATGTGCAATAAGAATGGATCTCTCGAGTCATTAAATTATAATATGAGGGGTTTAGTCAAGTTGTCCTAGGTACTAATGCTTTTGTCCTCTAAGGAATGATAACATAAAAATGCATCACCCTAAAAATACTGGGCAAGAAGTTTGATTATCACATCTTCAAAGATAATATTATGGGTAGTAGCCAAAGCAAGCACATCTTGACAGTGCTCGTAAGCCATTTTCTCACTATCACCATAAATGGTTAGAGCTTTTAGGGTGGCCTTAAGGATCTCATGAAGATTTGGAATGTTGAGGGGATCAACACTATTTCAAGATGGACAAATTTATCTAATCATGGTTCAATGAATGAAAATATTTGAAGCCAATGATTTTGACATCTATCTTTGTCATTATGCAGTCCTAAGTTTTGTTGCTAGTAGAGCTACCAATCTTTTTGGTTCTTACATTAGTGGATTCATTGGGTGAACATATACTCTCTACTTAATATGTCAATAGTATTCACCAAAATATTGAATTATCTAGGTAGATGATATGAATTAATGAAATTCATCCCATTGAACATGCCAAAAAATGTTGGTCCAAAATTTGCCTAGTTGGTAATATGCACCCTAGATTTTGGCCAACATTGGATGATTGGGATTTCTCCCAAGTTCAACCTTTGGAGTAGGTCGAATCCTTGTAATGCTTACAAAATTAAAATAGGGGTTTAGATTAAAGAGAGAAATGAAAGAGTTGAGAAGGAGGTAAGGGTTTGAAAATGGATGAGATATAACATAACAACAATGAACATATACAACATGAGAGTCTTGCACAACTAAATCCTAATGAAACTTAAGAAAGTGTCCATCATCAAATGCATCATAGAGCTCATTCAATTTTAGTTATATGTTCTAATCATTCCAAAAACTTATGAAAAGCAATCCAATAGTGATCTAAAAAGTGAAATCCGCTTTAACAATAAAAGTCTTAAAGTGTAGTAGAAATGAATTAAAACATAGCATTCATTGATAAAAGCCTACAAATGCAATCTCAATAGATGCCAAATAACTTTCACTTTTCATCAATTTGTAGTAGTCATCACACAATACATATTTAGGCAAATTCTATAGAGTCGACCCTCATTATGAGGTGCATTGAGCTATTTATAAGCTGCATATGAGTCTTACAACATAAGATTTAAAAGGTTGTTATAGGTTTGTTATAAGAATAACCTGGCATAGAATGCTCTTGGGAGTGAATGTCACTTTCATGTTTTGTGTTGCTTAGCTGATGTGGTAGGTCTAATGCAAATATCACTTTCATATTTTGCTTTCTTGCTTCAACTTTGATTTACCTTCAATAGGTTTTTTTTTTATCTTTAACTATCACCCTCTATGATATCTTGGCCACTACAACTATCTATCAAACATGTTACTTTTAACATTTAAAGAATTCAACTTGAACAATTGGAAGGCATCGAGGTGGTTACTGCTTCGAATGGAGATGAATTATACAAAGGAGACATCTTCAAGCGAACTTGATTTGATGCCAGAGTTTGTATCAATGCTAAATTCTCTTGGCTACCTTAGGGATTCTTGGTGTCAAATTTATACTTTTGGGAGGTTTGGCTAATGGTCATGTCTTGTTAAAGTCTAAATTTGTGTCAATTTGGGTGATGCTTTTCTCCTCCAATTTCATGCATACGATGCTTCACTTCATAGGTCTAATTTTATACCTTTACACATTTTTAGGCCTTCATTGGGCTCATGTTGATGTAAGTAATAACAAAGTATGATTTGTTCTCCTCTAGCTTTATACATGATTGGGCCACACCACTTAGAAGACCCAAATTTGTTTCACTTTGGATTTGGGTAAGGTTAGATTTGCATTGCTCCAACTTGATTTTGAACTTTGTTACATCTCTTGCTAGTGTCACCCTCATGAAAGTTTGAAATCAATCAATTCTAGGTTTGCACAATGTCGAAACCCTTTGAGACTTGGTTAATTTTCCTTTTGGCTAGAATGTATAATGCTTAGTTGCTTCTCATGATTCTAGATCTGTTGAAGTGCTTTGACTATCTCAAAACATAGATTGATTTTGATGCATTTAAGTCCTTGTTTTCCTTACTTATGCTGCTTAGACCAATCTTTGAGCTAACTACTTAGCAAAATTTGAGCAAACTTTTGGCAGTATGGTAGGCTAGCCTAATTTACAATGATTACAATGTGGAAATCATTTTGACCTATAGTGATTAAGATAGAAAATACCTCCCACAAGAATCGATAAAATGTATCCACCAATGGAGTGATGTTTAGCTCTAATATTTAGGCCTACAACAAAGAGTCTAAACAAATTTGCAATCCTCCATCCTAAATCATTGAAGAAGATCCAAATCATACTTGGGTTATGAAACGGTGACATCAAAATTTGTTTGATCATTTTAAATACCCAAAACATAATGTTGATCTTCAAAGAAAAATATTCAATATGGAACAAAGTTGTGACTTCATATCTTGGATCGAACTAGAAGAGTTGTTAATAACGAGAAGATAATTAACATATAAAATCATCCTAATGTTTGATGTAGATATCATGCTCAACTTCACATCATAGAAACCCACAATTGAGAAAAAATTAATGAATCTTCTTATACCACGCATAGGGGGTCTACTTAGGTTCATGCAAGGACCTAGTCAGATGATAAATCAAAGGAGTAGGGCCCTCAAGCTCAAAGCCAAGGGGTTACTAAATGTATATTTTCTCTTGAAGATCTCTGTATAGGAAGACACTCTTTACATCTATTTGATGAATCTTCCATCCATATGAGACAACAATAGAGAGGATCATCTTGAGAAAGTCCATCCTAGCCATAGGTGTAAAAGTATTTGAATATTCCATTCTCTCCTATCAAGAAAATCCTTTAGAAATAATGTGTGCCTTATGTTTCTCGACTTGACCATCCAAATTACCATTTGCAATAAAATACATTCTTCCCTTCTAGAAGAGGAACCAACTCCCAAGTCATGTCCTTCATCAAATCCTGATATAATGCCAACATAGTATCTTCCCATTTTGGATAACCTTTAATTTGAGAATATGTAAAAGGATCCTAAGGATGAGTAGCCTTCAAGAGCAAAGCTTGAGAAGGTGATTTTCAACATCATGTTTGAGATAGAATAGGTTGAGCACCTTTCATAAGTGTCTTAACATACTTGGATGTTGGAAAACTAAATATTTATGTGCACTCTATGATAAAGCATCATCAAAAACAAAATCTAAAGAATCGAATTCAAAATCACTACTCACCTCATCATACAAAGATGAATCAATCTAGTCTAATGTGTCCTACTCAACAAGACCTAAATTTGAAAAGGTGATATCGAGGGTGCTATCCTTTTTGGGTTAAAGTTAATAATCAATGGATCTCCACATGAATATGAAGATGAAGACGATGTTTTAATGGAAACTAAAATATCTAAAGAAATAGTTGAATCTAAAACAATCAAAGGGTCAAAAGAGTGATCTGCTAAAAGCTTATGTGGTGGATTGGAAGAAGCACCTAGAAGGACCTAATAAAATAACATATCTTCAAACTAAATATTCATGTCCCTAAGGGTCATAAAGACGATATGCATTTGAGGTATATGAATACCCCACAAAGATACACATATGAATCTTAAATGTCTACTGTTTCAAAGCTCCTTAGGTATGTGAGCCTATGTTAAAGATCCAAAGACATGAAATCAAGACACATAAGACTTATTTCTTATTAACCTCTCAAGAGTGCCATGCCCTAAACAATCCTAGGGGGAACCCAATTGATGATATATGCTACACACGTGATGAACTCACCCCATAATTTATGCTCCATCCCCTTGGTATAACTGATGTATTCACCTCCTCCATCTATCCTAAGGAATTTGATCTTTTTGTCAAACTAATTCTCAACAAGAGCCTTGAAGGTCTTGAATTTCTCAAAAACCTCATCCTTAGTGTGAATATTATACAACCATACTTATCTAAAAAATCATTAATGAGAAGGAATAAGTATATGTTTCTTGAAAGATATGGTGTACCTATAGGTCTAAAAATATTACTATGCTGATCTCCAAGGGGTGATAGGCTTATCCCATAAACCCTTTTGAAAAAGTCTCCCTATGATGCCTTCCTACAATACATCCCTCTCATGTAGCACTTGGAAGGGATATGTATGTGAGTCCAATGACCATCTAGTGGCTACTCATGTATCTAAATGATCCATAGTTGATATTTCCAAGCCTATAATTCCACTTCTAACTTTAATTATTTATATGTGCAACCATAGAGACACAAATTCTCATCTTAGAAGAGAAAATAGTTGAGGTTGGACTTTCTCCTAATTTATACATTCGGTCAAACTCATCACAATAGCCATAAATAATAGTTTTAGACCCAATATCTATATCCTTAATTACCTATATATTAGGCTATAATTCTCTCTTTTATTTGTATGAGTAATGCAATAATAGATAAGGATAGGGCCAACATTAGGAACTTGAAGTACCTCATAAAAATAAGAAGATCCGATGTTGATCTATCTTAAAAATTACAATGAATTATCATCTCCAATAATGACATGTTTCTTTGAATGTTATTTATTATGTCCTTCTAGGAGATGTTTGTGCTTTGTCATGTGCCTTTTTACCCCTTGATATGAAATCCACTTATCTGAATAAGTGGATGTATAATATGCTAAATGAACAACTATATGTGTTATGAGGTTTCTCTATCAATTTTTTTCTCACCTTGTGCACAGAAGAGAGCAACATGGACCCCCCCTTTCTTACTACTTCCTCAAGCTTCTTAGTGTGAATTTGGAAAATTTTTACTTTGTGACCTTCCTTCTTGCAAAAATGACATAGGATTTATAAAGGACTTCTTATAATTTTATTTTAGTTTCTTGGCATTTTAAGCTTTGATGATAGCTTATTTTGAGCAGACCTAATTGGAAATAGACTTTCCCTTATACCTTTGTCTTCTAGCCTAAAGATGAAAAAAAACTTGAATACCTCATTAATTGGTAGTGTAGGAGAATTTGGGAAGTGAAGAATCTAAAAAACATCTCATATATCTCTAAAACATTGTTGAAGAAAATAGTAAGTAGTTCAATGTTATTTTCCTTCTCCACAACTTCTTGTCCTTATGATCTCTCCTTAGGTAGTCCTCTTGCGAACCATATATCTTTTTGCAATTTCTTAAAGTGACTAATGTACTCATGAACAATGTCAAATGAGTCCATGGAAAAAGTTGTAAGATTAACCTCCAACCGATCGATTTGTGTAGAATCAATACAATCACATAATCCTTGAAATTTGAAGTTCTGTGTCATAAACATTGTAAACATGAAAGTTTATAACACCATGCACCTCATCAATCTTATCCTTGTAGAGTTACTTTACTTCTTTAATATCAATATCACAAGGCTACTCATTCACATACTTGAGTAACCCCTTGCTCTAGAGTAAAGCTTTAATCTTGATTTTCTAGGTAGCATAGTTTGTACCACTCAATAAGGGCATTGTGTCCATGACTATCCTACCAAAATACAAAATCTTACATGCAATTATGATAAAAAATATAACCACTAATACAAAGATCTTGAAAAGTTATATAACTAAAAAAAGGGCTCAAAATATTGTCGTACCCAAACATTGTGGCCCATATAAATTTGACCCTAAAATAGCACAAAGTGCCTCCAAAGCATTTAAAAAAAAATCAATACCCACAACAAATGAGAGACCTTCATGTATCACTACATGAATGGATGAAAGGGTTCCAAGTGTGCATTGACTAAACAATGTATCAATGAATTGCACAATGCCACTTATCATGACGAGGTGATTACCACATGTGCACTAACTATACAAACCATTGGAGAGGGTATCGATGAACTAGAATGCACCACTTGTCACACTCTAGTTTGCTACATGTTTTATGATCCATATTGCACCATTTGTCTTATCCCAATTTGCTTCAAAATTTATGCTTTGCCAAGTATGTTTCTAACTGTGTGAATGAGTTATCAAGTTTTATGAGTTGGCAGAATATGATTGGTCAATATCGTATTTATATGTAGTGAGTGACGTGCAAGTACCATATCAACCCTCTATCCTTCTACCATTTTAGCATTTGTGTTAGTCACCAAGTGTTGCACCACCTCACTCACCATGTTAGATATATTGACTACCACATCAACTATATAGACTACAATCTCACCTGCTATGTGTTGCACTACCTGACCTTCTATAACAGTTGTATGGATTGACATGTGTTGTGCCACATCATCTACCATATTAATTATATGGATTATACAAAATTCTAGTCAACACGTACCACATCTATATGTGTCACAATAGCATGTGAAGTTTGGAAAGAGGTGACATCATTAGGTACAATGTCTTCACATCTCATCACATCATCAAAGTGTGTCATGCTTGCATCATCAATTTTCAAAATGAAGTGGTACTTTGGATTTAAACTAAGGACCTCCTTCATACAAAGTCTTGAGACGGGCTTTGCTATCCATCATCTACAAGGTTCCCCTTGGGAGATGAATGACAAACAATATAATTAAATTAAACCCTACAAACAAATTCCTCCACCAGTATGCATGCATGACATCAACATGCCTCATATTGAATTACAAATGTCCACACACGTTCCTTGTTACACCATCCACAAAATATTTCATGGAATGTTTACCAAATTTGAATTCAAATTTTTTACATTTTTGAGGAAAAATACACAATTTTTTTAGGCTTAAAAAATACTACTTGGAGGTTGGTCAAGAAAATGAACTTGGACCCCCTTTGAAATTTGTAAAGAATCAAAAAATGCTAATGGTTGATGTGTGTCTATCATGGTTTTTCCTACACAATATTTTTGTCAAACACAATCAATTAGCACATCCTCTTATGCCTATGTAGTAAAAAAAATTGCCAAACCATTTTAGTAAAATTGTCAAGCATCTCGAAGTTCTTTGCTAAGCACAAAAATTTGCCCATTTCTTCTCTAACACTAAGGTTTGTTTTAAAATTTTCAACATCTTCTTTTCGTCTTTGACAATGACCAAGTAGTTTGGCCTCTCATTTCTACTATTATTAGACACAAGAAACCAAAAGAGAAAAAGAAATGGATTTTTTGAAAAAATCTATAAAAGACAAATGAGGTTTTCAAAAATCCTCAAAAAACTCAATCTTAAAAGTAGGGCATCAATTTGGTCAAATATCAAAGGAATAAAAAATATTGAGTGTCAATGAGAGGAACAAATAAGCCTATCGATGAATATTTTCTTTGGAACAAATCTTATTGAATTGAGTGAGATCCTCACAATCCAAGTCTATTAGATTTTCTATCAAAAAACCTGTCTTCAAGTTTTCATCAACTTTACTAACAAATATACTCTTGACCAGTCCAAACATAGTTGCCCATATGTAGAAGCAAAAATTGTCGATAACATGCAAACAAGTGACGACAATGGATTTCACAACATTTTCATAAAAAAATAGAATCAACACATTACCCAGTGTTGATGAAAAGAAACGAGCAAAGCGAAATAACACAATATATGGAGGTGTCCATGGACACCAAATAATCTCACTATTAAAGAATATAATTACACTCCAACTGACAACAAAATGGTTGGTATGATAGAGGTATTTATTTATTTTTTTAACAAAAGAATAACCCCATGCCTCACCTCTTTGAATGTTTACTCCGAGTGAGGGGGACCTGGAGGGGCTCAATATTGGAATCGTCAACCTCAAGCTAGCAAACACTTACGGTCTACTACCTTTGCCCATGATAAAGGTATTTATATCCGAATACAAGTTACCTTTAGGTTAAGGTTGTGAGATTAATTTTTAGAAATAAAATAATTAAATATTACAAAAATACAATTTTCAAGGTTTACAAAAGCCCCAGGGGCTAATATAAACAATATAATGCATAAGTCAATTATAGCCTCAAGAAAAGCTTCAACACAACATATTCCAACAAAAATTGAATTGTGCATTTGGCAAGAACCATGTGCCATCTATGATGTAAAGAAAATATTGCATACATTATTAAATTTCTCATATATTTTTCCTAGTAAAACATTAAATATTACCAATCTTAATTAACCAATAACAATAAAAAGGATAAATTTATTTGTTATTCCTCAACTACTACATATTCAAAAATGCAAATTCCATACAAATTATTCAAAACAAATCTATTTGCACTTTCAAAATATTCAATATAGATCTACATTATAAAACTTGGGAAAATTATTTATGCATATTATCTTATAGACACCAATAAATAAATAAATAAACTCACTCTAAAATTAAATTATTATTATTATTATTATTATTATTATTATTTTTTTTTTTTTGCTCTTCTTCCAGAGGTTCAAGGTTTGTTCAGACTGTAGAGTGGGCGAGTGTGTGTGGGGATGGGTGTGTGGTGGTAGCGTCTTAAATTCCCTATTGATAAGCATAGCTCTCGGCTTTGTGTATTAAATTCCTTAATAGCATATACCTCTGAAAGAGACTCCTCATTAATCGTAAAGTTTTTCACACTAAACAAATCTAAACAGGAAAAAAAAAAAAAAAAATTTAAATTACTTATTTAATAAAAAATTACAACACAATTTTTATTTTTATTTTTAACAATAAAATTTGAATAATAATTTAATATCTTAACATACTCATCTCTTTTTAATAATCATTTTTATTTTTTAAAATATCATTTTATTTAATTATTACATTCTACTTAATTTATATAATTGTTAGTTATGACAATCTAGAGCCTATAAATGCTCTCAATATAAGATAGTTACGTATTTACCTTAAGAAAAAGGATGCAAGTTTTAGTTCATATGAATATAAATATGTGGGGATTTTCACTTTAACATGTGAAATTAATCTTAAAAATGTTTTTTTTTTAATTTATATAACACAAATATAAATTAAGTTTTAAATAAATCATATTTATATTTAATTTTAATATAAAATTAAAAAAAATTAATTCATATAATTTTTAAATATATAAAAATTATTTTTATGACAACAATATAAAATCCATATAACTAGATCAAACTTTAATCTTAAAAAATTATAAAATATAAATAAAAATAATTTAAATAAAATGAAAAAAATTAAATTTTATTTGGTGGTTATAGCTAAAAATTAATAAAGATTTTTTTGGTCCTTTGAAAGATATAATAGTGGTATGTGTTTGAGTTTTCATCTAAGAGGTCTATGTTCAAACCATAAACCATAAAATGAGGGAACCAAGGTTTTTGAAGCTTAATTTTTTTTTTTAAAAAGAAATGGACTACTCAATTAAATTTCATAGAATACCAGAACAATACAATGGTTAGAAAGTTGAACTTTTTCAAAAATTCCGTGTGATAATAATATTTGATTCAAATAATGGAAAATCAAACCGTGTAAGTGTGTTTAAAAATAACCAAAGTAAGACTAAAATTTAAAAGCATCGATTGCCTCTGTTTCGTTTCCAGACAGGTAAATGCAAATTGTGCCTGACTCCATTTATTACCAAGATAATGATATATGTGCTCCTTACTAAAAAATTGATAAATATCCAAACCATGTTGTCATATACTACACATGTGGTAAGTACTAAAACGACTTAATGGACAAACGGAAAATTTGGTATCATAAAAGGCCGAAGTCATGCTTGGTATCTTTTCTGGTGGAAAGGACATCCATCTTGCAATTCGTGGAGAAATTTCAGGCAGCAACTTCAGAGTAGTCATCATGGAAAGGACATGCATCTTGCTATTCGTGCAGAAACTTCAAAGTTTTCTTCACACATCTTTAGGAGGGGGAAAAATGAATCAAAACTTTGCCTGTGTTCCCACCACTAAAGAGGGAATTAAATGCTTCTACGAAGCTCTCTAAACCCTGCATCACATCCTCTTTGTATTTAATTTTGCCCTGTTTCATGTATCCTCCCATCTCTTCTACGAATTCTTGCATACGGTGTAGGTACTGGCCTGAAAGGAATCCTTGCATCTTCACACATTTTCCCACCAAGTTGAGCAGGTTTCTCACTCCATAACGTTGCTTCCAATCCTGTCACCTCACAACATTATATAAGTATGATGTCTGAACCAAAAGAACAAACAGGGGTCTTAGCAGAACCTTAAGAAGTCACCCTACATGATTAGTTTTGCTCTGAGAAGTAGCATTAAACATGAAGAAAAAGATGCATACTCGCATGCATCGTTAGAGTGGGTTGGATGGGACTTTGAAGATGACAAGAGTATGCGCGCCAGTAGCGGTATTAATTTTGAGTACTTTAGTAACCTAGGTTAATATAGAGTATCAATTTTGAGTTATTGGTGGTTTCTATTAGATAGTAGAAAATATGGGCAGAGTGTTCACCCATAAGTTGTTTCTGTCTCCAGATATTTAAGAATTATAAAAGTTTTTTTTTAGTTTTTGGAGACAGTTCTTTTTTAATAAGCTTAACTCTGAAACCTTATAAAAATTTATTAACTTAACTCTAAAACCTTATAAAAAATCTTAACCTTAAGAAAAGTTTTGATTAAAATGAAAATAAGAAACTTTTCACCAATTAAAAATAAAGATTTTCTACTTTTCACCAATAAAAAGTAAAGATTTCCTTTTTTCTAAAAAGGTCACATAACTCTGACTACTGTTTGAAAGTTTTTTTTTTAAATGGTCTGGTCACACAGTTCTGACTACTGTTTGGTAGTTGGCATAGTGGTAAGTTTACCTAACACATCACTAAATAGCGTTGCTAGTATGTGTGCAATTGATTGTTATCATAATGAATAGAAACTAATTAGAGACAATGGTAGATATTTGTTTTAAAAATATGAATAGTATAGTTTTTTTAAATATAAAATTATAGTAAATATTATTTTATTAAAATTAGAAATAAATTTTGATTTTAGAAAATGTTTTAGATAAAAAATTAAATTAGTTAATTTTTAGAATTTTTTTTAATACAGATTATTTTTAGAAAATAATAAGGTATTTTAAATAATAAAATTATTGATTATTAATTTTTAAAGATGATTAATTAAAATAGAAAAGTTAATGGTATATATGGTATAAGGTATTTTAAATAATAAAATTATTTATTGTTAATTTTGAAAAGGTGATTAACTAAATAAAAAAGTTTTTGATGAAAGACCATTTTAATTATAAAAATAAAAGTCCTTCACAACAAAAAAAAAAGTGTGGGCACCCTCGAAGCCACTAACTTATCCTAATAGCGGATAAAGAAAAACAAACTGCACCACACAGGCACCACGACCATCAACATCAAACTAGAAACATTCTACAGCTAGAAAGACCTTAAGGAAGGGGGCCCGTGGCAGAAAGAGCCTTATCCATTTGAAGTGGGTGGTTCCCCCCACCCATCACAACGCTCCTCACCCCAACGTGAAGCATGAGTAATTGGAGAATAAGGACGTGACTAGCCAGAAATATACTCGTAGTTGCTCGAAGCCCCCCAACCATCATTAGGCACAAGCACAGATTGCGGTGTGATCACAAGTGTAGAATGTTGGGAGGTATACAGATCCGGTGGCTACAACGGCCCTCCACAGTCACGAGATCTGCTTCGAGGAGGTTGATGTCGTGCATGATCAGGGCGCCAGCACAAACGAGATCTGGCTGGGTGAGGAGGCGAACGATCAGGGGCCTCCCTACTGACGACACAAGGGGTGTCACCCCAATATTTTAGCAAAGCCTACAAATGGTCCAAATCCATAATCACCTTTTTAGTCTGGTTACAGATCTGAAACCACACATCATGAAAAACTTCGAGCTTGTCAGCAAACGAAAAATCCTGAGATGGATCAACTTGCTTGAAAATAATTTTATTTCTAGATTTCCAAATGTGAAACAAGAGCCTGACTTTGAATATTTACCACACTTCCCTCAGCGAGAGAGAAAACTGAATGGTATCACCTATAAATGATTCCATGAAAGGTGCAGGGATATAAATGGAGCAAAGAAAGAACCCACCCAACTCCAAGCAAGACTGACTCGTCTACAAGCCCAGAAAATATGCATACAAGACTTTAGTTGTTGACAAAACAAGCATCAAGGCTCAAGCACCCCCATATAAGAAAGTTTGCGGCCAAGGGGTAAACCCTGACACAATAAGCTCCAAGAAAAAAAAACTTTCTTTGGCTCTAGATAAGACACCCAAGTTGAATGAAATTTGGTTTTCCACCTAGAGGGTGGTGAGATAAGGTCTCATTTGACATTGAGTTTAGGCACCATGGGGGCAGTTGGCGTAAGCCAGTCATATCCCTGCCTGGATCTATATCCGAGCAAGGAAGTGCTCTTATACTAGGCCCAAAATTTCCACCAGGGTTTCTGGGATCTGACACCTAATTTCTACAATAAGGAGAAATGTGTAGGGTCGAGAAAAACATTATAAGTAGCCTTATTAGCGTTGGAAAAGTTGAACATCATTTTAAAATCATTCCAATGAATCCAGTCTCTATTTTCCTTGGAGTAGAAATCTGCAATGGTGGCAATGCCCCACTTAAAAAATTTATGGACATGGACCCAGGGAACTTGGCCCAACGGCTTACCCTGAAGCTTGAAGACAAGGGACCACCAAACATTGAGGATATTAATGGAAAGGCATTTATGTGAATGGACCCCCTTACAAACAATCCAATAGTTTAATTATTGCCAAGCCTTCCATATGCTTTTGATGACAAAGGACCCAAAGATTTTAATGAAAACTGGGACTAGCACCAAAGAGGGCAAATCCATTCCTACCCAGGCTCAACGATTGAGGGGAATCCCAGTCGAGATGCAATGTATGATAAGAACTTTCCATGCTTCAAGTACTTTGACAACCTGCACAATCCATTTAGCACATAGGACTAACCCTTGACACTTATAGTCCAACAAATCCATACCCCCTGCTTGTCGTGGGAGACAACAAATATCCCAAGCCACTCTGTGAAAGCCCTTCCACTCAGACCCACTAGACCACAAAAAATCTTGCAGTAATTTTTCAAGACATTTGTAACAAGCCTGGGAAGGGACCCAACAAGAAGAGTAATAAACATGCATGGAAGCAAACACTTTTGAACAAATTAAAAATTTGCCAGCAAGAGACAACTTCTTAGCATTCCAATATTCCAGCTTGCTTTCCACTTTGTTGATGATATAAAACCACAATTGGGATGGAGAGCCTTGAAAGGCAAAAGGAATGCCTAGAAATTTGAAGACTTCTCCAGGCTGAATCCAACTCCACTGCACATGCTAAAGCCATTGGGGAAGAGGCTGAAGGGATTTACTATAACAAGAGGTTTTCCTCCAATGGATATTAGACCTGGAGGCTTTGCAAAAGATATCAAGACAAGACAGAGCTTCAGAAAAGGATTTCTCATCCTCATTCAGAGTAAGGAAGGAATCATTAGCAAAGAGATCGTTAATAAGTTGACCAACATTCTTAGGAAGGGAAATACCCTGAAGCATCCCAAGATAAGCACAATGAGCCAAAATATAACCAAAGGCTTTCGCTGCTAAAATGAATAGCAAGGGAGACAAAGGACATCCTTGCCTTACTGACATATGCAAGCCAATAGCGTCAGTTTGAAACTTGTTGAGAGAAAGCACAGTTGACGCATCCTACAAAAGCATTTTAATAGAGGAAATAAACTGAGGATCAAAGCCAAGAGCTTCCAGCATGAAAATAATGAAAACTTACTCAATTTGATCATAAGCCTTTTCAAAGTTAAGCTTGAGGAAGAGGGCCTGTTGACTGGACCTGCGAGCCCACTTCATCCCTTCCCAAACAGTGAGAATGTTGTCCAAAATATAACAATTTTGGATAAATCTAGTTTGCTCAAACCTCACAATAGAGGGAAGCAAGGGCTCTACAAAGAAAGCACTTTGGAAATGATCTTGTAGCTGACATTAAGAAAAGTTATTGACCTCTAATTTGTGATGATTTTTGGATCCCTGGACTTTGGGATAAACTTGATATTGCCCTTATTGATAATAGCACCTAAGAAGCCAGTCTGCAGGGCTTCCAAATATACTTTATGCAAGTCAGGACCAACAAAATTACAACAAGTTTTGTAAAATTTGCAGGGGAATCCATCAAGCCCTAGGGCCTTAAAGTCTGCCATTTGAAACAAGGCATCCGTAATATCCTACTTTGATAAGGGTCGTTCACAATCATTCTTTTGCATTGGGGAGAGGTAAGTTGGGATAATATATTTGCAACATTGAAGGGCTAATTCTCTTTTAGGGGTGTATGGTTGAGCAACAAAAACATGAGAATAATGTTGTGTAAATTCAGCAGCTATTGGTGCGAACCCCATTAACCAATAAATCTTTGAATTGAGTGGAGTGATGCAAATTCTGGAGCCTTTGGAAAAACTCTTTAGAAATGTGGTCACCCACTTTGAGCCAATGCAACCTAGCTTTAATATGAGCCCCTCTAGCCTCATACACTTCAACCACTTTGAGCTCATGTTGGAGCTGAGTGACATGGGCTTGAATGACAAAGTCAAATGGGGAGGCCTCAAGTCGAAAGGATGTCTGCAATCCCTTGTGACAAAATTGCTCGCCCACCTATCATTAAAAAAAATGATAGCGTCTCTGTTGTCGTGATTGTGGTTGGTAGTATACATCTGACTAGAACAAGCAGATTGTAAATTGAAACCTGCCACTTTGACTTCTTATAAACACACAAAATCTGGACAACCATAGAGACTAGAACAGGTAGAGAGTTCATCCCGAACTATGTAATGACGAACAGGGTCCGTCAACCCATGCACATTCCAAGAGAGAAACAACATTAAAAAGAGTCAAGTTGCATACCCCCACTGGCCTTAGTCACATTATCTGTCAACAAGTGATAGGTGTTATTACTGAAGGTGTCCAAGGTGGTGGAGGAGAAAGAAGTTTGTCATCGCTTGTCCAAATGAGCAATCTGATCACCTCATAGGGGGCTACGGGACCATCGTATAAAGTTCTGAGAGAAACTTCCTTCAGTCCCTGCCTCGTCTAGAGAACCCAAGGGAATAGTGGGATGAATCCCTTTATCGTGGTCTACAACCTCGACGGCCAGAGGAGGAGAGTGGATAGGGGATGACTCCATAACTGGCTACTACATGGGAGGATTACGTGCTAGGGCCTGAGCATACATGATCATTGTGTGCCCTACTTGAGCGGGCTTGCCACCTTTACCTTGCGTGAAACCTCAATCCACTTGCCATATTTTGATGGAGGGTGCGGGGTAGTGGAATATAATACAACACTGGCTGTCGGGGTAGATGTCTTGGCCTTAAAATTTTCAACCATCAAGGGGCAATCCTTAATATCGTGGGAGGCTAACTGGCAGTCGTAACATGTATTAGGGAGGTTGATATACACCACTTGCTGATGAATATGGGTATAATCAACCTGAATGTCAATATACTCCTTTAAGGTTTTAGCTAGGACAACCTTGATACACATTCTCCTGCTAGGGCAAACCGACATGAATCGAGAGGGTTCATCATAGAAAAATTCACCAAGGGTGGACATCAAATTTTATAGAAAGGTCCAACATATAGTGGGGAGCTTCAGGAGTTCTACCCAAACAGGCACGACCAGGGAAACAAAATTAGAAATCGTGAAATCTCAATTCCATAGCTGAAAAATGAGCAAGAAACTATTAATGTAACAAGGACCCTTATTAAGGACCTTTTGGGCTTGGTTGGGACTACCAAAATGGAAATGAAAAAAACCTTAAGAGAGATTTTGGACATGGTCGACATGAATCCCGTACAATTGCCAATACTGCTCAATCTAGTTTTTAAGGACATGCTCAAGGGGAATAAGACCCAAAAAATACCCTATAAGAGTATTATTTTCAAACCAAGAACATGACTAGTTAAATTAATGTAGAGGAATCACAAAATCGGGTTCAAAATTACCTCATGGTACACCTTGAGAACGAATTTCTTGGGCCGTTTGTTCACCTCCAGAGCCATTCCTCTCGCCACTAGCTTCAGATGAAGCTGGGGGAGGAGACGTCGACATAATAACACCCACAAAGCAAGCACATCACGAAGGTTGGTACAAGCTCCTAGAGAATGAACGAAAATTTCTAAAAATCCTAGGACAACATGCAAACCAACATGCACTCTCCCTCCAAATCAACCACCTTTATTTTGTTGGGACTTAAAATGGAATAAAATATATTGATACAAGATGTGTTACAATATATAGGCAGGAGACCTATATGATAACATGACAAATATCAAGAGAAACTGACAAGTGTCAAGAACAAGGCATAGTGCACATTATATTCTAACATTCCCCCTTAATGTGCACTATCCTAATGAGTACAATATATAGATATAAGCCTATATGAAGAACATAACAAGTATCAGAAGAATATGACAAGTATGAGTAAAAATGTATAGTGCACATTATATTCTAACATTCCCCCTTAATGTGGACTATCCTAACTATAAAAAAAAAATAAGTCAACATTAGGTAACATTCCCCCTTAATGTTGACTTCTCTAAAAGAACCCTAAACATCCTTCTTTATTACATGATTTGGTCTAGGCTCGTGCTCTTTGTGCTTGGCTCTTCAATTATGAATAATGCTAGATCAATGGTGTATACATCTTGGTATGTTGCCACAGGGTCAGCCACATATTTGGATCTGTTGCCACTGCATCAGTCGTCTAAGTGCCTCAAGGTCATCCTGGGTGCAACATTAGGTAATATTCCCCCTTAAATGGTGACTTCTCTAACCCTAACATCCTCATTTATTATATTATTTGGTATAGGCTTGTGCTCTTTGTGTTTGGCTCTCCAACTTTGAATAATGATATATAAACGGTGTATACATCTTGATCTATTGCCACAGGGTCAACCACTTCCTTGGATAT
Organism: Wollemia nobilis; assembly: GCA_028583015.1. Classification (NCBI taxonomy): domain Eukaryota; kingdom Viridiplantae; phylum Streptophyta; class Pinopsida; order Araucariales; family Araucariaceae; genus Wollemia; species Wollemia nobilis. The sequence continues at coordinate 1,525,759 of JAQPPZ010000128.1, read as the reverse complement.
GTTGCCTCTGGGTTAGCCATCTAAGTGCCTCAAGGTCATCCTAGGTGCCTCAGGGTCAACCACTTCTACTAGTCTGTTGCCTTTGTAGGTCATCCTTTAGGGATGTTGCCTCTCGTAGGTCACTCACTAGATTGCACTTGGCTCTCCAATTATGAATAATGGTAGATCAATGGTGTATACATCTTGGTCTATTACCACAATGTTAACCACTTCCTTGGATCTGTTGCCACCAGGTTAGCCGTCTAAGTGCCTCAGGATCATCCTAGGTGCAATATTAGGTAACATTCCCCCTTAATGGTGACTTATCTAAAATGAACCCTAACATCCTCCTTTAATACATGATTTGGTCTAGGTTCATGCTCTTTGTGCTTGGCTCTCCAACTTTGAATAATGCTAGATCAACGGTGTATACATCTCGGTTTGTTACCACAAGGTCATCCAGTTTCTTGGATATGTTGTCTTTGGGTTAGCCATCTAAGTGCCTCAGGGTCATCTTGGGTGTCTCAGGGTCAACCACTTCCATGGGTATATTGCCTTTATAGGTCATCCTCTAGGTATGTTACCTCTCGTAGGTCACTGACTAGATTCACCATGAATATCATCCCCCTCATGGTGAAATCAATCTAGAAGGTGTTGGCCTCTACCAAAATGCACCTTAATACAAAATAAATATGAGCCATATAAGAGTGTCGGTCTCTACCGAAAATGCACTCAAAAAATAAAATGAGCCATAGAAGAAAAATATGAAGGAGAAGAAGAAAGAAAAGAACAAAATATTTTGAACTGTCTTAGTCTGTAGTCGTCAGAAGTTGATCCAGAAAAATCCTTGGATAGAGTCTAGGGTATCTTTGTATGTAGTCCCTAGAGTAGGTATCCTTATGGTGACTATATCATCCATTGGAATATATGGGTAACCAGTTGTTGCATCCGCTAGAAGCTATAGAGAGGGTGACTAGGTATTAGGATCACATACAAGTGCTTTGGGAGTGTCGGGTTCAACCAAGAGTGCACTCCAAAATACACAATCTTTGAGGCTAAAAAATATAAATGGAATAACCTCAAAATTACAAATGGACACCACCAATGTGTCCGTCTTGGAAAAACATTTCCATTGACTATAAATACCCCTATATGTGGGTTTCAATGGGGCCTTCATCATGTGGAAAAAACAGCATGCCTCTCTAGGCAGCAAACATTGCTCAATGGCGGCATAATAAAAAAAACTTCACAAATTTTCCACAGAAATTACATAGGCCATGTGGGCCTTCCATTTCCACTCTTTTTGTGGAAATAAAACATTAAATAAAATAGTCAATATAACCATATGATCTGCCAATAAAAATGTTTCCCTTCATAGGCCAAGTCGGTCTTTATAATAAAGTTTTCCTTTCATTTGAATTAAAGTGTCACCAATTATTTTAAATGAATGGCCCCCATCCTATTCTGGATATTGAATTTTTATATAAAAATGTCTATGATTTAGGCCATGCAAAAAGGTAAACACATCAAATTAAAAAAACTTGTCACCAAGAATAACAGGACCACGTGGAGACATTCTCTGATCTCAAACGGACAAACTAGATAAGGTCTCGGAATACACAATGTTGCTTCAATAGGAATTCAATCCACTCTCAGATCTGTGGGCTTAGTATTTGATGAGTTTGACCTCTCGTGAAATCTTCGATCGTTGCACGTTCTTCTCCAACGAACAACTCTCTCGCCTCGAATATCAGGCGCATCATTAAACAAAAAGTATATTCACAAGATCTCCCGTCAAACTAGCAGTATTATGGAAAATGATTGATATGAGTTGCCGATAGGTAGATCACGTCTGGTGGGGATTGAGAGTTGCCTTGATTGTGGTATTGTCTTCCATTAGCCAAATATTCAACATCAAACAAAGTCATATCCCGCATTGTCAACAACGAACAAAAAGAGTGTACAGTCAAATGTCACTCACTGTAGATCGAATAGAAAAAATAGATCAGATCTTTCCAAATACGCGATATCCCTGCAACGCTCGATCTTGGCCCATATTTAACAAAAAACTGGCCATCTATTAAAATATTTATAGCAATAGTAGTAAAAATAACAGATACATGTCGTTCTATGTTGAAACACAATCAAAGGCCAAAAAAATAACAAAAGTGGCGATTTGGTCAAAACATGACCTTCATAGATCTTACACCACCACACGACTTTGATTTTGCGTGTAGCTACACTACATGTAGAGCACTCGCCCTTCTACGTTTCTTCTGCACAATATATCTACACACACGTGTGCCTCAAAATATTTGCACAACATGATCAAATTCTCCGCACAATATAGACTCGAAAGCGACACAAAATAACAAAAGGGCCCGGATTACATGGCAGATTCCTTCATCTAGCATGGCATGGATTCGATTCGCCAAACAAACATTACGATGCCAATAAAATGCGTAATCCGCATCTGGCAAGAGTTTGCGTTCGTCGTCACCACACAATTTAACTTTATTCCTTAGAGAGAAGGCCAATATGATTTAGAACATCTTGTTATCTACAACTTTCCCATGCACACATCTTCTAGTGTATCCTCCACACGAAGAGCACAACGCACCTGATCAGCTTCGCTAGAGTGTGGTTTAGCCACGATATTTGCAACAAACATTGTCCTACCCAAGGTATATGCTCTAATTGGTTTTTTGAATCCACGAACCATAGCAACCTCAAATATCGCCAAGAAAAAAATATCTCCATCATCGCTGGGAAAAAAAAACTTCGATGTCATAAAAAAACTTTTATTTATAGAAAAAAATCACAACTTGTAAGGAGGGTCAATCACAACAAGCAAAATATCCATAGGCTCCTTCTACAACTACAAACTAGCCACAAAAAAATGGAATAAAAAAAGCAATTTCTCGTTTTTCATTTCTCTTTCGAGAAATTACTTCTACGGACAGAAACCTCCCCTAAATTTCTTAGGAAAAAAATTGGATTTGGCAGCCATTTTTTATTAAACTTTTTGGTATCTAATCCATCTCATTTATGGAGAGCATACTCCCTCAGTAAAAAAAAATTGGGGGAATTATGAGGGGGAAAAAATGAGAAGAAATCCCCCCTCAAGCTCACAAATATAGGAGAACGCCTGGAGCTCTGATACCAAATGTTAAGACTTCAAATGAAATGTGTTATATTGATACAAGATGTGTTACAATATATAGGTAGGAGGCCTATATGATAACATGACAAATGTCAAAAGAAACTAACAAGTGTCAAGAACAAGACATAGTGCACATTATATTCTAACAAATATTTCACCATCACTAAATAAAAAAGTTAATGTTATATGTGGTAGAGACACATCGATGAAGTTTTATTTAGTTTTTAAAAGTGTTTAGACAAAAATTTAAAAGTTTTTTTTTTAATATTTTAGGTTAATTATAATGTATATTATAAATTACATGTTAAACAATGATAGAGTGACAATTGTTGGATTAGTTGTTAGGTATATGATGTTTAAGAATAGAGTTTGAAAAATTTAAATATCAATACTTCTTATACAAGCATTTAACATGTTTGTCCAAATTTTACAACTCACAAATGTAACTTAATAACACATCAACAATCTTGAGTTTATACATAGTGTTATATGTGACATTAATAGCACTTTTATTGAAGATAATGGATATTTATTACTTTTCAATAAGCATTTATATATGTATAAATTTTGTCTTATTTAAAAAAAATTATAACTTTATTTATTAAAGTTTAAAATTTTGAAACATTTAAAAACACATTAATATATTTATTTCTTCGTTACTTAACAAAAAAAATTAATTAAAATACGAATGCAAATTAATGATAGTTAGAATATTTTTTGATTTGTTGAAAGTTCCATGTTTTTAATTCTTAACATTTATATTTATTTTGTGTTTCTTTTATATTAATTATATTATAAAGTTATCACCAAACACAATTATTGATTTAGAATAAAATATTATACATATCATAGACTTAACTAAATTTTAATTTGTAAATTAATTATTATCAAATTCTAACCACTTAATTCATTGTAAAAAAAATTTAAAAGAAAGGATTTATATTAATTTTCAGATACACAATTACATGCTTTGTTGTTCTGCTCTCAGCCAACATATGTACTCTCGATGAAAATAATACAAAATTTTAAGAACTTGTAAAAAATAGAAAGATATAATTCTTAATAGACTATAATTGTTATGCTAACCCGAATTCTTAATATACTTGAAAAAAACTTAAATGAACTTGTACGAAAACTAAATATATTGTTCCAAATACTTAACAGACTTGAGCCTTGGAGGATCTATCAAAAAAAAGAGCATGATACATATGTTGGGCAGACTAACTTTGATTTTGATGTCATTGGTTTCCAAGAGATCTTGAAGATACAACTTTTTCAATAATTTTGTTTCTTTGTTAGTTAGGCTCTTGATGCTTTGATGCTTTTCCAAGCTTAAAATGTCACTTTTGACTTTCTTTATCTACATGTGCGACCATAGCAAGAAAATTTCTCTTTTTAGAAGAGAAAATAGTTGAGGTTGACCTTTCTTCCAACTTATATATTGGTTAGACTCATCATAATAGCTAGAAGTAATAATTTTAGACCAATTGTCTATATTCTTTACTACCCATCGATTAGGTTAGATTTCTACTTTTTGTTTGTATGAGTAATACAATAAATAAATAATATATTAGGGTCATCATTAGGAACATGAAGTACCTCATCAAAAGAAGAATATTCAATGTTGATTTCTACATATCCTACAAGTTACAATGAAGAGTCATCTCCAATTACAACACACTTCCTTGAATGTGATTTGTTGTGCCCCTATAGGATATGTTTGTGCTTCATCAACTTGTCTGAATAAATGGATGTACAATATGTTGAATGAACAACTATATGTGCTTATGAGGTTTCTCCATCAAAGTTGTCTTCACCTTGTGTATAGAAGAGAGTAGCATGAACACATCCTTTCTTACTATTTCTTAAAGATTCTTGGTGTGAATTTGGTAAAATTTTACTTTGTGACCTTCCTTTTTACAAAAATGACATGTAGTATTTTTAAAGGACTTCTTGGGCTTCTTCTAATTCTATTTTAGTTTCTTGGAATTTTGAGCTTTGGCAATAACTTCTTTTGGGTGGGCCTAACTAGAAATATCCTTCCCCTTATACTTTTGTCTTCTATCCTAAAGATGCAAAAAGTACTTGAATACCTCATCAATTGACAATTTAGGAGACTTTAGGAAGTATAAGTAAAGCATATAAAAAACAACTATCTCATAATCTATCCAAAACATTGTTGAAGAAAATATTTAGTAGTTCAATGTTATTTTCCTTCTTCAAAGTTTCTTGTCCTTCTGCTCACTCCTTAGGTAGTCCTCTTGCAATAAATATATCTTCTTAAAATTTATTAAAGTGGCTAATGTACTCATGAAAAATATCAAATTAGTTCTTGAACAAAGTCGTAAGCTCAACCTCCAACCTATTGATTTGTGCATAATCAATATAATCACATAATTTGAAGTTGCTAACATGTGTGTCATAGACATTGTCAACATGAATGTCTATAACACCATAAGCCTTTTCAATATTATCCTTGTATTTACTTTACTTCTTTAATATCAGTATCACAAGGTTACTCATTCACATACTTGTGTAACCTCTTGCTGAAGGTTTTTGACCCAACACTTTTTCCTGAGAGCACTAAAATCGTTAAAACAAAAATCATTTGGAATTCCATGAAAATGTTAGGGTAAATTCTACTCAATAATAGGTACTCAAAAATATTTATTTTACTGAAAATACCAACTATAGAAAAAGTTATGAGGTCTGCAATGCGTTCTAAAATTTGGGTAGAAAAGACTAAAAACCCTTTTCAGAGGTGAAAATGAAGTGCTTAACATATGTAAAATGGGGCATGTGATATATGGATGGAATTTTTTTGGTAAGATCTTTCCAACGGTGTATCACATTCAACAACCGAAGCAACATCAAAAGAAATATTAAGCTCCAAAGTAAGGTTGTTTAGATATTTTTATAAAATATGGATTGCACCATTCAAGAAAACGCAGCAGGCTAGAAAAATAGATTTTTCACCTTCAATTCATGTTTTCACACTCACCAAAATTGTACAATGCAATAGTCATGATATTAATCTATCTTGGAACTCAAATATAAAGAATATATGGCAGTTACAAACAAGGTAACAATTCAAGATTGTTACAACTGTAATATTCCTACATCTACACTTGTTCAAAATTGTTGCAAAGTGGTTACATATTCTCTTGTGCTTTATAATCTGAAAATGCACACATGTCAACATCATTTTCTAACATTCTCCCCCTTGATGCTGAAAGGGATCACAAGACTACTGTAGACACTAAAATCCAACACCTTCAAAACCACATCTACCACCCCACCATCAAATCCTGCATAATAAAATTATATGCCTAAGTCTAAACTTAGGGATATAAAATCCTACACATTATCCTATTTTTCTAATTTATTAAATCTGGAAAATCACCCTAGGATACCCTGTCTACCCATTGGAAATGTGTCCTAGACACTTCATCCAACACCCCTACCACATCTTACCCACTCCTGTCCCCCTTGTCCTTGCACATGACACATATTCCCAACACCCATGCCATAACTCATTTGTTGTTGTCCCCTTGCCCCTTCACATAAAAAAACATCCCACATCCCACTCCACTTGAAGCCACATCACCCCAGTTAACTGAGGCACACTGGGTGAATCACTACAACTGCCCCCTTCCACCTTGCAGTCCAAATTTGCCACTTGGCAAGTTGGGCTTGCCACCTCCCATTTCCCTCCAAAATCCCAAGAGGCCTATAAAGGCACCATTAGTCCACCAAAAAAAGGGAGTTGAATTTGCATACCGAAAGGCTACCAAAATTGATTAGACCAACGAGAAATTATGAAGCATGAAATTTGTTCTGACCATTGGTTCGAAACTCGAGGCAACCTGTTCTTCAGTCGAAATCACCCGTCCACGGTTCCACAATCGAAAACACGCATCCACGGTTTCATAATCATAGATCTACGGTTTCCAGTTCCCTACCACGCGTTTGTGGTTCCATAGTCTTGAGAACGAAATCACATGCACATCAGAGATCCGTAACAAAATTCACTTGATTAGCAAGGCTTTATTTGTTGATTTGTTCTGTCATTTGTTTCACATAATTATCTGCTTAGGGTTTTATGCATGCATTAATCTTATTGCTCAAATATATAGGTGCTACTAATCCCTTTGCCGATTTGAATATGTGTAGGTGACAGGTACTTTGGATAAGCTGCTGAAGCTGGAGTGGTCCCTTATCGGGTACGAAAGCCCACTCATCTTGGATTGTGGCTGGAAGAACGAAGAGCACGTGTCCCTCTGAAAGCGTTGGAAGATACATTTCCATTAGTTTTCATTCATTCGCATCAATATAGAGCGAGAGAGCATTATAACATTGTACCAAAACATACTTGGGGAAATCCAAAATTAATTCTTGTAACAAATTATATCAAAATCAATAAAGAAAAGCAATTTGACAAATTTTGTCTCCGTGTTTTATATATTTCATTGCTCAGTTTTTTTTGTTACAAAAATGGCAATCACGGTGGGACCCCCTAAAGGTCCTATTTTGTTTGCCTTGCTTTTTTAAATTTACTTGTTGATCACTGTTTGCACTTATAGGTTTTGGGAATTCGAGGCGCACATAAATCCGATTTTACATCGATAAATTTGGAAGATCTTGTGCCGGGATTTTTTACTATGGAAACGCAGAAACATAGTTCTTGTTTTAAGGAAACATGAAGAACACAAGCTTATATTGAGAGGGGGGTGAACAATATAAGACCTCTTTTTACTTTTTCCTTTATACTTCAAAACAGTAAAGCAATATACCCAAAGCAATATCAAAGCAATGCACAATATCATCCACAAAGTGACACCAATTTTAATGTGGTTCACCCAGAATGGTCAGGCTACGTCCACAAAACTTTTCTCTAAAAGTTATCTCAAAGTTCTTTGGGAATCCTTCCCAATTACAATGTTTATGAGCCTCGGCCCAAAGGAGATACCTTCCCCCAATCAGAATTTATGAGCCTTTGCTCAAAGGAGATACCTTCCCCTCTATCTGAATTTATGAGCCTCTGCTCAAAGGAGATACCTTCCCCTCAATCTGAATTTATGAGCCTTTGCTCAAAGGAGATACCTTCCCCTCAATCTAAATTTATGAGCCTCTACTCAAAGGAGATACCTTCCCCTCTGCTCTGGAAATGATCCCTCAAAATATCAACTGCCTCTACCTCTTGCCGACGACATGGAACTCCTTTCCACTCGAAGACCTCCTATCCTCAATGCTTAGCCTAAGAGACCTCCGCCTTCTATGATCACGTCCACAACGAGCTCGAGCAACCTATACCAAACACAGTTAGTCGATCTAGTACAAGTCTTCCTCTGTCTGTCAGATCTATCCAACACTTGAACAAATCAATCCTCTACACACAAGCCTTCTCAAAGACTTGCCAAATCTGTCGTCAGGTTCTTCTCAAAGAACCAGTGCTCCTTTGTCCTCAAGTTCTCTGATAGAACTATCAAAACTTAGCTCACAAGTCCTCTGCTAGGACCTGTCCAAATCTGCTCACAAGTCCCCACCGAAACCTATCCAAAACTACTCACAAGTCCCCACCGAAACCTGTCCAAAACCTGCTCACAAGTCCCCATCGAAACCTGTCCAAAACCTGCTCACAAGTCCCCATCGAAACCTGTCCAAAACCTCAGCAAGCTCACCAAGAAAAACTTTCTTAGTAGGAAATCATAAGGTGAATTGTTAGAGACCCAATGTGATTTGTCAAACTCATAGAAGCATAAAGATAATTGTTAGAGACTCAATATGTTCTATACTCAACTCCCAATCTCAAAACTCAACTCAAATCAACTCAGCTCAAACTCAATCTCAATTTTGAAAACTCAACTCAAACTCAATCTCAAATCTGAAAAACTCAACTCAAACTCAATCTCAAATCTGAAAACTCAACTCAATATCTGAAATGGATAGGATAGAATGCTTTCTTTCAAGAATATGAAACTCCAACAATTGCCAATTATGCAAAGAATCACATAACAATGATACTCATGTTCTTTTCACCATCAATTAGGGCTTCAACAACAATGCTCATCAAAAAAGGTTCAATCAACACCATTCAGCTCAAAACACAACCTTGAAGCATTTCACAATCAACATCAGAAAAGGAAACAAGTAGAACTCCTTTTCTCTCCAATATTGTTTGAAAAAAAAGCATCCACAAACTCAACTCGCAATAAAAACAACTTTTCAAAATCATCAACAAATGAGTAAGCTCAACACTTTAACCAAGTAAAGAATAGCTTGATTATTACCAATTTAATGAAAGCAAATATCAATCTCAAAGCTGCCCACTTAAGGTTTCACAACTTCACACAAGAAGCAATTGACCTTAAAACATCATGCTTTCATTTCCATAAACAACCAAAAGCACTCTCAACATTATAAGAAATATTTAACCCTTATACACTTTATTTCTCCCTTATAGTCTTAACACAAATAAAATTTATCTCTCATAAGAATGCAATAAGAAATTTCAACAACATCTTCAAAAAGAATCTTTTATCAAAATACAAACAAGCTTTAAACTCCTTATAACTCCTAAGCTGTTTTTCCCTCTAACAAACTTCCTCCATTCGCAAAAACACTTAGCAAAAATTAATTTAGAAAATACCTTAGCCACATCAAAAATCGCTATGGGGAAATTGCGCACGAATTCTAACACCACCTGCTGCGTTCACTTCATGACAAAAAACCCTTTCACGATATTCGAACATAGAACCTCCCATTCGGGTAGCGTGCCAACAGCCTAGCCGCTACCGGTGCACCAAAGGCACCCGATGAGGTTTAAACCTCATGCTGGTAACCTCGATCCTTCTACACCAGGGATAAAATGAAACCACAGTCCCTTCCTTTCCTTTGCCGCAACATGACGATAATAAACTTTACGACGGATTCGACAAACGGCGAGTGCAGACAAACGAATAACGGATCCATGAAAATCAACGAAGACACAGTCAAATTTATAGTGAGCAACACATTTCAAAATTCGGATGGGATCAATCTTGTTTTCGTCGAGGGAGATTTATATGCAATTTACCATAAGCTCTTTGACGTCGACGAGGAGTTTAACACATCGACGAAGGTCTTGGATAGCGCCCACAATGTTAAAACATTTGCGCCATGGATTAGGAGAACCCATTGCAAATAATAATTTATTTATTTAAAAATAATTAAATGGAACCTTAAAAAGGTTTTTAATTATTTAAATAAATACTTCCTCCTGGACCCAAATGCATTAAACCAATGCATCCACCTGTAATATCTAAACCTGCCAACTTGGGGTTTGTAAAAGACCTTTGAAACTGTCATGCCGTAACCTTCATAAAAACAAATTATTTGACATCAAATCAAATTCCTTCAAGAGCTTCTTGACATCAATGACTGTCATCAATGACAAAGGGCTACCTTTGGGGCTCAGGACTAAGAATGAGCCTCTTAGCTTAGTCCCTCCCCCACCTCCTGATGAGGTGATTAATTCTAGGGTGGGAGTAAAACTCCCATTAGGCACTGATCATCATCAGCGTTTATAACTTCCTTGTCGGGCCTTCTATTGAACTCTTTGTCCATATTCTTGTTCTTGTCACTGTTCTTGTTCTTGTTCTCATCCCTGTTCTTGTCCATGCCTTGATTCTTGGACCTGATCATGCCACTGTTCCTATTCCTGTATTCTAGAATTTCAGCTCTACACTGTCTGATTATGTGACCTTCATTGTTGCACTTGAAACACTTGACGATGTTGTTTCTCTGAGGTAAACCTGATCTTTGAATCCACCTGTTCTGACCAAATCTGTTTTGCTCAAACCTGTTCCTGTTATTTACCTTGCAATAGACTACCTTGTGCCCAAAATGTTTACAAGAGTAGCAATACCCTTGAAAGAAACTAGCACTTCTAAAATTGTCATTTACCTTCTTCACTTGAGCCATGTAATGTGAAGCCATGTGACCAAACCTGTGACAAAAACATCTGCCTTGAAAATTTCCTTTATTTGACCTCTTGGGTCCTGAAAACTTCTTCTTCTCATTCTGAATCTGTTTTCTGTTTCTGTGCATCTATCATTGAAGGACTCATTTTTTGAAGTACTTTCCTCATCAGAACTCTCTTCCTTTTGGAGTCTCTTACTAGAATCTCCAACTTGTTCCTTGTGTGGATTAACAAAACCAAGGCTTGTTTTATCTGTTGTCTTTCTTTGACCTTTGATGAGTGACTTAACCCTTTTGGAGCTATCTTGAAACCTGTAAAGCTTATCCTTGTACTCTTTAGTTTCCACCTTCAAAGAAGCCATTTTCTATTCTAACTCACTATTCTCAAGAACCTTAGACTCTAACTCATCCTTGAGTTCTTTAGTCTTAGCTATAGAGAATTCAAGACTTTCTATAAGATCATCTCTCTCCATACAACATTCATCTAACTTATCTTTGAGTCTAGCATTCTTCTTTCTTTCCTTTTTCAAAGCACTAAGAGCACTAATAAGTTCACCTTCAAGATCTACTTCACCTTCCTCTATATCTTCCTCTATTTGTTTGCTTTTTGAATCATCAAAGCCTTTTTCAGATTTCTTATCACTAGAGGTGCTACCCTTTCCAAAAACCATACATGCATCTTCCTTATAGTTTTCTGAAGCATCTTCATACATACTAGAAACCAAATCATTATTTGTGCAATCATCCTCAAGGTGACCGAAATTTCCACATTTAAGACATTTCATGATAATGAATCTATGTTTCGGTTCTTCTTCTTTTTCTGATATGAACAACATCTCATTTTCATTATCACTTGAAGAACTTTCACTATCACTACTAGAACACTTACTTGCTTTCTCTAGGTAGAAACTCTTCTTGTGCTTGTGAGAATACCTCTTTCCTTGATTGTTGTGCTCATCTTTGATCTTCCTATGATGCTTGTGCTTTTCAGAATCCTTGCTCTTAGAATCTTGTTTATCTTCATCACTTTCATTCTTGGGAACATTACAGTTAGTAGCATAATGACCAAACTTTCCACAATTGAAACATCTTATATTTTTCATACTTTTGTGTTTTCTAGAGAACTTGCCTTTCTTGTTGTAATAAGCCTCTTCATCACTAGAAGACTCATCACTATCTTGAAGTTGTTTACCCTTGGATTCCTTGGTAGCCTTGAAAGCTGCATCTTTCTTGACATCAACCTTCACTTGAGTTCTCAACTCAAATGTTGCAAGTATACTATGGAGCTCATCCTTTTTCAACTTATCCAAATCTTTAGCTTCCTCAATAGCAAAAATATTTTCACTAAATCTATTAGGAAGAGATCTTAAAATCTTATCACAAACATCATTTTCAGCAAGCTCAAGACCTAAGTCTTTCATGGAGTTAACAACCTCATCCATACGAAGCATGTAGTCACTAATATTTTCATCATCATTCATCTTGAGTTGTTCAAACATACCTTTGAAGTGTCTTAACTTGGATTTTCCGACATTTGTATCACCTATATGAACCACCTTCAACTGTTTCCACATTTCACTAGCTGTCTTGCAGTCAATCACTTTGGTGAGATCTCGCTTCTCGTAAGCCTTTCAGGATTGCATTCATTGCTTTTGAATTGCTGTGATGTAGGAGCCTTTCTTCTTTAGTATTAGGACCATGTATAGGAATAGTGTACTCATCTTCAATCACTTCCCATACCTCATTACCAAGTGCCATTAGGTGAACTTTCATCCTTGCACTCCAAAGACCAAAATATGACCCATCAAGAATATGTGCTGCATTACTACATGAATGATCCATTATGTTCTTTACTAGCTTTCCCTTCAAGCTATTAAACTTTTCGAAGGCACCGGCTCTGATACCAATTGAAGAACACAAGCTTATACTGAGAGGGGGGGTGAACAGTATAAGACCTCTTTTTACTTTTTCCTTTATACTTCAAAATAGTAAAGCAATATACCCAAAGCAATATCAAAGCAATGCACAATATCATCCACAAAGTGACACCAATTTTAACATGGTTCACCCAGAATGGTTGGGCTATGTCCACAAAACTTTTCTCTAAAAGTTATCTCAAAGTTCTTTGGGAATCCTTCCCAATTACAATGTTTATGAGCCTTGACACAAAGGAGATACCTTACCCCAATTAGAATTTATGAGCATTTTCTCAAAGGAGATACCTTCCCCTCTATCTGAATTTATGAGCCTCTGCTCAAAGGAGATACCTTCCCCTCAATCTGAATTTATGAGCCTTTGCTCAAAGGAGATACCTTCCCCTCAATCTGAATTTATGAGCCTTTGCTCAAAGGAGATACCTTCCCCTCTACTCTGGAAATGATCCCTCAGAAGATCAACTGCCTCTACCTCTTTCCAGCACATGGAACTCCTTTCCACCGAAGACCTCTTGTCTTTAATGCTTAGCCTAAGAGACCTCTGCCTTCTATGATCACATCCACAGCATCTCAGCAACCTATACCAAACACAATCAGTCGGTCTAGTACAAGTCTTCCTCTGTCTGTTAGATCTGTCCAAAACTTGAACAAATCAATCCTCTACACACAAGCCTTCTCAAAGACTTGCCAAATCTATCCTCAGGTTCTTCTCAAAGAACTAGTTCTCCTCTATCCTCAATTTCTCTAATAGAACTATCAAAACTTAGCTCACAAGTCCTCTGCTAAGACCTGTCCAAATATGCTCACAAGTCCCCATAAGAACTTGTCCAAAATTGCTCACAAGTCCCCATCGGAACCTGTCCAAAACCTGCTCACAAGTCCCCATCGAAACCTGTCCAAATCCTGCTCACAAGTCCCCATCGGAACCTGTCCAAAACATCAGCAAGCTCACCAAGAAAAACTTTCTTAGTAGGAAATCACAAGGTGAATTGTTAGAGACCCAATGTGATTTGTCAAACTCATAGAAGCATAAAGAGAATTGTTAGAGACTCAATATGTTCTATACTCAACTCCTAATCTCAAAACTCAACTCAAAATCAATCTCAATTTTGAAAACTCAACTCAAACTCAATCTCAAATCTGAAAAACTCAACTCAAACTCAATCTCAAATCTGAAAACTCAACTCAATATCCAAAATGGATAGGATAGAATGTTTTCTTTCAAGAACATGAAACTCCAACAATTGCCAACTATGCAAAGAATCACATAACAATGATACTCATGTTCTTTTCACCATCAATTAGGGCTTCAACAACAATGCTCATCAAACAAGGTTCAATCAACACCATTCAACTCAAAACACAACCTTGAAGCATTTCACAATCAACATCAGAAAAGGAAACAAGTAGAACTCCTTTTCTCTCCAATATTGTTTGAACAAAAAGCATCCACAAACTCAACTCGCAATAAAAACAACTTTTCAAAGTCATCAACAAAGAAGTAAGCTCAACACTTTAACCAAGTAAATAATAGCTTGATTATTACCAATTTAATGAAAGCAAATATCAATCTCAAAGCTGCCCACTTAAGGTTTCACAACTTCACACAAGAAGCAATTGACCTTAAAACATCATGCTTTCATTTCCATAAACAACCAAAAGCACTCTCAACATTACAAGAAAGATTTAACCCTTATACACCTTATTTCTCCATAGTCTTAACACAAATAAAATTTATCTCTCATAAGAATGCAATATGAAATTTCAACAACATCGTCAAAAAGAATCTTTTATCAAAATACAAACAAGATTTAAACTCCTTATAACTCCTAAGTTGTTTTTCCCTCTAACAAACTTCCTCCATCCGCAAAAACACTTAGCAAAAATTAATTTCGAAAATACCTTAGCCACATCAAAAATCGCTATGGGGAAATTGCGCACGAATTCTAACACCACCTGCTACGTCCACTTCACGAAAAAATACCCTTTTTCTATATTCGAACGCGAAACCTCCCATTCGGGTAGCGCGCCAACAGCCTAGCCGCTATCGATGTGCCAAAGGCACCTAGTGAGGTTTAAACCTCACGCTGTTAACCTTGATCCTTCTGCACCAGGGATAAAATGAAACCACAGTCCCTTCCTTTCCTCTGCCATGACACGACGACAATAAACTTTATGATGAATTCGACAAACGACGAGTGTAGACAAGACGAGTGTAGACAAACCAATAGCAGATCCACAAAAATCAGCAAAGACAGTCAAATTTATAGCGAGCAACACATTTCAAAATTCGGATGGGATCAATCTTGTTTTCGTCGATGGAGATTTATATGCAATTTACCATAAGCTCTTTGACGTCGACGAGGAGTTTAACACGTCGACGGAGGTCTTGGCTAGCGCCCACAA
Source organism: Wollemia nobilis (assembly GCA_028583015.1). Taxonomy (NCBI): domain Eukaryota; kingdom Viridiplantae; phylum Streptophyta; class Pinopsida; order Araucariales; family Araucariaceae; genus Wollemia; species Wollemia nobilis. The sequence goes on along the minus strand of JAQPPZ010000128.1, from coordinate 1,510,318 downwards.
TGTTAAAACATTTGCGCCATGGATTAGGAGAACCCATTGCAAATAATAATTTATTTATTTAAAAATAATTAAATGAAACCTTAACAAGGTTTTTAATTATTTAAATAAATACTTCCTCTTGGACCCAAATGCATTAAACCAATGCATCCACCTGTAATCTCTAAACCTGCCAACTTGGGGTTTGCAAAAGACCTTTGAAACTGTCATGCCGTAACCTTCATCAAAACAAATTATTTGACATCAAATCAAATTCCTTCAAGAGCTTCTTGACATCAATGACAACTTATACACTTGAGCAAAGGCAATGTACCCAAAGTACCCAAAATTGCCAACAAAACGTAGACTCATGGTTTCTGTTATGAGGAAACGCAGACGTGTGGTTCTTGTTCAGAAGAAACACAAAAATGTGATTACTATCTGTAGAAACATGGGCCAATGGTTTACAGCTAGAGGGAGCAGTGAAGGATCATAGGTCTATACCTGTCACTTATTGCTCTTTTCTCTGTATTTCTTTTTTTTGCTTGTTGTTATTAACTAGATGCATTTAGGGTAAGATAGATAGTCCAGTCCTGTTTGTCCTTGTCTACATATAGGTCTTAGGATATGATCAATTAGCTTAAGTCTTGCATCCATTAATACATAAACAAAAAAAAAAAGGAACTGCATCTGCATTGTAGGTAAAAAGAAAAAACCATATTGCACGTGTTGGTTTAGGAATAACTCAGATACTATATTTTTAGGTTCAAGATTGTCTCAACCGTGTCCTATTGATATAAAAGACCCGCGCATCTGTGGTTGGGGTTTCCCAAATGCAAACAAGTGATTGGCAAACCATGCATTTGTGGTTTACTAGAACCAACCACCCACCCGCAGTTGGCCCTGTTAAGTAGGATTTAGCCTAAAAGCTTACCTGAAAGTGGCATTTTACCCCTGACCTATTATCTGTTGTGTTTTTTCTTTCTATTTTTTTGTATTTAGGAATTGAAACAAAATTGCATAATAGTTTTGCATACCATAATAACTAAACAAACCATCACACACTTGCACTTAAACATTGGAAAACGACTGGATTTCATCACCGTCGGGTTTGAATTTCATCACAAAACCACCAACATTATACCCTAATTTTGGCCAAAGCCAGTTCCGAGATCTGTCATTTTTTTTTTAAAGCAAAAAACCCCTTGCAGAGCTGCCTTGGTCTGAGAGACCACGAACAGGGGGGTACTACACCAACATTATCAATTGGATTTTAGATACCCAATTTAGCTTTTTGGTAGGGTGGAGATTTGAACCTGGGACCTCCCTTGGAGGATTGCCCTCTCCTCTCCAACTCACCTACAACACCTGGGTTCCAAGATCCATCATATCCCGTGGGTTATAGCACACATTTCTCTTCGGAGAAGTGTATCGCAGATTATGCGTGAACTAGGTGAGGAACTGGTAGGACATGTGCTCCCTGGCCTTGTGTGGACTTCATTACCACATATTATAGGTGGGATTACACAACCTAGAGTTCATATCCAGGTTGTCGAGCTGTGAGAATACAAGTGAAATCCTAGATTCATATAGGGCAAAACATTGAGCACACGTCTTTTTTTTTTAAAACAATTTGAAAAAAAAAACTAACGAAAATCTAGCACCAAAAATTTTGTGTTTATTTGCTTTGTGTGTTGTATTGCATTGTACTATTATTTTATTTACATAGATAGTCGCACTTGGAATTGTGCCACATAGTAGCGTATGGTAGTGACTCGTAGTCAAGCTAAGAAACTAGTGTCAAACCAAAGTCAGTGGTCTTCCCCCATGGCCTCTTAGTTTGGAAATGTCTCTCACACTTCGGTGGTAGGACAAGTAGGCATACCCTCTTCTATGTCCCAAATTCTTAATATAGGGCCTTCTAGTAATGCCCCTAATACAGACACAGATATTATGCATAGGGCTACTCATGCAGCTATACTTGAGACACCTAGGAGTGAACCTCTTGTAGTGGTAGATAGTCATGTCACCATGTTCGACATGGATACTATTAGAATGTACTTGAATGTAGATGGAATGGTCTTCCCATCATTACCACAACTATCCATCCCATCCTGTTTTGTATCATCATTAAAACAAGAGCCCACATATACTTACCCATAACAGTCGAAACAAGTTTTTACAAATCCCATTTTTGAGTTGGCTGTTGTAGCACTGGATAACCAACCATCATCATCCAACCAACTACCCCGCACATTACCTCAACAACTCACCATTTCCACTAATCCCTTGTATGAAAAAATTCATGTTGTTTCACAAACCCTAACATCCACTCAACCCACTACCTTCATAGGTTATACATCTCATATCATACCACATATCATATCATACCATAGTCAGTGGTAATACCCTTTGCTACTTACCCCCCACTCACTTCCACTACCCTGGTTATTCCATAACCAACCCTGCCTACCACATCACATGTGGTAATCCCTACTTCAAATGCAATTGCTATGCAATAGGCTTTCTTACAGCTGCAACAAATAATTTTGGATAATGCTAACCGTAGCGTAAATCCTAATCCCAACCAACATTTGTAAGGGATTGAGCACAACTTCCCACCTCCATCTCACCAAAAAAATACCTTTATCCAAGATCCATCTTGGACAATGTGTCCCCCATCCACCACTATAGTTCAGAACCAACCTCCACATCCATATGCTAATATAGTAGGTTAGCATACCATCATGCCTCCATCGCCCCATTCGTATCATAACATCCATCAACATCCTTACCATAACACATTTCAACCAACCATACCCTATCACCCGCAACCTACATACAATCCACCACATTACCAGCAATAACAATTACATTCAAGTGTCAGTCCTATGGATGACCCTAGATACCAGTTTTTACAAAGTCATATTGATAGTCTTGCCATGCAAACTCCAAGTTTGCAATACCAAAAACCAACTTTAAGGCAACTACTCAATCATATTATTCATGCTTTGGTCCCTGAGTTGCCATATCCAGTAGATTTTCAAATACCTAAAGCTTGAATTTAAGGGGTAAGAGGACCCCTGTGAACATATAACTAGATTTGTGAATGTTGCTTCAGAATCAAAAGCAATGATGCATTACTGTTACATACATTTCCTCAGACACTAGGGGGAGAAGCCCAAGACTGGTACAACCACCTGCCACATCAAAGTGTTTTTACTTTTGAATAACTAGCGGACCAGTTCTTGGAAAAATTTATCCTAAATGTCAGAAAACAAACCACATTGACTGATATGATTTATCTAAAACAATATGACGATGAATCAATGTATGACTTTGAAAATAGGTGGAGATCAGTCATGATCAAGTTAACCTTTCCCCTCCCTATTCCAGAGATAATACGAATGTTCATGAAGAGTTTTGGTAGACCCATATCTTCATTATTATAGCTACAGTAGTACATGAAATTTGATGAGGTGCTCACCCAAGCAAAGCTAATAGAAGAGATAAAAATTCATGAAGGTGAGATAAAGCCTAAAAAGAAAGAATGGCATAATAAGAATAAAAAATGGAATAACCACGATCAATATAAGACCACACAGGTTAACCAAATCGTTTTGGGCCAACCACAGTTAAATCAACCAACCCAAACACAAATCCAACAACCCCAACAAAAAAAACAACCGCAACAATTGAATCATCAAGCGGTTTCACACCCACAACAGGCACAAAATCAGACACAACCTGTAGAAAGGCAACATCATCATTTTAAACCAAAAAGAAATTACACACCAATACAAGAGCCATATTCATTAGTTTTCCAAAATTTGTATGCAAAAAAACTCTTTACATTGCCAGAAATGAAACCTGCAGCTAATAAACCAAAAAAAAAAGGTTACAAAGAATACCTCTTTTGCATCTATCATATACAAAGAGGACATGATATCGAAGGTTGTCATGGTTCAAAGGAATTGTGCAAGGTTTATTAGAAGTGGGTACAATCAAGGCGGACAATCCACTAGCCCAAAACAACCAAAACCTAGGCATCTATCAGACACCTTTACCACATTGAGAGGCAAATCAACAACCGACGGGAGCATCAACCTCTAAAGTTCCTCCCAATCAAGTTAATTATGTGTCTCAACTATCATAAGATTTTTTAGGAACTATCAGTATAGTTACCCACGGACAGAGGCAATCTAATCACACAACATAGGATCCAGCAACACAACCCACAAATGTGCCCATACAACTTGGACCAAGCATTCCACCATCACATTTCCATAATCACCCAGTTGTCACCTTAAATAGTCGATTAACGCAAAGTTTAAAAATGGCTTCAGCAAAGCTATTAATATATGAGCTAATACAACAATAAAAACCCCACAAGGAAGCATTGATGGAAATCTTAAAGTCTATACAAGTACAATAATAAGACCCTAATGCATTCAATTCCTTTGTGGGGAGTGTTCAAAAGTGCATGGAACCCTTGATAGTATTCTGACTTCGAGGAAAAGCAAATTTTGGCAGATTCACCTGATCCACCACTGTACATAGTAGCTCACATCGACAGGAAGCCATTCAAGAGAGTGCTCATTGATACTGGTTCCTCCATCAACCTCATCACCACACTTGTAATGAAAAAGCTCAACATCCCATCATCCACATCATAACTTCCACCTTCACACTTAGGGCTTTTAATGACGCTTTATGCTCAACTGTGGGAATGTTGTTCTTCCCGTCACCGTGGGGGTGAAAAAAATACATGTTATCTTCCACATTTTGGAATGAGAAATGCAATATAATATACTTCTTGGATGCCCTTGGATTAGGGAAATGAAGTGTGTGCCTTCAACATTGCATCAATGCTTAAAATATGTACATGAAGGAAAAGTACATTGTATACCAGCTGGCATAGAACCTTTCAAGTACTGTAGCTTGATTTCAAACCTGTATGAGCCCTTGCTTCCATCAACACATATAACTATCCAGCCATTAACCATTAGGACCATTCCATCTGGTAACAATTCATCAAAAGCACCCATTCAAGATGAATTGCCTAGAGTTGATCCAACTTTTGCATCCAAAAGTGTCAGCTCAATTCAGCCTTCAAACACTGCATATCACTTTCCAATCACACCAAACCATCCTGCCAACCAAAAACCAACTCCATATAGTGCACTTCCAAATCCAACACAACCATTCATATTCGTAGCACAACCCAATCTATCCATCAATAAACCATAATCATCATAGCTCGTAGTCTCACAAATAGGGCCACCTATTAGAGAAAGTCCACCACCACCATTAGAACCACAAACTAACTCAAAATAACCCTCTTCATCCATCGAGGCATTAGACTCTCAACCTTCCCTAGTTGCAGTACACCTCACCAATCTAGGTATTGGTGAGTATATTATTGAAAGAGTCATGGTTACACAATCTATTGAATTAGTCAAGGATTACGGTCGCTCTCGTGACCTACCTTTAGCCATAGGTGAAATATACAAAATGGGTTCCCCATAAAATGCAATAAATTTCATATATGGGGGAGTCTAATCTTCATCAGGTCCATATCCTCTGGAACAAGCCTTGTAGCAAGAACCAGGGTATAAGGATCCACCAAAAATGGTCGATCTTAGGCCAGATTATACACAACTTGTTATGGGACCTCATACAAATGTTAACGGCTTCTGGATAAGTGATGAAAATTATGAAGATGAGAAAAAAATGATATTTCTAAATCATGAGCACAAAATGCAAGCTAGAAGAATACTACAAGCAGAAGTACATCACGAACAACATAATAAAGAAGTAGAACAACCTAGAGAGGAGTTAGTACATGCAAAATCTATTCAGAGGAATGATTGGTACCAAAAGAAGTTACCAATAAACTAAACTCTCTTTCAGATGAACAAAAAGCATGAAAGTCTTGAACCAGAACCTACTCCACCACCTTGGCTGCTCCTACAACATCGCCAATCACACAGACTAGGTCAGTTGCAACCTAGAAAGGATGAGCGATTACCTCTCAAATCGTATCCACCTTATTTCCACAAAGTCAACATGATTTCTGTTGATTTGCTCACCCCACTCTGTAATCCGTATGATGAGGTAAAGCCAATCCATATCGACACTAGCCTCATCACCATGGATAGGATCTGATCCCCGCCATCCATTTCCAAATTTGTCCAGTCCGAAGAATTGTTGCGTGCTTCAAACACGTATATTTCACAACATTCGTCATCAAATAATTCAGTTTTTCAAACTGAAATAAAGGGGGAAATCCCAAAGACATTTGAAAATTTGGCAGATGATATTCACCTCATCCCAACTCCACATCAACTAGAAGAAGGTTCTCACATGCTAATTGAAGAATCTATAGATGTGAACCTTTGTCAAGACAAGGACAATCCCTAAATTGTCAAAATTGCAAAATATTTATCTGCAGAAGAGAAATAACGCATAATAAACATGCTAATGAAAAATAATAAGTGTTCGCATGGTCATATAAAGACATGTTAGGAGGAGCTATGGCAGCGGAGGGAGCAGAGGAGGAGCAAAAATGGCAGGCAAGAATTTTGAACCAACGGAAGGAGAAGATCCAGAGGCAGGGCAGAATGCTGTAGCTGGAAAGGAAAAGGATTCCCTGTCAGCTCAGTTTGAAAAGGCTAAAGGTACAGATCCTCCAGATAAACCCTCAAAAAAAGGGTCCCACTAGGGTTCGAGAGCTGGCAACAAGGGCCCAACATTTTTGGAAATGCTGAAAGGGAAAAAGAAGGAGCCAGTCAGTGATCTACCGCCCCTAATACCAAAAAATAATAGGTTAACTGCGCCAGTGGAGATTATGGAAATATTCTTGGATATAGAGGCATCATCCTTAGTTGGAAAGTTTTTGGGAGGAATGCCGGACATTGAGATTATTCGCTCATGGGCCACGAAAAAGTGGAAAACTTCAGGAAGCTTAGAAATCGTAGCCATGTCAAGAGGTTTTTTTATGATAAGACTCAACAATAAAGATGATTCAGAGTGCATATTGATAGGAGGACCCTGGTTTCTAGGAAGGCGTAGCCTCTTTCTGAGGAAGTGGGGGGAGGATTTCAACCCTGAGAAGTAGAACATTAATATAGCACCCATTTGGGTTTGCTTACCAAACCTCCCTGCCCAGTTTGTTAATGAGTACTGGTTTAGTGGCATAACAAAGACGATAGGAGAGCTCATGGCAATAGACCATTCAACTCGGGCAAGGACTAGACTGACGCATGCCAGGATCTATGTAAATGCAAACTTGGATTCTGATCTACCTTCTCATGTGGAACTAGCTTATGGAGAGTTTCTAAGGATTCGACTCGTGGAGTATGAGAACAAGCCAGCATTATGTAGCGTGTGCAAAACCCAGGGCCACCTTCAAGCCCAATGTCTGAAAATAACTGCAAACAAGGAAGCCATGAGTGAAGGTTTTCTAGGGAAAGCTAAGGGGATAGGGATCCCAAAGTTTCAAGGACTGTGTCTTAACTTGGAAGGATACAGACAAGTTAAGAATAACCAGGCTGACCAAGACAACACGGAACTGGCAAAAATCCAGGAGAAAGGAAAGCAAAATTATGAGGGAGGCAAAATTATAAGGTATGTAATAAAGATCCCATCTTGAACATGTTTGATATCATAGCAAATCTAGAAGTTGAAAAAGAAAACAGTAAGGATGATACCAAAAGTGTCAAGTTTCCTGAAACCCTAGAATCCCCATCCAAATCGGGACCATCCACAACTATGACAAAAAGCCCCAAAAGCTATGCTCAAAATGAAGAAAAATGGCCAGGTCATTTCAGTTTAAACATGGAAAAAATAGAGTCAAGAGTCAAAGTTGTGGAAACAAGAGCGAGGAATGTAGCTTCTAATTCTGTAGTGGAGCAAATTATCCCTTATCAGATGAGCCCAATGATAAAATGTTCCTTGAAGGAAAGCCCCCTATTTAGGAACCAGCTAGGAGAGGTGAACCAAAACAAGGCTGAGGATGAAGAGGGAATTGAAAACCCCCAAAATGAGGAAGAAGGTTCAAGCCCTGGACTATCACAATATATGCCCCCTCATTTCAATCCAAAATAGACTAGAAGCACTACCAAGCTTTCGATAGATTATGGAAGTGAAAGAAAGAAAGGGAGAATATCTACAGCAGAGCACTATAGAATAAGAATCAATGAAGATATTGCAAACAGAAAGCAAAGAACATTGTTACAGCAAGCTATTCCTGGCCAGGATAATAGCAAAATTGACAAACCCCCTTTGGATTAGGGAATGGGGCAGGGAAAAAATATCAAACAGTCTAAATGAAGGTTCTCTCATGGAATGTGAGAGGCCTAAACAACCCACCAAAACAAAGGATGGTGAAGTATATAAGGAAGGATTGGAATCCTACTATCATTTTTCTTCAAGAAACCAAAATAGATGTGGCACAATCAACACTTATAACTAGAAGGATTTGGAAGCAAGGGGAAGTGGCCTTTCAACAGGTGAGAGGAGCATCTGGGGGCCTCATGATTTTATGGGATCCTATTAAAATAGAAGGAAGTATTATTCAGGCAAATGAAAGAGTCTTAAGTATATTATTTCATGATTTTGATACTAATAAGAATTGGATTATGTCAAATATTTATGCCACCACCTCTGTCCAAGGGCGGTCTGAACTATGGGAGTTTTTGGGGCATTTGAGCCAAGTCTTTGAAGACATTCCTTGTGTGATTGGGGGAGATTTCAATACCCCCATTTACCCATCTGACAAGAAGGGAGGATCTGGGTTACCCTCAAGGAGCATGGAGGACTTCAATGAATTCATTAACATAAATGAATTGATGGATGTAAGACTAAAAGGAGCCAAATTTACATGGAGTAACAAGAGGATAGGAAGTCAATTGATTCAAGAAAGGTTGGACAGGTTTTTTTTATCCCAGGAAGCTACAACAATTTTTGGTGATTCAACGTTACAGGCCCTTCCTAAATGAGCTTCAGACCATAATATTTTTCTATGGGAGGCATTTCAGGCTAACTCCTTTAAAAAGCCTTTCAGATTTCTGTCAATGTGGGTTAAACATCCGGAATTCAAGAAACAAATAGAGGAATGGTGGCAGCAGCCTATCCAGGGAAGTGCTTCCTTCAAACTATCTCAAAAACTTAAGATGGTGAAAAACAACCTTAGAATATGGAATAAAGAAGTATTTGGAAACATTTTTGAGAATAAGAGAGCAGTGGGGGAAAAACTAAGAATAATAGAAATCAAAATCCAAAATGGAACCTATGATGAGGCGACAAGGACTGAAGAGAAGGAAACCCTTTATGAGTTTTATAATATTTTAGCTTGTGAAGAGATGTATTGGAGGCATAAATCAAGGGCATTATGGCTAAAGGAAGGGGACTCTAATTCAAAATTTTTCCATGTTACCACATTGAGCAATAGAAGCAACAATAATATTAGAAATTTAACTAAGGTGGATGGATCCTCAACTCAAAACATTCAGGAGATCAGAGACGAGGCTGTTAATTTTTTCAGTTCATTATTGGGTGAAGAACGGGCCTGTAATGCCTAAGCAAAGGACTCTCTCCTTCAATTCATTCCACAACTCATTGATGAAATGATTAACGAGTTTCTTACAGCAGTTTTTTCAAACGAAGAGATCAAGGAGGCTTTGTTTAACATGGATCTTGACAAAGCTCCTGGGCCGGATGGGTTTTCACCACGATTTTTCCAAGTTTTTTGGGATATTGTTGGAGCAGAAGTTATTGCTGCAATCAAAGAGTTCCAAAGTTCAAATCATATTCCAAGGGGTTTCAATTCAAATTTGATTGCTTTGATCCCTAAAGGCCCCAACCCCAAGACTATGGCTAACTTTAGGTCGGTTAGCCTGTGTAATATATCCTATAAAATTCTGTCCAAAGTTTTAGCCAACCGTTTGAAGAAAGTTCTACTAGTTATCATTGATCTAAGTCAAGGAAGTTCTATACAAGGAAGATCAATCTTAGATGGAGTTATTACTGTTCATGAGGCTCTTCATACAACCGCTCAAACCAAAAAAGCAGTCATGGATTTAAAGTTAGACATGAACAAAGCTTATGACAGGATAAATTGGGAATTCCTAGAGGCAATTTTATTAAAATTTGGCTTCAACATGAAATGGGTCAAGTTAATAAGAGAGTGTATTTCTAAGCCTTGTTTTTTAGTTTTGGTTAATGGGTCTGCTGTAGGTTTTTTTCAAAGCAAATGTGGTCTAAGACAAGGAGATCCCATAAGTCCTATGTTGTTCATCATTATAGCTGAAGCCTTGGGAAGAACCATTAAGGCAACAACGGTAGCTAGACTCATATCAGGTATCAAGGCCACGTCGCTAACTACCTCGATGACACATCAACAATTTGTTGATGATACATTGCTATTGACTTTGGCTTCTGTGGTTGAGGCAAGAAGGATTAAAAATATTCTCATAATGTATGAAGAAGAGGCTGGACAGAAAGTGAATTTTTAATAAGAGCAAACTTTATTTCATCAATACCCCCATTCCTAGGCAAAACAACATACCAAGGATCATGGAATGTCAGATTGCATCCCTTCCCACCTCCTATTTAGGTCTTCCCCTGTTTATGGGGAAACCTGAAGGATCAATGTGGAACACAGTTCTGGAGAGGATCCAAAAAAAACTAGCAGGTTGGAAAGGGCATCTATTATCTCAAGCAGGCAAAGCAGTTTTAACTATGGCTTCACTTCAAAGTATACCCGTTTACTTCCTATCAGTCTTCAGAGCTCCCAGTAAGGTGTATCACAAAATTGAGCAGCTTCAAAAAAAATTTCTCTAGTCAAGGACTGAGGATAAGAAAAGGATTCATTTAGTAGGTTGGAACAAGGTTTGCAAACCTAAAGCTGATGGGGGGTTAGGATTGAGGAGAGTTGCTCAACAATACAACTCTGTTAGCCAAACAAGCATGGCGGTTATTGACTAAGGTCGATAATGAATGGAATGCCATAGTTAGGAGGAAATACCTCAAAGGTGTGAAATTCCTTAATGACAACTTAGCAAGCAGGGGGTCTGCTTTTTGGAAGGCAATCCTCACGAGCAGGGATCTTGTCAAGAAAGGTCTTAGATGGATTCTAGGAAATGGGCAAACAATAGACTTTTGGAAGGATCGATGGGTGAGAGCTAAGGAGTTATCCCAGATTCCTCGTTTGGCTAGGATTCAAGAGCATATGGAGCAACATATTGGGAAGAAGGTTGCAAATTATATGTGGCAGGATATAAATATCAATAGGTGGAAACACATCAGAGTACAAGGCTTTGAAGCGAAGTCTGAAGAGCTTTATAACATTTTAACTCAACAAATTATTCCCTCTAGAGAGGATGAAGATCACATTGTTTGGGCTGAGACTGAAAGTGGTGACTTCACAGTTAAGTCTGCCTATAATTTGCTTCTCAATGTGGAAGGAAAAAAAACTCACTATGGACAATATGTTATCCAAAGATATGGTTATTGCTAACCATTGCTACATATGCAGGGCAGGGTGGGAGACAACCCAACACTTGTTTTTGGAGTGTCCGGTAGTGGAGTCCATCTTGGATGAAATTTTCCAAGCCTTTAGGATCTCGTGGGTTAAGCCTACTATTATATCCGAAGTGTTCCATCAATGGCCTCAACCCTTTGTTAGCCTAAAACTTAAGTACCTATGGAAAATCTGTTAGCATCATTTTCTCTGGTAGATTTGGCTAGAAAGGAACCATAGAGCCTTTAAGAATACCATTCACAACATTAAAACCATCCTCAACAGGATTATTGTATTTGCGAAAGAAAACCTTAGCACCTTAGTGGATGAGAACCACTCAATTCTTCCCCAAGAAAAACAATTAGCTCGGGCCTTAGGTATTGAGGACAAACCTTCCATTCCTTTGCCCAATCCCAAAAATGGGATTTCTTGGGAGCCACCCCCCGGGGTTGGTTTAAAATAAATTTTGATGGTGCAGCCAAGGAGAACCCGGGAAGAGCTGGAGCTGGAGGAATAATCGGGGATCATCAAGGAAATCTGGTCAAGGCCTTCGCTGAACCATTGGGAATCGGAACTAATAACGAAGCAGAAGCTAGAGCCCTTTGGAGAGGGTTACAAGTAGCCCAAGCAACTCAAGGTAACTTGATGATTGAAGGTGATTCTATGAACATCATCAACCTATTAACCAATGGCAAAAAACCTCCATGGAGAATAGAGGGAGTCATCCATGAAGTGAGGATCCTTTTTGCGACAAGACAGAATAGGAGGGCTCCTCACGTGTACCGTGAGGCCAACAGGTCAGCTGACAAATTAGCCAACATAGGTGTTTATGTTGGTAGTTTGGTGACATGGACACAAGGTGTGCCACGTGAAGTGGAAAACATTATTAGTCATGAAAAGAAATCTACCCATCAAGGAGAAATATGAATGGGTGTTTTTTTCCCATGGAGATGGTAATAATTATGGGTTTTCCCTCTAAATCATACCAAATTGGAAATGATGGTAACAGGGTGTAAGCCTTGGAAAATTTTGACAGAGAATAGGAAATGGGCAAGCAACAGGTCTCACAAGTGCAAAGTTCTAAACTTCAATTCCTATCAATGTAAGTATTGTTTACAGTTATGTTTAGGTATGGGTGTGCTTTGTTAGTAAGGTGTTTTAGGGGATTAAACACAATTTTTGGTAAGAAAGTTTCAAGGATTACTAGGATCTACAATCTCAGCAGAAGGCTGGACATTGTAATAGGTTTTGGGTTAACCTGCAAAACCCGGTAATTAATGAAGACTTTTATTTACCAAAAAAATATAAAGACATGCCTGGCTTAGATCCAGACCTGGTAGTCCACAACCTAACACTGGAATATGATGTAAAGTCGTTCAAGTAGAAGCTTAGGAAAGTCCATCCAACAGTTGCATTAATTGTAAAAGAAGAGTTGCCAAAGTTGTTGGATGTACACTTCATAGTACCAATTGATTACCCAGAATGGCTTTCAAATATGGTACCCATTCGCAAACCGAACGGAGGGATACATGTATGCACTGATTTTCGAGACTTAAAAAAAGTGTGTCCCAAAGATGATTTTCCTTTGCCTAATATTGATCAACTAGTAGGTTCCTACGCTGGTCATGAAATGCTTTCCTTAATGAACGATTTCTCGAGATACAACCAAATTTGAATTAATCCCAAAGATCAACACAAGATAACATTTACAACACCTTGGGGGACATTATGTTACAGAGAGATGTCATTTGGACTCAAAAATGCAGGAGCTACATACCAACGAGCTATGACGTACATATTTCATGAATATATGCATAAGATCATCGAGGATTATGTAGATGACTTGATTGCTACATCTATAAAACGTCTTGAGCACATCAATGTACTAGAAAAAGTGTTCGATCGATTGATAGAACACAAAGTAAGGTTAAATCCTAAGAAGTGTGTATTTGGAGTCACATCAAGAAAACTTCTAGGATTCATAGTCTCCAAGCAAGGCATTGAAGTGGATCCAGGTAAGGTAAAAACAATATTAGAAATGCCACCTCCCAAAACATTGAAAGAGTTGCATAGTTTACAAGGAAATATCCAATCTATCAGACGATTCATCACACAACTCTCAGATAAAGGCAGGCCTTTCAATCACCTGTTATAAAAGGGAGTGACATTTTCATGGAAAACTGAATGTCAAGAGGCATTTGATTACATAAAGAAGTATTTGGCATCACCACCAGTTCTTACACCGCCTCGAACAGGAATTCCTTTTCACCTATACATTTATGCAACAAAATTTGCACTTGGGACTATGCTTGCATAAAAGAATGAAAAACATAAGGAGCAAGCAATTTACTATATTAGCAGAACACTGGTAAGTTACGAAACAAGATATGCTTATGTCGAAAATTTATGCTTAGCAGTGGTTTTCGCCACTAAGAAACTTAGATATTACATGCTAAGCAATACTACCTATGTCATAGCTAGAGAAAATCCTCAGCGATACATGATGACTCACACATACAACAACACCCATATTGTTAAATGGCTAATGCTTTTAACCGAATTCAATTTTGAATTCGTAAGTCAAAATCGATAAAAGGTCAAGTGATAGTTGATTAACTAACTGAAGCTTCGCTACATAATGATAAACCACTAATCATTGAGCTTCCAAATGATTCAATATTCTCTATCACAGAACAAGAAGAATTAGTTTCTCCTGAGGAAGAAGCAGACATGACCATGTTCTTTGATGGGTCTAAATGCGACAAAGGACAAGGCACAGGAGTTGTATTTTATACACCTGAAGGACTGCCAATTACTTTATCATTCAAACTCGACTTCACATTCACTAATAATAATGCAGAATATGAAGCCTTAATCTTAGGTCTTCAATAAACTATAGCAATGGGCATAAAAATAATAAGCATTTTTGGTGATTCTCAACTAGTTGTATATCAAGTTAAAGGGGAATACCAATGTAAAGAACCAGTTTTAAAGCAATACCATGAAGTAGCAACAAAGTTGCTAGAACAGTTTGACTGGTACAAAATTAGTAACTTACCCCGGTCCACAAACAAATTTACGGATGCAATGGCTTCTTTGGGATCTCTTATCCCTAAGAATGAGCATGGAGAAGTACAACCGCTAATCATAACAACAATGTCAAAATCATCAATTCAAGAATCAAAACCGACAGGTGAGAAGAACATTTGTTTGATACATGTTGAACCTTACAATTCTTACCTTGATGAGATAAGAGACTTTCTCAAGTCTGGAATACTCCCAGTAGAAATGACATGAACTGTAAAAAGAACATTCAAACAAAAAATAATTTATTTTACTCTGCTAGGGGATGTGTTATACAAACGTAGGTATGATGGAATATTATTACGATGTTTAGATCCGATTGAAGCAGAACGAGCAATAATAGAAGTCCATGATGGTACTAGTGGTGGCCACTTCAGTGGAATGGCCATTACAAAGAGAATACTACGTATGGGATACTATTGGCCAACCATGAAAAATGATTGTTGCAAATATGTCAAAAAGTGTCAAAAGTGCCAATATCATGCAAATTTGACTCATGTACCATCACACTCTTTACAACCCATTCAAAGTCTTTGGCCCTTTTCACAATGGGGTCTCGATTTGATTGGTAAAATATCACCTGCTTCATCAGGATAATACAAATTTATCATAACTACGACATAATACTTCACAAAATGGGTGGAAGCAATTCCAATGACCACTACGACTGGACCTCGAATAGCGGATTTTATATTTCAGCATATTATTTGTCGTTTTGGAATACCCTCAAAAATAATTTCCGATAATGGGAAGTCATTTAATAATAAATATGTTAGATCATTGTGCAACAAATTCAAAATTCAACACAGTTTCTCCACACCTTACTACCCACAAGAAAATGGGCAAGCTGAAGCAACCAACAAATCAATGGTATCCATTATCAAGAAACTGGTCAAAGAAAATCATCGAGATTGGCATAATCAACTTCATTTGGCATTATGGGCTTACAGAACAAGCATCAGAATGCCAATGGGAGCGACACCATTTTCACTAGTTTATGGTGCTGAAGCTATATTACCTTTAGAGATCAAGATACCTTCCTTACGAATTGCATTACAATAATTCATGGACGATGAAACAGCTAGACAAGCATATCTTGACCAATTAACACTTATTGATGAAAAATGTATAAATGCTCTAGAGCATTTACGAGTATATCAAGATAGATTCAAACGTTCTTACAACGCAAAAGTCCATCTTCATGAATTTCAAGTGGGGTACCTAGTGCTCAAAGAAAATAAAAAAAATACCAATGCATTGCCACACTTGAGAGATAAATTTATAGCTAATTGGTTAGGCTCGTTCATTGTAAAGCATACCAATGCATTGCCAAACTTGAGAGATAAATTTATGGCTAATTGGTTAGGCTCGTTCATTGTAAAGCATAAGTTGGGACCAGGAACTTATAGACTTGCCAACTTCGAAGGAGAATTGGAGCCAAAACCACTAAACATAATGCACCTAAAGGTATTTTATGCATGAAACGACTTGCAATATATGTATATATATGTACATGGCTAAAAAAAAAAAAGAATTTTTATTTTCAATATTAGTTACATTGTAAATAGAAATGTCATTACTAAAATTTAGCATATTGCATTTGCATGTTACAAAAAAAAAAATTGTGCATTAAATAGGCATATCACAAGCATATAGCAGCACTAGACTAATCACATAATTGCATCCATCCCATCCCATGTTCAGTGATCTTCATAGTGGCGATGATATGACCAAGTAAAAATAAGTTCCAAATAATTGGGGATACCCAACTAAGACTCTTTGCAAGTCAAATCCACACGTGTTTTCCTATATCATAAATCAAATTTTCAATCACTCAACAATGTCTAGTGAAGAGCCAAAATTTATAATATGTCCAATTTTCTTTAGGACCAAAGCACTTATGTCACATTAAGAAAGTCTTGAGTATGGTAGATTGACCCCAAAGAAATATTTAACCAAAAATACTTTACAACTTTAAAAGCATTTTGAGTAAGAAAAGATAACGCCAACTTGGGTACAACCTTGAAGAGAAAAGGTAATATTCCCCGCTTGTCCCATTACGCAACATAGTCTAAAATCAAAACGGTGGTTTTCACCACCATCACAACAATCCAAACATTTAAATTAAAGGTAAAACAATAAGGATAGGATCACATTCTCATCACACTTCGGTTGAGAATTTGATTCCCCAAACTCTGTCATGATAAATTCTATACACACACCATAAATCACAAAAGCAAGAAGGATCGTACTACATTCACCTCAGAAAGTTATGTAGTCATCCCCAAAGATCAAATATCAAGTCATTGGACTATGGAGCGAACCTCCATTGGAGCTATAGATGCTTGACTGGCAGTGGAGTAAACTCATGCATGGTGACACGTGTCTCTCCCAAAAGAAATACCTCTGATCACACATACGGACAAGCTAGCTAATTGGGAGACCCATACAAGTACCGTCCAATTTTACTCATCATGAGTTAACGAACTTCACATACACATGCACTGGTTCTTGATTGCTTAGGGCCATTCCCAAACCAAATATTCAGAATAACGAACTCCACTTGCACACACCTTGGTTCTAAAGAAGGTTAGACGAACATCGAGAAAACGGTTGACATCACTAGATTGTTTGAGTCTTTGAAAATCCTCCAATGTTATATATCAAAAACTATGCCAACTACCATATCGTTGTCACATGTTCTTACATTATCACATACATACACCCACCATACATCAACCACGAAGAGTCATCAAGTTGGATACCCCCAATTGCAACAGTGAACAAATAATGGTCAACTACTCTGAGCTATAAAATATTACAAAAATATCATTCATGTCATCATATAGTTATATGAAAATAAACATAAAACTGCATATTACATATTAGTTTACATTCATTTATCATAGCGCAAATGTAGCAATGTGTACATTGCATCACATAAGCATTAACAAAACATAAACAAAAAGCATGCATATAAATATTAACACATGAGATAACCAAAATACAAGGCCATGTATATATATATAAATATGAAGGTCTCGAGGGTACAAAATGCTCACAAGCTATATACATCGAAGCACTAAGGTTCATATCAAAATAGAAGCAAAATACAAAAAAAGAGAAACATGTCACACTAGCTAGTACTAGCAAGATCCCTCCAAGGACCCTGCGCTGTAGAAGCACCATGAGAACTCAATGATCGATGAGTCTTGCGACTCCTATCAGTCCCTTGAATAGCAATAGTAGTTGATGAAGAAGGAGGAATAGGCAAAGGAATCTGACGCTCATGCAGAATATTCTCCAACATCTCTATATAAATAGCCTGCTTATGCAGGATCCTCAAGTCAGCACCCTCATGAGCAACCCATTGAGAAATCTCTGCTCGAAGAGCAACAATAATAGTTGCAGTGTCACCTCCACCTGACCCTGCCTATAGCCGAGTCAACTTGCCCTCTAATCGAGTGACCTCACCTCCAATCTTGGAAATATCCAAGTCCTTTGCAACGAGAGCATTGCTGCTAGGCCCATCACACATCCTATCCACCTCACCCTGGAGGTGAGTCACCTCACCCTGGTACCATGCTAACTTGCCCTTTAGGCATGTCACCTCTAAACCCAGGTTGTCATGCTCAGCCTATAACATATCCTAATCCTCCTCTGTCCACCGAGGAGGGACATCCTCATCACCACCACTCTCATCATCTCCATCACCACCCCCATCACCACCCTCATCATCTCCCTCACCACCCCCATCACCACCACCCTCATCATCTCCATATCCACCTCCCTCCATTGGCTGCTATACATCAGTAACTACATCAACCCTAGGAGTACTATGTCGTCGATGCTTCACCGATCGAGGAGTCTGCTCACCCAACTCCACATCATCACCACTCCCCTCGTCATCTACCATAGCACTCAACATCCAAGGAGGCTGAGAAGAAAACCATATATCATACTTGGGAGTGGTACCCACATAATCCAAGTCAAGAATCTCCACATCAGAATCATCAACAGGATCGTCAACTCACCAAAACTTAGGAGAAATAGGTAACCCCAGCTTGTCTCCCCACTGTCTATACGTCACAGGAACATCAGGCATATCCTGCACCAAACCAAATTGACGGTGTACCCGAGGAAACTGCACAAGCTCCATCTACCTCAAATGGGCTCCAAAAACCTATTGCTCTTGCCTAATGCGATGAAGCTCTACCGCATTCGTAATCCAATCCATGCCCCTCCAAGGCTGCCAACTCATGAAGTCTCTAGAAAGGGAGCTCAAGATACCTCGATACTTCGATGCCCCAATCATTGGATGACTGAGCTCCTCACTAAGTAGACACCTATAAGAACAAGGAGCAGTGGCATCATAGGCACAAGGAAGACCAACCGGTTGTCCAATAATGATGTGCTCCCAAGATCATACTTGGAGCACCAAACTGCAACCTAGTCCCTTTCGCCCTCGTCTCTTCACCTCGTACAACTTGTATATTTGACACAGAAGAGTGGGAGCCCATGCCAACCATCGAGGATCTGCAATAAGATCAAGAATAATAGAAACCTGGTTCCATGGGATCCTCGATCCCATGGAATTAGGTAACAACATGTTGCTCAAAAGGTAGATCAAGAAAGCTGGAACAACTCCCAAACTGTCAGCAACAAAGAGATCCAGGTATGCGATACCCCCCCGTCTCTTCCTGTGTAGAAACAAACGAATACATATTTTCTTTCTCTTCCTTCCCATAGTCTACATCCCACATATAATAAAAAATAGGGAACAATGCCTCCTTGTCAAGGCCAACGCAAACAACAGGACCCTCGACGGGAACACAGAGTATCTGATAAACATCCTCCAAAGTGATAGTCAGCTCCCTCGTCGAAAGCTGAAAGGTACCCCTACTCAACAAGCGCAAACAACAAATCCTCATCGACTTGAATTGTGCTTAATTTCCCACAAACATCAAGACCAATGGTCTCTAGGAACATCCAATCATCGTCTGTAATGGCCTTGCACACTTTGTGAATAGTGCGAGGCCACCTATGTCGGGCATCAAGGAGCCTAACCTGAAATTGAAAACAAAAATAACAAATATTAGAACAAAAGCAATAAAAAAAAACTCAACAAAATATTACCTAACCCTAGGTAATAAACTGGCAATAAACAAAAACAAACAAAAAAAAATCAACAAAATATTACCTAACCCTAGGTAATAAACTGGCAATAAAAAAAAAAAAAATCAACAAAATATTACCTAACCCTAGGTAATAAACTGGCAATAAACAAAAAAAAATCAATCAACAAAATATTACCTAACCCTAGGTAATAAACTGGCAATAAACAAGGACAAAAACATAACAAAACAAATAAAATAAAATGAATTCATTACTAGCCCCACTTAGTTTAAAATAAAACAAATAAAAAATAAAAAAACAAACAAATAAATAGCTACAAACACAAACGAAAAAAACTAACTACAAGCAAAGGACCACCTACCTCGAAAAACTGACCATCGCCTTCTGCTCCAGCCAAGACGCCACCACCGCCACCTTTGCCACCACTGCCCTCACTGATCTCCATATCACTCATAACTCACACCAAATCAGCATATGACAATTGGCAATGAATGAAAATAACAGGCACAAGCCTATTTATAGTCGCATTTCGTGGCGAAAAACATGCATTCGTGTTTTTCAAATTGCGCAAAAACGCAAACCCATGGTTTGAAGCTAAACCGTGAAAGCGTGGTTAGCACATCAAAATCGCGAACGCACGATTTCAAGAATGCGCAACCGCACAACATCGTTTCCAAATACAAAAAAAAATCAAGAAAATAACAAGGCATAATCCAAGGTTAAATGGCGCTTGCTTCATGGGGTTACAAAACACGGTAAGTTCAAATCAAACAAATGCACAATGGAATTGCTAACAGTCACTAGGACAAGCAACTAGGATGATTGGTTCCTTTTTACTTCATTTCATGCATGTCAAAAAAACCAAACGATATTCTACAAAAAAACTTAATTAACTTAGAGCGACATCAAAAATAACGCTATCAATTGACCATTGGGTCTCAATTGTTACCCACTCACCAATTGAGGGGGTAAACATGCAAACCAACATTTCATTTACAACAGTCATCCATCTTGGCACACCAAAAGAGAGTGAGTCAATCCATCCAATAAAGTTAGATGTCATCGGTTTTTGCACTATATCATGTTGTACACAACGCAGTACAAAAAGGGGTAACTATAGACACTAAAATCCAACACCTTCAAAACCACATATGCCATCCCACCATCAAATCTTACATAATGAAATTATATGCCTAAGTCTAAGCTTAGGTATATAAAATCCTGCACATTATCCTATTTTCCTAATTTATTAAATTTGAAAAATCACCCTAGGATACCCTGTCTACCCATTGGACATGTGTCCTAGACACTTCATCCAACACCCCTGCCACATCTTACCCACTCATGTCCCACTTGTCCTTGCACATGAGACAGATTCCCAACACCCATGCCATAACTCATTTGTTGTTTTCCCCTTGTCCCTTCACATAAAACAACATCCCACATCCCACTCCACTTGAAGCCACATCACCCCAGTTAACTGAGGCACACTAGGTGACTCACTACAACTGCCCCCTTCCACCTTGCAGTCCAGATTTACCACTTGGCAAGTTGGGCTTGCCATCTCCCATTTCCCTCCAAAACCCCAAGAGGCCTATAAAGGCACCATTAGTCCACCAAGAAAAGGGAGTTGAATTTGCATACCGACAGGCTGCCAAAATTGACTTAGACCAACGAGAAATTGCGAAGCGTGAGCTTTGTTTTGACCGTTGGTTCAAATATCGAGGTGACCTGTTATTCAACTGAAACTGCCCATCCACGGTTCCACAGTCAAAAATGCGTGTCTGCGATTTCATAACCGTAGATCCGCGGTTTCCAGTTCCCTACTGTGCATCCACGGTTCCTCAGTCCCGAGCATGAAATCGCATGCACATCAGAGATCCATAATAGAATTCACTTGATTAGCAAGGCTTTATTTGTTGATTTTTTATGTCATTTATTTCACATAATTATCTGCTTAGGGTTTTATGCATGCATTAATCTTATTGCTCAAATATATAGGTGCTACTAATCCCTTTGCCAGTTTGAATGTGTAGGTGACAGGTACTTTGGATAAGCTGATGAAGCTGGAGTGGTCCCTTTTCGGATACCAAAGCCCACTCATCTTGGATTGTGGCTAGAAGAACGAAGAGCACGTGCCCCTGCAAAAGCGTTGGAAGATACCTTTCCATTATTTTTCATTCATTTGCATCAATATAGAGAGAGAGAGCATTGTAACATTGTCCCAAACATACTTGGGGCAATCCAAAATTCATTCTTGTAACAAATTGTATCAAAATCAATAAAGAAAAACAATTTTGGCAAATTTTCTCTCTGTGTTTTATATATTTCATTGCTCATTTTTTTGGTTACAACTATTTCTCAATTTAAGTAATTGAGCTTTAGAAACACCTTTAGTGAAAACATTAGCCAACTGATCATGGGTACTACAATACCTCAACTCAAATAATTTATTTTCCACCATATCACAAATGAAATGGTACTTCATGTCAAAATGCTTAGATATTCTATGGTGGACATGGTTCTTTGCAAAATGTATGGCACTCAAATTGTCACAAAAAATTGTAGTAGGACCACTTGGATTTTCACCTATCTCCTCCAACACTTTCCTGAGCCATAAGGCTTGAGAACTGGATAAAGTAACAACAATATATTTAGCCTCTGTTGAAGAGAGTGCTACTGATCCTTGCTTCCTTGAGCTCCAAGTGATTAGCCCAGATCCAAGAGAAAAACAATTATTAGATGTAGACTTTCGATCATCCAAGTTGTTGCCCCAATTTGAATCACTAAAACCAACTAGCTCTATCTCTTCAGTAGGATAGTAATGTATACCGAAGTGAATAGTTGCTTTAATATACCTCAAAATTCTCTTTTCAACCTTCAAATGCAAGAGATATGGCTCACTCATATACCTAGAAACAAGTGAGACAACATATGCAATATCTGGTCTAGTATTTGTGAGAAACATCAAGCTCCCAACAATGCTCCTATAATTTGTCACATTCACCTTTTCAGTCCCATCATATTTGCATAGTAATTCACCATGAGCAATGGGAGTAGGGACTGGATTGCAACTATCCATGTCATACTTTTTCAACATATCCTTGGCATATTTAGTTTGACAAATGAAGATTTTATCCTTACTTTGATGCATCTCCATGCCAAGAAAATAATGCATCAATCTTAAATCCTTCATTTCAAACTCACTCATCCTGGTAACCTTAAATTCATATTTTAACTTGGAATTACTACCCATATATATAAAATCATCAACATACAAATAAACAAGCAAAATATCATTACATTCTTTATTTAATTATAGGGTAGGTTCACTTTTGCTTCTCTTGAAGCCATTATGCTGAAATTATTCATCAATCCTAGAGTACCATGCTCTAGGTGGTTGTTTAAGGCCATACAATGTATTCTTCAACCTGTAGACATGTTCTTATTTACCTTTCACCTCAAAACCTTGAGCTTGTTGTATATACACTTCCTCATCTAAGTAACCATTCAAGAAGGCACTTTTTACATCTAAGTGATGTAAAATCCACTACTTTTAGGTAGCCAAAGCAAGTACCATCCTTATTGTTTCTTGTCTAGCTACAGGAGTAAAAGTTTTTTCATAGTCAATTCCATACCTTTGTGTGGATCCTTTAGCCACAAGTCTAGCCTTGTGTCTTTCAATGCTGCCATCATTATTATACTTAGTCTTATAAACCCATTTAGAACCCACATGTTTCTTTTCCTTGGGTAGTTCTACAAGCTCCTAAGTGTCATTCTTCTCAATGGAATTGATCTCCTCTTGCATTTCTTGCATCCAAAAACCATTAGTACAAGATTCTTCATAACAAGAAGGTTCAAAATTAGCAACAACCCTCAAAACATAATTAACAACATCTCCTTTTGGATCACCTTCATCTGCATCACCATACATGTGCATCTTCTCAAGCCTTTGAACAACTTGGTCAATTTCTTGATCTTGGCTTCTATTAAGTCTTCTATGGAAATTGATGTCCAAAACCTGAGTAGGAGGATGAATTTAAAGTGTCTTTTTTCTCCTTTTTGTCTTCATAAGATCTGAAAAGATGTTTGGAGAATCATCGTTTGAAGAGGGACTAGAAATGCTTTGTTTGGGATTGTTTGAAGAGTTGGTTGGTGGACTTGGTAGGACTAATTTTAAACTGGGCTGCACATTAGAAGGACAGGGCTGTACATTATATGAACTTCCACCATTACTGCCATCAATATAAAGTTTTTGATGACCATATACTTCCCCTTCATCAAAAATCACATCTCTAGACACCACCACTTTGTATGTTTTTGGGTTATAAAGCCTATAGGCCTTAGTATTTTCATAGTAGCAAATAAATAGACATGCTTCACTCTTAGGATCAAGCTTCTTCCTAAGTTCATAAGCCACATGTGCATAAGCCAAAAAACCAAAAAATTTGAAGTGGTTAACATTGGGCTTCTTTTCATACCATACCTCATAAGGAGTCATCTTCTCCAATGAGCTAGTGGAACTCCTATTTAGTATGTAGACTGTTGTACGGAATTCATCAACCCAATACATATTGGTAAGTCTCTTAGTTTATAATATACTTCTTGCCATATCAACAATTATCCTATTTTTACTTTCTGCCACTCCATTCTGCTGTGGAGTATATGAAGTTGTGAATTACCTTTTAATGCCAACATTCTTGCAAAATTGTTTAAACTCATTAAAATAGAATCCACCACCATTGTCTATCCTTAAACATTTAATGCGACAACCAATATGATTCTCAACAAAAGATATAAATTCTTTGAAACAATCAAATGCTTCATCCTTATGCTTCAAAAAATACACCCAACACATTCTAAAAAAATCGTCAATAAATGTAAAAAAGTAAGAGTTGTTGCCTAATATTTTGGTTTGCATAGGTCGACAAATATCATAATGGACCAATTAGAGTGGGTATGAGGCCCTCCATTCTTTCCATTTAGGAAACTTCTGCCTTGCATGCTTGCCCATTGCACACCCCTCACAAACACTTTTATGTTCTTGCACTTTTGGTAACCCATAAACCATCTCTTGGGAAGTTAATAACTTCAAACTAGTGAAGTTCAAGTGGCCATATCTAATATGCCACAACCAACTCTTATATTCTACAACAACATTAGCAAGGCTGCTCTCTTGACCTCCAAAATTTAAAGGAAACAACCTATTGTTGGTCATAGGGACTATTGTAACAATCCTATTTCTATTGTTCTTATCATATATGGTGCATTTATTATCATCAAATACTACCCTGTAGTTCTTTTCACATAGTTGTCCTACACTTAAAAAATTATGTTTTAAATTTGGTGTGTAATAGATATCATGAATATGTTTCTTACCTTATTTTGTGTTCACTTCCATTACACCTTTGGTAGCCACCTTCAAAAGCCTTGTCATCTCCAAGTTTGATCTTGGACTTGAAGGACACATCCATGGAAGCAAGAAGCTCCCCATTTCTTGTCATGTGATTAGAGCAAACAGAATCAAGTATCCAAGTCTCTTGAAGATTCTTATCAGTCTTATTATATGATAAGAATAAATTTTGAACAACAAAATCTTCTTCACCATAGTGGGTTGTCCTATTTTCTTTTTCAATATTCTATCTACATTCTCTCTCATAATGCCCATACTTGTTGCAATGGTAACATTGCACATTCCTCTTATCATTTCTACCTCTACCTTTACCTGTTGCTCCTCCTCTTTTACCACCTCTTACTCTTGAAGAATTCTGATTTTTGCCTCTTGGCCATTTCCATATCCACTAGAGCTTGCTCCATCACCCTTTGAAATTGTAGCTATAGAAGCAAATGTCATCTTATCAACTGCAGTAATAGTTTTCCCTAGTCTCTCCTCATGAGGCATAAGAGATCCTATCAAATTATCAAACTCAAGAGTAGACAAATATTTACTCTCCTCAATAATAATGGCTACATGATTCCACTTTGGGATAAGTGTTCTCAACACTTTCTTAACAACAACCACTTTATCCAACGCTTCTCCAAGAGTTGCCATTTTATTGACAATGACCTTTACCCTTACACAATAATCACTAACACTCTCAACCTCTTGCATTCTCAAATTTTCAAAATCTCTTTTAAGAGTTTGCAGCTTCACTTGTTTGACTTGATCACTCCCTTGGTAACCATCTTGTAAGGCCTTCCATGCATAAGTAACTATTTTACAACCTGCTATTCTTGGAAAAAATACTTTTCTCCAATGCAAATTGGAGATGGTAAAGAGCCAAGCAATTCTTGTTCTGAGCTTCCTTATATGTTGTTCTATCTGTTGCTGCAAGTGTGCTCCAATATTCTGGTTCTATGTACCCGTCTTCTAAAATATCCCACAGATCTTTTCCCATCAAAAATATCTTCATATTAATGCTCCAGTATTTATAATCAGCTCCGTTAAACTCATGGATTGGCAATGAGTTAGTGTTGTTGGCCATTACACCCAACAAACAATGTTCCTACAAAAAATCTTACAAATAACTTGATAAACTATCAAGAATACCATAGGTGACTCTAAATATTCAACCGAACCTCGCTCTTATACCAAATGTAGTTTTTTGACCTAACACTTTTTCTCGAGAGCACTAAAATCGATAAAACAAAATGTATTCAAAATTCCATGAAAATTTTAGGGTCAATTATAATCAATAATGGGTACTCAAAAAACCTATTTCATAGAAAAATACTAACTACAAAAAATGTTATGAGGTCTTGAATGCGTTTTGAAATCTAGGCATAAAAGACTAAAAATCATTTTTTAGAGATGAAAATGAAGTGCTTAACATATGTGAAATGGAGCACGTGATAGATGGATGAAAATTGCTTGGTACAAGATTTTAAATGGTGTATCATGTTCAACAATTGGAGAAACATAGAAAGAAATATTAAGCTCCAAAGTAGGTTGTTTAGACTTTTTTGTAAAATCTGGACTGCACCATACAAGAAAATGCAACATGCTAAAAAAATGGATTTTTCACTTGCAATTCATGTTTTCATACACACCAAACATGTACAATGCAATAGTAATAATATTAATCTATCTTGGAACTCAAACCTAAAGACTCTATGGAAGTTATAGACAAGGTAACGGTTTAAGATTGTTACAACTGCAATATTCCTACATCTACACTTATACAAAACTGTTACAAAGTGGTTACATATTCTCTTGTGTCTTCTAATCCTAAAATGCACAAATGTCAGCATCATTTTCCAACACTTGCTCTAAAGTAAAACTTCAATCTTTATAGGTAGCATAGTTTGGACCACTCAATAAGAGCACAAGTGATCCATGGATATCCTACCCAAATACAAAATCCTACATGCTATTATGACAAAAAACAATACCACCAAAGCAAATATGTTGAAAAGTTACATAATTTGAAAAACGGTCTCAAAACATTTTTGTATCCAAACATTGTGGCCCATTGAAATTTGACCCTAAAATAGCACAAAGTGCATCCAAAGCCTTTAAAAAATTCAATACCCACAATAAATGAGAGGCTTCCATGTGCCATTACATGAGTGTATGAAGTGGTGCCAAGTTTCAACTGACTAAACAATGTATCAATGAATTGCATGATGCCACTCACCATGATCAGGTGATTACCACATGTGCATTGACTATACAAACCATTGGATAGGGTATCAATGAACTAGAATGCACCCCTTGTCGTACTCTTGTTAGCTCAATGGTCTATGAACCATATTGCAGCACTTGTCTTATCCTAATTTGTTTCATAATGTATGCTTTTCTAGGTCTATTACTAACTATTTGAACGAGTTATCAGGTTTTATGAGTTGGCAGAATCTAATTGGTTAACGTCGTATTTATATGCGATGAGTGATGTATGACTGTCACATCGACCCTATATCCTACAATGTTAGCATTTGTGTTAGTTGCCATGTGTTGCACCACCTCACTCACCATGTTAGTTAGTTATATATACAACCACCTCATCTGTTATGCGTTGAGCTAACTGACTTGCCATGTTGGCTATATGGAATGACATGTATTGTGCCACACCATCCACCATATTAATTGTATAGATTATATAGAATGTTAGTCGGCATGTTCCAACATGTGCCACATTTATATGTGCAACATTAACATGTGAAGTCTGTAAAGGGGTAACATTAATAGGTACCATGTCTTATATATCATGCTACATATAAATATGTCATGCATCATCAAAGTATGTCATGCATACATCATCATTCTATATCATGCTTACATTATCAAATTTCAAAATGAAGAGGTGTTATGGGATTGAACCAAGGACCTCCCTCATGCAAAGTCTTGAGATAGGCTTTGCTAGCCATCATCCATAAGGCTTCCCTTGGGATATGAATGACAAGCAATATAATTAAGTTAAACCCTACAATCAAATCCCTCCACCACTATGCATGCATGACATCAACATGTATCATGTTGACATACACGTGTCCATACATGTTTCTTGTTGCACCCTCTGCAGAATGTATTTAATGGAATGTTACCAAATTTGAATTCAATTTTTTACATATTGAAGAGAAAATACACAAATGTTTTAGGCTTAAAAAATACTTGGAAGTAGTATAGGAAAATTGTTGAACTTGGATCCCCTTTGAAATTTGCAAAGAATCCAAAAATGCTAACGATTCATTCGTGTCTATCATGGTTTTTTCCATACAATATTTTTTTCAAACACAATCAATTAGGACATTCTCTAATGCCTATGCAATAAAAACATTGCTAGAACATTTTAGTAACTTCGTCAAGCAACTCAAAGTTCTTTGCTAAGCATGGAAACCTACCCATGTCTTCTCTGGTACCAAGGTTTTCCCAAAAAAAATTGACCTTTTCTTTTTGTCTTTCATAGCGACCAAGTAGTCTGACCTCTCATTTCTACTATTATTAGACACAAGAAGCCGAAAGAGAAAAGAAAATAGTTTTTTTTTTTTAAATCCATAAAAGATAAATGAGGTTTTCAAAAAACCTTTCTTCAAGTTTTATCATCATATTTACAAAAAATATCCTCTTGACCACTCTAGACATAATTGCCCTTCAAAGAAGTTTAAGAAATAAAAATTATCAATAACATGCAAATGAGTAATGACTATGAATTTCACAATAGTTTCCATAGACAAACAGAATTACGTACTATCCAGTATTGGTAAAAAGAAACACAAACAAAGCAAAAAAACATAGTATATGTGGGTGTTCGTGTACACCAAATAATCTCACTATCAAAGAATAAAATTACACTCTAATTGATAACAAAATGGTTGGTATGATGGGGTATTTATACCCAAATACAAGTTACCTTTAGGTCAAGGTTGTGAGATTGATCTTTAAGAATAAAATAATAAAATATTATAAAAATACCTTTTTCAAGGTTTACAAGAACCCGAATTTCTAATATGAACGATATAATGCAAAAGTCAACTCTAGCCTCAAGAGAATATTAACCACCATATATTCCAAAAACTAACCTTTTATACTACTAGACTTCTAGTATTGCACTCTATGCATTTGGAAAGAAGCATGTGCCATCTATGGTGCAAAGAAATTATTGCATACATTATTTTTTTTGGGTTACATATGAAAGTTGGTCACAACCACACTATTTTTTGTAACTAACAACCGCATGATTCAAACCACAAGGGCTGCTCCCACCAAACCTATTCCACCTCGTTATTGTTGACCCAACATGAAGGGGACCATTGATCGCTAGAGATGTGTACCGTCATCATTGGTCTGGCGCACACTCAAAGAATTCAGATCATATTACTACCTTTGCAAACAGGCTATCCTTGAGGTTTGAACTTGGGTGTCTTCTTGGTAAGTGCCTAGCCAGACAAGCACTTACCAATCCACCTAACGCTCAGGAGCATTATTGCATACATTATTACATGTCTCATATAGTTTTACTATTAAAACATTAAATCTTGCAAATCTTAATTGAAAACAAACAATGAAAGGAATACATTTTATTTTATATATTCCTCAACCACTCCATATTCAAGAATGCAAATTCCATACAAAAGATAAAGAACCAACCTATTTTCATATACTCACAAAACTTTTAAAATATTTTAACATAAATATATGTATTAGATCTACATTGCAAATCAGTGGATAATTATTTGTACATATTATCTTATAAACACCAATAAATATTTAAAAAAACAAAACAAACAACTTCACTTATAAATTTTTATTTTATTTTATAGCAATATAAAATTAAAAAATATAAAAAACAAGCAAGGGGGTAGTTAAAACTCTCTAGTTATCAAGAGACCCAGGTTCAAATCTCTCCCCTCACATGTTGCAGATATGTTGTATATAAAAGGTTCCTCATCAAAAAAATAAAAATTAAAAAATATATTTTAATATTTTAACCAAAACAAACCTCACTTTAATTTTTAGTTATAATCCTTAAATAAGATTAAATTTTTTTAATCCTTATTTGTGTTAGGTTAGTTTTTTTTTTTTTTTGAAAAAAACAAATTTTATATTAAAATAAAATAAAATCCTTTACAATAATAATAATTAAAAAATAGGTAAGCTAACAGACCCCATGGGGAATCAAACTAACCCTCATTGACAAGGGTTAGTTTTAAATTTTATATTTATGTTTTATAATTTTTTTTTTAAAGTAAAAACTTGATTTTGTTATTTGAGTTTGGTGTTGATGTCATATTAAGTTGAAAACTTTTATATATTTATATATATTTTTAAATCATATGAATTAAATTATGTTTTAGTTTTATATTAAAATTAAATATTAATATAATTTATATATTTAAAATTTTTAATTTGTGTAAATTTTAAAACTTATATTTTATAAATTATTTTATAAATTAAATTTTGT
Source organism: Wollemia nobilis (assembly GCA_028583015.1). NCBI lineage: Eukaryota > Viridiplantae > Streptophyta > Pinopsida > Araucariales > Araucariaceae > Wollemia > Wollemia nobilis. Next base: position 1,479,697 of record JAQPPZ010000128.1, on the reverse strand, counting down.
TTTAATTTTGTATTAGTTTCAAGAAAAAGAAACATGACGAAGGAGTATTCTAAAAATGTAAATTAGTTTCAGATTCACCAAATCACAAATGTGCAATTGAAAGACATACTTTTAATGGTGCAAGCTTTAAGCTTTATGGTTCACCAGATCACATTACGTGCAAGTGAAGAGCATTAAATAATAAAAGGAAGAAAATGGAGAGATTATAAATTTAAAGAAAAAACGAACTATGAAAAGAACAAAAAAACATTTGATTAAATTTTTATTGCAAAAAATAGAAATGATACATCTACAAAACTCCGAATGCATTTAGACCTACACTTCTAATCAACCAAGTAAAACTCCCCCACATATTTATATTTTATAAGACATGATATGAACTAAAACTTGCATTAGTTTTAGTTTGAAGTAAAATAAATATTTTACTATCATATAATTATTTAGAACATTTATATATCATATATGGAATTGAATAGACCTCATTGGTACTATATCATTACCACATAGGAGTATTATAACAAAGCTTAGATATTATTTATGGAATTGCTGGGTCTCCTTTTTAAAATGAGGAATCTTGCCCGGTGAACTAATACCACTTATACTACTTGATACAATTATTAAGTATTATTTATGTAATTGTTGGGTCTCCTTTTTAAAATGAGGAATCTTGCCCGTTGAACTAATACCACTTATACTACTTGATACAATTATTAAGTAGAATGTATTAATTAATTAATATGATATTTTAAATAATAAAAATAATTATTTAAAAGATATGAATATGTTAACTTGATATAATTATTAATAAATTAAGTAGAATGTATTAATTAATTAATTAAAATAATATTTTAAATAATAAAAATAATTATTCAAAATATAGAGTATGTTAAAATCCGCACCGTGCGGATCTATGCAATTTCGGCACAAATTACACTGGTTTACCATAAACCCTTTTAAGGGTGAGTGCGTAGTTGAGTTGATGTGAGGCGGTCAATTGAGGAACGTCCATCATTTGTATGGTATATTACGGATCCATGCAACCCCGATTCAAATTATATTAGTTTACCATAAACCCCTTTAAGGGTTAGTGCATAGCTGAATTGGTGAGGCGGTTATTTGAGGAACGTGATTCGTACGATGTGGATTCATGCAACTTCGGTTCAAATCACACTGTATATCATAAACCCTTTAGTTGCAAGCTTATTGCGATGATAAGGACTTTAGCCTTTATTTGAGAGGTTTAATGTTCAAATCCCACTTAGTATGAGGGGATCAAGACCCCTCATAAAAATCTGTGTAAATTTATTAAAAAAAATTAATTTAAGGGTAAGTGCATAGCCAAGCTGGTGTGTGGCTGCCAGTTGAGAAACATGGTCTGTACAATGTGTATCCTTGCAACTCCGTTTCAAATCAGAGCAACGACGTTGAACACTTACCAAGAGGAGACCTAGGTTCAAACCTCGAGGGTATGTCCAATTTGGGCAAAGGTAGGAGACCTAAGTTCAAACCTCGAGGGCATGCCCAATCTGGGCAAAGATAGTAGTTTGACGTGTGTTCGTTTAGTGTGTGCAAGCGTATTGACGATGGTACCAGATGTTAAACACTTATCAAGAGGAGACCTAGGTTCAAACCTCGAGGACATGCTCAATCTGGGAAAAGTAGTAGTTTGACCTATGTCCGTTGAGTGTGCGCAAACTTAATGACGATGATACCAACCGCGCAAGCTTAATGATGATGGTACCAACCGCGAGCCACCAGGGTTCTCCCTCACTTCGAGTCATGTTTACCAAAACGATAGGGGTTATAGTGGTAGCACCATGTTGAGGTGCGCAAGCTTAATGACGATGGTATCAACCGCGCAAGTTTAATGACGATGGTACCGACCTCGAGCCACCAGGGCTCTCCCTCACTTCGAGTCATGTTTACCAAAACGATAGGGGTTATAATGGTAGCACCATGATATGACGCCAATACTACTTGATCTATAACCAATTGTTCAAAAGGAAAGATAGTTACCGATTCTTCTGTTAAAAAAAAAAAAATTAATCAAAGTCTATTGTCTAGTAAAAAATATTGTAGTGATCTGTGTTTGTATTTTCATCTAAAAAATCCCAAATTTAAACTATGATACATAAGACCTAAAATCTTTAAAAAAAAGATGTTTTACCTTAAAAGACATGTTGGTAGCCGATGGGTTGCCAGATTACCTAGAAGGCTAGGACTGTACAGGGTTTTGGGTACTTGATTTCTTTGAGAAATCTCAAATTCAAACTACCACGTTCAAACTACCACGTGGAAACTTAAGATCTTTGATTCAAATAATAAAAAATAACTATAGTATATTAAATATATATATATATTAAAACATCAAACTAAAACAAAAAAAATTAAAAGCATGGATATCTCCGTGTCCTAAATTAAAAGCATGGATATCTCCGTGTCCTTTCCAGACAGGTACATGTAAAATTGTGTATGACTCCATTTATTGCCAAGACGTTGATGGATGTCCTCCTTATCGAAAATTTGATCAATATCCAAGTCATGTTGCGTGCTACACACATAGGAAGTACGGTAACGACTTATAAAGACAAACAGAGAATTTGGTATCGTAAAAAGTAGTAGTCATATCTTTTCTGATGGAAAGGACATGCAGAAACTTCAGAGTTTTCTTTAGCTTCTTCAAGAAGGGGAAATCTGAATCAAAACTTTGCCTGTGTTCCCACCACTGAAGAGGGAATTAAAGGCTTCTACGAAGCTCTCTAAACCCTGCATCACATCCTCTTTGTATTTAATTTTGCCCTCTTTCATGTATCCTCCCATCTCTTCTACGAATTCTTGCATACGGTGCAAGTAATGGCCTGAAAGGAATCCTTGCATCTTCACACATTTTCCCACCAAGTTGAGCAGATTTCTCACTCCATAACGTTGCTTCCAATCCTGTCACCTCCCAACATTATATAAGTACGATGTCTGAACCAAAAGAACATTCATGCATAAAATAACATAAGTAATCACATACATATATATATATATATATATAACCTGGTTATATTGAGAGATCATCCCGCAAACAGGGATCCGGGCATTCATATTGATGTGGTTGAGGACAGCCTCCAACATTCTCCCTCCCACATTTTCAAAGTAGATGTCAATTCCCCTCGGAAAGTATCTGTTCAATCACCCACATCCAATCATAAAAGAACTCAATGAAATATTATAACTACCTTAATATCAGGTAGGTAAACATTTCAAAACTTACTTGGACAGCGCTGCATCCCAGTCGGTCTCTGACTTGTAGTTGAAGGCATCATCAAATCCAAATTCTTCTTTTAACATCTTCACCTGCAAAACCCATCAATATTCATCTTTGTCTAAGATCCTTTAACTGGTAAAGTGCACGGGTTAGGGTTAAAAATATAACAGCCAAGAAAAAAGAAAATAGAAACAACCTTGTGGTCACTACCAACGCTGCCAACGACACGGCAGCCTTTGATTTTAGCCAACTGACCAACCAAAAGTCCGACGCCGCCAGAAGCAGCGGAAACAAACACTTCCTCCCCAGGTTTGGGGTCGCCAATTAAGAGCAACCCTGCCCATGCCGTCATTCCGGGCATCCCTGCTCATATCCACTCTCAACATTGAATCCCCCACAATCCTTCAGATATTAAAAAAAACAAAAAAATGGTGTAAAGTTTTGTTTCAGAGGAAACCAGTACCGAGGGGTCCCAAATAATCTGAAGGCTTTGCCAAATTGGTGTCGATTTTTCTCAAGCTCGATCCTGCAATGATGATATATTCTCCCACCTCATAGAACCCAGTGACAAGATCACCCACCTCAAATCCCTCGTTGGCAGACGCTACTACTTTTCCTATCAAAAGGGATGTGAACGGCTGTACAGACAAATAACTAAACTCATAAAACTGTCCAGAATATGGGGGGAAATGATCCAGATGCAGACGAATACAAAAACAAAAGATACAAAACCTGGTTCAATTTGGAGGCAGGGAAATAAAGCCCATCGTTGGATTGATTGTTGAGGACCCATTTGAGATATGGGTCCACCGACACCCACAGATTTTTCACAACAACGTCCCCATGAGATCCATCCTTGCCTAGGCATGCCATATCCAGTGGAATTTCCCTGATTTTGACATGGTTATCTGTGAGAAGCTCTTCATTAGCATAAGATGCTAATATCAGTTCCCTGTTAACAACAATTTGCTCCATGCTTGCAGGGTTCGAATGTATCTGACCCTGAGGTTAAGGCAGCTTGCTAAGCCTATGATAACCTTGACAGTTTCAAGATATCTGACCCACACCTACAAAGTATATCGTGTCAGGCGTTCAAACACCTTAAAAATCACCTTACATAATTTCTTTTGCTTTGAGAAGTCGCATTAAACATGCAGAAAAAGATGCATCGATAGAGTGGGTTGGATGGGACTTTGAAGATGACAAGAGTACGGTGAATTGGGAAAGCCGGTTGGATTGTACATTAAGGTAGACATGAAAGTCATAAGCGACTATTGAGACATATAGTCTCATTAAGGTAGACATGAAAGTCATAAGCGACTATTTAATATTGTCTCGAGAAAGTCGAGGAGGATAGCACTTTGAAGATGGGACTTTGAAGATGATAAGAGAACGGTGTGAATTGGGAAAGCAGGTTGGATTGTACATTAAGGCAGACATGAAAGTCATAAGCGACTATTTAATATTGTCTCATTAAGGTAGACATGAAAGTCATAAGCGACTATTTAATATTGTCTCGAGAAAGTCGAGGAGGATGGCGCTTTGAAGATAACAAGAATATTATAATTTATATGATTATAGCTGCCGAGGTTTAAGGTTTAAATATTGAGTTTAGTCCGATTAAATGCTTGTTCAGTGTTTTTAGCGGGTGGACTGCTCAAGAAACTGTGTGGTGGCTTATGGAGCTATAGTGGCCATAAAAAACGGGATAGCATGATAAATTAAAAAAAAAATTAAACCATATTTTATTTAATGGTAATGGTTTTGACTTTTCTTTCAAAAGGTTTTGATTTTTTTTTTTTTTTGAAAGGTTTAAGGTTCAATCAAATTTAGTGTGAGAGAACATCAGAAATCTCTCATAAAAACTTATGTAAACTCATTCAAAAAAAAATAAAATAAAGTTTTAAGGGTGAGTGGGTAGTCAAGTTGATGTGGAGTAGCCAATTGAGGTCTATGATCGTATTGCGGGTCCATTCAACTCCAGTTCAAATCACACTTGTTACCATGCTTTTTTTTAACTCTATGCATTGATTGGTCATAGGGTTTATCGCACTACCTATTTAATTTAATTTTGCTCCCAAGGGTTACATGGATTGGTAATTGTGCGTTTGACTAGGCATTTACCAAGAAGAGACCTAGGTTCAATCCTTAGGGACATGCTTGTTACAATTTGATCTGAATGCTCTAAGTGCGTGCCAAATCGATGACAACAGAACAAATCTTAAGTGACTGATGGTCCCTTTACATTGGGTCATCAACAAAGAGGTGGTATAGGCTTGTTGGGAGCAACCCCTCTGGTTTTAACCCTCCACTTAATAATAACTAAAAACAGTGTGGATAACTATATAAATATATATTTTTATATATTTATATTTATTGTTATAAAACAGTTTTGTGAGGGATATTATAGTGGTATATTTTTTTATTTTTATTTAGATACAAGTTCAAACCCGATACAAGAGGACTAAGACCTCTTTAAAACATTAGGATTGAGGGAGTGCTTATTGACAGGTTGTTTTCCATTCCTCCCTTACCATGAGAGCTAAGAATTACAAAGGTTAGAGGACTAGGAGCTCTTAAAACATTAGGACGGAGGGAGTGCTTATTGACAAGTTGTTTTCAATTCCTCTCTTACAAGGAGAGTTAGGATTTAAAGGTTTTTTTAGTCTCGCGAACAACACAGTGGTTAAGGCTTTGACTTATTTTTAATAAATTTAAGGTTCAAACAGTTGTGTATTATCATCCCTTATTGATAAGCTTAACTCTTGATTAAAAATCGTAGTTAAGATAAAAATACTCAATCTTAAACATTAATAATAAGACTTCTCACCAATAAAAAAACAGAAAAATTTAACTATAAAAAATAAAATAAAAATCATACAGCTCTCACAAGGGTTTGGTAGGTAGTAGGCATAGTTGAAAGGCGACTTTACGTAACACATCTCCTCTCACCAATAAAAAAACATGAAGGTTTAAATATATATATTAAAAAAAAAAAAAAAAAAAAAAATCATACAGCTCTCACAAGGGTTTGGCAGTCGTTGGCATAGTTGAAAGGCGACTTTACCTAACACTCTCTAAATAGCGTTGCTAGTGTGTGTAATTGATTCTTACAACAGATAATGGTATATGGATAGAAATATATATATATTGGTAGATATTTGTTTTAAAAATATATAATACAGAAAATTAGAAGTACAAATTATTTTATTAAAATTATAAATAATTTTTATTTTATAAAATATTTTATATAAAAAATTAAATTAGTCATTTTTTAAAAGATGATTTGGAATTTTAAATAATAAAGTTATTTATGATTAATCTTTAAATATAATTAATTAAAATAGAAAAATTAATGGTATATGTGATATAAGGTATTTTAAATAATAAAATTATCTATTATTAATTTTATTTTTTGATTAGATGAATGAATTTTTTTTGAAAGAGTCTTCAAACCTTTTAACAAAGCAGAACAATCATAACAGTCATCGAAACACCAGCAAACAAGTTTAAAATTTGTAAACAAAATGTTGCCCAGCCAAGAAGAAATTTGATACAAATCTTGAAACTAAAAAGCATTAAAATGGTTTAAGAATAGACAAATAAAATCTAAACTACTGTCCAGACAAAAAGGATCAAAACCACCACAGAAAACTACACTAATTTTGTACCTAGAAATCTGCCACTCAACGCAAAGACTAAATCCATCCCCTTCTTGATGAAGCAATTTGGATCTCTACTAGGGGCATGATACCCACCAATTTGCATAGAAGCATTATTTGAATCCTTGGGTTGAGACAATTGGACCTTTGTTGAAATCTGGAAATCAAAAACCATAACCCCAACTTCCACTCAAAACTGAAACTAATTTCGCATTTCACTAGCCCAAGGTAAAATCTTCATTTACGAGATTTGATACTATTCCCCCCTCAGGATCAGAGAATTAGCAAAATGATTCAACCTTAAGTTGTTTACCTTTTGACTCCTTTTTCTTTTCAATCTTCGACAAGAATTGAAGATCATCTACATCCCCTATATCTACAACTAGAATAGAAAAGTTAATATTATATGTGGTAGAGGTATTAATGAAGTTTTATTTATTTTTTAAAAAATGTCTAAAACAATATATATATATATATATATATATATATATATATATATATATATATATATATATATATATATATTTTATGATAGAGTGATAATTGTTGGATATATGATGTTTAAAAATAGAGTTTGAATAAATAGAGCATCAATACTTCTTATGGAAGCATTTAATATGTTTATTCAAATTTTACAATTCATAAATGTAATTTAATCACACACCAACAATCAATGTTCTCACAAATTGAAGTCTTTATGGCTCCAACATGATATGCTTCACTCCTAAAGAGAAGACAATAAATCAAGTTCATCTTGAGTTTATACATAGTATGTTATATGTAAGACGAGTAGCATTTTTCATCTTGATTTTATACATAGTGTGTTATATTGTAGACACCAAAATCCAATACCTTCTAAACCACATTTGCCACCCCACCATCAAATCCTGCATAATAAAAAGATATGCCTAAGTTATAACTTAGGGATATAAAATCCTACACATTATCCTATTTTTTCAAATTCATTAAATCTGGAAAATCACCCTAGGATACCCTGCCTACCCATTAGACATGTGTCTTGGACACTTCATCCAACACCCTTGCAACATCTTACCCACTCCTATCCCCCTTGTCCTTGAACATGGGGTAGATTCCCAAAACCATGCCACAACTCATTTATTGTTGTGCCCTTGTCCCTTCACATAAAACAACATCCTATATCCCACCCCACTTGAAGCCACATCACCCCCATTTAAGTGAACCACACTGCGTGACTCACTATAACTGTCCCTTTCACCTGGCAGTCCAGATTTGCCACTTGGAAAGTTGGGCTTGCCACCTCCCATTTCCCTTCAAAACCCCAAGAGGCCTATAAAGGCACCATTATCCCACCAAGAAAAGGGAGCTGAATTTGCATACCGACAGGCTATCAAAATCAATCTAGACCTAGCGAGATATTACGAGTGCGAGCTTTATTTCGTACCGTTGGTTCGAATCTCGAGGTAATCTGTTCTTCAGCCAAAATTGCTTGTCTGTGGTTTCGTAGTCAAAAACGTGCGTCTGCGATTTCTAGTCCACAATCATGTTTTCGTGGTTCCACAGTCCTGAGATCCAAACGTAGTGTTTCAATGAAGATCAGTAATTTTTGTGTTAGTAAGGTGTTGTTTGTTAATTATTTCTATCATTTGTTTCATATAATTTTTTGCTTAGGGTTTTATGTATAGCATTGATCTTATTGCTCAAATATACAGGTGCTATTAATCCCTTTGCTGGTTTGAATGTGTGTAGGTGACAGGTACCTTGGATAAGTTGTTGTAGCTAGAGTGGTCCCTTGTTGGATACCAAAGCCCACTCACCTTGGATTGCAACTAGAAGAACGAAGAGCATGAGCCCTTGAAGATTTGGAGAACCCCTATGCTACCAAATCATCATTCATTTGTATCAATACAGAGAGAGAGCATTGTAACATTGTCCCAAACACATTTGGGGCAATCCAAGATCTGTTTGTAACAATTGTATCAAAATCAAATAAAGAAAACAATTTTGGCAATTCTTGTTTCTCTATGTTACAATTATTTTATTGCTCAGTTCTTTTGGTTACAGAAATGACGATCACAATGGGACCCCCTAAAGGTTCCATCTTATTTTGCCTTGCTTTTTTGATGGAGGGCCAAAAATTGCAAACACCCAAATCCCAAATTTTCATTCAATATCTTGAAAATAATTTTTTACAGCACTAGCTCGCAGGCTTAGTTTTTCATTTCTCTATGCAATCTCTACCTCTCCACCACCCTCCTTTTATAATGCCTGGGTTTTTATAGAGGCCCCGACCCTCTGAGTCTAAAAAAATTTGGATCTTGGTGCAAACTGCCTCACGTTCGGCGATCTGTTTACACCCTCAGGGACCCTCAGCTTTCTCTGGAAGAAAAATAGCACAAGCAAGGCCAGAATGACCCTCTTGCCTTCGAATCTACAACCCTGCCTGCGACCGTTTTCCAACCCCTCTGCATGCCTTTTGCCTGCCCTTTTATAACTTTCTGACGTGACTCTCCATCTTCCATCTGGTGGTCCCCTCGTTTCATTTTCTTGCATCTCTTGGTCTTCGCCTACCCCTCTGAGTCATTATTACACAAAAATGGCAGAGTGCTCTGTAACCGCCTGTACCTTGGTGCCACGTGCTGTTCAGTTCTGCCACTTCTCCATAACTTCACTCCACAACGGCCCTCGTAACTGTCGTCTGACTCCCGTTCACTGTCACATTACTCTATAACGACCCTGTAACTGTCATATTGACTTTTGTTTACTATCACATTCTTTATTTCAGCTACATGCTTCACTCTGTAACGGCCCCTGAAACTATCGTCTGACTCTTGTTAACTGTCGCACTGTCACTCTGTAATGGCCCCTAAAAATGCAGCATGTCGCGATATCGTGACATCTTCTCCCTCTTGCTCTTCCTCTTCTCTTTCGATCGTGAAAATGTGACATGTCGCGATATCGCGACACTTTTCTCTCACTGGCCCCTTCTCTTTTCTTTTCATCATGAAAATGCGACATGTCGTGATATCGTGACACTTTCTCTCTCTGGCTCCTTCTCTTGCCTTTTCGTCACAAAAATGCGACATGTCGCGATATCGCGACACTTCTTCTCTCTTGCGCTTCCTCTTGTCTTCTGGTCGTGAAACTGCGACATGTTGCGATATCGCGACACTTCTTCTCTCTTGCACTTCCTCTTGTCTCCTGGTCACAAAAATGCGACATGTCGCGATATCGCGACACTTCTTCTCTCTTGCACTTCCTCTTGTCTTTCGGTCACAAAAATGCGACATGTCGCGATATCGCGACACTTCTTCTCTCTTGCACTTCCTCTTGTCTTCTGGTCGCAAAAATGCGACATGTCGCGATATCGCAACATTTTTCCTCCTTGCTTTCTCTCTCCTCTTTGGGTCGTGATATCGCGACATTTTTCCTCCTTGCTTTCTCTCTCCTCTTCGGGTTGCAAAAATGAGACATGTCGCGATATCGTGACATTTTTCCTCCTTGCTTTCTCTCTCCTCTTCGGGTCACGAAAATGCGACATGTCACGATATCGCGACATTTTTCCTCCTTGTTTTCTCTCTCCTCTTCGGGTCGCGAAAATGCGACATGTCGCGATATCGCGATATTTTTCCTCCTTGTTTTCTCTCTCCTCTTCGGGTCGCGAAAATGCGACATGTCGCGATACCGCGATATTTTTCCTCCTTGCTTTCTCTCTCTTCTTTGGGTCACGAAAATGCGACATGTCGCGATATCACGATATTTTTGCTCCCTTGCCTTCTCTCTCTTCTTTGGTCACGATATTGCGACATTTTTCTTCCTTTGCCAATTTTTCTTCTTTGCAAGAAAAACACCATGGCAAAACACTTAGAATTTTCTTGTTGATGCAAGATGGCTCTGCTACCACTGGATGCTCCTGCATCAGACACCCGGGGTTGATGGAGAAGTGACCTTCACTTTTGTACTATTCGATCACCTTCTTCGGTGCTAGTACTACAGGTACTGCATAGGGACTCAAACTCTCTCTAATCAACCCCTTCCACAGCTCCTGGTGTAAACTGCCTCACGTTCGGCGATCTGTTTACACACTCAGGAACTTTCACTCTCTCTTCTCACAACCCTTCCACAGATCCTGGTGCAAGTTGCCTCACTTTCGGTGATCTGCTCACATGCTCAGGAACTCTCGCTATGATACCACTTGATGGAGGGCCAAAATTTGCAAACACCCAAATCCCAAAATTTTATTCAATATCTTGAAAATAAATTTTTACAGCACTAGCCTGCAGGCTTAGTTTTTCATTTCTCTATGCAATCTCTACCTCTCCACCACTCTCCTTTTACAATGCCTAGGTTTTTATAGATGCCCCGACCCCACTTGATGGGGAGCCAGAAATTGCAAACACACAAATCCAATTTTTCATTCAACAACTGGAAATAAATTTACACAGAACTAGCCTGCAGGCCTAGTTTTTCATTTCTCTATTGCAATCTCTAGCTCTCCACCACTCTCCTATTACAATGCCTGGGTTTTTATAGAGGCCCCGACCCTATTGAGTTTGAAAAAAAATTGGATCCTGGTGCAAACTGCCTCACGTTCGATGATCTATTTACACCCTCAGGGACCCTCAACTTTCTAGTGAAGAAAAAACAGCGCAAGTAGGGCCAGAATGGCCCTCTTGCCTTCAAATTTGCGTCCCTGCCTGCGGCCATTTTCCAACCCCTCTGCATGCCTTTTGCCTGCCATTTTATAACTTTTTGACGTGACTCTCCATCTTCCATCTGGTGGTCCCCTCGTTTCATTTTCCCGCGTCTCTTGGTCTTCGCCTGCCCCTCTGAGTCATTATTACACAAAAATGGCAGAGTGCTCTGTAACCGCCTGCACCTTGGTGCCACATGCTGTTCAGTGCTGCCACTGCTCCATAACTTCACTCCGCAACGACCCTTGTAACTGTCATCTGACTCCCGTTCACTGTCACATTACTCTGTAACGGCCTTGTAACTGTCGTATTGACTTCTGTTTACTGTCGCATTATTTATTTCAGCTGCATGCTTCACTCTGTAATGACCCCTGAAACTGTCATTTGAATCCTGTTAACTACAACATTGTCACTCTGTAACGGCCCCTAAAAATGCAGCATGTCGCGATATCGCGACATCTTCTCCCTCTTGCTCTTCCTCTTCTCTTTCGATCATGAAAATGTGACATGTCATGATATTGCGACACTTTTCTCTCACTGGCTCCTTCTCTTGCCTTTTCATCGTGAAAATGCGACATGTCGCGATATCGCGACACTTTTTCTCTTTGGCTCCTTCTCTTGCCTTTTCATCGTGAAAATGCGACATGTCGCGATATCGTGACACTTCTTCTCTCTTGCGCTTCCTCTTGTCTTCTGGTCACGAAACTGCGACATGTCGCGATATCATGACACTTCTTCTCTCTTGCGCTTCCTCTTGTCTTTCGATCACGAAAATGCGACATGTCACGATATCGTGACACTTCTCTCTTGCGCTTCCTCTTGTCTTTCGGTCACGAAAATGCGACATGTCACGATATCGTGACACTTCTTCTCTCTTGTGCTTCCTATTGTCTTCTGGTCATGAAAATGCGACATGTCACGATATCGCGACACTTCTTCCTCCTTGCTTTCTCTCTCCTCTTCGGGTCGCGAAAATGCGACATGTCGCGACATTTTTCCTCCTTGCTTTCTCTCTCCTCTTCGGGTCGCAAAAATGCGACATGTCACGATATCACGACATTATTCCTCCTTTATTTCTATCTCCTCTTCGGGTCGCGAAAATGCAACATGTTGCGATATCGCGACATTTTTCCTCCTTGCTTTCTCTCTCCTCTTTGGGTCGCGAAAATGCGACATGTCGCGATATCGCGACATTTTTCCTCCTTGCTTTCTCTCTCCTCTTTGGGTCGCAAAAATGCGACATGTCGCGATTTCGTGACATTTTTCCTCCCTTGCCTTCTCTCTCTTCTTTGGTCACGATATAGCGACATGTCGCGATATCGCGACATTTTTCTTCCTTTGCCAATTTTTCTTCTTTGCAAGAAAAACACCAAGGCAAAACACTTAGAATTTTCTTGTTGATGCAAGATGGTTCTGCTGCCACTGGATGCTCCTGCATAATTTTTAATTTTATTTGTTGATCTCTGTTCTATATCTACAACTTTTGAGAGTTTGAAGCACGCGTAGATTCGACCCTGGGTCGATAAATCTGAAAAACCCTACGTTCGACCTATTTACTGTGAAAATGTAGAATCATGGTTTCTATCCTGAGAAAACGTGGTTGCACGGTTTCTGTTCTAAGGAAACATAGAAGCACGGTTGACAATACTGGAACGCGAGTCCATGGTTTTTATTATGAGAAAACGTGAATGCGCGGTTGTTGTCTATGGAAACGCGGGCCGACGGTTGACAGCTGGAAGGAGCAGCGATAGGATCACAGGTCTGTACCTTCTGATTTTTGCTTCTTCTCTATTTATTTATTTGAATTCTATTATTAGCATTGCATTTAGGGTAAATTAGAAGGTCAATCTTGTTTGCCATTTGTTTGCATATAGGTCTTAGAATTCATAAAAAAAAAATCTGCACTTGCATAAATAGAAAACAAGTCATATCTGCATTTTTCGGGTTAGAAATAACCTAGACATTGTTTTCAGGATCGGGTCTATCAAAAATTCATTCTATTTCTGTTAGCATAAAGGACCCATGCATCCACGGTTGGGATATCCCAAACGTAGATGTGCGGTTGGCAAACCGTGCATCCATGGTTTACTAGAACTAACCGCGCACCCGCGGTTAGCCCTGTTAAACATAATCCGATTGGATTGGAACCGAAGTTGGCACTTTTTCCCTTGATCTGTTGTCTACCATTTTCTATTTTCTGATTTTTCTACATTTAGGCATTGAAACAAAATTGCATAATAGTTTTGCATACCACAATAATTAAACAAACCATCACACACTCACATAAACGTTGGAAAATGGTTGGATTTCATCACCGTCGGGTTTGGATTTCATCATCGAACCACCAACATTATACCTTAATTTTTGGCCAAGGTCAGCTCCAAGAACCGTCGTAGCTTGGAAAATTTGCATATATTTCTCTTCGGAGAGTATGACATTGACCAAGTGAGACTGGGTGAGGACTGGTAGGACTTGTGCTCCCTGCCCGAGTGTGGACTTTCACTACCACACTTTGGGGGGTTTACATGACCTGGAGTTCATAGCCAGGTTGTCGAGCTACGAGTATACAGGTGAAATCCTAGATTCATTTAGGGCAAAACATTGAGCACACGTCTTTTCATTTTTAAACAATTTCAAAAAAAATTATAAACAAAACTGGCAAAAATCTAAGATCAAAAACTTAGTGTGTTTGTTTGCTTTGCATGTTGTATTGCATTGTACTATCATTTTATTTACATAAGACACATAGGTGCACTTGGCAGTTTGTTACATAGTAGCGTATGGTAGTGACTCGTAGTCAGGCTAAGAAATTAGTGCCAAGTCAAAGTCAGTGGTCTTCCCCATGGCATCTCAGTCTGGCAACATCCCTAACACTTCGGTGGTAGGACAAGTAAGCATGCCCCTCTCTGTGCCCCAAAGCCTTAATGTAGGGCCCTCTAGTAGTGCCCCTAATACGGACATAGACATCATGAATAGGGCAACTCACACAGCCATACCTGAGACACCTAGGAGTGAACCTCCTACAGTAATGGATAGTCGTGTCACCATGCTGGACATGGATACTATCAGAATGTACTTGAATGCAGCTGGAATGGTCTTCCCATCATTACCACCACTCTCCATCCCTTCCCGTGTCATACCACCATCACAACAAGAATCTACCTTCATTTACCCACAACAGTCAAAACAAGTCTTCACAAATCCCCTATTTGAGTTGGTTGTTGTAGCACTAGCTAACCAACCATTACCATCCAACCAACCACCCCTCACATTACCTCAACAAATAACCATGTCCACCAATCCCTTGTATGAAACAATCCCTATTGTTTCGCAAGCCCCAACATCCACTCCACCCACTACCCTCATAGGTCCCACATCTCATACCATACCACATTCAGTGGCAATACCCTTTGCTACTTACCCCCCACTCACTTCCACTACCATGGTTGCCTCACAACCAACCCAACCTAATACATCACATGTAGCAGTCCCTACTTCAAATGCAATTGCTATGCAATAGGCTTTCTTGCAACTACAACAAATGATTTTAGATAATGCTAACCATAACAAAAATCCTGACCCCAACCAACATTTGCAAGGGATTGAGCACAACTTTCCACCTACATCTCACCAAACTAATACCTTTATCCAAGATCCATCTTGGGTAATGCACCCTCCATCTACCACCATGGTTCATAATCAACCTCCTCATCCATATGCTAATGTAGTAGGTCAGCACACCATCACACCTCCATCACCCCATCCGTATCATAACCTCCATCAACATCCTTACCATAACACATTTCAGCCAACCGCACCTTATCACCCATAGCTTACATACAATCCACCCCATTACCAGCAGCATCAAGTACACTCAAGTGCTAGTCCGATGGATGACCCTAGATACCAGTTCTTATAGAGTCATATTGATAGTCTTGCCATGCAAACTCCAGGTTTGCAATACCAAAAGCCAACTTTAAGGCAACTACTCAATCATCCTATTCATGCTTCGGTGCCTGAGCCGCCATATCCAACAGATTTTTAGATACCCAAGATTGAATTTAAGGGGGAAGAGGACCCCCGTGAACATGTAACTAGATTTGTAAATGCATGCTTCAGAATCAAGAGCAATGATGCACTCATGTTACACACATTTCCTCAAACATTAGGGGGAGAAGCCCAAGACTGGTACAACCACCTGCCACATCAAAGTGTATTTACTTTTGAGCAACTAGTGGACCAGTTCTTGGAAAGATTCACCCTAAATGTCAGAAAGCAAACCACATTGACTGATTTAATTTATTTGAAACAATATGATGATGAATCAATCCATGACTTTGGCAATCGATGGAGGGGAATCATGATAAAGTTACCATTTTCTCTCCCTATGTCAGAGATAACATGAATGTTTACAAAGAGTTGCGCTAGACCCATCTCTTCATTACTACAACTACAATAGTATAGAACATTCGACGAGGCACTTGCCCAAGCAAAGGTCATAGAAGAGATAAAAATTTATGAAGGTGAGATAAAGCCTAAGAAGAAAGAGTGGAACAATAAGAATCAAAGGGGGAATAACCACGGTCCATCCAAGACCGCGTAGGTTAACTAGATAGTCTTGGGACAACCACAGTCAAATCAACCAACCCAAGCACAAATCCAACAACCCCAACAACAACAACAACCACAATAATTGAATTATCAAGCGGTTCCACCCCCATAACAAGCACAAAATCAGACACAACCTGCAGAAAGGCAACAACATCATTTTAAGCCAAAAAGAAATTACACACCAGTACAAGAGCCATATTCATCAGTTTTCCAAAATTTGTATGCGGCAAAACTCTTTACATTGCCAGAGATGAAACCTGAGGATCCTAACAAACCAAAGACAAAAGGCTACAAAGAGCACATGTTTTGTATTTATCATAGACAAAGAGGACATGACATCGAAGGTTGTCATGGTTTCAAAGGTATTGTGCAAGATTTATTGGAAGCGGGTACGATCAAAGTTGACAACCCATTAGCCCACAATAATCAAAACCTTGGCATTTATCAGACACCTTTGCCGCATCATGAGGTAAACCAACAACCGATGGGAGCGTCAACTTCTACAGTTGCTCCCAATCAGGTTAATTACGTGTCACAATTACCACAAGGTTTTGTAGGGGCTATCAGCATAGTCACCCATGGACAGAGACAAGCTAACCGCACAACTCAAGCTCCAACAACCCAACCCACAAGTGTGCCCATACAACTTGGACCAAACATTCCTCCACCACCTTTTCATAATCACCCAATTGTCACCTTAAATAGCCGGTTAACCCAAAGTTTAAAAATGGCTTCAGCAAAATTATCAATTTATGAGCTAATACAACAATCAACACCCCATAGGGAAGCATTGATGGAAATATTAAAGTCTATCCAAGTACAGTCAGAAGACCCCAATGCATTCAATTCCTTTGTGGGGAGTGTGCAAAAATGCATGGAACCCTCGATAGCATTTTATGACTTCGAGGAAAAACAAATTTTGGCAGATTCACCCGATCCACCATTGCACATAGTAGCTCACATTGATAGGAAGCCATTCAAGAGAGTGCTCATTGATACCGGTTCCTCCATAAACCTCATCACCACACCTGCAATGAAGAAACTCAACATCCCATCATCACACATCACAACATCCACCTTCACCCTTAGGGCTTTTAATGACGCTTTATGCTCAACTATAGGAAATGTTGTTCTTCCTGTCATCATGGGGGTGAAAACAATCCATGTTCTCTTCCACATCTTGGAAGGAGAAATGCAATATAATATACTTCTTGGATGCCCTTGGATTAGGGAAATGAAGTGTGTACCTTCAACATTGCATCAATGCTTAAAGTATGTACATGAAGGCAAAGTACATTGTATTCCAACTGACACAGAGCCTTTCAAGTACTGCAACTTAATTTCAAACCCGTATGAGCCCTTGCTTCCATCAACACACCTATCCATTCAGCCACTTAACATCAGGACCATTCCACCTGGCAACACCTCATCAAAAGCCCCCATCCAAGAAGAATTGCCAATAGTTGATCCAACTTTTGCATTAAAAAGTGTCAGCTCAATTCAACCTTCAAACACTGCATATCATTTGCCAATCACACCTGACCATCCTACCAACCAACTGCCAACTTCAACTACCACACTACCAAATACACAAACACCATTCATATTCACAACACAACCCACTACATCCATTAGCAAACCACAAACATCGCAACCCGTAGTCTCGCAAATAGGGCCACCTATTAGAGAAAATCCACCACCACCATTAGAGCCGCAACCTAGCTCAGAAGAACCCTCTTCATCCATCGAGCCATCAGCCTCCCAACCTTCTCGAGTTGTAGTACATCTTGCCAGTCCTGGTATTGGCGAGTATATTATTGAAAGTGTCACAGTTACACCACCTATTGAGTCAGTCAGAGATTATGGTCACCCTCGTGACCCACCTTTAGCCATAGGTGAGATATACATAATGGGTTCCCCATCAAATGCAATAAATTTCATATATGGGGGAGTCGATTCTTCATCTGGTCCATCTCCTCCGGAGGAGGCCCCTTTAAAAGAGTTTAATGAAGACATTGATTATTTATCTAACCCAACATTCCCAATGAGATATTTTCAAAGGGTTAATTGGTAAGGATATGGACTTGGACGACATGAACAAGGTCCTCACCGCATTATTGAGCCGGAATATAGAGAGCCAAATGACCGCTCAGGTCTAGGTTATAGACCTTCCATCGCAAGCTCTTCTCTCAATCAAGCATTCCAAGAACTTGACATTGAGTGCGAAGAAGGAGAAGAAGAAAGTGACAAAGAGGATGAATCAAATGATGAGGATGATGATATAGATGGTGAGTACCTAATCTACAATTTTTACCCTCATGTATTTGGAACTTTCTCAGAACAAGCCTTACAACAAGAACCAGAATACGAAGATCCAACAGAAATGGCCGACCTTAGGCCAGATTACACACAACTCATTCTGGGACCTCATACCAATGCTAACGGCTTCTGGATAAGCGATGATGATTATGAAGATGAGATAAAAATGATATTTTTGAATCATATGCGAGAAATGCAAGCTAGGGAAATACTCTGACAAGAGGCACATCATGAAGGACTTAACCAGGTAGCAGAAGATCCTCAAGAGGAAATGGTGTATGCAGAATCTATTCAGAGAAATGACTGGTACCAAAAGAAGTTCCCAATAGACCAAACTCTCTTTCAGCTAAGCAAAAAGCATGAAAGTCCTGAACCAGAACCTCCTCCACCACCTTGGCCGCTCCTACAACACCGCCAATCACACACATTAGGTCAGTTGCAACCTAGAGAGGATGAGTCATCACCTCTCAAATCGTAGCCACCCCATTTCCATCAAGTCAACATGATTTTTGTTGATTTTCTCACCCCACTCCGCAATCCATATGATGAGGCAAAGCCGATCCATATCGACACTAGCCTCATTGCCATGGACAGGATCTCATCCCTGCCATCCATTGCCGAATTTATCCTATCCGAAGAGTTGCTACATGCTTCAAATGCATATATTTCATAACAACCTTCATCATCAGATTACTCAGTTTTTCAAACTAAAGTAGAAGGGGAAGCCCTTGAGACATTTGAGAATGTGGCAGATGATATCCACCTCATCCCAACCCCACATCAACTAGAAGAAGGTTCTCACATGCTAATTGAAGAATCTATAGATGTGAACCTTAGCCTAGATGCGAACAATCCACAAATTGTCAAAATCACAAAATATTTATCCGTAGAAGAGAAAGAATGCATGATCAATGTGCTGATGAGAAAGAAAGAAGTGTTCGCATGGTCATATAGAGACATGCCGGGATTAAACCCCGAGTTGGTAGTCCACAACCTTACTTTAGCATCAGATGCTAAACCTTTTAAGCAAAAGCTTAGGAAAATTCATCCAACAGTTGCATTACTTGTGAAAGAAGAGCTACAAAAGTTATTGGACGTAAATTTCATAGTCCCAATTGATTATCCAGAATGGCTCTCAAATATGGTACCCGTTCACAAACCGAACGGAGGGATACACGTATGTACTGATTTTTGAGATTTAAACAAAGCATGTCCCAAGGATGATTTTCCTTTGCCCAATATCGATCAACTAGTAGACTCCTGTGCTGGCCATGAAATGCTTTCCTTAATGGATGGTTTCTTGGGATACAACCAAATTCGAATTAATCCCGAAGATCAACATAAGACAACATTTACAACACCATGGGGCACATTCTGTTATAGAGTGATGCCTTTTGGACTTAAGAATGCAGGAGCTACATATCAACGTGCTATGACGTACATATTTCATGACTATATGCATAAGATCATCGAGGATTATGTAGATGACTTGATTGCTAAATCAAAAACACGTCTTGAGCACATTGAAGTCCTAGAAAAAGCGTTCGATCGATTGCTAGAACATAAAGTAAGGTTAAATCCTAAGAAGTGTGTATTTGGTATCACATCAGGAAAGCTTCTAGGATTCATTGTCTCCAAGCGAGGCATTGAAGTAGACCCAGGTAAGGTAAAAGCTATACTAGAGATGCCACCTCCAAAGAACTTGAAAGAGTTGCGTAGCTTACAAGGAAAGATCCAATCTATCCGATGATTCATTGCACAACTCTCAGATAAATGCAGGCCTTTCAACCACTTGCTACAAAAGGGGGTGATATTCTCTTGGATGACTGAATGTCAAGAGGTATTTGATGACATAAAGAAGTATCTGGCTTCACCACCAGTTCTTACGCCACCTCGAACAAGAGTCCCTTTTTACCTATACATTTTTGCAACAGATTTTGCACTAGGAACAATGCTTGCACAAAAGAATGAAAATCATAAGGAGCAAGCAATTTACTATATTAGTCGAACATTGGTAAGTTACGAAACAAGATATGCTTATGTTGAAAAGTTGTGTTTAGCAGTGGTTTTTGCCACTAAGAAACTTAGACATTATATGCTAAGCAACACTACTTATGTCATTGCTAGAGAAAACCCTCTACGATACATGATGACTCGCACTTACAATAACACCCGTACAACCAAGTGGATAATGCTTTTAACAGAATTCGATCTTGAATTCATAAGTCAAAAATCCATAAAATGTCAAGTGATAGTTGATCAACTAGTTGAAGCTCCTTTACAAAATGATAAACCATTAATCATTGAGCTCCCAGATGACTCAGTATTCTCTATCATAGAACAAGAAGAGTTAGTCCCTCTTGAGGATGAAGTAGACATGACAATGTTCTTTGATGGATCTAAGTGCGAAAAAGGACAAGGTGCGGGAGTCATGTTTTATACACTCGAAGGAATACCAATTCCTTTATCATTCAAACTTGACTTCACATGCACTAACAATAATGCAGAGTATGAAGCCTTAATATTGGGTCTTCAATCAGCTATAGCAATGGGCATAAAAAGACTAAGCATTTTTGGTGATTCTCAACTAGTTGTTTACCAAGTAAAAGGAGAATATCAATGTAAAGAACCAGTTTTAAAACAATATCATGAAGTAGCAATAAAGTTGCTAGAAAAGTTTGACTAGTATGAAATTAGTAACCTACCTCGATCGACAAATATATTTGCGGATGCAATGGCTTCTTTGGGATCTCTCATCCCTAAGAATGAGCATGGAGAAGTACAACCGCTAATCATAACAACAGTGTCAAAACCATCAATTCAAAGAGCAGAATCTACAGGTGAGAAGGATGTTTGTTTGATACATGCTGACCCTTACAATTCTTACCTTGATGAAATAAGAGACTTTCTCAAGTCTGGAACACTCCCAATAGAAATGACATGAACTGCAAAAAGAATGTTCAAACAAAAAGCAATTCGTTTCACTCTCTTGGGGGACGTGTTGTATAAACGTGGGTATGATGGAATATTATTACGATGTCTAGATCCAATTGAGGTAGAACGAGCTATAGCAGAAGCCCATGATGGTACTTGTGGTGGTCATTTCAGTGGAATGGCCATCACAAAGAGAATATTGCGAATGGGATACTATTGGCCAACAATGGAAAATGACTGCTGTCAATATGTCAAAAAGTGCCAAAAGTGCCAACATCATGCCAATTTGACTCATGTACCATCACACGCTCTACAACCCATTCAAAGTCTTTGGCCATTTTCACAATGGGGCCTCGATTTGATTGGTAAAATATCACCTGCCTCATCAGGACAACATAAATTCATCATAACCACTACGGAATACTTCACAAAATGGGTGGAAGCAATTCCAATGACCACTATGACTGGACCTCGAATAGCGGAGTTTATACTTCAACATATTATCTGTCATTTTGGAATACCCTCAAAAATCATTTTTGATAATGGGAAGTCATTTAAGAATAAGGATGTTAGAGCCTTGTGCAACAAATTCAATATCCAACACAGTTTCTCAACACCTTATTACCCACAAGCAAATGGGTAAGCTGAAGCAACCAACAAAACAATGGTATCCATTCTCAAGAAACTGGTCAAAGAAAATCATCGAGATTGGCATACTCAACTCCCTTTGGCACTATGGGCTTACAGAACAAGCATCAGAACGCCAACGGGAGCAACACCATTTTCATTAGTTTATGGTGTTGAAGCTATATTACCTTTTGAGCTCGAGATACCCTCCTTGAGAATCACATTACAAGAATTCATGGATGATGACACCGCTAGACAAGCACGTCTTGACCAATTGACACTTATTGATGAAAAATGCATCAACGCTCTAGAGCATTTGTGAGTATATCAAGACAGAATCAAACGTGCTTACAATGCAAAAGTCCATCCTCACAAATTTCAAGTAGGGGACCTAGTACTCAAAGAAAATCAACAAAATACCAATGCATTGCCGCACTTGAGAGATAAATTTATGGCTAATTGGTTAGGCCCATATATTGTAAAGCATAAGTTGGGACCAGGAACGTATAGACTTGCCAACTTAGAAGGAAAGTTGGAACCAGAGCCGTTAAACATAATGCACCTAAAGGCATTTTATGCATAAATTGACGCAACATATGTATATATATATATATATATAAAAAAAAATAAAAAAAAAATTGCATACATTTTACATTGTATATAAACATTTTTACATGCATTTTTCACATAGAATTCGCATATCATATAGATAATATTCATATCACAAAATTTTAATTTTGCACATTACATTCACATATCACATAGAATTTCAATAAATTTGCATTGCAATAAACATATCATATGCAATTAGCTGCATTAAAAAAAAAAAAAAATATAATTGCATCCATCCCATCCCATGTTCAGTGATCTTTTGTAGTGGTGATGATATGACCAAAGAAAAACAAGTTCCAAGAATTGGGGGTACCCAACTAAGGCATCTACGCAATTCACCAAAAGCTACAACCAAATATGTTGTTCCTAAGTCATAAAATCAAATTTTCAGTCACTCAACCATGTCTAGTGTAAAACCAACTTTCATAAAATGTCCAATTTTCTTTAGGACCAAAGCACTTTTCTCACATTAAAAAGGTCTTGAGTATCATCGACTGACCCCAAACAATCTTGCACCAAACACACTTCTTCACATCTTAAAAAAATTTTGAGTAAGAAAAGGATAACGCCAAACTTGGGTAGCACCTTGAAGTGAAAAGATAATATTCCTCGCTTGTCCTATCACGCAACATAGTCCAAAATAAAAAATAGTGGTTTTCACCACTATCACAATTCCTCTCCAAATATAAACATAAATGTAGAGTAGTAAGGATAGGATCACATTCTCATCACACTTCGGTTGAGAATCCGATTCCCCAAAACTCTATACAAAATTAATTCCACACACACACCATAGATCCCTAAAGTTGAAAGGATCGTACTACATTCCCCTCAGAAAGTTATGTAGTCATCCCTAAAGCCTAAATATCAGATCATTGGACTATGGAGTGAGCCTCCACCGGGGCTATAGACGCTTGACTGGCAGTGGAGTAAACTCATGCAGGGCGACATGTCTCTCTCCCAAAAAGGGAGACCTCTGACCGCACATACGGACAAGCTAGCTACTTGGTAAATCCCATAACAGGTCAAGTCCAATTTACTCATAATGGGTCAATGAACTTCACATTCACATACACTGGTTCTTGATTGCTTAGGGTCATTACCATGCTCAAGATTTAGTAAATAAACTTCACTTGCACACATCTTGGTCCTAAAGAGAGTTAGACAATAGTCAAGTAAGTTTGTTGATATCACTAGGTTGTTTGAGTCTTTGAAAATATTCCACTGTTAAAGATCAAAACCAAAACATCGTCCATATCAACATCCATATATTCTTCCACAATCACATACATATCTACATCATACATCACCCGCATGAAGTCATCAAGTTGGATACCCCCAATTGCAAAAATGAACAAGTAATGGTCAATGATATTCTGAGCTATAAAAATATCACATGAACACCATGCATTCCATCATATAGTATACATAAACATTTAATTAACTGCATATTCCATATTAGTTTGCATTAATATTTTTCACAATAAATGCAAAAACAACAAATGAAAATAATAAATCACATAGAACAAACACATGCATAATTAAATTGCATTTACATCAATAAACAATAATAGAACATTCTAATGAAACATAAATAAAACATCATTAACACAAGAGATAGCCAATATAAAAGCCATGTATATATATATATATATATGTATCAAAGTACAAAATACAGTAGTTGTATACATATAGCAAAGGCTCATATAAAATATAAAAATATAAAATACAAAAAGAGAAACATACATATATATATATATGAGATCGATGAGAGATGATATGATGATATATATATATAGTAGATAGATATAGATGAAGGAGGAACAAGCAAAGGAATCTATTGCTCATGCAAGATGTTCTCCAACATCTCAATATAGGTAGCCTGCTTGCGCAGGCTCCTCAAATATGCACCCTGATGAGCAACCCTCTGAGAAATATCTACTCGTAGAGCAACAATAGTAGCTGCGGTGTCACCTCCACCTGAACCTGCCTATAATCGAGTAAGCTCACCCTCTAGTCGAGTCACCTCACCTCCAAGCCTAGTAATATCTGCATCCTTTGCAGCACAGACATCGTTGCTAGGACCACCCCATAGACTGTCCAACTCAGCCTGAAGATGAGTCACCTCACCCTGATACCATGCCAACTCGCCCTTTAGGCGAGTCACCTCTAAACCTAGGCTGTCACACTCAGCCTGTAGCGAATCCCAATCCTCCTCTGTCCATCAAGGAGGGACATCCCCCTCACCATCCCCATCTCCACCTCCCCCCATCGACTATTGTACATTAGTCATAGCCTCAACCCCAAAAGAACTACCTCATCGATGCTTCATCGACCAAGGAACCCATCCTGCCATCTCTACCTCATCACCACTACCCTCATTATCAACAACCAAACTCGGAGTCCAGAGAGGCTGAGAAACAAACCAAGCATCATACTCAGGAGTAGTACCCACATCATCCAAATCTAGCAGCTCTGTCTCAAGTTCATCCGTAGTGTCATCAACCCTCTAAAAATTAGGAGCAACAGGAAGCCCTAGCTCATCTCCTCGATGCCTATAAGTGACAGGCGCATCAAGAACACCCTGAACCAAGCCAAACTACCACTGCACCCGACTGAACTGAATGTACTCCATCTCCCTGAGATGAGCACCAACAACCCAATGACCCCGCCTGATACGATGAAGCTCTACTACATCAGTATCCCATGCCAAGCCCCTCCATGGGTGCCAGCTCATCAAGTCCCTAGTCAGTGAGCTAAGAATATCTCTATACTCTGATGCACCCATTGAAAGATGACTGACCTCCTCGCTAAGAAGCCACCGAAAAGCACGAGGAGAAGAAGCATCATAGGAACAAGGAAGACCAATAGGACGTCCAATGATAATATGCTCCCATGACCAAATCTGGAGCACTAAACTACAGGCAACCCCCTTCTGCCCCCGTCTCTTCACCTCATATAACTCGTTGTAGATCTGGCAAAGAAGAGCGAGAGCCCAAGCCAACCGTCGAGGGTCACCAATCAAACCAAGCACTATAGGAACCTGATTCCATGGGATCCTTGACCCCATGGAATTGGGCAACAAGATGTTGCTCAATATATACATAAGAAAGGTAGGCAATGCAACAAGACTCTCATCACGATACAAATCCAAATAGGCAATGTCGCCCCTGCTGCAGTCCACATCCCACAACTCACCAAAGATCGGATACAACACCTCCTTCTTGTTGAGGCCAACCCGAACAGCTGGACCCTCGATAGGAACTCATAGAATCCTGTAGATATCCTCGAGGGTCATAGTAATCTCCCCCGTAGGGAGCTGAAAGGTCCCCCTATCTGGATCCCAGTGCTCAACCAACGCCGAAAGAAGATCCTCGTCAGCTCGGACGGTGCCCAACCGCCCGCAACCATCAAGACCGATGGTCTCCAAAAGCGTCCAATCATCATCAGAAAGTGCCTTCCGCACTTTTCGAATAGCCCTCGGCCATCTATGTCGAGCATCAAGAAGCTTCACCTGAAAAACAAATAAACATAAAATACATAAGTATACAAAAAAAATCACCTACCCCTAGGTGATCATAAATCATCAGGCAATACAAAAACAAAAAAAAACTTTCACCTACCCCTAGGTGAATTAAAATATAAAAAAGACAAAAAAAAAAATAAAAAAAAAAAAAAAAAAAAAAAAAAAAAAAAAAAAAAAAAAACATGTTCATTACCAGCCCCACTTAATTAAAAAAAAAAAAAAAAAAAAAATAACAACAACAAACAAACAAAACACACAAACAATAATGAAGCCTAAACTAAAAGGACAAGACCACCTACCTCGGCATAGCGGGCACCAACTTCCGCTCCAACCGAGCCACCACCAACATCACCTCTGCCATCGCTACCCTCGCCAATCTCCATCTCACTCATCGCTCTCACCAATCAGCAGATGACAAATGGCAAATATGAAGATGACAAGGCACCTAGCCCATTTATAGCCACATTTCACGATGGAAAATGTGCATCCATGTTTTTTGAGGCGCATAAAAATGCAAGTCCATGGTTAGCGGACTAAACCGCAGACCCGCGGTTAGTGCGTTAAAATCGCGGACCCGTGGTTTTAGGTATGCGCAACCACGTAGCTGCGTTTCAAAAAAAAAACACCACATTTCAAGACAAAGTTCAATGCAAACAATCCGAGGTTAAATGACGCCTACTCCGTGGGGTTACAAAACACGGTAAATTACAAGACCATCCAAATGCATAATGGAATTGCTAACAGTCACTAGGACAAGCACCTAGGATGATTGGTTCTTTTACTTCATTACTTGCATGTCAATAAACCAAAGATATTCAGTAGAACAAAGTCCAAAATTAACTTGGGGCAACAAAAAAAATACACTTTCAATTGGCCATTGGGTCTCATTTGTTACCCACTCGCCAATTGAGGGGGTAAGCACGCAAATTAAAATTTTATTTACAACAATCATTCATTTTGCCACACCAAAGAGAGTTGAGTCCACTCATCAAATAAAAGTCGAGTGTCATTAGTTTTTGCACCGCATTGTGTTGTACACAACACAGTACAAAAAGGGGCAACTGTAGACACCAAAATCCAACACCTTCTAAACCACATTTGCCACCCCACCATCAAATCCTGCATAATAAAAAGATATGCCTAAGTTCTAACTTAGGGATATAAAATCCTACACATTATCCTATTTTCCCAAATTTATTAAATCTGGAAAATCACCCTAGGATACCCTGCCTACCCATTGGACATGTGTCCTGGACACTTCATCCAACACCCTTGCCACATCTTACCCACTCCTGTCCCCCTTGTCCTTGCACATGGGGCAGATTCCCAACACCCATGCCACAACTCATTTATTGTTGTCCCCTTGTCCCTTCACATAAAACAACATCCCATATCCCACTCCACTTGAAGCCACATCACCCCCAGTTAAGTGAGCCACACTGGGTGACTCACTATAACTGCCCCTTCCACCTGGCAGTCCAGATTTACCACTTGGCAAGTTGGGCTTGCCACCTCCCATTTCCCTCCAAAACCCCAAGAGGCCTATAAAGGCACCATTATCCCACCAAGAAAAGGGAGCTGAATTTGCATACCGATAGGCTACCAAAATTGATCTAGACCCAGCGAGATATTGCGAGCATGAGCTTTATTCCGTACCATTGGTTCAAATCCCGAGGTAATCTGTTCTTCAGCCAAAATCGCCCGTCTATGGTTTCACAATCAAAAATGCGCATCCACGGTTTCACAACCGTAGGTCCACGATTTCCAGTCCACAACCACGCTTTCGCGGTTCCATAGTCCCGAGAGCCAAACGTAGTGTTTCAATGGAGATCAATAATTTTTGTGTTAGCAAGGCATTGTTTGTTAATTGTTTCTATCATTTGTTTCATATAATTATCTGCTTAGGGTTTTATGTATAGCATTGATCTTATTGCTCAAATATATAGGTGCTACTAATCCCTTTGTTGGTTTGAATGTGTGTAGGTGACAGGTACCTTGGATAAGTTGTTGTAGCTAGAGTGGTCCCTTGCTGGATACCAAAGCCCACTCACCTTGGACTGCAGCTGGAAGAACGAAGAGCACGAGCCCCTGAAGATTTGGAAAACCCCTATGCTACCAAATCATCATTCATTTGTATCAATACAGAGAGAGAGCATTGTAACATTGTCCCAAACACATTTGGGGCAATCCAAGATCTGTTTGTAATATATATATATATATATAATTTTATTTTAAAAACTTTATTTCTAAAAGTTTAAGGTTTTGAAGCAGTTTTAAAAACACATTAATATAATTATTTTTTATTACTAAACAAAAAAATTTAAATAAAATATGAATGCAAAGTAATGATAGTTAGAATTTTTTTTGATTAGTTTTAATATTTAATATTATATTTATTTTGTGTTTCTTTTATATTAATTATATTATAAAGTGGTCACCAAACAATTATTGATTTAGAGTAAAATATTATACATATCATAAACTTACAACCAAATTTTAATATGTAAATTCATCATTATTATATAATGCTTACTTAATTCATTGTATTTTTTTAGAGAAACGATTTATATTAGTTTTCATATACACAATTTGATGCCTTTTTGTTCTGCTCCTAGTTAGTAGATGTGTTCTAGCTAGAGTTGATACAAAATTTTAAGAGCTTGTAATAAATAGAATGGTACAACTCTTGATAGATTATAACTGTTATGCTAACCCAAATTCTTAACAAAATTGAACAAAAACTAAATGAACTTGTATGAAAACTAAATGTATTGTTTAAAAAACTTCACAAACTTGAACTTTGGAGATTCCGTAAAAAAAAGGAGCATGATACATTATGTTGGACAGACTAGCTTTGATTTTGATGTCATTGGTTTCCAAGAGATCTTGGAGATCCAACTTTTTCAATAATTATGTTTCTTTGTTAGTCAGGCTCCTGATGCTCTATCTTTTAAAAAATATGAGCTAGTTGCTTTCAATTCAGATTTTTTCTAGAATTTATACCATTTGGTGTTGATTTTTTTCTCTAACAATTTTTCTCTTGTATTCAGACTACATATGGCTTTTGCTAATCTATTAAATATTTTAGGTAGTTTTTCTTCATGTAACTACCTAATCCCCTTTCATTCCAAGATATGACCTTCATTTTTTGTTTTTATTTCTTGGAGAAGTCCAAGATTATTTGAGTTTTCTTTTAAATTTCCATATTAGTCTATTTTGTTCTTATTTTTTTATTTCTCTTCTTGTCCCTTATCGTGGATCTAGTTGTTGGAGTACCTCTAAGGATGGTGATTGCTATAACTTGAGTGTCCTCTACTCCTTCCTCATTCTCATATTCTAGGAAGTTGTCCTTTCTTGTTTGTTTATCCTCAACTTCCTCTTTAGATATTTTTTTTACATTGGGATTTTTTCTTTATTTTATGTTGTGATGTCTTTATGGGATTATTGTTCTAGAGGAGTCTCCTTATCTTCTGATAAAATAGAGTACCTATTTATTTTTGGATTTTTTATTTACTTTGGTTTCCTCCTTTGGCTTCTAGGTCTCCTTGGTTGTCTTCTAACTATTTGAAATTCTTGTTCCTCTGCTTTCTTGTCCTATTGAGTTTTGGTTAGATAATTCGTAGAGAAATGCCCATGCTGGTGACAAGAGATACACTTGAAGAGAATGTGCTTATAGACTAGTGGCTATGTGTGGATATAATCAAGCAATTTGATTTCTATACTCCCTGGTAGACCTTAGTTTTAGATTCACTTGTACACACATTCTAGCTTGAACTATAGTATTAGATTTTGTGTAGCCCAATCTACAAACGTGTCTATAGTGTTGCCTCTAAGTTTCATTGTTTGTTTATCCCACAAATATATAGGTACAAATGGGAGCCTAGCCCATATAGAAACCTCCTTTGGTTCTTCTACCTATAGATCAAAGCTTGTGGACCATAGGGTTATGTATAAAGGGATTGATCCTAAAAACAAGGTCTACCATGAAAGATTGATTTTCTTTCCTCCATTGAGGAGAAGATGACTATAAAATAGTCTCTTCCAACCATATTTATCTCATATCTAGAGATTTTAGATCCTTGGGTAGATGCTATACATTTTTGGATAGATGCTAGACTTGACCAAACACCCACAAACTTGCATGCAAGAGCCTATGGTACTAGTGTGAGGATTAGACTTTGGATAAAGTTAGGGGGGACCTTAACTATGGGATATTCAACAAGCTTGTGTACAAAGGTGTTCCTTGTACCTATATATGGATGGACTAGATGTCTTGTTGTGAGTGCTTGAGCCATATATTATAGCTTTCCTTGATCAAATAGGGGTAGCTCAAACAAAAACAAAAAATCCCATTGATAGGATTGAACAATGAAGCCCAAGATTCAATTTTATCCTCTAAAATCTCTACAAACAATAATTTTGTTTCAAAAGAACGTAAAAAATTATTATAGCTACCATTAGAACCCTAATGCACTAGAGTCACCTTCTATTTTGATACCTACATAAATAAGTTAGCTTAAAGCCCTATTCTATTTAGAATTTTACTTCTCACCTGAAAGCTTTCTGCCCAAGATTCAATTTTACCCTCTCATTGTAAATTGTTATCCCATGCTATTTTTAAAATTTTAAAATCAATAGTCTGAATCAAGTTTATATGAATGTGGAAAAAAATTTATGATGACTTGTATTTATATTAAATTGGATCAATTACACATGAAATCATACCTTGTTAAGTATTATGATCTTCAAAATTTTAAACATCTTTTTACTTTTAATGATTATTTTACCAAACGGTCTATATATATATTGATGATTATGCATCATATGTACACATTATTTTTTTATTTATTTATACACTATAATTAATGTTAAAATAAGTATTTTAAAATTGAAGTATTCTATTATTATTTTAGAAGACCTTATTGTTGCAACCATAAAATTTGATAATTTACCAATTTAACATCTATGTAGTACTCATTTATGTATTAAAAATTGTAAATAAATTGATAAATCAATTATAATAAGAGTTTAAATCATTAGGTTGTAATAAGTCATGTTGCATATTTAAGAAGCTAAAGAGGTAAAGGTTCATCTATCTACTGTAATGGCAATTCAATACCTTGTAAATTTATCATTTTAAAAGGTTATAAAATATTGAATCAATCAATTAAAATCTTCCAAAACCCTCAAATTTTACTAAGTGAAATACAAGGACCAATTGGCTCTACATGGATCTATTTGATCAAGTAGCGATCTGCTAGCAAGAATGAGAGATCGATATGAAAAAGTGAAGTGCTAACAAAAATCAGCAAAGAACTAGTAGACTAGAGTTATTTGCTTGCCTCTTGAAGCAAATTGCTCATGGATAGACAAGGATAAAAAGAGAAGTGTGAATCTTAAGGAATTTTTTTGAAAAGCAACATTTTGGCATGTAATGATATCTTTAACTCATTTTAGAAGGCTTCTAATCCCTTTAGGGATACAATTAGAGAAATGCAATATTTAGAGGTCTGTCATTTTGTTAGAGATGTCCTCAAATCTTTACTTTTACTAGGAGTAAGATTTTGTCACCCCAAGTAACTCAGGGATATATTTTTCCTATAAATAAGATCCATGGGCTCCATTGTTAATATCTTTTGGACTTATAAAATTGAATACACTTTATAAACCCACATTATACTCTTGTAATTCATGAGATTGTGAGACTGATAAGTTATTTTGTTTCCATCAATGACAATTACCTCCTAGATTTTGGAATGCATGGTGATTATGGAACAACCCTTTTATCCATATTGCCATGCCTCTCATTATTTGACTCATATAAATGGGAAAGCATTGATGTTATTTGAATTCTTCATATATTGATTGATCACACACTCTCCTTGCTATAATTTTAGTTGTATTTACTTTTAATCCAACGTATTCTACAACTCTACAAGTTACTTTCATGAATTTAAATTTTTGCATTTACTTTCTATATTTTACCATATTTAATTTAATTTAATTAGGTTAAATTAGTTTAGAATTTAGTAAGGTAATGGAAAGCCAACCTAAATCCAGAGGATGGAAGATGCTTGTCCCTTCCATCCAATTGAGGTTGCATAAGAAGTTTGGCAATTCCCCAATTTAATATAGTTTCTAGCACACCCAATGAGACCCTAGTCCTTTAGTCCATTACTTTCAAAATTTCTTGATTTTTGTGCAAATTTTACATCCTACCATATATAGGAAGCAATTGGTTTGATTTTGAAAAAGGTTTTCTAAAGCAACCATTTAGGAATCTATTCACTCTATTAAAGACCAATCACCTAATAAGAGAACAACAAAAATCCTAAGATAAGATATAGGAATAGTTCACTTTATTAAGCTAGCAATTTGCTTTAAACCTAAAAAGATTTTCTAAGTTAAATCTAGATTGATTCGCTAGGGCCAGGGAATTAATTTATGAAGCCTAATTTTAAATTTATCTTAAATTTAACTTCTTTTTCATTGTTTGCTTTTTTATAGGTGCTTTATAAATCATGAATCCATTACAAAATTTAGAATTAAATATTTGTTACAAAGCAAGCAAATGACTTGATACCAAATCAACAAAATTTCTCACTTTTGGCTCTAATTGCATTTGTCATAGGTAGGAAGTAATTTGAACAAGTTTGGGAAACTTTTGTTAAGTCCTCACTTAAGAAGATATTCATTTCAAACAAAAGTGATTAGCTTAGTTTGAGATCAATTGTCTCAAAATGGTCTAATTTTTTCAAAACTCTAATTTAGCCAACAATTTACTCTAGATAGTTGATAATTCGCTCTAGAAAAGTAAAATTTCTTCAAGAGGAATTCAAGAAGCAATTCACTTAGAAGGCTAATAAATATTTCTAACTTTCTAGAATATAAACAAAATTCCTAAACATACTCAATATGATTGTTTCAAAACACATTGATTTGTATTTTAATTCTTGGGTAAGGACGAGCCATAAGAATTCCCCAATGATATTATTCTCCATCTTGCAACCTAGATAAATAACTTGAATATGTGTCCATTTCTAAATTTTCACTCAATGGAGGAGAATGAATTCAAGGTTTGCATGCATTCTCTATAAAAAATAATTGAAACCCACAAATCTAATGTCTCATATTTTCAATACCCAATTTTAATGATTTCACACTTCATTCAAGGAAATAAAACCAAAATTCATTTAAACTTCAAGCTCTTTCAAAATCATATTGCTTAGCAAAAATCAATGATTTTTATGCCATGCAAGAAATTAAATTGAATTTATTTCTATTATTTTTTTTGTCTTACTCTAAAATCCTTTACTCCTTGGCTCCAATTCCATTGTTTCACCCATTGTCAAGGGATTTTATTTCTAAAGTCATGAAAGAAAGTTATTCAATATTTTAAAGCCTTTAAGAGAATAGGGTGGTAGTTAAGCCAATATAATTTTTAGAGCTAACACAAAGGAAAGAAACCAATAAATATTACAAGCCCCTCAAAATCCTTCCCTACTTCATTCAAAATATTTCACTCTCATACTATAATGTCTTTCCCAAATGAAATCAAAGTAAGTGAAAAACATTCTTAGTGGCTCCTTCAAGTTCCAAAAAAAGAAAAAATTACTGTTTTGACAATTTGTGACACTAGCTAATATTGCAAGGCACGAGGAGATCTCCATTTTATAGTAAACATAAGGACATATTCTATTTTAACAAGACCTAAAGAAAATGAACAACAAAATTTGTTGAAGGTAAATTATTTTTACTTATAAAAACAAGACCACCTTGCTAAGGTATTTAGTTCATTAAAGTTATATAATGCTAAGAGCACTCAATGCAATTTATAATTATTATTTCATCTCAATTGAACATATATGTATTTTAGGTATCTTTTTCATTCAGTAAACCTCATTCATAATGCATAAGCATGCAAATGCAATCTAGTTAAAATCAAATGCTTTCATGCATATGCAAGTGGTGTGTGAGGTCTCTCTCTATTGGCTATCTATTTTAGATCTATCACATTTTCCTATATGATGCCTTTCCTCTCCTACCTCTTATAGATGACCTATTAATGCTTACAAAAAAATTTGCAAGTTAGTTAATTTTGATTATGTTATATATAATAATTGATAAAAAAATAAAATTAACTAATCATTAATAAGAAACTTTTTTTTGGTAACAATAGCACACACATACATCTCAATGGTTTGAAATTGGACCTATTGGAAGAGATACCAAAGACTAAACCACTAAGATGTCCCATAGGGACATTAACAACTTTTCAAATATTAATAATTTCAATAATCTAATAATTTTTGGGATGTGACATATTAGAATCATACTATGGATTGGTCATGTCCCACAAAAAATTCACTTTCATCCTTAAAGAAACCCAACATATTTGACCATAATAAAGTTGGAAAGACCATCTCAACTTGTAGACACCTAAAATGCATCATCTCAAGGGGACTCCCAAAAAGCCTCCTTTCATACCCACACAATCCATTTTGTCATTATTAAGGCTAAAACCATATTTTTTTCTGATAAAATGCATGTCTGGCATAACCGTCTCGATCCAAGATGGTCATGTTGTCTTTATTGTCTCATCTCAAGATGATCATGCAAAATTAGAACAAAAAATATTAGGCAGGTAAACTGCCTATCAACACTATACTTGACTTCATGCCGACCATCAATCACCTACTAGTAGTAATCTACTAGCAACAATCAACATGCCACCAACAACATCAATCACTTGCATCCTGCAATAACAATCACTCCTCAATCACCTTCTTCCTTTTTATTACATCCTTCTTGCCAAGTCTGTAAATTGGATCCCCTTGCTTTCGAAACAAGACCTCTGGTTTTGAATCACACAATGAAGTGCTACCATAAATCTGTTAGACCATCCTATTGCATATGATATACTATTGGGTTACCATCAAGGATTCAACATCACACTTCCCCTCCTCACCTAACCTTACCTCACTCTTTTGTTGGTCCATGGTGCGTGTCTCAATGTCATCTAACATGAGAAACTACCATCCAAAACCCCCTTTCATTCAACTATGCACTTTTATATTACACACAATGAAAATACTACCTACGTTAGCGATCGTCTTGTATCGAGATGATCTACAGACATAAACCATATTTTCCTAATATGATCATAATTAGGTGACAAGTTTCCAAATTTTTATTGCATTACTAGCCTAGATCCTTCATGCTTGTATTCTAGATTAAGTCTTTACATTTCATACATTAAAATTCCTATTTTTGCTTTGCATAACTTGATTTTTGATACGGGTCCCACTTCTTGTGGACCCTACACATGTTATTGATTCACTATTGTTCCCTTTGTGCATAGGTTATAGGACACGAGAATATTGAAAGGCTCCAGATATGATCTTACACAAAAGTTGCAAGAAAACCTGCTCTCCAAATGATATGCTAGCATGGAAATATCAAGATTGCACCCAAAGACATCTCTTATTAAGAAATAGGGAATCATACTCCTTTGTAATAGTTGTATCTTTTGTAAAATCATCTCGAGAGGATTCATTTGTAACATAAATTTGTATCAAAAGTTTATAAATAAAATATATTTTACTGCTTTAGCATTTGTGTTCATTTGTATGGTATACATTTTTATCCTTTAAATGGCGATCACGGTGTGACCTAGTCCTTGTTTTGCTAATGCATATTTGATAATCTGACTAGTTTTTGATTGTTTTTGGTGATTGTAGGGCCCTCAAGATTAACCATATTTTCTTGAGATAGTCCTTGTGTGGAAATCATCTCATCTTGAGATGATTCCTAATCTAAGTTAGAATAGTTGTAGATTCACATTTCTTCATCAAGTGTAGGCCTACACAGTTAGGATCTATGCTTCCTTGCCATCCTTTTCAAGTTTTTGTAAAAGTAAATAAATAAATAAATATATATATACATTAGTTCCTTTTCAAGCTTAATTTATTTAACTGTAATCATCTCTAGTTAATACGGTCCCATGTTTGCATATATATTGATTTGAGATTATATCTGTTCATCTTAGTGTTTCTTTCATTATTGCTTGCAGAAGCATAAAATAGTCATTTTATGAAATATTGCACCTTAGAATCATATGTTGAATTAGTAAATATCATTGTGTGCTTTTTATTTTTGCTTTCACAATAAAAGGAACTCACACAATCATACAAAATTTAAACATTGGTAAGTTGTATTTCATCACCAACTATTGATAGCAATCACGAGATGTGGGTCTTCATCTCCCACCGTGGATTGGCCCCCTAAAAGCCATAGTAGCTCTTATTAGTGGATTTTTAGATTTCATCATCGAAAACCCCCTACTCTTGGGTACGTCCTAGAGTGGGTTAGGTTTAGGCACCCTTTACCACAAGGCTTAATAATTAGTGTAACACAACTATCGTTCTTATCAAATCCCACTCTAGGGTGAAGCGAAAGCTCGACTACACAAATAGCATAATTTATATAATGCAACCTATCCTTGGGGGGTATTTTGTTATTCTTGTAGAGATACCTATCACCTATATATCATCATAAGAATCCATCTTGACCATTTGTGTCACATTTACTCAATAGAGGTTGTGCGTAAACTACCTTGTTTGTAGTATTCACTCCATCCACCCTAGTCTTTTAAAAATAGGATTTTAAGCAATAAAAAAAAATCAAAATAAAAATAAAAAAATAAAAGTGCTTTCTTGGTCATTTTTTTGCTTTGTTTGTGTAGTTTATAAAGTGCTCAAGCACATCATAATTTTCCATCATGTGTCATTTACTTAGCTTATGGTCATGACACAAAATCAGGCTCAAACATGAGAAAACACCCCCAATCCATCACAAATATTCATGGATCATTTCCAATTATATTCATAGGAAAGCTTATCTAATGCACCCTATTACCAAGACCTTGGACTACCTAAGTGATAATGTATCCAATATGACTTGAATATCATAAAAAAACTACTGATACCACCATGCAGAGCATCACTATTTCAAATCCATCCACATTGTCTATTGATTTGGATATTGACTATCCAAACATCACCACTTTATGTGCCTTCTATAAAAATGCATACTTCCAAATTGAATAACATAAGAGGTCATTACCATGCATTCACATTTTATCTCACCCTACATATCCACTGAATCAAGAAAAAGTGTACACACTACACCAAAATAATGATACTTAAGCTACCATAATTGAGCACCCAGGACTGAATCATGAAAATGAGCATGTGGATATATACACTGGACAAAATCATGAAAAACCATCCATGTCTACTCATGTGTTGAGGTATTATGATCCTAATAATCCCTCTACTTATGGTGATAAAAAACCCATTCAAATTTGTTGTACTTTTTCATTTCCTACCTAACCAATTATTCGACCCTAGAAATAGGTTAATGGTGCCTCGTATGGTCTTAAAAAATAAATTGTCAACCATTTTAGGGTTGGTGTACAATTCTCATCGATTCACATTGTAGGTACACACATGGATCACCCTCATGAAACCAACCAAGCCAATTGCTTTCATCGGGCAACAAAGCCAATCCCTAGTCATCATCAATATTTAAAATGAATAATACATCAACCTCCAACTATGCCTATACATTAAATTCAACATATCCAACAACATCAAGGGCACCCAATACAACATCACAATATTCCACCTCATCTAAATCACAATATTACACCTTGTGTATGATAAAATCCATCTCACCACTATCAGAAGGAGTACAAATCTAAGAATAAATTCAACCAGAATACCAGGACCAAATTGACACATGCCCTGATTTTACTTATGGTGAAATTATTGCTGATAACACACATATTCCATCGCATCAAAATCAAAGGTGAGTGACCAACATAATTTTACCAAAATATTATCAATTATTGACCAATCATATTAAATCCTTGGAGAGATAAGCCTCTGGTGTGGGTTCTCACAACCCATATTACGACAACTCATTAATCAACCCCTTCACCCATCAGGTCCCTCACCTCTATATCCACTCCATTTTGATATACATAAATTGGAAAAATTTAAATGTGAATAGGATGCACAAGGATATGCAAGAACCTTCGTAAATGTTTGCTTTCATATTCAGGATAGTGGCCATCTAATGCTAAGTATGTTTATCATAACACTTGTTGGGGATTCTTTGGAGTGGTACAATCACTTGCCATACCATAACATTTATACCTTTGAACAACTTGCCAATGCATTATTAGAATGCTTCTCATTTAGCATTAAGAAGAAGGTTACCTTGAGTGACATGTACAACCTTCGCCAATTTGAAGATAAGCCAATCATGAATTATGATAATATATGAAGAGCAATTATCACAAAATTGTCCTTCACCTTACCCATTATGGAGCTTACTTGCATGTTCACTAGAATTTGCTCGAAACAAATCTCA
This sequence comes from Wollemia nobilis, assembly GCA_028583015.1. Taxonomy (NCBI): domain Eukaryota; kingdom Viridiplantae; phylum Streptophyta; class Pinopsida; order Araucariales; family Araucariaceae; genus Wollemia; species Wollemia nobilis. Next base: position 1,441,042 of record JAQPPZ010000128.1, on the reverse strand, counting down.
CTTTTATTGCAACTTCAACAATATCAAACTTTTGAGGAAGCCCTAGCCGAAGCAAAAGTCATTGAGTGTATTAAAGTTCAAGAAGGGGATATAAAACTCTAAAATAAAGAATGGCCTAACAATAATGCTAAAGGAAGCCACACTCAACAAAAGGTATATCCCATAAATCAAGTCATTTTGAGTGTCCCCAAGCCCTCTAATCGAACATGACCGTAGCAGCCTAATTATTAGGCTTAGCCTACACCTTTTCAATACCATCCTCAACCACCTCATAAACCATCACAAAATCATCCTCTATCTCAACCATATTGCCCACATTGATAATACATGTCATTGTCATAGCCCTTGGTGATAATATTTCATCGATTGTGTGAGGAGCTTCAATGCCTACACTTAGTTTGTTATTTCATCTATGAATCACTCATTATATTTCATGATTAGTTACATATATTAAGTATATATTCACACTTTGGATTGTTTAATTTGTTGTGTCATTAGTCAATCACATCCATACCTATTTCTATGCATACATACTAGCTCTAATCATCTCACATTATTCATTCATCTAACATACATGCATTACCATATATATAAGTGTATGTATACATATATACTCATCTATCACTACATTCATTCATCCATAATTACACACACATATGCACAATAAAACACCACAATAAATAAAATGATCATCTCATATATATAAAAGGAATAGTACATTGTATGATACAAAAATGCTCATAGGTTACAATATAATGGGTCTTCAAACCTCACATCCAAAAAGAAGCTAATAGGTAGGCTCCCACCTCAGTCTGGCCCTGCACCACCACTATCATCACTATCCTCAATATTATCTCTACAATCTTACCTTACTATATTGACCCCTGATATCTACAACATCCCCAACAATATAATTTGTAAAATAAATGGTCTCACTTATGGATCTCCATATGCCCTATTACATCGAATCTAATGAGACTGATATGATGATGCTCATGATGGTAGTATCCCACCTAGTCTATCCACTTCATCCTCTAATTGTGCTCCAAAATCATGCTCAATTTGATATCGAGCATGATATGTGGTCACTTTGGCCTACAACCATGTGATATTTATCCATAGCTTAGTCACATCATTCATTACTTGTTTGCCCATCGATGGCTAAGCCCACTCTGTTGTCAAAAATAA